>JAMJFZ010000039.1:3422500-4659912 GCA_026225945.1 Cricetomys ansorgei
GAGCACAGGAGTCTATTTCCGCCTTCACAAATTTACCACTAGGATCTTAGATAACTGTTCTTTTTCTGTTTTTTTTTTTTATATATTTCCCTAAATAAACACCTCATCTCTAATCCTGTCTTTAATTCAACACAACACACACACAATCACACACATATATTAATCGTTTGCATATATATATGTATATATATGTAAATATATAAATGTATTTATAATTTGTCAAATTTAAATATCTACTTTAATGATTGCAGATTGCATTTCATTGCTCCAATTTATACAGTAAGTGTGTAAATCTTTGTAACAAATTATACTCCTAGTCTTTTTGGTCCAGAACAAAGAACACAATGATCCCTAGTATAGACAAGTGCAATGACTATAGACATTGGAATGATCTTCAGAATTTGCTGCTGGAGTTCAAGCCTCACATTGCATATATGAGCTCATCTGATCTTCTCAAGTCACTGTAGAATTCACCTTTCTTCTCTTAGAAAACAGTTCTCAAATATCTTGTTAGTGAGCAGTGGGAAAATCTCTCCTTTCAATTAGCCAAAGTTCTAAACCTGGAATCGATTCAGCCAAAACTAACAATCTCTATATGTGTCCTGCTTTTGGCATCCCCTTACCTGTCTGTACTTATAAATCTATCATTTAATGCTGCTACATGTATTATGCATTTAGTGTTACTACATATATTATCTTTTGGCAAAATATATATTTATTCATATAGAACTTTCACATTTATTTTATATTTTATTAGTTTACATTTATACTAACTAAATGCAAAACATTTTTTTATTTTTTACTTTCCCCCCTAAACTATTAGCTTAGGCAAAGGAGATGTTTTCTACATAAAATTAATTAGTTTCTATCTCATGTATATTTTCCAAATTGTCTATCTGTGATTAAGTTACAGATAAGAGTATTAATAATATATGGAGAAATTAGCATTCTAATAATGTTGTTCTTCTCAAACTTATAGGCACATTATTTTTTGAGGACAACAGGTAAAGATAATCATAATCAATTGGTTCTGAGACTTTCAAAATAAAAATGAGAAATTCTAAAACCTCATACATTCAAAATAAAACCCACATTTAACGAATTTAATTTGAGTATGAACGAAGAAAAATTTATTAATCCTTACATCAACTACATTAATATACTTGTTCTCATTTCATAAGCAGAATCTGTAAATTATACTAGGCTAAGTAACATATTTAACGAGCTGCATATTGTCTACCCTAGAAACTAAACTGGTATTGTGGTGCATACCCATAATTCTAGCTCTCGTGAGGTAGTGTCAGTAGAATCAGAATTTTAGTATCATTTTCTACTACACAGCATGTTTGAACTCAGCCAGCTGTACATGACACCCTGTGTCAATAATACAAGTAACAGATGGTTTTATTGTATTGTAAATTCCAGTTTTATTATTGAGTGTTCTGTTATTATTGTATATGTGTGTGTATGTATGTGTATATATATATATATATATATATATATATATATATATATATATATATATATATATATGATATCGGTATAGATAGATATGTAACTAGATATTTTAAAATTTATATCTTTCAATTTATAAATAATAAGGGTTTACTGAGTTTGAAAAAATGATGACCTTCCAAAAGGGAAGGAGTAAAACTACTATTTTGTTATTTTATCAACTTGTGTATACAAAGATTTATTGAAGGGGAAAAGGACAATACTATGCTTTCAATTTTATTGTATCATCATGTCTTTATCTGAATTACAAACTGCTAAATATCTGCTATAATTAGCTCACAATTCATCATTTTCCTAGTGTAATTATGGTTTAACTACTGTACGTAAAGGCAGGAAAACCAGAACCATTTAGAGGATGAATTAATGCAAAGGAAACAGCTGGACTCCATTACTTTTTCTATACAATTATAATGAGATCTAGACTCCTAAAAGTTATTTCTCACCAACAGGTTAAGGAAATTCAGATCACTCATGCTTCAGCAAACTCTCCACCAATGCAAAGCATTGGTTAATTAAGTTTGTCGTTCTGATAATGATTACTCTCTTACTGACACTTAAAAATCACAAAGTGATTGTTGAATGCAAAGACAGTGAACAATAAAGTAACTGGTTATCTGAGATTATTGTTGGAGAGGACAAACTGAAATGGTAATTTCAGAATCTCTCATCTAGCCATCTAGCAGCTTACTCAGATATGCTCACAATCCAATGTTGATTCAAGTCAAGATAAAAAAACAACAACAACAACAAAAAAAAACACTTTTCAGGCTAAGTTTTCTTGTTTCTATGAAAGTATCATTACTATTTTAAACCTAACAGATTCTTTATCGAATTGATTTCATGTTGGCAAATTACATACAGTTGTCATAACTTAAGCTATTTCTAGAATATTTATCATAGTGATCTTTTTAATTTGTTTACATATTTATCCATAAAGATGTATATCTTTACATTCCTCTGTTTCAGTCAATGTCAAGCTCATGATTGATGTAACTATAGACAATAGCATCTTACTTTGATTTTAGGAGAAAGCTATTTTCTTCCTGATATTATGGATTTTACTTTATCCTGTTGAAATAATATCCTGGCCAATAACTTTATTTCTATGGGGAGCGAAAACAGGAAGTAAGATCCTTACTTGTTGTTAAATTGTTGAAACAGAATGAGTGTTGACCTGCCTTTGTTTCCCAAAGCAATATGTTCATACTTTAGCAGAGGTATGGTGCATATTGAATAAACTACCCCTTGATAACATATACAGTTTGTTGGGGTTTGATAAGCATATGTGCCTAAAAATGTCATCATGATGAAGATAATAGAAATCCATCACTTCCAGAGTTAGAATGATAAACCTATAAAGGAATAGTCCTATGTGAAAACTAGGAAGAGTCTATATTCCAGGGGTATACATGAAGGAATAGCATGTGGAGGCCTGTGTGTTCCAGAAGGAATATAGAAGAATGTTAAGAATGTTGATGCACATCTTTAATTCCAGCATTCAGAAGACAATGTTGGTCCATGCATTTAATTCCTAAGACCGAAACAGAATGTGGAAGCAGACATAGGAAGGCGACATCAAAAGGAATTAGTGTCACACAGGAAATGATGTCAGAGTCAGAGTGAGATGAGTCAGAGTGAAGAACAGGCAAAGTGACAAATCAGAGGAAGAGTTAGCAGAGTGAGACAGACTGAGGACATGTCCATCTCTTACGATAGAAAAGCAGGCTCTCAGCTCAGAAGAGTAAGTTACAGTGAACATTACTGAGGCAGTATGGAGCAATGAGAGCTCAGGGAGACATACAGAGGCAGATCAGCATAAGAAGTCAATATCAGGCAAGAAGAGTGATTGTCTTTAATGTCAACCAGAACAGTTCTCTGAGGCAGTCATAGAATCAGCCAGAGAAGTCAGAAGAGCTTAGTCAGAAACAGTCTGCTGGCTTACAAGGACAGTTTGAATAAGTGGCTTGGAGGAGAGTTTGGGACAGAACAATAAGTGAGGTGAGTTGAACCAGGAGAGTCAGAGTTGAGAAGGAGCTTGTCAGAGTGGCTCAGTGAGCAGTAAGTCTCAGAGGCAGATTAGATTGCATAGAAGTTTAAATATTCTAGATTGTATGACGGCTGAGACCTTCCAGTTCTAGGCTTAAAAGTAAATTGTACTGAGGTTAAAATACTCCAGGGCTCCAGGAAAATAAACCAGTGATTAAATTAGACAAAAGAGTAAATGATTTTGAACCTGAATCAACTTCTACATCTGGTATGAATCTACACCTACGTAAATCAATCTGGCTACTCTTCCAGAGGTAAAGGTTTGTTTCTTAGCAACCACATGGTGGTTTACAACTATATGTAATTCCAGTCCAGAGGAGGAGAATCCCTCTTTGGGTCTCCTTTGGCAATATATGCACACAGTGTATATACTCATATGCAGGTAAAACACCCATGCACAATAAATAAATAAATAAATAAATAAATAAATAAATAGTAAATACTTTAAAAAAGACATTTAATGTCTAGGTGCCTTTGTGATAACTGGGTGCCTGCCTGATGTATGGGTGTCTGTGGAATGTCCAGTGCCCAAGGGATGATCAGGTACCTGTGAGAGGCCCTGATACCTACCTACACAATGCTTGGGTGCCTGAGGGATGTCTGGGTGCCTGTGTGTTTGGGAGATGGAGCCTAAGTTCAGGTTGAACTTGCTCATGATTGATCTCAGGATAATAAGGACCAGGTCAATGTCCATGATCAGAGCAATCTACTGGCTCCCAAATCCATGGTGATGCCTGTGATCCATACTTCCACCACATAGGCTGGACCTAATTTTATCAGTATTATTATTTTTGTTTCCTTTTTGAGGACAAATGGCTGGGAGGATGGGCCAGAGAGGAATAGAAAAAAGGTGTGTTGAGATACATTGTATGAAACTCAAGTAAATAATAAAACTCTTATAAATATATATGGTTTATTAGTGATTGCAGTTTGAAGGTTTCAGTACCTTACTTTAGGTCTTTGATCACTCATCATATTTATGAATTGGACATCTAAGATATTTGTTCTAGTGATAGAATGCTGATTAGCACTATACATTTACTTTCAAATAATATATATAAAGTCTAGAATTGAATAGTATTTTCTTCTTCCATTCCTATGGATATTATATTTACAGATGTTACTCAGTTTCCATCCATTACTGCTACTTGCTTTCTGTAAGGATGGCTAACCAAATGCAACCATACCAATGAACATGCATTATTAACAATTATTTCAACCTAGTCTTGGGGCTATAGGTTTATTATACATTACTGAGCTGCAAAATATCCAAAAATGTCTTTTAGAAAAATTTTACTATTTTTAAACTTGAATGTTTACATGTGGTCAAGTTTCAAAGTAGAGACATGTACCACTGGAAATCATATTTGAAAAAAGCAAATTATAGTTGGGAAAGGTGCCACAGACCTTTAACCCCAGCACTTGGGAGGAAGAGGCAGGTAGGTCTCTGAATTAGAAGCCAGCCTGGTCTACAGAGTGAGTTTCAGAACAGCCAGGGCACATAGAAGAACCCAGTCTCAAAAACAAACAAACAAACAAACAAGTAAATAAATAAGACCAAATTATAATAAAATAAAATATATAATTATAATTAAAAATTAATAATACTATACTTTTGAATAAATATGAACACCAGAAATTCTGCAGATTTTAAGAAAATATTTTCCTGATTTGATCATAAAATCATTTTTTCTTTTTAATGTTAATGTATTATCACTCCTCAGTGATTAGAAATATAGTTCTAACGTTCCTCAACATCATATGTGCTTTTTAAATTATTGAAAACTTGGGTATATAAAACCTCAAACTTTATACATTACCACAAGTAAATAATGTGACAAATCAGCAATTTTCATTTCATTTATTATATTTTGTACTGAGGATAGCCTCAGTTTTAATTGTTCTACATAAACAAAATCATATGCTTACATTTTCAATTTTTGTAATTAAAAAACAGTATCATGCATAGCCTACATATTTCTTTCCTTTTGAAGTATTGTTCTTTTAAATAAAATTAATAATAAATCCTTATTTTTGACAGATCTATATATGCACTTAATTTATTTTACTCCTCTTCACCCCACTCCCTCATTCATTCCATTTCTTATTTATTCTGCTCCCTCTCTTATTGAAATCTTTTTTTTTTCTTCAAATAAGTCTTCCTCCTCTTTTCATGTGTGATCCATGGAGTTTAGTCAAAGTTAGCAACTTGTCATTTCCTGTACCACTGAAGAAAATGAGACAGTCTCCCCAAGCTACTATTAGCTCAGTAAAGGACATTCAGGGAGGGGTATTGTGTTATTCTCAAGGTCTTGAAGGTGGTGATGCAGCTGTCCCATTTTAATGCCAAGCACTACACCATCACATATTCCTGGCACCTTTGGTCAGTTATTGTTTTCTGCCATACACTACTTTGAAGAATCAGCCACAGCAACTTTGCTCTAATCTCCTCTTTCAATATCTTTCTGACACCATATGCTTTTAGTTATATCTCTAGTTAAGAATAGTAATACTTGGCTAATTGTCATTCACAGTTTTGAGAGTTTCATAAGAGTAAGTTCTTTCCTATCACGGATATCAGTGTTTAGTCTTTAGTTATGAGTTACATTATTATATGCCACTTAACTCAAACAGAACACATTTCCAACTTATTTTTGTTTAACGAATTGTCAATAATAGTCATAGCATCTAACATGAGAGAAACAAAGTACACTTAATGAACAGGAAGGTGAAGTAACCTGAGAGCTCCAGCTCCATTACTAAAGAGTAAATGAATTCATCATCATTTATGTATAATATATCAGAAATGTATGTATGTATTTAACCATATCAACATATTCTTATGATATTTTCTAACACTTTAGAGTGCACATGAATCAGTGAAAGAATCAAAGACTATGAGTTATTTAAGTTATATTAAAGTATACCTCTGTAGTTGTACACTGCTCTGTGGTCTCAGCAAGGAAGACAAGGAGCCATTTTCATAAGTGTAAACTCTATAGATCTTAGCAGAGGGAACCACAGTCCTAGCCATTGCCATACTGGATCGAGAGTGGAACACCAAGCATCTGAGGTCAGGTATATTTCTTATTTCAGAATTCCTGAGGTATTCTACTGATAGCACATGTAGATCATTAGCAATTAAACAACTCCCACAGAAATCCAACACGTGCAAACAATAAAAAGATACCAAGAGGTAGGATAGTCCCTCACCCAACAGTGCATAAAACAATTACAAACATAACTAGAAATAAACTTCCCAACTTAATTTTTCCTATTTTCATGATTTTTACTTATCATCAATGCATGCATATTTAACATTGTATGTGCTTTATATTTATTTGTATGTTAAAAACATGCATACATTCACTGAATTATTCAGTAATCAATTAAAAGTATGTCATGTAGCAGAATTAAATATTCTCTGAATTCGCCATATCTGAAAATAAAGGGTTATTTTGTGGGAGCTAGTAGAGTTAAGTAGAGATTTGTTCTTTTATTATTATTATTCTGTGTTTCTTAAGGACTTAGGCAATAAAACTCCATCTCCTCTTGTGCTCCCACAGTAATGCTAGCCTGAGAAAAAGCACCCTGTATTTTGTCAACACTGGGAATTGAATGTTTCAGTTTGAAATAACATGGTATTTCTTCTGTTTCCTCAATAGCTAGTGTTAGAAAAGGCAAATGCATGGTACTCAGCAGGCTCAGTCTTCTACATGTCTAGAAAGAGAGTAGAGAAGTGGTTGTGAATGTATTGCTAAAACAATCTCTTCATAGTCTAATAAGTATCTCAGGCTTACGACATCAAAACTTATCACTAGGGTATATGACAGTTAATTTGATATCCTTACTGTGATTTTATCAGAGCATATAATTATTTATATTTTAAATTTAAAAGGATAGTAACTAAATGTTTTAAAATTTTATTTAACTGAATTCTTCATGAAGACGGTTACATGGTCTAATATTTAAGGCAAAATTTCAAAAATGATTTTGTGTAAACATGATATGTAATGAATTATGATGAATAAGAGCATGCGTAGAGCTTTCATTAAGATGCTACACATATGATGTATCTCATCTGGTCCCTGGTTAAAAGCTGAAATTATACTTGTTTTATGACTTGATTCAGAATTCTGAGCTTTTTCTATTAATGTATGATTGTTCTAAGTTTCTCCACTTCTGGAAACTTGGCCAAATAAGTAACTTCTAAATTTTTCTAATAGCTGCAACCAATTTTCTTAATTAGACATAATATTACAATTATTACAAAAAATATTTCTGATACTTTTCACTTCCCAAGTGCAATGTTTTGAAGGAACTCTTTCATTTTTATAATTTGATTTATTTAGTTCTTGAAATTTAATCTGTTCTGCACATATAAAGAGGAATTAAATGTCACTAGTGCCATCAATAACATTGTAAATAACAAGAGTTCATTAAATAAAGAAAACATGGAAGAGATTGGATTAATTTTTAGAATCTTGGATTAATTTTTATTTCTGTGATAAAAACAATCAAAAGAATAAATGTTCATTTTTGCACACACTTTCAGGTTACAGTACATTGTTAGAGGAAAGTCACAGCAAGAAGAGCTTAATACACATAGTCATATAATACATATAGTCATATATATGTAGTCAAGAGCAAAGAATGAAAGAATACTTACATGCTCATATTATTGCTTGCATTCTTTTTTATTTTTCAACTATCATGTAGTTTAGTATCACTTCCATAGAGAATGAGGCCACCCACAGTAACATGAATCTTCCTAACTCAATTAACTTAATGCAAATTCCCACAGACATGCGTACAGGACAACCAAATATAGACAACCCCTCATTGACAGTCTCTTGCACTGTGTTTACTTATGAGCATTCCTTAGAGCTATAACATATGTCCTGTGTCCAGTTTAAAATGTGAGAAATGTTAGCTACAAAGTCCAGTTATTGACATGTATAGACCTTAAAGGAAATACTTAAAAACAGTAAGGGGAAATAAGAATAATGACTCCTAGAGATAGATTACTAATGCTTAATTAACTTTAAATTTTTTAAATGACAAATAGTCAAGAACAACAGGTGCCGAAAGACATTGGACTGTAGAAAATGCTGCTGAACTAAATCAGCCTGTATAATATAAGAATGTATTAATATCAGAATGAGAGTCAGGAAAGATGGTTTACTTACATTTCTACAGGGAAATTGAATTGAATGATGAAAAGTTGTGGGTTCCATCAAAATTGATAAAGATTCGATATGAGTAAGAAGCTTCCTAGATACTAACTGCTAATATGACTGGCATGGCTCAAGGAAGGAAGAAGCCCAGAAAGATAGTAATGCAGGTAACACCAAAAGCTGATCTCCTTGCATGGGAATAGCTGAAGAATCTGAATGAAGAAGGAGAGAGACTATAGTTCATCAGACTAGAAAGTCTTGGTGCTGAAACAGATATTTGATGAAGTAATATTGAAGAAAACTCAACAGATAATCAAGACTGACAGTTGCTGCAATTATGGAAGATCATTGAATTGGTGACTGTTGTTATGGCTGAAGTGAGTCTTCATAAGGACATTCAGATTGTTAAATTTATGGACTCATACAAGCATTCTGTAGAACTTTGGACTCAAACAAATAAGATTCATTAAATCTTGTTCCTATTGCAATAGTTAAACTGTGAAAGAGCTATTTTGAGCACAATTTATATTTTAAGCAGGAAGGGGGATATATAGAGGAATACTTAATCCTTTAATCTCGCAACATGTCTGTTTGTGAAAGGATCTCATTGAAAGGTCTGTATGACAGCTAAGGGGGGATCAAATCCAAATGCCTGTATGAAGGGATCACATTTAGAGTCCTGTGTAATCTGTATGGAATGTAGAAAGAATGTTAATCACACTAATCCTATCATCCTCTGTGCTAATGCTAGGTGAAAGGGATTTATGTACTTAAAGCAATGTAGCATACACCTTTAATCCCAACACTAGGGATCTAAAAGGAGTCTGGAATCAGTCAGTTGCAGAAGCAATCAGTTAGAGAGACAGTCAGTTTGAATCTGAGCAGAGTAGTCAGAGAAGTTTCAGAAGTCAGCCAGAGTTAAGAAGAGTTTAGTTAGAAGTAGTCAGTCAGCTCAGAAGGTCAGTTTAAACCAGCATCTTGGAGAATAATTCGAGCTAGAACAGACAGTGAGCTGATTTAGCCAATCAGAAGAGTCAGTTGAATTCAGTATAGCTCTTGAGGTCAGAAGGAGCTACTCAGAGTGAGTCTGTCAACAGTAAATCATAGAGGCTTAAACATTCTTGATTGTATGGAGGCTGAAACCCTCTAAGGACTAGGGATTAAACTAGCCAAAGAATAAATTGCCTTTTGCCCTGAATTTATGCCTACAACTTTTAAATATCCTACTTGCTATTTAAGAAAATGAGGTTTGCCAATGAGTGATTATGATCAATATGGAGTTAATTAATGCTTTGTTTAACTCATGAAGCTCAAATAAGCAGTCAGGCAATTATGTTATCTAGCCATTTAAACATTGGAATAAAAGCATTGAGAGTATTTGATGTAAACTTTTGAAAGATATGTATCTTCTAGCAATATTTTTCATTTAACATTCAACATATATAAGTAAAGACAGAGAGCAAAATAATTCATCAAAAAAAAGATTTGCCAAAAATAATTAGAACACATTATACATCAAATTTAAAAGAATTTAGTAAACACCAATCAGTTTGCTTATATACACTGATAATGAACAATATGGCAAAAAAACTAAAAATATATATATTTATTTATTTTTAAAATTATTATCTACATGTGTGTGTGTGTGTGTGTGTGTGTGTGTGTGTGTGTGTGTGTGTTTGCCTGCATGTGTGTCTGTGCACCATGTTTATGCCTATTTCTCATGAAGGATAGAATAGGCTTTGGATTCCTTGGTTTTGAGTCAACATATTGATGCTAGGAATCAAATCTAAGCCCTATGGCAGAGTCACCATTGTTCTTAAGTACTGAAACATTTATCTAACCTATAAAATAACACTTGTAATAATATCAAAAAATAAAATCTTAGGAAAAAATGAGAAAGACTGAACATTGAACATTACAAATTATTTCACAATTAAATTGAAGATGCATGTCAGTAAACTATTGACTTCTGTTTAGGGACTATATGACTATACACTGAAGTTGGCATAATATTCCAGACAAATTCTTTGTCTTTTTTGTCTTTATAAATACATTACCTGAATCAACATTGTATGTGGGTTCCTAAAAATCATCTAACAAAAAAAATTGTTTTAAAGGAGGAAATTTGGAGGTTTCATATTTCTCTATTACAAAATGAATATAAATATTTAATAATAGAACAATGTGATTTAATAAAAGAGATATGGTTCACCTAATACAAGAGGAAAGAGAATAAAAAAGAACATTTACATCTTATGTTCAAAATATTTTGACAAAGAAGCTGGAGAGACAACTCAGTGGTTAAAAGACACAAGCTGTACTTCTGAGGGACCTGGGTTTAATTCCGAGCAGCTGTATGCAGCTCACAAATGTCTGGAACTCCAGTTCCAGGGGTTCTGACACCCTCACACGACACTCATAAAATAAAATTAATAGATTATTAAAAAATATTTTGACAAAGAATCTTAGACCATTAAGTTTATAAAGACAGATTTTATAAAAAAAAATAATGTTAGGAAAATTAAGTCAGGCATGAAAATGTAGTTTGCATTTATATTGTATGCAAAATTAAATGAGACCTGAGAAAATAAGTTCTATTGTGCTAAAACTTCTAGAAACAACAAACATTTATAAGTAACCAAAGAAAAAAAATGACAAATCACATAACATAAAAGTTAAAACTTTTATAACAAAGTCTATTGACAGTAATAAAAGAAAACTTTTTAATGCAGTGATATAAAACTGCTAAGTGATAAAGGGTTAATATTCAGAATATGGAATGAGGTACGATGGTTGATGAACAGAAAGCAACAAAACCAGTTTTAAAAAGCGATGAAAGTGTTAGCAGATATTTCCTCGAGTGAAATACACTACCAACCAATAAATGTACACAGATATGATCACTATTACTACTTAATAGAGAAATGAAAACAGAATACACATAGAAGTAACTATCTGAAATACAATAGGATGACATCCATACATAGACATATACACATACATGCACCCATAAACACAAACACACAGACACATCTTTGCAAATGGGTGAAACAACTGGCAGTGTCCCACACTACATTCAAAAAGAAAAATAATCTATCATTTCCTCCAAAATAACAAAGTGGAAGTATATGACTCAATGATTTTGTTTCTGTTTCTATACTTCAAAAATTCAAAGGGTGAAATCTGTATGCTCATGTTTGTAGAAGTATCAATCAAAGTTGTTATAAGTTGACATTATCCCACTTGTCCATTGATAAATAAAAGGATAAAGACAATATGCTACATATATATCCAGAATATTCACCACTTTTAAAATGCAAGAAATTCTGAAGAATGTTATGACATAGGTGAATCTTGAATATATGTAGCATTAAGTTATGCAAAAGTAGCAATGTTTTATTTTCGTATTTAAAAAAGGTTCATACTCAAATATATGGACAGAAATGTAGTGTTGATTGGTAGTAGCTGGGGAGTGGGTAGAACAAGGAAATGTTGCTTAATAGGTAATAGAGAGCTTGTGAAGGCAAATAAAGTTCTAGAGATAGATTTTAGTGATAGGTAAATAGTACGGGAATGTGTGCTACTAAATTTATATCATTTTTTAATTTTAATATTTTAAGAAGGAAAAGCATAGTAATACTGGAGAGACAAACAATATTAAAATTGACTTTATAACTTAAAAGCAGTGTTTGCACAACAATTTAATTCTCTTTATTTCTACTTTTTATATGAATAAGTTAAAATTGTCTATATGCTATGAGGTTATTGCAAGTACTTATTAAATAATATACATGCTATATTTTACATATCAACTGACATAAGGTGAAATATCCAATAGCAACAATTCAACATAATTCTCTGTGATGAATGACTTATTTAATGGAAAGAAACCTGCACTAAAGATTTAAAAAATAAGTATCTCTTTATCATATAGATACATTTTTATATAACAACTAAATAATTA
This sequence comes from Cricetomys ansorgei, assembly GCA_026225945.1. Classification (NCBI taxonomy): domain Eukaryota; kingdom Metazoa; phylum Chordata; class Mammalia; order Rodentia; family Nesomyidae; genus Cricetomys; species Cricetomys ansorgei. The sequence goes on from JAMJFZ010000039.1 coordinate 3,435,206, forward strand.
AGTATAATATTTGTAATATCAGGATATATATAATCAATGATGAATAGTGACATATCTATTGAGATTTTTATTATAAATGATTTAAGAATGATTCATGTACTTGCATTATTGATCATAAGTAATGCGAAAAATTTGTGAAAGTCAGAGCTTAATTATTATAGCATTTGCTCACTTACAGCTTTTAATTTGTGAGACACAGCAAGGAACAAGAAAGAAAGGTTATATTTATAGATTTACACCCTTGTATATGTATCCTTATGCAGCCTAAATGAAATGGGTTAATAAGGACCGAGATATCACATTTAAATGGTATTTACTCATCAGCAATAGAGAAACTGCTTCTGTTCAAGTGGAAAGAATTCTTTAGCTTTTAAGAAATTAAAAAATTATTATAACATAGTTTGTAGTGGATATACAACTGCTTCAAGAAACTGAGAACACTTTGTCTCCAGTTTTATACTCCAAGTTTCCCAGTGATGACAAGAAGAACTTATTTCTGGGAAGGAGAAACATGTGTAAAGCACTTAGTATATTTTATGGGACATATTATGTCTATTTATTTTATGTTGACATTTATTATGATTCGTATGATTACATCATCTTAAGCAATGACTGGACACAGCCAACTTAACTACAATAAAACCAAGACAACTGGCCATTGCCGGGGCTTGCATCAGGCTATTGAAACTAGGATATGACATTAGAAAATACAAAGATCCAACTGAGATTCTCTGTGGCAATTTAATCTGGCTAGTACCATAGTTTTCAATGGTTTTGAAAATACAGATGAGTACATTCAATCAAGCAGCTTAAGAACAGAAGTTTTTGGTTAATATGAAGTTTCAGAGCCCACACAGAGGTAATGAGGACACAAAATTACATGAAGCCCTGGCCTTAACTAGGATTTCAGGCCTTTAGTTGAGCTTGGAAAATAAAGTCTTTGTTTCAGTTTTTGTCCCTTAGCATCAGACCCAGGGACAATGACACAAGGACAAATACTCTATGTGTAAGTGGGCAATGAATACCATCGAGCTCTGTACTTCGTTTTGCATTGCATACTAGAGCTGCTTTTTAGAAAGATTGGGAAGATGGTGTCTCAGTTAAGAGCAAGAATTGCTCTTGCAGAGAACTAGAGCTCAATTTACAGCACTTAGGCAGTCTGCCTATAATTTCATCACCAGATGATCTAGCTTCCATGGGCATTTCTACTCACATTCCCAACAATGCACATACAGGCACATTATTAAAACTAAACTATTGAATGTTAACCTTCATTGTGAAATAACATGTAAAGTTCATTTCAGATACTTTTTCTCCTCACTATTCTTTTCAAATATTTTATTTTTCATAATTCAACTTTATATTGGCTTGTAGTGAAGTTATACTATGTTTAATTACTGTGGCTCTTGGAATACTTCTGGAAAGAATATTTAAACATTTAATCCAGCAACATGGCTGCTCTGGGAAAGGATCACATTGAAAGGCCTATGTGACAGCTACAAAGGGATCAAATCCAAGGGTCTATGTGAAGGGATCATGTCCAGAAGTCTATATGAAGGGATTACATTTAGAGGCCTGTGTGGATGGAATGTAAAAAGTATATTAGTACAAACCTTTAATCCCTGCATTCATATGCTTGTACACAGAAAGCCAAGATCAGAAAGAGTCAGTGTCACATAGGAAGTGATGGCTGAGATGACTCAGAGTGAAGGACAGTCAAAGTGATGAATTAGAAGAAAAGTTGGCAGGATGAGTCAGAGTGAGGAGGACATGCCCAACACTCAGGCTATAAAAGCAGGCTTTCAGCTCAGAAAGTCAGGATGAGAGGATAAGAGACAGAGGCAATCTGAGACAGTCTGATGCAGAGACACAGAAATCAGAGAGTCAGAGCAAATCAGAAGAGTTCAGTCAGAAACAGCTGGCCCAGAAAGTCAGTTTGAATCAGCAGTTTGGAGAAGAGTTTGAGCCAGAACAGGGAATTGGATCGACAAACCAGAAAAGTCAGTTGAGTTCAGTACAGCCCTGAGTTTAGAAGGAGCTAGTTAGAGTGAGTTAGTCAGTAGTAAATCTCAGGGCTTAAACATTCTAGATTTTATGGAGGCTAAAATACCTCTAAGGAACAGGGATTGAATTAGCCAAAGAAGAGACTGCCATTTGCCCTAGACCTATGGCTACAACTTTAAAACATATATCCAATAGTTTATGGTCCCCCCAAAATATTTTTTTGTTTCCTTATGGACATCACCTACATGAAGATTATACACAAAGTTAGTTAATAGAAAAAAAAATGATGTGATTTTATGGATATGTAAGAGTTAAATTTAATGGAAGAGACAAAAGATGAGAATTTAGATGACCTCAACAGCTACAGCTGGCTTTATTTAATGTCATATCTGGCTATATTCTTATCATAGCACAACTCCCAGAGTTCAGGAGAACACGGATTATTTGCTTCGACTATGCCTTTAGGTTTCAAAGAACAGGGTAAGTCTGGTTTTCTTAGGGGAAGAATGGACCTACCTGTTTTCCTTAGATAAGCAGTTTTTAATAGTACAGGGTTTGTAGTCTTCTTATTTGTCTCTCTATCTCTGTCTATCATCTGTCTGTCTATCTATCATCTATCTATCTATCTATCATCTATCTATCATCTATCTATCTATCATCTATCTATCTATCTATCTATCTATCTATCTATCTATCTATCTATCTAATCTAATCATCTATCTATCTATGTATCATCTATCTATCATCTATCTATGTATCATCTATCTATCTATCTATCTATCTATCTATCTATCTATCTATCATCTATCTATCTATGTATCATCTATCTATCTATCATCTATCTAGCAATCTATCTATCTATTTTGCACTCACCATGTGTCTGAAATAGAGATTGGCTGCTTTTTTTCTGGATTCCCCTAGTAGCCAGCTGCCCAGAACTTAGTTTGTGGTCTTGGTTATGGGAGAAGTGTTCAATGAGTGACTTCATGAAAAAAAGTACTTAAAAGTTTTCATTTTCTTAGAGTTTTCATGCAAAATGTGAACAAATGTTTACTCAGCCAGATAGACCACAGACAACAGATCAAAGAAACAATTTGACCAAACTCCATCATGGGGAAACAAAGAGTTTACTAGTTTACTCACTCAAATATGGGTGAGAGGATTCTTAGAAGAATGGGGACAAGTCACAAGCAGCTGCATCTAGGTAAACAGCTTAGTCTGGCATGGGTGAAAGGCAAGAACTCAAACAAATGTGCAACTCTGGTGATCTCTGCATAGTTTGGAGGCAGGTCCACAGGGGGAAGAATTTCAACAACTCAGGAATTGTTGTTTGCTTTTTCTTGGGGATGGGTCTCATAAATATTGTGGATTTCAGTAATATCCTGACATTTGTGAGCCTCTCTCTTCATAGGAAGGATTGTTTCAAAATGAAGGACAATGCTTCAAAACTCAATTTTTTCTTATTTGTATTAAGTATAACCAGTTGAATCATGAGTTATTTTAGATATCTTTAATAAATCTTTAAATAATTAAGTACGTTTTTAAATGTTCAATGATATAAATTAGAGGAGTTGATATTAACTACTTTCAAACATTTTTCTATATTACAACATTCTGTTAGAGTTAATATTTTGAAAAGCTGTATGTTCAAATATGCCTAAGAGATTTTTTTCTGTGTAAAGCTTAGAGTTCAAAAGATAAAAATGGCTCTTGGGAATTGGAGGCAAGTTCTAAAATCGGTAACTCTAGGACTGTGCTTCGAGTTAAAATATAATATGAAATATGTTGAACTGGAATTTAGATATGTAACTCAAGGCATGCCTTGACAAATGCTAGTTTTCCTTCCTTAACATATTCTTTTTGCTTATAAAATTAGAATATGACTCCAAATATTTATGATACTTGATTAAGTTTTTATCAGGAATATATATACTAAATGTCAAAAATTAACTATCAGGGAATATACAGAATAATTTTAAATGAAAACAAAATTTTGGGAGGTCAAACTCACACTTGTGAGCCTTCATAGAGTTCCTTGTGCCAAACAGTGGTGGCTTAATTTTTCATAGTTTTACATTTCTATGTGTAAGGCTGAACATCATATTGTACTGCTTTAATCTCAACACATGAAAGACAGAGACATACTGATTCTGGTGGTTTGAATAAGGATGTCCCCCATATCTTCATACGTTTGGATGCTTAGTTATTAGGAAGTAGTACTCCTTGAGAAGGATAATAAGGTGTGGCATGGTTGGAGTAGACATGAGCTTGTTGGAGGAAGTGTGACACTGGGGATGGGCTTTGAGATTTCAAAAGGCTAAGCCAGGCCCAATGGCTCCCTCTTCCTGCTGTCTGTTCATCTGGATGTAGAACTCTCAGCTACTTCTCCAAGGCCTTGGCTACATGTGTGCTGCCACGTTTCCTACCATGATAACAATGCATTAACCTTCTGAAACTGTAAGCAAACCCCAATTAAATATGTTTCTTTTATGAGTTGTCATGGTTGTCATCTCTCTTTACAGCAATAAAACATTGACTGAGGCACAGATCTTTATGAGTTCAAAGCAAATAAGAGCAATATAGTTAGAACCTATCTAAAAGTAAATCAAATGTTCAGTTTTGACTATAATTGCTTTATTTATTAATTTTAAGAATATGTTAATAAATCTTTATAGAACTCCATACATTATATTTGATCAATTTTATGCATTTGGAAATAAGGTACTATTTTCAAATGTTTCACAATCTGGGCTACTTTGTTTTTTAAAAGATTTTATATGAAAATAGTAAGTTTTAGAATAATATTACTTTTTCACATTCTAAGCATTTTCTAAAGTGCATAAGTCATACATTTAACTCATAAATAGTACATACAGTGAGGTTTTTCAGATTGTAAGCATTGTACTTGGATTGTATTGTATAATGACAAGTTATTTGTATTGACATTGTACTGTTATTACCAATTTTTATGCCCTAATATTTTATATTCCTTTTTATTCCATGGGAAGTTCATAACTATGCCCTAGCTTATGTTTTGTTCATCTCTTGTTAAAGTGGGAAAATGTTACCAGAAAAATTCAGGGAAATATGTTTGGACTTACATTTGAAGTTATACATGACTTTGCATGTTTCTATACATATTTCTACATACATTAAAATTTTGTGTTTAGATTTTGATCAATATATTATTAACTTTTAAAATCTAATTTTCACTTCATGAGAATTCCATGTAAGACTACCATATATACCTAATTTTCAAACTTTTTTATTCTCTATCAACTCTTCCCATGCTCCCTAATTTTTCTGAAATTTATGAACTTCTTCTTCATCAATTATCATGCACAACCACCATCACCACCACCACCACCACCACCAAACAACATTCATACACAATGGTACTTAAATATAGCATGTTATATCCAGAAAGTATTGATTTGTTTAGGGTGCCCACTTGGAATTGGATAATTTATCAGAATATTTATCCCTAGGGAAGTTTCTTTCTAAACAGTCACTAATTCTCCATCAGGGGTGGGGCCTTGTGATATTTCCACTATTTAAGTTGGAATGTTAATGACTGCTAAGACTATGAAATTCTTGTTTAGGCAACATAACGTTAAAAAGTTCATAGGTGCAGTGTTCCTGTCATATTTATAAGAATAATGTGCAGCAGAAATCTCAGCCTTCTGGCTTCACATTCCTTCCTCACCTCTTCCAAAATAATGCCTGAAACATGAAAGGAGATAATGTGATATAGACATTCCATTTAGGGTTGGGAAGCATGAAGTCACTTATCCTCTTGACAAAGACCAATTGTGTATCTCTATATTAGTCATCATCTATTGGGAAAAAGGGTTATCTGATGAGGTTTGAGAAATGGATGAATCTACTGGTAATGAGAAGAGGTTAGGAGTTCATTTCAACCTATGTCATCCAGCTTTCAGGGTTATCCTGTACTTTGGACCTTGGGTGACTGTAATATTGATATTCTTTCTTTTAAGCTAGTATGCTTTGGATTAACTGCAATGTAATGGCAGAACCAATAATTCTTGAAGACATTCACTGATAAGGATTTTAAGTCTAGAATTTTCTAACACAAAAACACAATCATCCTGTCATGTTTTTAGATTTTGGTCAATATACTATTAACTTTTAAATTTAAATTTTGCATTTTATAAGAATTCCTTGTAAGAGTACTGTATATACCAGATTTTTAAACTTTTCTATTCTCCATTAACTCTTCCCATGCTCTCTACTCTTTATAAAATTCATGAACTTCTTCTTCTTTAAAGAAAGAGATTAGAAGCAGTCCAATGAGCTAAATAATCAGAACACAGGTTTGAAAGTTTACGTGATCACTAACAACGTGCAGAAAACAGAAAAAAAGACCGTATCATTGTAAAACAAAACATCTGAGGGAACAGTAGCTCAACAGCTCATGCTTGGAAAAGGAAAACTCACCACTACCAGAACCACAGATTATTCAACAAAAGATATGAGCAAATCCTGAGAAATCTTCCTTCAAATTATTGGCCAATGGAGTACAAGAGACTCCCTAAACATTGTAGGCTATTGTTAATTCCTTTGGTTTCCTTTCATTAAAAAGACCCTATTGGTGACGACAACATCTACATTAGACACAGGATTTGGAAGAATTGAACTGGAACTGATCTGGAAGCCTCCACCCTGAGAACTAGCTCTCATTATATCTGAAGGTGCTTTGTGATTTGCCAAGCTTGAAAATCAGTCAAAAATCTTACTTTGCTCCTAAGTCTACAAACCACAAAATTAACTACCACAGTAAGATATTCCTAAGAAGTAATAATGGCACTTATATACTGAGGCTCATCAACCACATCTAGCTGAAATTAAGACCCCCACAGAATAGAGGGAAATCCATTCTTTGTTTTATAAGCCTTTTCCTTTATCTGTGACAAGTGATATCATGGGCCCTAGAAGCAAATCTTCTACTGCTGCTTTCTTAAACCAATATAAGTTTTAACTACTTTATAAGTGCTTAGTTTTATACTCAAATATAAGTTTTGTTCTCAGCCCTCATCAAAGAAGTAAAGTTCAAAAGATAATACAATTATAGGGAATTAAAAATCTTAGTTCCTATTTTGCAAAGAGCATGCTGGTATAGTAAGCAAGGCAGTAACAGCCCCAATGTCTAGGATACTTGACCGCAGATTTAAAATGAAGCGCTCAAGCTCTAGGGACAAGGCAAAACCTCTCAGAAACCCTGGGACAGTCCATTGTTGGCCTTGCCTAGCACCCATCCAAAAAACATCATCAATGAGTATTGGCTTGACCTAGCCCCCATCAATAAATTGAGAGCCACCAAAATTGTATATGTGGCCAATACTAAAGCAATTAAAATCTATATTAAAATATCTTGAATAAAACTCCAACACCATGTCAAAATAATCTGAAAAATAAATAAGTGAATAAATAAATATTTTTAAAAGTACCAGAGAACCAGAACCCTATGCTAACATAAATTGACATTCCATGGTAGAAAGGATACATATCATAAGATTCTACCCTAAAAGAAGGACTATAGGCAAGAAAGAGTTACTGAGAAAGGGAGATCCAGTCTTCTGAGGGAGGAACGCACTGATATTTTATTCAATTCCAAATGCTCAGCCCTAAACAAATACAAATAGGAACAGCATTAAATGAATTCAGAAGACTATATTTGAATATGCAAATGTGTGTACAATATGTAAATTAAAGAAGAGGTAATGAATTTAAAAGGGAGGAAGTAAGGGAAAACAGAATGGTTTAAGTAATGGAGAAAATCATACATTGAGAGAAATAATTCTTTCCAGATGGTTCCTTTACTTATTCCAGCAGGGAAGAAAGTCATTGAACACAAACATATTCCGTTAAAAATTGTAATATAAGTTGTTATCAATTACAGTTTTTTATGACACAGAAAATTTATTTTATTTTTAATGATTTTAAAGTTTTAGTAGAATAGCATGAAATCTTTGTATTAATTATTCTAGAAAATATTCTATACATCCTACATATATTCATAAATGTACATGGGTATGTTGGAATGTAAAGAGACACATATTTTTCTTTGAAAAAAGATTAATTAAACCATTTGTGGAATGATGGTTTATATTAAATTCAGAGAACTTTTATGTAAATGTTGAAAACTATTAAATCTTTTCCTAGATTTATCAATCCATCTGTTTATTTAAGATTAACCAAAATTAATGTGATGAAATAAATTTGTTTTGAATTGAGCTTGCATCTTATGGTTGGCTATCATTTCCATATAATCATATATTAAACTATTATATATGCAATAAACTACTGTCTTTTCCCTAATGTCACTGGATTTGTTACTTTGATTACTAGTTATTGTTCTAGAAGAATAAAAGCAAAGTAGGTTCTAAAATTATAAGATAATATAGTCTTCTGGAAAAAAATATAATACTTAAGCATTCTGCTTCTAGAATCTAAAAGATTTCTTTAAAACTGCCAGTGAAGCCAAATTAAAGTGTTAGCTTATTCATGATAATTATACAATAACTACAGTGTCACTTTAAGGAAGGTTTTAGGTTTATGTATACTGGAGGATATGTGCATATATTTCTGTATATGTATGTACCCATGCAAAAAAGCATATACTTGATAAAGTTATAGCTATATATGGAATTTAAAGTACAAATGTATATTGAAAATATTAAATTAAATAAACATATCAATAGACAATTTATAAAGAAATAACTATCAAACATCAATTTAAGGATAAACATAAATATTAACAATATTTGCATGGTATTTTAAACTGTAGATGACATCATGAAGAGCAGACTGCTTTTAATAACTATTGTACATATTCTATTGTCAGGGAAGGGATCTAACCTGATATTTCTAATGGATTCCTAAAATATGAATTCTGTAGTTTCTGATTTCTGCTTCTGAGAATTTAACTTAAGGAAGAAACTAGGAAAATGCATGAAGCTGCATATTTAAATTCATTGTACTGTATAAACATCTTCAAATTGACTTTAAATATGCTAAACTTTGCTTAAATGTTTAGTGAAATATTAAAAATACATTGAAATATATTTCCATTATATTTCTTAATGTATTTATGAATACTGACAATTTATAGATCCTTTTCTAAATTCTAGATGATTTATGGTTGAAAAGTGTATATTAAAGTAGCTTATTCATTCATTTGCTCTACTGGTTTCTATAGAGATACAATAGAATATATAGAGTCAGTGACAGAATTTAGTTTTCTTCTAAATTTGCTGATAAGAAAACAACAGATGTATGATAATTTTCTAAGAAAAGACTCTTCTACACAATGATTTTATCAAGATACTTTTGCATACACACAGTTCATGAAAACTATGCCAGTACCTATGAATTTTTTAGATGCATATCCCCTGGAAATGTCATGTTAACAAAACAAACAATGCTTTGGTGGACAGCATGGTGTCATGAAAACAACCTCTCAGTCAGAGGTAACCCTGAACTTCACTTACAAGCTCATCTATTACCTTGTGTCAGTGAATGTCTCAGGTGTGAATGAGAGGCCCAGGGAGTCACCATCAAAGGTCCAAGTTGTTTGATTTGCCAATGACAACTGATTTCATTGTACTGTGACTTGAAAGATCCTGACTTGAAAATCTATTCTTTGCATAGACTCCATATTCAGCAAAAACATTTTCATAAATGTGACTCTCTCTTTCAGCAAAAGAGTTACCAAATGAATAAATGTAAATTAATAAATATAAATAATCTTTCCAGCACTTTAAATTAGTTGTAAAAATTAATGTACAGCAGTGTACATGAAGTTGTTTCTAAAGGCACAGAGGGTGTTTAAGTTGATTTTCACAGAAAATATTCTACTGGGAGCTGACATTTGAATCCTAATCTGGAGTCATAGGAAAACTCTCAAAAAGGATATATTAAACAAATCAAAAAGTAAATGTATACTTCAATGGTGTCACAGTTTTGTTTAAGAACTCTCTTACACACAAAATTAAATTATCACAGAGTTTAAAGAACTTTTATTTGGGGGCTATAACTTTCAGTATTTGCCATGTTAGAAATTTAAAATTTAAAAAGTATATAGCATATACAGACACACAGAGCCAAACAATATATATGTTCATAATTGTCTGAAAAGTTTCAACTTCTAGCATTGCAAAATATGAAGATACTTTTATGCAATTTGACAATCCATAGAGTAGCATCTTAAAACCAAAGATTGTCATTACAATTTTAGACACTTAAACATTTAGTTATGCAGCATTTATTTATTTATTTACTGATGGCTTTGTGTGTTTGCAAATACATGTATAACATGCGTTGATTATGTGAGTGTGTTTGTATATTTGTGAGAACAAATTAACGTGAGGCTGTAAAAAGCAGAGATTGATGTCATGTGTCATGCACCATTTATCTTCACTTACATACTGAGGCAGGTTCTTCTGCTTGGATGCACAACTCTAGATGAGTTCTTCTCATATATCTAACCAGTTTGCTACTGGGATCTATCATCTTTTCCTTCCATGAACTGAAGTTTAACCGTGTGTCATTCATGGCCACTATTCATATGAGTGCTGGGGATGCAAACTCTAGTTCCTATACTTCTGTAGTATATGCTTTATGCCCAATGGGAAATCTCTTCAAATACTATTAATAAGGATTTGGACATAACATAATAGTTATTTTAAAATAGTAAAAATTAACCTATAAGATATAGTTTTAGCTTAGGGGTTAAATATTATATATTACTAGCAGTTAAGATTAAGTCAAAATAAATTTCATGTTTTAAACATTAGAATTGAGTCCTAGAATGTAAAACTTGTCAGTGAGTCTGAGCAGTAAAACTAAAAGTGATATTTAGATATCATCTTTTTTCTTTAATTTAACAACTCTCTTGAAATTGTCTAAATATATTTAGCAACCATAGCAAAAGTTGTATGAAGGCTTCGGGAGTTATTTTTGGAACTATGAATCCTAAACCTAAATAACATTATACTGAAAGGTTAATAAATTCACACAGCATTTGCAATAGACTAAAATATACTTGATTGTTCATAACTATTAGATTCACAATCAGCATGTAGTCGAATAAGCTTTTTGAGTCATTGTGCACACATTGTAACCTGAGCTGGGGTGTTAATGGCTTCACTCAAATTATGAATGCTCCATTGCAGAATATAAGATAGACTTCATTACAGATGAGTAGGCTTTATTAAACTGCAGCAAATTGTTACTTAAAATGTCCTTGAAGTTCTACTCTATGTGAACCTTCTCATACTTGGAATGTTTCTGAACATTATCACTGAAGTATAAAGCAAGCACAATGTATTATTCCACTTTATAGTTAGATCATTATGTTCCTTCACATTCTTTCATATGATATTTAAATTTAATTTGGAAATGTCTGTTTTAATTATCATAATATGTATTTCTGATTATATAATATTTAATAAAACATAATGCCACTTACCTATTAAATATGCATCATTACACTTGCATTATATTTAGAAGTACACTTTTTTGTTTTAAAATAAAAAAGATATTGAAGTTCATATTCAAAATATAAAATAGTAGTTCATAAGTTTCCTAAGGTGAGTTGAGAACTATGAATAAGGTGTCCACCATTCATAGCTTTTTTGTGATAAACAATTAGGTAGAGACATCTCAATTTTGTGTTTGTGTACAATCATCCATTAAAATCATTTTCTTTCTTTCTTTTGTCCTTCCTTCCTTCCTTCCTTCCTTCCTTCCTTCCTTCCTTCCTTCCTTCCTTCCTTCCTTCCTTCCTTCCTTCCTTCCTCCCTCTCCCTTCCTCTCCCTCTTCTCCCTACCCTTCCTTATTTTCTTTGGTTTGTTTTCTGAGACATTATTTCCCTATGTAATCTTGGTTGTGCTGTAACTCACTATGTACAACAGGATGGCTTTATACTCACAGATCTGCACTGGCTCTGCCTCCCGAGTCTTGGAATTAATGATGCGCACTACCACACCATGCTAAAATCACTTGTCTTGATTAGCTGCTTTTGTATGGACATGAACATTTGTGTTGGTGTTTCAATTTGACAAAACACTGCCTTGTTTTAATCTAAAATTTCATGTATCATATTTTCTTTCGACTATTGTGATGACCTTTAACTCTGGTAATAATAAAGTACAACAACCTGAAATAATCTATGCATTCTCTCGAATAAACTACTCTGGAGAGAGAAACACTGTAGAATAGATGCAAGCTATCCTTTTCCATATGCTCAAACAGATGTTGCATTTGGAATGTGAAGATATGAAAGAAGAACTTTAAAATTTATATTACAGAGTTAAAATTTCAGTGCCCTAAATAATTATAATGGGACACATAATTCAGCATTGGCCATTTGGAAGTGAACACTAGTTAAAGTTTAGTACCTTCACAGTGCATTGTTACATATCTACCTAGTTTTACATTATTGTTATACCAAAGAAAACTGTGTATCCCTTTTTATCCTGTGCAAACCACAAAACTATTTTCTTTCTCTAATAATCATAATTATTGATCGAGAAGTATAATTAAGTTATGGCAGTTAACATCAATATTTATGCCGATATAATAGGTAAACACCAATACACACACTTACATAAACATACATTTTAACAGTGCCAGATTAATCCTAAAATTTACTATTATTTGATAGAATTATTACTAGTTTTTATTTAATCTATTAAGAATAATTTTAGTAAAAATGAGATAAACACACAATGGGTTTTTAGGCTTGAAATATATTATTGCTATCAATAGGTAAAATGCTTTGCATTGATCTCTAAAAATTATACACGATTTATTTAATTTAATTATAGCCAAACATGGCCAGGTTATATGGCAACTTTTAAACTTTTATAACATTTGTGTTAGATATGTGGAATTCACCTTTATCTTTGTGCCTCTAATAAAATGCATTTTAAGTTTGGGTGTCAAAAATATGCTTTCATTCTTGGGACTTTTCATAAACTTGCTTCACAATGTTCTGGTAATTGCTGCCAGAATATTTCTTGATGATGATTAATAATTAGGGTCTCATCTAGTACTTCTCTTTTTAAAAGACCTTTATCAACATTAACACTTCTGACCTTTTTAATTGCATGGATTAAAGCTAGAAATTGCTGGTTATTAATGTTCTCTACTTCCAATTCCTGATGCTTAAAATAATGTTTGCTTTCTTAGTTGAACTGAACAACTTTACTTTTCACTGAATAAGCCTGACTTCAAATGTACAGCTTAGTGGGTATTAATTTGATATGCACTACCCTTTCTGCTACAAGTAAGAGCTTCTTGGTGTTTGCTTAATCATCCGTGATGCATGTATGTCATTTTAATTATAGATTTTTGACTGAGCTTCACACACATACACACACATATACACCTCTTCTTAGAGAAAACTAGGGAGACTGTTTATAAGGTACTGTGCATTACTTTTATTTATACAAAATTCAGACAGTGATTTTTGCATTTGTCACTCAAATATGATGAAGAGTCACTAATGTCATAAAGCATTATTGCTACTCTAGAATTAACAGTACCTTTGGCATATAATATACCAGTTAGGCATGATGCCTACTGCTCATTTCCAGAAAATATTGAAAATAATGTGTCATGAAATAAAAAAGAGTTACTGACATAATAGGGAAGAAAAAATTCTGTGAAAATTTGCATTTGGAACAAGAATACAGTTATAATTAATATAATAACATTTAAACTTGAAACTAAAATTCATATATATATAATTACATAATGTATAGATACTATTATATTATGTTTATATAATATAAATATGTATTTGGCATACATAAACATACGTCATGAAATATAATATCGGTTCTATATTAAAATATTTATTGTATGATAGCAAAGTTTTACTGCCAACCGAAGAACAAATTAAACTTTCTGTCATATTTTCTATTTGTCATCACTATGATAATAGCTGTAGGTTAACACCATGAACCGTATCTTCCACAGATTTAATACTTATTTGCACATAATCATTTTAATTTAGTTGTGGGCAACTCTGCTGTTTCTCTAAGTATAATCATGAGAGTTGTGAATTTCTAAGGCAGTTTTAGTTTTAAAAAAAGGGCTTTCTTGAATAAAAACAAGTGTATAAATATGCATATATACATATACACAGAAGTCTTTAAGCTTTTCCACATCTAACTTATGCTTTGGCAATTACACATCTTACTGGCGTTGTACTTTGTAAGTGAAATGTTTTCAAGCTACAGGAAAGTTCTAGAGTAAGCTTACTTCAATTCTACTTTTAATATATATATATCGGTTTGGTTTGGTTTTGCAACCAAGTTCTCCTATGTTGTGCAGCCTGCTTTGAACACACTCTTTCCCATTAGTATTTCTCCATTATCTTCCTAATACATTCACCCCCAAACCAGTATGAAGTAGAAAAATTTTATTTTTATTTCAGAGAACTGCCCTTGGTGAAGATTAAGCTAGTTTTTTTTTTTCAAGACAAATGCCTTAAAGCTGACAAAAATTTGGTTTTTCTTTGTACATTATTTATCAATCACTAAATGACACCTTACGGTTTGACTAGCTAAAGAATTTCTTTTTGAAAAATTACATGCAATAATCTTTTCAAATTTATTTTTCTTCTCTTGTACAATGCATACTGACCCCATTCTCCCATTGCTTCCCCGTGAGAAAAGATAAGACCTCCCTGGGTTGTCAATCTAGTAGGGCATAACAAGCTGGGAACAGGCTTAGTATGAGCTTCAACATCAAGGTTGGACAAGGTAGCCCAGCAGGAAGAAATGGGTCCTAAGGATAGGTAAAAGTGTCAGAGACCTTCCCACTCTAACTTTTTAGAATTTCAGTAAGAACACCAACAAGACAACCATATGATATATGTAGGGGACCTAGCATAGATCCATACAAGCTCTGTGTCTGCTGGTTCATTCTTTGTGAGCTCCCAAGTGTCATGGTCAGACACAGGCTCTGTGTCGTGTCTTATTCTAGTGTCCTGGATGCCACTGGTTCCCACAATCCCTCCTTCTCCTCTTCCTTCTGGTTACCAAGCTCTGCTTGATGTTTGGCCCAAGGACTGTGCACTTACTTCCATCAGCTGCTGGAGGAAGCCTTTCTGATGAAGTTTGGGCTGGGCACTGATCTATGAGCATAGTAAAATATCTGAAGGGATATAGAAAATGTTAACCTCCACCTACTGAGTTCAGCTATTATAGCTTTACTTTGAATAACATTTCTGAAGAAATTGTAGTTACTTTACATCTTTTTTTCTCTCTCAATCATTATCTTGAGCCCCTCCCCCCTCTCCTCCCTCCAATCCTCTCAGTTCTCCCCTCCTTGCTCCCTCAGACCTTCCTACTTACCTCTACTCACCAACTCCCACCACCCACTAATCCTTAGAAAGTAGTTTATATTTAAGCTATAAAATGCATATTTATAGTCATACCAAGAAAAGTTTTGAAGACATAAAAACCAAAATTTACCAAATTAAATGCCTGTTACTAATAATCAGTCCAAAGAAATTTACTAATGTGAATATAGTATTTCAATGTCAATACTTTTCTATAAAAATAACTCAAGTACTGTAATATCAAAGTCTCATTTCTTGTTCATGTTGTATGTTGTAGTAGTATCTTCTTACCACTTCATATACGTAGAGAACTAGATTTCAAGTGAAAGAATTGCTCTAGTGTCAGCTTATATATGGCTGTGCTGGACCGGTACAGTTTCTTTCCTAAAGCTTGTTGTAACTCAATACTAAAGACACTGAGATTATTTCTAAAGAAGACCAATTTGCAGTTCAGATTGGACCCTTAAACAAAGGCAGTGATATATTGCAGAAAGGTTCTGAAGTATTTTCAAAGTTCTTGAATCCTAGAAATTGATATTACATAATATTTTACATAATATTTTAGGCTATTCTGCTAGTGATCCATTTTGCCTAAAGAATTTTCATATTACTCCAGTTACATAGGTATGCACAATAGACATATGATGATGTGACATATGATAAATAGACATAATAAATTTACTTTTAGCATTTCTTTGATAGGAATATAATTATTAATTTAATAAAGATGAGAGAAAATTTACATACTAATGAGATAGACAAGCTTATTGCTTATTCTTATGTTAATAATTAAATATTGCTATTTAAAAAATTAATTTAATTTTAAAAGCTAAAAATCAAAAAAAACCCTTTGATAATGCAGGATTTATAATATTATCAATATTTTCCAAAGTTAATCCATGATTTGATTTTAGTATAATTACCAATTCTGAGAATACTTATCTAATTAAGACAAACTACTATACAAATTATAAGGACAATTGCTGAAGGTGCTGGGAATTCTAACTTCATCCAAAACCAAAATTCACATAATGATATTTTTGTGTGAAATTCAAGTCAGTAACTCAAATAAGAATGTTTAAATAAAATATTATAACAAACTCAATGAAAATAATACTAGTTTGATACATATTGAGAAATGATGGTAGAAAAATATAAACTTTGTATTTTCCATATGCTAATTAGCTATGCGTCTACAAAGCTAGAGATTTTCTGTACAATAAAACATTAAAGTTTATAACACAGAAGAGTGTAGAATATGACCCAAAGTACTCCAAGTGCTAAATGGTGTATGTGGAGTATGTTCATTACCAAGGTTTTGGTGAAGTACTGCCTGCCCTTGCAAAAGTAATAAGCACTGTTGGAAACACCTCAGAATCATTATGATGCCTTATTTGAATTAACTAGTAATTACATTACCAAAATCTTTTTCTGGTGCCAAACTTTCTTTGACGTCCACATTCAGTTATGCTGCCACATATCGAGTTGTGACCCCACAGTTAAGAAGCTAGGTTCTACATGACATTTCCCAGTAGCACATAATGTCATAGGTTTTTCAAGGATTTAATATCAAGTGAAAGACTAAGGAACCAAGTTTGGTGTAAGAAATTTTATTACATTCTCATTAAGATCACACACAAAAACTTTATGCAAATTGCTAACACTTGGGCTTCAGATAGCTTCTGAGAATACACTGTGGGAAGAATATTGTGTGTCCTTGTCTAGACAACAGGATATTAAAGTTATTGTTATGCATGGAATGTGACATACATTGGATGACTCAGTATTGAATTAAATAGTTGAAACTCACGCATAAGAAAGCATGTTCAAACACTGAATCCAGAAGAGCCAGTGACTAAGCAATACATGTTTGTATTTTCTTCATAGACATATCTATCAGAGGGCTAGATGGCAACTCCATTCAGAGAAAAGTCCCCTCAGGAAATACACATAGTTACAATCTCAGATTAATTACCTAAATTGAGTATTAAATGTTCCAGCCTCTTTAATTTCATGTTTCATTGGTTTTCATTGATATTGCAAAGTATGACATATATTAACTACTATTATTAGAAATCAAGCTGGTATTGCTAATGGTTGGTAAAGTGGCAGGGTAAATCCACTCTTAAAATTTCAATATGACCTCACTTTTTACAACATATAATGAAGTACTAATGTTTTCAAATGCTTTCAAATCCAATAGATGTAGTACATGGGTAAAAAAGGACACTCTCAGAGGCCATAAGTTTATGTCTAAATGATATTTTAATTGTGAAAATATTTGTTATAAATGACTAATGGTACTTCTCATAATTTTTATTATGTTATTATTGCTTATTTATTTTTGTTGTTTTTGTTGATATTGACCCATGAACTTATAATGGGAGTTTAGGATTGAGAATCCTTCTTATGAGTGTTACTTTATATGTGGTTTTGTACATATTGAGAAAATTACAAGCTCTTAATTTAAATTTTTATGTAGTCCAGATAAATTACTTTTTAATTACTTGAAACTTGCTTAGGATAATTTGAAAGCTCAATTAAATAAAAAACCCACAGATATAATAGCCTCAGATGGAGCAAATATTGGGATCCAAGTGATCTGTCTCTACCTCTCTGCTTTTGTCTCTATCATTGTTTACATCTATCATCTATCTATATCCAGCTATTTATTCATCCATCTATGACCTTTCGCTAGTCTATCTCTAGTCTGATCTCTCTCTCTGTCACACACACACACACACACACACACACACACACACACACACACACACACACAGACAAATACACATTTGATTGACATATGAAAATATATATTTTTTATCATATCATATAGCTATTTGATAGATATATTTGACACAAAATGTATCTTCTAGCTCTTTTGATATATATATATATATACATACATATATGTATGTATATATATGTATGTATTAAATCTTGTTATGTCAAAGAAAATCATAATTTATTTTACTTATCTGTAACATCATGTAACCCTTAGTCAATTTAAGTCTATTTAAGTATTTGATTAGCCTGGCATAGTTGTGAATAATGCATAAACTCACAAGTAGCTATAGAGATAACTTTGAGACTGTAAGTTAGAGTTCACTGAGTCAATGTATCTAAAGCCCATTTTAAGAGAAGCTGACATGATTTTCATGTTTCCACATAAAAAAAAAGAAGGAAACTTGAGCTACTGTCAGAACCATGTGAAGAAATGATCCTTTTTTTAATATACTCATATTTAAGCTGAAATCTGGTGATAATTTCTTGGACTGACTGATGCCGAGGTCTATAATTTTGAATACTTCATCAATGTAAACTTGATAATGACTGGCAATCGATAATTATTCTTGCTCTATACTTTACAAATAACCATGCCTTATATAGCCATAATATTTTTATAAAGAAGAATGACCTCACATTGATTATCCTTGATAAAACCTGAAGGTGATTATATAAATTATATTTTATAGTTGAATAAAAATCTATAGCATATCCTTAGGGGTTACTCGGTTAGTATAATCTTTAAGGTTTTGGGCTATTTGCCTTTTTATAGATTCCATTTAACTTTGTAGATACTTTTTGGATTCATAAACATGGTTTATGAGACACATGTGTCTCTTTTTATCTCCCAGGTAATATTCTCACAATTTTCAGACATTTTTCATTCTCCAGCAAATATCTTCTACTACTAAGTGATAAAACATAGTGGTACACTGTTTAAAAATATTTTTTCACTAGCATTCGTTTTTTAATTATTTTATAAGGGAATTTGCAAAGAAAGAATAAAAATAATTCAACAAATATAATATTCAAACCTTAGCAAATAGGAGTCAACTAAGAAATAAATCAACATATTTTTCAAAGAAGAATCTTTGTTACATGAGAGGACAGAGCTCACTGACCTGACTCTAGTTAGCATCTGTGATGTCTGTAACACTATTACTTTAGGTTATTTATTTGGTTAATTTAAACCATTTCAAGAAAGTGTTCTGCTAATTCAGTTTTTAATAACCCATTTTCAATATCTGGCCTAATTTTGTATTATCAACCCTCAGTTTCCTGTTTTCTCATATCATTTTCAAACATCCTAATTTTGGTCAGAATCTAGTGTTTCATACCATAATCCTGTCTACAAACTCCCTTTGTCTAGAATTCTCTCCTTGCTTTTAGAGTTGAGTTAATCAGCCTTGCCTATTGAAAGCTCACCATCAGTATTCTTTATCGAGTATAGTATGCCTGCCATACTTGACAAACCTGAATAAAATACAGTATTGTGTAATTTTAGGCTTTATGTAATAAATGAATTGAAACCCTTTTCATTATCTTGTTCTACTACTTTTAGTGAAAATATTAGTTAATACCTCAAAATATTTGTAACTGGTTTTGACTGAATTGTCTTGGATGATATGTGTTCATTACTGAGACAAGATCCAGTGGTCTAGAATTGGCACTGAGGCCAATTGCACCCATAAAAATTATCATTATCTACTATATCATAGTATTTAACATAAAGACGAATATAGGAAGGGTGAGAATTAGTCTTCTAATGGAATGAGCTCCCTAAATGGTTATTGGAAAACTATTAGTCAGTCCTAAAAAAGGTACCAAATACAAACAGCACTAAACAGACTCAGCAGGTTGGATTTATATATCTACTCACATTGCACATATGTAAATGTAGCAATAATAACAAAACTTAGGCTATAAATTTGATGGGGGAAGCATGTTCAGAATTAGAGGGAAAATACATTTTTAAAAACCACCTTTTATGTAAACACCTTTCAAAATAAATGATACACAAAATTGTTTACCAAAGAGTAACTTACTTTAAAATAAAGCAAAGCAAATGATGATAGACTTTGTTTTTACTTTTAGGCAATATTGGTAGTTTCAAATTATTTGTCATACATATTTGTTTAGTTTTTTTGTAAATATTTGATGTGCAGGCATAAAAATTAAAGTTCTCATTTATTAGATGCAGCTTTACATATAGATTGAAAGTAAATTTGAAGTCCCATTAAGTAAGACAAAAACAAGGTAAGATGAAGATGTATATTTGACCAAGAAGGGTATAGCTGGATATTGAGGTATGTAAATTCCCTTTTTCCTGAGGAACCATCACACCATAGTGGTTGTACAAGTTTGCACTCCCACCAGCGATGGACAAGTGTTCCTCTAACTCTACAAACTTGCCACCTTGAGCAGTCATTTGTTGTATTACTTTTAGCCATTGTGATGGGTGTAAGTTGGAGCTAAAATCAGTTTGATCTTCATTTCTCTGATCACTAAGGATATTGAACATTTATTTATTTTTCACCTGTTTGAGTTTATTCTTTTGAGAATTGTGTTCAGATCCATATCCAAGTTTTAAACTGAGTTATTTGTTTTCTCGATGTCCAGTTTTTTGAGTTATTTATATATTTTGGGTATCAGCCCTCTATTAGATGTATAGAGGGTCAGAACGTTTTCCTTTGTGTAGACTTCTGCTTTTTCCAAATGGTGTCCTTTGGACCCCAGAGACACTTGCTCAACCATGTTCATTGCGGCTATATTCATAAAAGCTAAAAATTGCAAACAACCTAGATGTCCATCAACAAATTAATAGAAAAAAGAAGGTGACACATTTACATAATGGAGTATTATTCATATATTAAAAATAAAATCATGAAATTTACAAGTAAATTGATGGAAAAAATCACCTGAGTGAAGAAAACTAGACAAAGAAAGGCAAATATGGTATGCATTTGCTTGTATATGGATATTAGCTGTTAAGTCAATGGTAATTAAGCTACAATCCAGAGAACCACAGAGGTTAATTATAGAGCAAGGGACTAATTATAGAGCAAGAGAATAAATAGAACTTCCTAGGAAAAAGAAATAGAATAGACAGTTATGGATAGATGGGGGTACTACTAGAATTGGAGGGCCAAGTAGAGGGAAGTGAGGAAGGGAATGCAGGGACAATCAGCTAAAACAGGTTTATTTGAGGGGTACAGTAGAAGTTTCTATATATATATATGCTATAAATGAAATCACCAAATAATGGTAGAGAGGGAGAGACAGAGCCCTAACTGGACATTTCTTGTCACCAAATGAAGCTTCTAGTACCTGGAATGGATTACACATCATTGAGATGCTGGCCAAAGGGTACCATGGGAACCCTCAAAGAACCCATGATGTTGACAAGTCTTTAGGTTGCTCACCACAACCTATGTCAAGGCTGCATTCCTGAAGACAACACTTATATCTCAATGAACATGGAGAAATCTAGCTGGTGCCTACCCAGAGTCTTCATCCGTACTGCCTAGTGTTTTTGGTACTAATTTCTAATCTGCATGCTAACAAAGGAGAAGCATGAATACCAGCTCGACTATAAACCCTTCAGTCTATAATGCTGTCCTACCTGCAAGATGTACTATGGTACAATGGTGGCACATAGGAATAACGTATCACTATCTGATTTGACTTAAGGTCCACTCCCATTATACAGAAACTATATCGCTTCTATTTGTATAATCAAGACCCTGAGACTAGATAGTCCAGGGAGACCTATGGGAAAACAAAATACTACTGTTTTACTAAAGAAAAATGTCAATAAAATGGCTCCTAATGACATCTGCTATACTCCTGGATCAGAGCACTGCTCAGCCATCATCAGAGAGGTTTTCTCCTTTCCTCCATAAAGGAACAAATATAGAAACCCATAGCCAAAAAATAAGTAGTGAGTGAGAGTACTTAGAACACTCATTTCCAAATGGGATGTCTCCATTATATCCCTTCTGTCACAGCTCAGGTAATCCTGAAGAGGAGGAGGCAGGAAGAGTGTGAGAACAGAAGGACACCAAGAAAATAAGGCCTTCTAAGCATAGCAGGACCATGTACATATGAACTCACAGATTGAAGAGCACACACAGCGCCTACCTTAATCTGCATCAGATGATATCCTAGAGGTTTTGTTTTTGTTTTCCTTTTCACTGTTGTTTTTTGTTACACAAAGAAACAAACAAACAGGACACGGTTTTGTTTTCAAGACAGGGTTTCTTTGTGCAGCCCTTTCTGTACTGGAACTCTCTCTGTAGACCAGAATATCCTAGAGTTTTAAGAAGAAGTAGACACATCCCTAAACAAGAAGCTACCTCTAATTGATAACCACTTGAAAATGCAAATTTAATTTCCTCCAAGCAATTTCACTGGGGAAACAAACACTATGAAGGGCTGCATGCCTAATATGAGGCGGACAACAGAAAATGAACTAAAATCCATCTTTGGAGGTTCCTTGACTCACAATGTTGTATAAGGGCAATTCCTTGTTTTTCTTCCTTCCTTCTCTTCCTTTCTTCCTTCCTTTCTTTCTTTCTTCCTTCCTTTCTTTCTTTCTTTCTTTCTTCTTTTCCTTCCTTCCTTCCTTCTTTTCTTTCTTTCTTTTTCTTTCTTTCTTTCTTTCTTTCTTTCTTTCTTCCTTTCGTCTTCCTTCCTTCCTTTCTTCCTTTTTAATTGTTTCATATTTTTATTATTACTTTTATGTTTATTTATTTATTTATTTATTTATTTTTTAATCCCATGGGTCCTGTGCATATATATTATACCTTCAGATTTTGTGCCTTTATGGGATTCCAGAGTGTGCAAAGGAGTGGGTTTTTCCATCTATATATGCTACTTGTTCCTTTTATTGGGCTCTTCTCCTTGTGTTTGCTTGTTTTTCTTATTCTGATCTGTTCCCTTTTGTTTTATCTAATTTTATTTTATTATTATCCTACTGAAGCTTATTTGTTTGCCAAGAGACAGAAATGGGATCAGTCCAGATGAGAGGGGAGGTGGGAAGAAATTGGAGGGGAACAGAAAGGGGAAATCATAACCAGGATATATTAAATAAAAACAATCATTTTCTTTTTTTCTGGAAAACTGAAATATATACCTGTGTGTGTGTGTGTGTGTGTGTGTGTGTGTGTGTGTGTGTGTATTTCCTCCATTATATGACAACATATTTCTGATGCTCCATTCCTTGCTGAGCTCCATAGTATTCAGGGCACAGGTGTACACTATTTACTTCATTTCATCTCTATTATTCAGTATTTGGATATTTCTAATTTTTATTATTCAAAACAGATTATTCTCTCATACTGGATCACAGTTTCCCCTTCCGCTACTCCTCACAGTCCTCCAACCTCAGTCTCCCCCAGATCCAATCCTCCTCAATTTCCTTTAAAAGAAAAAAAGAGCAGGCCTCCAAAAGATATCAGCTAAACAAAAACAACATGGTATAATCAGGTAAGGAATGAACCCTCATAATCAGGTTTGTGAAGGCAACCCAGTAGGACGAAAAGAGTCTCAAGATCAGGCAAAAGAGTCAGGAACATACCTACACCCATTGTTAGGAGTGTCACAAAAATACCAGACTAACAATCTTATCATATATGCAGACTCTTTCATGGTGTTTCTGAGCTCTGAAGAGATGGACCTGATGGAGACCTCCAATTTAGAGTCTCTCTCCATATAATGTCTGGTTGGCTTCTGCTATCATCTGGTACTGGAGGAAGTCTATCTGATGACAGTTAGACAAGCCACCTGTCTATAAGTATAGCAGAAAATCATTAGACAACAATTTATCATCTACGTATCTATCTATCTATCATCTATCTATGTATCTATCTATCTATCTATCTATCTATCTATCTATCTATCTATCATCTATCTATGCATTTAATGGCTTGACATGTGGTTCCTGGCCATCCAGGCAGTGTCAGGTAAAGGCTCCTTCTTGTGCCATGGGTCTCAAGTTAAGCTAGTTATTGGTTAACCAATGTTACAAGTTCTGTGCCATCATTAGCACTGCAAATCTTGCAGATAGGAGAGACTGTAGGTCTAAGGTTTTGTGGGTGGGTTGGTGTGCCAGTCTCAACACTGAGACCCTTGCCAGGCTACAGAAGATGACTAGTTCAGGCTCACTATCCTCCATAAAGTCCTAACTAAAGTCACACTCATAGATTCCCTAACGTTTTCACTGCACATTTTCAACAAAAGAAAAGCAGAAAGATAAAAAAGAAAGAAGAGTGTAGAAGGAGAAATGGTCAATTCCATAATGATAGGTAAAATTGTAGAATTTTTCATGAATTCTATTGTAACAAAAATATTACAGTCAATGAACATGAAAATAGAATGTAAAACACTTTAGAAGGGATGAAGGTACACACAGAGAACAATACAAAGTCAGAGAACAACTATAACAATACTCAAAGTTTAAATAAGAGTTTAAAAATATAATATTAGAAACAAAATCAATATAGTTAAACCATATGCATTTCTCTGTATGCAAATCATGAAAACTAAAGTTAGAAATATAAATCAGCTTCTATAAGTAATATAATTCATTACGTACCACATAATGATGATAGCATATAATTCCATTTCTTCAAAATTATGATTTTTCTTCATTTGAATTGCTTTTATTATACTTTTATCACTTAATTTTTAGAAACCATTCATATAAGCATTGAGATATACAAAATAAATATCTTATAAATATCATGAGACTTGTTTTCACAGTTATTTTCTACTATGAAAACATAGCAAGTATGTAATCACTCATATTGGTCTGATAGAAGATTTGACATGTAAAGGTAAGATGTTACTAAACTGTTCAATAAAGACAATCAAACCATAATCCTATACTTTCTGAACTAAGACCTCAATGTTTTTTCTCTCCGTGATCTCCAAGCAAGAGAGAAGTGGTTCTGTGTTCAGAGAGAGAAATCGTCAACAATGGGACCATACTCCTACTGCCATAACTCCTTTCCATGTGCCTCAGTTAGGTGTTACAATTTTGAAAGGTTTGTATGTTTGCCTCCACTCTCAAGATTAGTTTTTAGAAATAAAGATAGAGTCAATGGAATTTTCTCATGGTTAATATAAAAAAGAAGATGACAGTATACATGAAAGTTTTAAAAAATCCCGACGAAAACTTATGTCAAGAACCAACTACTTCAGCAAAGTTATAGGGCACAAAATCAACTTAAAATTTCAGTAGCCTTCCTATACACCAATAACAATCACATTCTGTAAAGATATTATGGACATACTCTCATTACAATACCATCAAAAGCAATAGAATATTTTTTGAATAAACCTAATCAATGAGGTGACAGGGTTCTACAAAGAATTTTCAAATGGTGGTTCAGCATAGTTAAATAAAAAGCTCCTAAAACAATATAGATTACCACCTGAGGATTCAGCCGATTTGAGCTGTATTTGACCCCAAAATCTCTTTCCAATGGTCTAGGAAATATTAGTCCAGAATAGTATGGAAGTTTTCAAGGAAGAGAAGCAATTAAACAGTTCTACTTGGCTGCAACACCTATGAACCATGACAATTACTAGCTTGGCAAGATATATATAATGGTGCAATGAGTGTCAATCATACTTTGGAAGAAATAAATAGCTGTCTAAATAAATAAATACATAGTTAACTAGATCCAGGACTAGAGAAGTCATAGATCTTGGAGGAGAAATCACAAGCTCCAGGTTATGATAAACTATCTGGATATTACATCAAACAGAACACAAATATTTTTCTGAGTAAGAGAAAATTTCAGATTAGCTTGTAATCAATTTATCAAAAACTGCCTTTGAGAGCTGTCACATTAGCAATGACACCTTGTTAAGCACAAGACTCACAATAATAATATTAAAGGCTTTTTGTAATTTTCCATTTCAATTCTGAGAAAAATGGCAAATACAGCTATCAGGTATGGAAAAAGAGAATAACAAATGAACTTGATTCTTCTGTGTATTGAGCTCCTCATTTTCCTTCTCCTCCTCCTTCTCTTCTTCTTTTGTTTTATAGCTTTTATACAAAGACACAGAGGTAGCTTAATTAGCTGTACTTTGAAAATTGAACTTGTAAACCTTAAATTGTCAGATATTATTTTATCTGCTTTTCTATTTTACTCAATAGACATTTTATACATTTATATATGTTTTATTTTATTCAAATGTATGTATGGGGTGGCATTGATTAATATTTGGTATATTTTTTCCTTCTTTCAAAACTTGGGATAATATAGATAAATTGAACTAACATAGAGACCTCATGGAGTGTAGTTAAGTCCTAATACATACATTTAAGTTCAAAGGTATGTTGCTATAGTATTGCAGAAATATGTCCCAGAAATATGTAACTTTAACCTTATCGTCAAATGGAAGCTTGAAGCTTAGGATTCATCCATGGTTAGATCTATGAAGCAATATAAATACTAAGAAATAACTCTGGTTGGAGTTCAGTGCAAGAGCCTAAAGGCTTCTGCTAGAAAATCAGGTAAAATAAAATTACCATATTTCAAAAATAGACTCTTATGAGGTGAATCATATCTTGGACTAGTATTCATCAAGGACCACTGTGGATAAACATTCACTATCTGGTATAGATAAGTAACTAAAAGAGTACTTGATTCAACTCTTCAAGATAAAAGTACATGGAAAGCCTCTTCTCAAACACTATTTTTAAAAACATAGCATCAAAAATCTTTTCATTCTGGAATATGAAGATTAGAATGCATCTCAAATAATTACATTATGTTGGAAATAACACAAGTAAATAATGCTGATTATATTAATTAGCTAAATGTAGAAGAATGAATCTTAAACTTCATCTCTCACTCTGCATTAAATTGAACTCCTAATGAACAAAGGACCTCAACATAAAACTTGTTGCCTTGAATATGATAGAAGAGAAAAGAAGGTACTTACTTGAACTCACGGGCATATATGAGACTTTTTAAACAGGACTCTTTAAAGTTGTAGGCATTAAACCCAATAATTGATAAATGAAACCTTCAGTAGAGCAAAGGACACCATCACTCAAGCAAAGAAGTAGGCTATAGAATGGAAAAAAAAATTAACACATATGTAAAAAAATCTAGATATTTAAGATACTTGAAACTTAATTAAGTGTTGAAGCCAATTTTTATACTGAGATAATTTATTACATAAACTTTCTTAGTGTCGTAAAAAATACTCAAGACATTTAATGGGGTATACAGAAGGCCTTGGACTGAGGGAACTTTGGGAAGGTTGGAAGGAAGGGAAGGAAGTAGGAAATGATGTAATCACAATTTAATTAAAAATATAAAAATTATAAATATTAATTGTGATATTGTAACATTTGGTTGATGAATATCACACAGATAAAATTACTGAATTGTTCATATTTGTCAGATACTTAAATTTTTTTCCATTTTTTGGTTTGTTGTAGAAGCACTAATATATTGTTAAGAGAAATTACTAACTTAAAAACCTTCCTGTTTTCAGAAATCAAATCCTTAGCAAAGCAGTGGAATATGTCAAGCTATACATCCCAGAGGAAATGAGTGATCCTATGCCTTGAGTTTGTTTCCATGCTCTACTACCCATTTCAAGGAATATGTAGCAAAACTCCCATAAGAAGCATACCATTTAATGCCACATAGGAAATGGTAGTACTCCTATGGATCACCCTCAATTGCATTCATTAACACTCCCTGCAAGGAAAGAGAAATTATTACTTTTCAGCACATCATTTTGTTGTTGTTTCTGTTCTCTGTCTGGACATTTGTTGTGCTCTGTGAGTTTTCCTGAAGAGACATGAACATGAAGGATCATAAGCAGGCTATGATGGCAGTTGCATGGCTTCAGCTATTTGCAATTAGACATGTGACCGAGACTAAGCTGTCTACCCTGGGAAAAGCTGCCTATATAAGAGAATTACAACAGAAAAAACACATACACACAGATGTTCATTCTAATTTATACTTTGATATAGCAGAAAAAAAATGAGGCTTATGGGAGTATGAAATTTAGAAATGTAATTCTTTTTTTACAGTTGGAAGCATATAAACACAAGAGATCATACATTAGATCTATACCTAAGAACCTTTCCTGAGAGTTAAAGATTTAGAACCATTGGGAAAAAACTTGTTAACAAGAAAAAAAAAACGGTAGAAAATATATGATAGCCCTAGGATTTGGCCTTCAGCAGAGGGGAATAAAAAATTCATGATTCAATTAGGAGAGTCTTAATAATCATTCAATATAAGAACTATGATCATCAGGGATTACTCTGATTTTGAACTGCTTACATTTTAGAGAGTTTTAAATAAGCACTAAAAGAGGCTTACAGTTTATGTTAGGGTTAGGCAATCATCACCCAAGAGTATACTGTGTACATTTCTCAATTGCAAGAAAGTACATTGTGGGCAAAAGTTATTTGTATGGCTGAGAATACTTTTAGCACAATGATGTGAGCAGTGAAAAGGTAAGCAGCATAGTGCAGGCCCTCGAGCCTCTAGCAATCAGAGACTTTATGTCCTTGGTAAAGATGATGAAAGAAAGTGTGTCTAGCTCCCCTAGAACAGTGATCCTCAACCTGTGTATCCCTACCCATCCAGGAGGTCAAGGGAACCTTTCATAGGGGTCACCTAAGACCATCTTCATATCAGATATTTACATTACGATTTATAACAGTAGCACAATTGCAGTAATGAAGTAGCAACAAAAAATAATTTTATGGTTGGGGCCAACAAAACATGACTGTATTAAAGTTTTAGGAAGCTTTGAGAACCACTGCCCTAGAATGTGAGCCAAGGGAGGCACAGTGATTCAAGCATAGAATGCCGTTCAGTACTGAGTTGATACACAGCAGCTCCATAGAAACATCACCTCAGGTTTGTTTCTGAGTGTTCAATTGCACTTGCCTGATGAACCTTTATGTTCTGGAAGCATTGCTTTGTAGTTTTATTTTGGTAGCTTTGTGCTTTACTGTGGAGAAGTAAAACTTACTCTGTTCTCTTTGATTTTGATGACAAAGCAATTTCAACAGCTATTGACTTGATGTTTTGAGTCAATGATCAAGTTGTGAATGTGGTTCACACTTCCCCTCAGCAAGGACAACAGTCGTTAAGGAATGTAAAAGTATGGATGAACTGAGGAACAGGTAGTTGTTTACAATGAATACAGTTGTCATTGTGTTTTGCTTTTGGAGTAAGGATGATGTATTCCATTTTTATATTTCTAATATCATGCAATTATTCTTATCTGCAATTAAATAGGTAAAGAAAGGTATAGGAATCCTTGTCAGTAATTTTTCAGAGAAGTAATTTTTAGAGAAATGATTTTGCTTTTTAAACAAAGTTCAGGAAAATTTCTCAAAAGAAGGCAATTCCTCAATATAGTCAAAACACTTATTGCAGAAACAGGTGATTTAAAAAATGTTATTACATTGTGTGTGTGTGTGTGTGTGTGTGTGTGTGTGTGTGTGTGTGTGTGTGTATCAGAAAACAATGGAGTCAGTTCTTTCCTTCCATGTGGGTTGGGGGTCTCAGAATCAAAAGAAGGTTGTCAGGTGAGATGCCATCTCGCCAGCTCAAAATAGGGCATTTTTTAAAAGAGTGTTTATGTCTTTGTAGGATGCAAAAGAGTCATGTAATACATTTAAGTCATGATTATCCTATCTATGACCTGATATTAAAGCAGCAGAGCCAGGAAGAACTTTGCAGTATGTTATCATCATTTTCTTCCTAACTCATCTTAACTCACTTACATACTCATTATAAAGTATAGAATAACCTTAAAAGAGTGTCTTGTCAGTATTAACCATGAAGCATTTATGTCAATATTAAGATGGACCCAAACAAACTGCATTGATTTATTCTAAATGTGCCACATAATTTCACAAGTGTTTGTAATCTTTCAAAATGTGATACTTACAATAAGACCAGGTTTTAATATTCCATTATTGTTGCAAATAACAATGTTGGTTGACTTATAAATGTGAAAAATTAATGCATCTCATAGTTTCAGATATTTCAATATGATGTTAACTGGCCTCATTTTCAATGAAGCTAATCTGAACTCCATATGCTAGCAGCAGCATGTAATAGAGGAAGCCGTTCTGCTTATAGCATCCAGTAAGAGCTGAGAAATACAGGAAAGATTTCAGGTCCCAGTATTTCATCTGAAGACATGTATCTAATGAGTTAAATTTTTTACTGTGTCCTGGCCTCAAAAATCTCACTACATGGCAATTGTATCAAGGCAAAGTTCAAGCCTTTATGACATTTGTCTTTGGGGGATAATTCAGATCTACAATATAGAAAGTATCATACAGATTTTTACAGAGGATACCATGCTGATTAAATGCCATATACTCATTCCTAAACTGCTTGATTATGAATTTGAAAAAGTTCCTGAGATTGCATTGCAAACAAAATCTAAAGGAAATGAAAATATTAACAATATTATTACAAATAATAATAATATCTCAAGAAAATAAAATATAAATAAAGACACTTATTAAATGACTACAAATTGATAAGCTCTAAGTGTCCGACTCTATGTTGAAAAAGTAATTATGTAAAATATTGCATGTGTCAAAATTAAACATGACATTGGATAACTAGCTGTGGAAAAATTTCTAGCATCTGTGGACAAATGTTAGTATATTTCTCTTGACATTCTTTAAGATGGCTATTCCATTGCTCCCTTAGCATCACAGTGGTTTACTGTGAAATTCTTACTAGAAATTCTTGAAAATTATGAAATAATGAACATATGATAATCTGTTTGAATATGCCTTATTTTAGACACTGCAAGCATCAACTTCTAGAAAAATTCTAATAAGTATTTAGTGTTACTAATTAAATAATACTTTTACTTTTAATATATGAATACATATGTCACACTATAAGGCAAATAAAACAAGCTAGATAGTGTGAATATGTATTTTTATTTCACATATATAACAGATTCCTATTATGATCATTAACATTTACCTAAAAGAGGATTTATTGAGTTTTCTGAAGTTCACATAGTTAATTTTGTCTTTAATGCCTTAGATTTTTTTCTCTTCTTTTAAAAATAAAAATAGCAAGTCTCATGAACATTACAGGATTATAGAAGTTGTAGAGACAGCTTTCTTGAGCTCCTGGGAAATTAAAGAAAGCTTCAAGTTTCTGGGAGTGAAATGTCTGCGAAGAAAAGATCTGGATTTTAGTTAATTGCTGGAATTGTGAAAGTAAGGATTCTGTGCAAAGTATAAAAAAAAAAGGAACTTACTGGAACAAAGAAATGAAAATTCCATGTGACAAGTATATTGTAATAAACACATTAAATAATAACTAAGGTGGGTAAGGACTTAGGACTACAAAGAAACTTTATCCTGTGATAAACTTTTTAAGTTTTGTGAGTGAAAAATCACTTATCTTTATTGTAAAATATGTTTTAAACAATAATAGGTAAATGTTTTATTATAAATTCAAAGCATTACAAGCATAGATGTATGATTGTGTTCATCGAGGCTCTGCAACATAAGTCCACCTCTGCAGTATTATGACACAGATATTCAAGGACTTGACTGATTACTCCCCAATAAACTTTATTACAAAAACTAGTAACACATATTGACTTTTCAATCAACCAGGAAAAATCATAAAATGGAAAATATATAAAAGATGGTAGAATAAAAATGAAAGAACTTTCATATAATTGATATCCTGTAATGACGGTATGTTATTTCACTAATGTTAAAGAGATTTGGAGTATACATTTTATGAGAGATATTTTTCTCTTTATAATATAATACTCAGACAAGACAGATACTGGGGAAGAAAGAGTTCCCTTTGGCTTATCATTTCACAGGAATAAACTATGTCATGGTGTTCAAGACATGACAACCCTAAGGGAAATTATGAAAACAGAAACATGAAGCTGGCTAATTCCATGTTCATCAACACATAGGAAGAATAGAGAAAATAGGAAGTGAAGTAATTCTTTAGAACCCCAAGGCACTGGGGTCTAGTGCCTAAAGTTTCCATATGTTTGTCAAACAGCAACACCACTTGGGAGCAAATATTAAAATACATGATCTTACATGGAGATTTCTTTTTTACACCCTCACAAATATTATTTTATGAAAAATATGAATTTATTAAGAGACTACATATAAATCTACTTAAATTCCCATGGCAAGGTAATTTACTGATTCTTTAGGAAAAAATACTCATAAAATCAAATGAGGATCATCCATGGCATTCTGTTAAGATTTATGTCATCAGGAATGGCAGAAAAAGCAGTTAGTAAAATCTACTAATCTCTTGACTCTCTAAGAATTCAGAAAAAAAATTTAAAAAATACTTCAATAAAACATTTGGAATATTAAAATTTTTTTCAACAATCTTAGTATTATGTAACTAAGAAAAAAACGTTTCTGAATCTTATTAAGAAAAATGAGCCTTGTTACATCTTCATATTTTCTGGTTGTGTCTTTCAGAGTTGTTATCCATTGTAGTCTTTTTTTTTCCATATTTCTTTTCTTCTCTCCTACAACATATGCAAGTCAGTTGACACTGTGGAACTTGGTCTCCTGGGGGTCCTCAAGCCCTGTGGGCTCCACCATCCCTCCTCTTCCTCTTCAACATGATTCCTGATCTCTGCAAGATGTTTGGCCATGGGCCTCTGCATATGATTCCATCAGCTGCTGGAGGAAACCTCTTCGAGGAGGACTAGGCTATAAACAGATCTATGAAGAGAGCATGGCATTATTAGAAATCATTTCCTCGTTATTTAGTCTCTAGTTCTTGGCTTGTTCTGCAAGCCTCCTATGGCATGCAGTTCTGTCCTTCCTTTGTCAAAAAGAATCTTGCAAGGAGGATAAGCCAGCCATAGGTCAGAGATTTTCTGGCTGGAATGGTATCCCAGGCCCACCACTGGAAGCCTTTGCCTGACCACAGAAAATAATTTGTTCAGGATCCTCTCCCCAGTTACTAAAGATCCTTGCTAGGGTCTCTCTCATAGATTCCAGTGAGTTTCCATTGCACAAGTTCTCCCTACCATCCCCTAATTGTTCCCCAATTCTGGTCTTCTCTCCATATAGTCTTTCCCTATCTACTGCTCTTCTTCCTGGCCCTTCCACTCCCATTTCCGTTCTCTTCCAGTCTATTTGCACCATCTGTTCTATTTCCACTTTACCAGGAAGAACTCTGTGTTCCAACTAGGGAAATTGTTGCTGCATAGTTTCACTGGGTCTGTGGATATTAGTACTTTTCTTCTTTCTAACATTTAATATCCACATATAAGTGAGTATACACCATGTTTGTCTTTCTAAGACTGGGTTACCTCACTCAGAATGATTTCTTTCTAGTTGCATTCATTTTACATAGCTGAGTAATACTCTATTGTGTAATGTACCATAATTTCTTTATCCATTTTTCAGTCGAGGGGCATCTAGGTAGTTTCCAAGTTCTTGCTATTATGAATAAAGCTGCTATGAACAAAGTTGAGGAAGTGTGATAGAACACACTATGGGTATTTTACCAGAGGTAGTGTAGCTGGGTCTTCAAGTTGGTCAATTTCCAATTTCCTGAAGAATCACCATATTGATTCCCATAATGGCTATACAAATTTGCACTCCCACCAGTAATGAAGGAGTGCAACTCCACATCCTTGACAGCATTAGCTATCCTTTGTGCTATTGACAGTTGTAAGTTGGAATCTCAAAAAGTGGTTCTGATTTGCATTTCTTTAATGTCTAAGGATGTCAAATATTTCATTAGGTGTTTCTCAGCCATTTGTGATTCATCTTTGTTTAGATATATACTCTAATTTTTATTGGATTATTCGTTTTGTTGATGTCTATTTTCTTGAGTTCTTTGTATAGTTTGGATATTAACCCTTTATCAGAAGTAAAGTTGGTGAAGATCTTTTCTGACTCTCTAGGCTGCCATTTTGTCTTATTGACAGTATCCCTTGCCTTACAGAACTTTTTCAGTTTCATGAGGCTCCAGTTTTTAATCATTGATATTAGTGTCTGAGGTATTGGTGTTCTGTTCAGAAAGTTGTCTCCTGTGCAATGTGTTCAAGGCTACTCCCTACTTTCTTTTATATCTGGTTCAATACATCTGGTTTTATGTTGAGATCCTTGATCCACTTGGGCTTGAGTTTTGTGCAGGATAATAAGTATGGATTAATTTGCAATCTTCTACATGCAGACATCCAATTAGACCAGTAGCATTTGTTAAAGATGGTTTCTTTGTTCCATTGTATATTTATGGCTTCTTTATTGAAAATTAGGTATCCATATGTGTGTGGCTTTATTTCTGTATCTTCAAATTGGTTCCATTGATCAACATGTCTGTTTTTATGCCAGTGCTATGCGGTTTTTATAACTATAGCTCAGTAATACAGCTTGAAAGTAGGAATAGTGATACCTCTAGAAGTTCTTTTATTTTTCAAGATTATGTGAGCTATCCTGGGTTTTTTATTTTTCTATATGAAGTTGAGTATTGTCTTTTCAAGGTCTTTAAAGAGTTGTGTTGGGATTTAGATAGGGATTGCATTGGATCTGCAGATTGTTTTTGGTAAAGTGAACATTTTTACTACGTAGATCCCACCAATCCAGGAATATGGAAGATCTTCACAACTTCTGAGATCTTCTTCATTTTCTCTCTTCAAAGACTTGAAGTTTTTGTCATACAAATATTTTACTTGCTTGATTAGAATCACCCCAAGATATTTTATGTTATTTGTGGATATTGTGAAGGGTCATGTTTTCCTAATTTCTTTCTTAGTCCATTTGTCATTTGTAATTAGAAAGGCTTCTGATTTTGTTTTTTAGTTAATCTTGTAGTCACTTTGCTGAGGCTGTTTATCAACTGTAGGAGTTCCCTGATAGAATTTTATTTATACTATTATATCATCTGCACATAAGAATACTTTCACTTCTTCCATTCAAATTTGTATCCCTTTAATTATCTGTAGTTGTCTGATTGCTGTAGCTAGAATGCCAAGTATTACATTGAATAGGTATTGAACAACCTTGTTTTGTTCTGATTTTAATGAAATTGCTTTCGGCTTCTCTCCATTTAATTGGTATTGGCTGTTGCCTTGCTTTTATTGCCTCTATTATGCCTTTATTATGTTTAGGTATGTCCTTAGATCCCTAATCTCTCCAAGGCTTTTATCGTGAAGGCATGTCAGATTTTGTCAAAAGCTTTTTCTTGTCCAATGAGATAATCATTTTATTTTCAGTTTGTTTATATGATTGATTACATTAGCTGATTATTGTGTGTTGAACCATCTCTGCATCTCGAGGATGAAGCCTACTTGATCATAGTAGATGATCTTTTTGATGTGTTCTTGGATTTAGTTTTGTGAATGTTTTATTGACTATTTTTTTCATCAATGTCCATGAGGGAAATTGGTCTGTAATTCTCTTTCTTTGGTGAATCTTGTGGGCTTTGGGTATCATTACAGTGTTTAATCCAACCATTTAAGAATCAATAACTGATCAGTTCACAGAGAAGACAACATGTATTTCTCTATTTCCCAAATTCAAGAAAAATAATCATGGGCTGGTGACTTGGCTCTGGTTTTAAGATCCCTAGTTGCTCTTTCAGAAGACCCAGCTTCAATTCCCAGCACCCACATAAAGTTGTCATCCCTTATGTGACTCAGTCCCAGGGAATCTAAAGTTCTTTAGGCTTCTGTGCTTACCAGGCATACAAGTGTTGCTCAGCCATAGATGCAGACAAAACAGTCATATCAATAAAATACATAAGAATAATAAAACATTAAAAATATAGTCTTTAGTTTCTAGAAATGTGTTTTTATGAAGTCCTTGCTATCTGCAAAAAATATTTTCATCAAAGGCATATTACAAATTTAATTAATGGAATTTAGTGATTTCTACTTGCCTGAAGCAGGGATAATAATAATGAGAACAGCTTCTTAGCAGTAATTAATAAGAGATGGAAATTACTTTAAAAATAATCATAAATACTCTGTAGTTGGAAAATACACGTACTAAAATAAAAATTTAGAGGACTCATCAACAAATTTGAGCTTGACAAAGAATTGAGAATGAGTAGACTTACAGAAGAGTCAACTGACAGCAGTAGGATAAAGAATTATAAAATTAGTTTCCAGATTTAGGTAACAGCCGAGTCCATTTGGTAGGACTCCCAGAAGAAGAGAAAAGAAAAAGAGTATAAAAATGTAGCTAATTTTTTTCTAAAATTTGGTTGCTTTGAATCTAATATCATAAAATTTTATTAAAATTCAAATTGCATAAGCTTAAGGGCTAATATAACTATGCATTTTATATTCCTAATTACATAAATAAATTCCTGTTAGTCTACATAATGTTGCTTGTATGCATGCTTTCAAGGTTGACCATTTGATATTGAATAATCATGCTTTATTAATTTTGAATTGCCTAGAAAACACACAGTATATTTTTTCACAGTAAATTGTTACAATTAGCAAAAAAAAAAATTTGATAATGAAATGATTTAACAGTGTCTTCTCCTTGCATTGAAACAACTCACAGAGAAATTAGAAAATATTTCCTCTCTAGTTAAAACAAAAACATAATATTCTCATAGGTTTACAACACACTTAAAGCAATGTAGACAAAGGATATTACAATAATCTACCTCCTACTTTAAAATACTAGAGAAAGATCAAATTAACATGAAAAGAATAAAAACTAATAGAGAATAAGAAACAAGAGAAGTACGCAAAACCAAAAGCTGTTTCCTTCAAGATATGAAAATAAATTTATTCAACTTTACGTGCTCTGACAAAGCCAAAACAAACAAACAAACAAAAAACAAAAGTAAAAACAACAAAAAAGAAACAAGGCATATTACTCAAGTTAATAAAATCAAAATTGAGTATAAATAAAATATCAAAGAAGTGAATAAAAGTAATAAAAATTAGACTGAACAATTAGATGACACGATGAACACATTAATAAAAATGGAAGAGATGATGTGTAAACTGAGCAAACATGATACTCAAAAGGTGATTTGCACTTCCACACAGCCAGTTTCAGATGATTATATGATACAGGTTTAAATTATTACTAATCTTGTTCAAAAATCCATTACAGAATGTACTACTCCCACCAAAATAGACAATACTATGACAAAAGAGAATTTTGTTGTCTAATACACATTTTGAAAATAGATGAGAATGTTCCAACAAATCAAGTCAAGTTACAAGCCTATAAAATGCCACAGTGGAATACACCAAAGCATCTTGAAAATTAGTGAAAATTTAGAATATACTTTATTACTTTGGTGATATAAATATACCCAAAATTTTGTGGCTTAAAATATACAAATTTCCCAGTATAACTTTAATGTAAAGTTATTGGGTTAAATGAAGGAGTCTGTTGACTTTTGTCTTATGTCTTATTTGAACTCTATAGGATAAGAACATACATTACAGCATCTAAAACAGTCAGTTCATTCATTCATTGTTCCATGGTTTATTTGTAATTCATGCTGCCTGGATTTTGATTTGATTTCAGTGTATTCATTTGTTACGATTTAATCACAGTCGTGCCATATTTTGATGGTAGAAATTTAACCATAGTGTTTAGAGACATAGGACCTAAGGGAAGTGATTGTGATTGAATGTGATCACTTATTTTTTCAACACAGGGTTTCTCTCTTGTAGCTGTGGCTGTCCTGGCGCTCACTCTGTAGACCAGGGTGGCCTCACACTCACAGAGATCTGCCTGCTTTTGCCTCCCAAGTGCTGGGATTAAAGACATGCTCCACTACTGCCTGACTAAGGATACAATCATGTTAATGGAACACTCTGTAAGGTAGAGTAATAAGAAAAAAGAAGAGGCCGGCAGGACTCAGTAAATAAAGGTGCATGCAACCCCTTCTGACGATCTGAGTCTATCCCAAGTACTTATACAGTGTAAGAAGGAAACTACCGCAAGCAGTTGTCCTCTGACCTCCAAAAGATGCCATTCCAAAATCAGTAAATGTAAAAAGGAAAAAAAAGAAAGAAAAGATTAGAAGACAAGCAATAAAACCTCTACCCTTTGCCATGTGATCTTTTGTATTGTTTTTAGACAGAGGAAGGCAGTTGACAGGTGAATTCCCTTGGTTTTATGCTTCTACAACACGCACACACACACATACACACACACTTTGCACACTTGAGGGATCAATGGGAATGCTACATGTTAACTAATAATAAGAAAGGAGATGGAGCTGGAGGGGCTAAAGAGAAGGCTCAATGATTAAGAGTCCATACTCTATGTCAGAGGATTGGATTTTATTTCCCAACATCTGCAGAGGAAAGAAAACAATTGCTTATAATTTCCGCACAGAATCCAGTGTTAGCAGTACATGTGCACAAACATACATGTGTGTATGCATGTGTGCACCAAAAAGGCAATTTTTTATCTATCATATATATTTATCTCTATATATAATATATATATATATCACATTTATATCTTATATACCACATATATATATATCACATATATGATTAAAAGAAAAAAAAAAAAAAAAAAAAAAAAAAAAAAAAGAAAAAAAAAAAAGAAAAAAAAGAGATTAAATTATTGATGCAGCTCCTAAAAAATGAAAGAAGACCTCACAAAGAAGACCTCTGATCCAAGGGTCATGCATGGAATGACTTCAGCATAATAAATAATAAATAAATAATAAAGTAAAAATAAATAATAAAGTAGTAGCAAGAGGATCAGCATGGCTGTTATAGACTAGGTAACCACGTAAGGGAAGGAAAAGGATCAAGACAAATAATGGAGTAGATTGATATTGGGTGTATAATTTTATTTGATGGTTTTAAGATTTTATTCTGAGCAAGACAAGAGGTCATTTCAACCTCTGAGCAGAGAGCTTGTATAATTGAACTCTGTATTTTAACAGTACCACTCAGGGTATTATTTGGAGAATAGTCAATATTATTAATAGTCTACTAGCTAATTTTTTACTGTGTTCAATCTTTATCAACTTTAAATTAGAAATGTATTCTAAGTACAAAATTATTTGGTGGTTCCCACTAAAATACAGTAGTTATCTGCAATGCCCATTGTTATCCATTTCTAGCTTCATTTCTAGCCTCACCTAAGGCCACTCATCCCATCTGTCAACTACTGACAAATATGCTGATTTTTTCTTTCAATATATCAAACACTTCAGCGATATTTCATCTGGATCTTTTACTTACTTTGAGAGACAACCCCTACATCCATTTCCTTATTAAATTCCATAATTTCTGAAGTTTTCGTTTTAATGTTACATCCTCTGGAAGGCTTTCCCCAACCAGCTAATGGAATTGGACTTCCTGTTGTAATTGGATAATATTGGTCCTCCCTCAAGAACTGTAAACACCACAAGAATAGCAATTATGCCTGATTGTTTTTCTCCCATATGGTTGCAATAACTATTTTATCCATAGAAAGCAGGCCAAGGCATTTAGATTTCACCTAGTTATTGATTTGCAGAAATGTCCTTGTATAGAATACACAAATATTGTTCATGTTATAAGTGATCACCAGGCATGTCATTCAACTTTGCTAGCAGTCATGATTCACTTGTCAATAACAATGTGATATAATTTGTAAAAAGTACTTTTGCTCTATATAAAACAAAGATTTAAAAAGAACAAGTATACGATGAAGGATCATTTTAATCCTTCTGTGGAACACTCCACGCCTGTTTTGCTTATTTCAATAGACTTTAACTTTTAGGGCATTTTCTTGCCTTTGAAAGACATTTTTCCTCTAGTAGTATGATGATTATCTTAATGTTTTCCACAATGGAACACAACTTGTCATCATAGTATGAGGCCATTGAAATGTTCTGTTGCTTAAACATTTTCCCTGAATGTAATCACTTTAGTGATGCAGAGAATAAGTTTTCATTTTATGGATTTAAAAGAAATAAGACACAGTTCACAAATGACAGAAAAATTAGCACCAACATCAATAATTTATATTCTGTACAAGGCTTTGAAAGCATAAATGTCCAGGGTCTTTCAGATGCTGACACTAGAGTCTTGACTTAATTGTGTTTACCTGTAGAGGAGAGTTTCAGAAGTGTGTAGAAATTGGATACAATGCTGATGGGGGATATTCTGTGTGGATACAGATTTCTAAAATGATTACTCTAAACAATTTTTAAATCAATAAGTAATTATGATGCTTCTTTCCAATCAAATAAGTATTGACTTAGAAGAAGACATACATGCCTTTTCTCTACTTTGTAGAGAGAATGTACTGATTGTGATTTGTTGTGATTTAGCATTAAGTAAACCCCTATTTTTGTTAAATAAAGTAATATATGTTGAAAAAAATCCACATTAATTATTTCTGTTTCTGTTGGGGTTACAACAGGATATTATGTCTGTTTTTCTACCTAGTCTTTGCATATCAGTTTGTAGGAGATGTACTCAGAGAATATAATACTGTATTTATTTGTATCATTAATATTAAACCTGACAGCATTATCTCTCCTTTTTATAACACCATAAAACTGGTTTATAGTGAAACAATTAGTAATGTTAAGCCTAGGTATTGTATTGAGAAGTACTGATTGTTCCACAGTAAAGTTCCCTTTATTGTGACATAAAGGAACAATATTTGTGCCATAATGCTTTATGACATCAAGTGGTTGCACTGTAGGACAATAGCAGTTATACATGCTTTTATCTCAGTTAATCCACGTGCTCAATAAACATTATAAATTTGCATCCCCAGAACTCAGGGATACTTTTTGACTACCAATTTAAGAGATTTTTTTAAAATTTTCTTTTGTTTATCAAAATTACAATCAGTATAATATATTTCATTCTTTTAAATCCTATAGGTACTTGATCTTCTTATTAATATGTGAGAACAAGTCAATTGTTTTCTCACTTATAAATTTTCTATATAATTATCACTTTATGACAAGATTCTATTACATTTAGTTAAATATAAGTTACCTGTCAACTCACAGTCTATAACAATATTCAAAACATCAAAAACTTGAATATATTGCAGTTTATTGGATTGTATTAATTATACAATAATATTGGATAAATAATAATTTTCTATATGTCTATTATATATTCTAGGATAAAGATAAAGCTCACTATTCCACAAAAATAGCTCTGATACAACATGTGAAAGATTATTTGTTGGTTACTACAGTCTAGGCAGCAGATCCTTAGACATGTACCTTCTGTGAAATAATGATGTAGCCTAGGAGGGCCTTCATTGTCCTTTTACCCAGTGTGTTTTAATTTCAATATGAGGGTATAGAATTCTGGCAGTTATCAAATTGCAATTAAAGTTTTGGCTTAGAAGCAATCAATATTTCTTCTGATGACACACTGGATCACATCAATCATATATCACTTCTGACTGCATATACTGGAAAAGGAAGTAGTCCTCTGCATTCCCCAGAGACAGGTATAGATGCTGTTACATCAGAAATTTCAACAAGAGTTGGGGAAGTGGGCCTTCCTTTAATCCCATTTACTCAGATGAGGCAGGTAGAAAGATCACAAAAACCATAGTCTACCTGTAGAAAAATTAGGAAGATCACAGCCCTAAAAATAAAATGTAAGGGTAGGGAATGAATCTGTTGGAGAGAGGAGATGGGTGTGAAACTGGAAAGAATGGAGCGGGGTTGGGGGGGCTGGGTTAGGGATGTATTGTACAAGAGAAGAAAAAAGTAAAAAAGAAAAACTGATGATACAGGTAACAGGTAGAGCACATGTCTATCTTGTAAGGGACCCTAGTTCAATTGTTAGAACCACTAAACGAACAATTAAAATTTTAAAAAGGAATTTATTCATTTCTTTTAATTTTTTATTGTGTTTTCCTGGCTTTCTTATGAATTTACTCAATTCCTCCCATTTTCTGTCTTTTCATATATTTCTCTGAGAGATTATTCGTTGATCTTTAAGGCCCTCTATTATCTTCATAAACTTTTGAGATCTTTTTCTGTGTTTCGGCTGTGATGGAGTGTTCATGGTTTGCTGTAGTAGGATAGTTGGGCTTTGGTGGTGACATATTGGCCTGGTTGTTGTTGTGTTCTTATGTTGCATTTATGTGTCTGAGATTGGGGTGATTATAGGTTTAGGTGCTGAATTCCACTGTTTGTTTTCATTGGATGAGTATTTTATTCCTCAGTTTTATTTTTTATTTTTTTTTTTTTTAGTTTCTTCTCTTGTCTGCTGTAGTTTGCGGTCTTTTGTCGAGCTGGGGCTCTCCACCTGAATTGAGGGCTGGAGCTCTGATGGCCTACTTGACAGGTTCAGCATGAGCTCTGCTTCTTGGGTTTGGGGCTGGAACTTGGTTACTGTTCTTTTGGCTGTCTGTCCTGGACCGTACTGTTCTTCTGTCTGGTTGGCCTGGTCTGAGCTAGTTCTTCAAATGGGATGGGCTGTGAAGGTGCTGGGGTCTGATTCTTCAGTTGACTTGGGTTGAGATATCACTGGGGCTTGACCTCAGGTTTTGTGGGCCTGTTGCCAGGGCTGAAGGACAATGGGGAGGGGATACTGAGGAGTGGATTGAGGGAACAGAATCAAGTACTCCACAAGCAGCAAAACTACCTAGTTCCTTGGCTGTTTGGTGCTGCAATGGTACTGGGATCTTTTCAGATGTTGACAGGCTGGCTGAGATGGGACTA
Source organism: Cricetomys ansorgei (assembly GCA_026225945.1). NCBI lineage: Eukaryota > Metazoa > Chordata > Mammalia > Rodentia > Nesomyidae > Cricetomys > Cricetomys ansorgei. The sequence goes on from JAMJFZ010000039.1 coordinate 3,478,068, forward strand.
GAGGAGAATGGAGAGGGGCTACGGAGGAATGGATTGTGGAGACAGAATCAGTGTTCTGCAGGAGGCAATGTTATCTGGTACATCCCCTGGTTGGGGCTGCAATCATACTGGGGTCTTTGATTGCGTATTCTGAGTAGGGGAGGCAGGGCTGGAGGAGAGTGGGGAGGGACTACAGAGGACTCGGCTGTGGGGACGGAACAAAGTGTTCTATCTAGTTTGTTAGCTGATTGGTGCTATAATCCTAAATAGGAAGAAGTCAAAGTATCCTCATAGTGTGTACATATATAATTAATATATATATATATTATTTATATGTGTATATATATACAAATATAATATTTGTGTATATATATGTGCGTATGTATATAATATATATATACCCTAACCCTAACCCTAACCCTAACCCTAACCCTAACCCTAACCCGAACCCTGATACAACTTCTACATATACATAGGGAACTCCTACAGCTATAAACAACTTACAAAGGAGATGACTTGTTCATGCTCCCTATCCTTGACTCCTAGAGGTCCTTGCTAGGGTCTTCCTCATGGGTTTCAGTGAGTTTCCACTACACTAGGTAACCCAATCATCATCTAATTGTCCCCCAATTCTGGTCGTCTCTCCCTCTATCTTTCTACCCCTCCTGGTTCCCTCTGCTCCCATTCCTATCCTCCCCCAGCCCACCTGCACCATCTGTTCTATCTGTGTGTTCCTACTGTGGCTTACCTTGTTACATAGCTTCTCTGAGTGTGTGAATATTAGTACCTTTCTCTATTGCTTAACAGTTAATTCCCACATATAAGTGAGCACATATCATGTTTGTATTTCTGGGACCGTGTTACCTCACTAGAATGATTTTTTTTTTCTAGTTCCACCCATTTGTCTGCAAAATTCATCAGGTCATTAAAACAAAAACTGAGTAATGCTCTATTTTGTAAATATAACAAAATTTCTTCATCCATTCTTCAGTTGAGGGGCATCTAGGTTGTTTCAAATTCCTGGCTATTGTGAATAAAGGTGCTATGAACATATCACTGGGTCTGGTGGTGTCAATTTCCAATTTCCTGAGGAATCACCATATTGATTTCCATAGTGGCTATACACCAGCAATGAAGAAGTGTCCTCTTGCTCTATATCCTTGCCAGCACGAACTGTCATTTGTGTTATTGATCTTAGCCATTCTGAAATGTGTAAGATGGAATCACAAAATAGTTTTGATTTGAATTTCCCTAATGACTAAGAAATTTCAAACAATTGTTTAGGTGTTTCTCCACCATTTGAGACTCCTCTTTTGTTGATTCTTATTTTTAAAATAGATTATTCATTTGTTTGATGTCTTGTTTCTTGAGTATTTTATATATTTTAGATATTAGGCCTCTATTGGAAGCAGAGTTGGTTAAGATGCTTTCCCATTTGGTAGGTTATTATTTTGTCTTATAGACAGTGTCCTTTGCCTTACAGAAGCTTTGCAGTGCCATGAACTCCCATTTATTAATTGTTGATCTTTGTGCCTGAGTATTGGTATTCTGTGTGTGTGTGTGTGTGTGTGTGTGTGTATGTGTGTGTAGCTATGTCTCAGACTCAGGACTCTGTGAATGCTAGAAATGTGAGAATCATGAAAATAAGTTGTGCATCTCAAGTTTCAGTATTGATTTTTCTATTCAATACTTTATTTTACAATACTAATAACCTGTATCATGCTTCATAACACTTTTATTTATGATTGAGTCACTCATTTTTATTTATAATAAACATTATTTTCATTTTTGTTTCATATTCATGATTAATGGAATTGATAGAATTCTTTGCCAATGATTCCAATCATATTCCAGTGGTAAATTGAGAGAACAACATATGTGTATATTATATATGTGCATATTATATATGTGTATATATGTGTATATTATATATACACATACTATATATCATATATAGCATACTATATAATATATATATAATAAAATGTACTGGTAAGCATCAAAAACCTCCGATGGCAATAACAGAAGAAGTTTAACACCAGCATGGATACTTTAATGAGAAATTCATATATGTTTAGCCCCTAAATTATCTCACAGGTATCAGACAGCAATCATAGATAGTTATAGAAGTCAGTGTTGTTTTGATACTGGAAGCGAACTCCTCAATCATTGTAATTTAAATGCTGTCCTGGGTGGCCATTATCAATAAGTGTGGTGTGTAATTTTATGCCTGCTTGGTAGAGAATATATCGGAATTCTATGAAAAATGAAAAGTTCAAATATAGAAGCTTTTTCTCTTTTACTTTTTATAATAATTAATGCAACGTCTAGCATGTACTTTTGTTAATCCCACCTGATTTATGTTTGACCCATGAATCAATTTATTCAGGTTGAACAAAATGTTTTACGTGTTCATTAAGATTTTGATGTATTCCTAAATGGATATCTTGCTGAGTTTTTCTTGAGATAATCTTCATTTTACTCAATTTAATTTTTATATTACTTTCTCTTGTCCTATTAGTTAAAATTTCTACAATGAATGGAGCTATCCCAAGGAGTAAAATGTATTCATGATTGTGAGGTGGCTTCCTGGCACCAGCTCTCTGAGTTTCTTGGAAGATGAAAAGGTGTTTCTGGATTATGTATTATTTTTAAATAAATTCTCTTTCCAGTTGTTTAAGCTAAAAAATACTATTCCATAATAATTCGATTTGGTTAATAATAATTAAATTTTCCATGCATCTTTGTATTGGCATTAAATAATTACGTATTATGTCATATGAAAATTATTTTAATGTTTGGCTCACACTCTGCTTTCTGTTGAAATTTCAGTAACATTTCTGGCTCTTCATTTCATAGGTTGTTTCCTCAGTTCTGGATCACAATCTCCATGCTATCACACAATAAAAGATATCTGGCCATGAACTGATCAAAATGCCAAGTCAAAATCAAGTGCAGAATCAATCTGACTCTTTTTGCAGGGCTCAGCCGTGTTGCACTAGGTGACTTGCTATAACTATTTTCTGAGCGTTTTTTTTTTTGGTCTCTCTCTATGGCATCTGGGACACTGCGTGCAGCCTCAGGGAACTTGCATAGAACAGTTCATGACACATTAAGAGACACTATAGTGATTGTGCCCTAAATACAGTTTTCTGCTTCTACAGAAATGTAATGCTTTAAACAGAATGTTTTTCTTTCATCACTCCTTATGTCAATATCAAATAGTGTCTCCTTGAATTATATTCTAATAAGATTTCTTATTTTAAAAATTGTTCTGTGAGATTTCCTTTTTTGTTGCATTCCACAAAAAACAAAAATTAAATAACTTTTGGGTTGAGTTTAGGACCTCATTTAAAAATATTCTAAAATGGGGATATGTATTCAAAGTGGCCTCTTTAACATTAACGTTTGTAAAATTGAAATAATAATCAATTATAAAGCATATTAAAGGGTGGCTAAATCTTTTAAATCTAACATTCAACTAATATTTAATCTTGATATAATATTTAAAAACCCTCTATCTTTGCAATAGGCTTTAAAGATTTCTATTTAGTAACCAGCTGTTATTTTAATGCCTTTGTACTTCTCTTGCAGCTTTCAAAGCCTTTGTATTGTCTACAAATCTGTGTTTTAACTATACTATAATTATGTTGTGAAGAGTTTTTCTTCTAGTCTTGCCTATTGGGTTTTCTAAGAAGTTTTTTTTCCCTTAAATAAGTATCTTAAATTCAGAAATTTTATTATTTTATTAGAAGCATTATTATCCATTTATCCTGTAGTTCCTCTTCTTTTCCTATACCCATAATTTGTAATTATGGTTCTTTACTTTTTTCTATTTTTCTTAAATATTATATGCCCATGTTTTTACAAAGTGTTTCAATATCTTTGTATGTTTGATCCAGTTCTTCTACTTAACTTTAAGTTGATAGCCTCTCTTTTACATGATCTATTCTGGTAGATAGGCTTTTCACTTAGTTTTATTAAGTTTATCTTTAATTTTTTATGGTTCATTTCAGTTTGAGGTTTCTTTAGTGTTTCTAACTCTTTATTGAAAATTAAATAAGATTTACATGCACTTCATTGCCTTATTTTTTCGGATATTTGCTTATGTGTTTATGGACTTCAACTATTTGGCTCTTGTTCTCCTTAAGTTCACTCCACTGGTTTTTTTTTTTTTTTTTTTTCCTTTTTATATCTTTGAATTTTTTAAACATACATTTTTATTTGGTTCTGTATTCTCAATCTTATTTCACTTGAGTTGCTCATATTGATGAGTGTTGCTATGGAATTGATAATGGATGGGTTTTGTATTAACTTATATTACTTAGTTTTTTTGTTTTGTTTCTTTGGGTCGTGGTAGTCTGGATTTATACTGGTATCTTTTAAATGAGTTTTGAACCCACAAGCCTGGTAACATAAGGAGAGATGTCAGTTTATACATTTTAAGAGTACCTCAAGGGGATAGAGCTCAAGCTGAAGGGAGTAAGTATTAGGTGAGTCCTGCTGTACTACTAGATCCAAATGACTATTCCAAGTAAACTCTGAGAAAAGGCACAACAGGAGTGATATGACCAGGATCTGAATGCTGGGTAGAAGTGAGAGTATTAAGGGGATGTGAAGACAGAGGAGTGTTGTACCATAGGATTAGAGACAGAGCTGGTCTTGGAAATAACAAATTAACGTTTATCAGAAAAGCTGTGTGACAAGTGACCTGACCATTTCATCAGAGAAGCCAGGGGAAATTCACCAGGGCCATAGGAGGGATGGAGGGTAGAACAAGAGCCCAGTGGGGCAAGGAAACTCACTGGAGTCAGAAGAATCATGGAGTGAGGAAACTCATAGAACTTGCAGCAAGCTGGACAGATTCGGGATGATAGGGGCTGGAAACCGACATTTCTACTTTGCTTTTCTTCAGTTTTAGTGAATAACTCTTGTTTTCTAGTATCAGTTCTAGGATACCACAAGCTACATAGCATTGAATCTTTAAGAACCTCATTTCTCTGATAGTCACATGACTTGATTTTATCAAGTATTTGTCACAGTAACAAAACGTTTTTTAACAATGAAAATCTGTACTAAGAGTCATTGCTGTGAATATATCTGACTCTGGGGATTATAAGGTTTTAGAATGATGTAGAGGGGAGAGTTGATAAAGTTTGGAGTAATAGATTAAATCAGGCTATAATCATGTATCTAGTGCATAATATGTGATGCTGATAGGACTCAGAGCACCAGAATGATTCTAGGAATAAATACAGTGAAGTTGTTGGTAACTAAGTTTCAGACAGAAGTGAGTGCTGTTGGGGAATTAGATTAGAGTCATCATATAATATTGTGGTAAAATGACTTGTTCAGTTTGTCTGTCTCTGGGTGTTTTTGTGCAGATAAGCATAAGAATAACGCAGTGTTTAACGTGATAGAGGAGATTCCATGGCTGTCAGCAATTGAAGTAGAATGGATAGTACTAGCTCCTTTTATACAGTTGACAGTGAGAATTGAATATAAATTATAGAGTAGAATGATTTCACTATACCCATAGATCAGTGCCTTGCTCAGTCATCATCAGAGATGCTTCCTTTTGTGGATGTAAATTAGATGTGAATTAATACAGAAACCCACAACCAGGCAATCTTCAGAGAATGAGAGATTATGAAGAATTCAATACAAAATGGGATGTCTTCAACAACCCTCTCCTCATTAGTTAGAGCAGAAGCAGCAGAAAGATTGTAAGAGCTAGAGAGGATGGATGATTCTAAGGAAACACTTTTTTCAGATATAATAGGATGGGTATACATATGTAGCCATAGAGACTATGACAGCACATACAGGGCCTGCATTGATTCAAGCCATATTTGGAAACATTGCTTAGAGGGGCAAGTGACCACCAGTTCTCATCCTTAAAAAAGCAGCTATCTCCAATGGAGCTGCACTGGTTATAAATCACTCTTAAGTGTAGATCCCCATGCCAAGAGTAGATGAGTAATAGAAAATGAACTCAATGGTATTTTTATAAAATTTTGTATTCTATTGCTTTTGTTTGTTCATTTTGGGGCTTTGTTGTTTGTTTTTGTTGTTGTTATTGTACTTATCCTTTACTTATATATTACGGTTTCTGATTTTGTGTTTTTATTGATTTTGTTTGTTTGAGTACGTGTGTGTAGGTGTGAGCATGCGGGCTGTGGGTGTGTGCTTCTTGTGGCTATTGTTTAAAATTATGTTTTATTTGGTTGTCTATGTGTCTTCCAAAGGAAGGGACAAAGAATGAGTGCAGAGCTGGGTTAGTGGGGAGATATGAAGAATCTGGGAGGATTTGGAGGAGGGGAAAGTATGATCAGAATACATTATATAAAAGCACATTTTCTATTAAAAAACAATAAATAAACAAATCTAAAAAAGAACTTACAGTTTATCTGGAAAAAAATGGGTAGGGGTATAAATGTGTTGCTAAAAGTTTACTCCATTAAAAGAAGCAAAGGTGTTTACTCCCAGACTCTAAGAATGGTGGTGATCTTATGGAATTTTTGACCTCTACAGGGTCTCATTCATTGCATATCAGGAAATATAAAAAAAACAAAACTGCTTCAAAGACACCTATATTAGATAAAATCCTTGGGGATCCTGATTGCTCAGGGTGCTAGGAAATTATTTGCCTGTGTTTAACCTGTAAGGAAGGCAAACCTTTGTATCTGTGAAAATGTTTCTCATAGGCTCTGGTAATGATCATATAGGTAATGATCATATACCCTTGAGATATTCAGAAGAAAACCTGATAGGTCAGGCAGGGGGTGATAAGGTTAGAGTCTTACTATGCAGCTTCTGATCTTTCAGTGTTGTCTTGGAGCTATGTGAGCTTGCTTGAGTGCCTGGCATGTGAAGTGTGTGTTGAGAAAGCTTTGGGAAGTGAGAAGTAGTAGCTCAAAGGAGTACACAGGTAGCCTGTTCCTAGAGAGGCCCACAGGTGTGGAGATGATCAAGTCCTTTGTAGCTCTCATAGTGCTGCTGTGTGCTTCAGATGCAGGATTTGAAACTGTAAAGTAAATGCTTTCTCTAAAGGGTAAATCTTGTTTTAGTCCATTTTATCATTTTTAATGGCCCTGATCTATGCTTTTAAAGGGTGAATGTTTATATTCTGCCAATGTATTTTGGAAATGTGCAAATTCTTCAATTTTTTATATGGTTTGACTTCTTGAAGTTAGTCTTGAAGCCACACAAAGAATCTTGAAATTGAATTTGTGATCAGTACAGGACTTTCTGGTACAGATTAACACAGTTTCATTATGGGATGGACACGAACCCACAGTAGTCCAAGGAAAATATTGTAGTTTGGATTTGAAATATCCACCAATGTCTTTTATATTAAAGTTTAGTTAAGCAGTATGTGGTTCTGTGCTTCCATAAATTTTAGGACATAATGCTTCCTGGAGAAAGATTTGGAAATGTTTTCTTGGGGGTGGGGCTATTAGAATCCTCCCACAGCACCTTGCCACCATTAGATGAGGAGGGATGTTCAGCCATGCTTATCTTTAATGCTGTATCTTTGTCACAGATCCTCATCCAAAGGACCAATGATTGCAAAATAGAACATGGAAAACTGAGAGGCAAAATAAACCCTCTCTTCTTTATAAGTCTATCTGTCCTTTCACTACAACAGGGAGGAACCTGACTAACATATTTGTTTCAACTTTAGTCTATGTCTAAGTTTTACTATTTGCATTACCTTGAATACGTTGTTTAATTTTTCAAAATATCAATTTATGAAGAGAAGTAATAGTAGACCTCTATTTGGATAAATGGCAATGTTGTAACTTAGCTTAGTTCCTAGTACACAAAAAGTACTAATAAAGTAAATATCATTGATATTTGTAAAATGTCATGATTCTAAGAATTTCAAGCTCAACATTTTTAAAACATGTCATTTGTTCTGACATGAAAATAACAAATTTTGTAGTGAAACACCAAAACCTTACAAAAATCTTTTCTTTTATATCTTAAAAATATGCAAAATTTCACTGAGGAATATGACATTAATAATTAAGTGATTGATGCTGTGAACTTGTAATGTCAAGTTTCAAAAAAAACATTTTGAGATAGATCCAGTTTCTAAAACCAAAGAAATATAGTATCTCAATTTCCTTTGATAGTAACTATAGCTCAATTCAATAAATGGATAAAACATGTCCTTTTTCAGGAATGAATATAATTACATAGATATGACTTTATTCTTGTAACTGGAAAGAACTTGGGAACACAAAAGATATCTATAAAATAGACCTGCATGAAAACTAGGAAGGGTCTATATTCAAGGGGCCTACATTCAGAGGTCTGTGGGTTTTGGATGGAATGTAGACATACCTTTAATCCCAGTATTCAGAAGGCAATGGTGGTCTATGCCTAATAAAGAAACAGAATGTGGAAGCAAACACAGGAAGCAGAACTGAGAAGGAGTCTGTCACACAGGGAGTGACATCTGAGATGAGTCACAGTGAAGGGCAGGGAAAATGACTAATCAGAACAAGAGTGAGCAGAGCAAGTCAAAGTGAAGACATGTCCTATTCTCATGATACATAAGGCAAGCTCTCAGTTCAGTTACGGTCAGTCAGTCAGTTACAAAGAGAATTATAGAGGCAGTTACTGCAATCAATTACAGCAGAAAATATGAGGTGAGCAGTTTGAACCAGGGAGCTTGGAAAAGAGTTTGAAATGGCATAGAGTAAGTCAGAATTCATTTACAGAAAAGTCAGTTACAGAGTCAGGATGGAGCAGTGAGAGCTCAGAGAGAGACACAGAGACACAGCAGACTTCGGCAGAAGCCAGAGCAACAAGTGAGTTGAATTGAACCAGAAAAGTCAGAGTTAAGAAGGAGCTAGTTGGAGTGGCTCAGTCAGCAGTAGATCTCAGAGGCTGAGATTGAAGCTTTTAAGGTCTGAGCTAGCAGTTTAAGTGTTCCCGATTGTATGCAGACTTCCAGTTCAAGGTTTAAGAATAGATTGTACAGAGGCTGAAAGTCCAGGGTGCCAAGACCAAGAACTGGTAATTTAATTAGTCAAAGTTATAAACCATGTTAGCCCGTGAATCATCATCTACATTTGGCATGATTCTACATCTACAATATCAGACAATTGCCTCAGATTATTTAACAAATGCACACAGTATAATTATAAAAGAATGCTGAAAATGATGGAAAAATTGTCCCCTGTAACAAAGTAAGAAGATGAAATCTCCAAGCCTTTAACCTATAACCTAATCTGCCTGTAGGATCTACTGGAGCAATGAAAGGGCAGAACCTCACACTAAGGGAGGGAGCCCATCCATAACAGAGCAGGGCTGGCCAGGAACTGGAGACTGAGTAGTTCAAATAGGATTCCTAATGATATTCTGCTGTGTTCATAGGTAGGGGCCTAATGCTGTAGCCATCAGAGATGCTTTCTCTGGCAGCTAAGGGGAGTAGATGCAGAGGCCCAAGACCAAACATCAGGCAGGGGTCAGAGAACCCTGATGAAGAGCAGGAGTAGGGACACCATGAGAACACACCCATAGAGTCAACAGACCAGGATTCCTAGGGGTTCACAGAGAGTGAAGCAGTAGGCACAGAGCATGCAGGGTCCTCTACATGTGTCTTATCTGCCCTTGTATTCTTGTAGAAATCCTGAAACTAGGAGGGGAGGGGGGCTGTGGTCGTTTTTCTGCCCCTTGGGGCCTTTTCTTCCTGCTGGCCTCCTTTGTCCAGCCTTGATGTAATGAATATATCTGGCCTTAGTCCATCTTGATATGCCCTGTTCAACATGTTTAAGCAGTAACCCTTAGAAGCCTGCTCTGTTTTGATGGAAACCGGTGGGGCAGGAGGGAGAGACTCTGGGGTAAGGGGAAATAGGTGGGGGTTAGCTGGGATGAGTGGAAAAGGAGAGGATGAGGTCTGGAAGTATTATACCAGAGAAAAAATACATTTAATAAAAAACATTTTTAGAAAGAGCCTAATATGAAAGTGTTCTGTTTAGGACTATCAGGAAAATGAGCTTTGTAGAAAAATATTTAATCTTTGAATCCATCAGCTGCTTTAGGGTAGAAAGAATGTTAGTATAACATTAATCCCAGTATTGAGAAAGCAGTGGTGGAACACACCTTTAATCCAGTATTCAGAAGGCAGTGGTGGTGCATGCCCTTAATCTCAGCACTTGGGAGACAGGAAGCAGGATTCAGAAGGAGTCAGAGTCAGTCAGAAAGTGATGCCTCTATGTGCCTTTATTAGAGTATGGAAGTATCTCTTTAAATAAATAATCCTTTCATTGAGATCAATTCTAGCTAGATATATTTCAATTGGTTGATGTAATAATACTTGACCAATAAGAAAAGTTGATTTGGGAGTTTTTCTGATCCTGTGCTCACTGCTAATATGAAAAACCAATCATTTTTAACTGGAGTGACAACAGTTTGGATGTGTTTCAAAACTGTGCAGAGGATCTACTATTCATCTCTAAAGCTATACTGAGTTAAGTGGGAGTTTTGTACTTTAGCATGCAATGAATTAGGTCTCCAGTGATGTGAAAAGAAGAGGGCAGACAGTTCCAGATGGCTAATGCCACAGAAGCTAAGGGTCAGTGTTTGCAAGGGAAGGAGTGGGTACAAAACACAATCTCAGTGATTAAAAATCAGTAGACAGGAAAACAACTGAAACAGTAACTGATGAATGGAATGATTCCCTTGACATGAGCAAATACTGTTAACTTTAGCAAAGCTGCCAAGGTCAAAGGCATTATTAGAAGATTTGTATCTATGAGGAGCATGCCATGGGATTCAACTGTCATAGACTTATCTTTAATCATTTTTGCTTTTCATTTTCTATTTTTAAAAAGTTGAATCAGTAAGACTATAGCTCATAAGTCTAATAAAAGAGGAAAATAATGATTCCACAAGATTCCACATTGGATTTTATTTCAACTGAGCACAATCACTTATATTTATATTTTCTACATACATTGTAATATATTAGAGTTAGAGAAGATTTTGTCTTATTTTTCTTTCCATGATGACTGAAACTATCCTATAAGGTTGCTGTATAACTTTTTCTCTGTTTCACTAGCAATAGATAACATCTTTATTTTATTTTATTTATTTATGTATTTATTTCCAATATCTTATTGTTGATGTCTAATACATGATTCATGTGTGGTTTCCTTAATTTGGTGTTTTTAATTTAATGCAAATATCAGGGAGAAGAAACAACTTAAAAAACCTAATGATGGGTCATAATGCAAAACAACTAGATGTTACTTATTACAAGGTTTTTAATGTGAAATTCATCTCAAAGCACATCTTAAAGTTAAACAAAATCATTATAGATTTAAGTACCTCACTGTATATGCTAATACACAAGATCAGAGAGAGATAAATCACATAAATCATAAATCATAAATCTACAAATCATTATAAAAAAGATTCATGAGATACGTATTTTGTTTAGGTTAAAGGAGAATAAAGTCAAAAGGTGGGAGCTATATATGGAATCAATATGAGCAGGTGTGTTTATTTTGGTTCTTCTTTGTGCCATTCAAAATACTGTACAAATTTGAGTATTATGTTTAATTGTTTACAACCTGAGTTTACAGAGTCAATGAGTTGGGGCAATACAGCTTTAGAAAAGAGGTTTCCTATTTTGTTTTGTTTTTGTTTGTTTGTTTTGTATTTGTTTTTTTCCTCTCTCACTAAAGATAGACTTTTTTTCCTCAAAAAATATATGCTGATTATGGTTCCCCTCCCTCTACTCCTCTTAGTTCTTCCTGAATTCCTTCCAGATCCACTCCTTTTTTTTCTAGGATTAGAAAAATAACATGCTACTAAGATATAATAGTAAAATAATATGAAATAAAACATAAAATTAAAACTAACACAACAGAATAGGACAAAACAAACAGAAAAGATTCCAAGAAAAGGCACAAGAAACAAGTATATACAAAGAGGCTCACACATTTACATACTCTGGAATCCCATAAAAACAAACACTAAACTGGAAGCCATAATAAATATACAAAAAACCTGTATGGAAAGAGAGGAAGCAAGAGAGAGAGAGAGAGAGAGAGAGAGACAGAGGATATAATAAACCAAAACATAAATAAATAGAAATTATTTTTAAAAAGATAAAATTAAACAAAGCAAAAACCTGACAAGACATTTTGAAAGAAGGGAATCTAAATATGGTATTGAGTTTGTTTTCTGTTATCCTATTACGTTGTGTTAGTTTTTCTGTTATCTTTTTTTATTTTATTATTATCTCATGGAAGCCTGTTTTCTAATGAAAAACAGGAAGGGATGGATTCGGGTGGAAGGGGAGGTGAGGATGACGTGGAAAGAGTAGAGGAAGGGGAAACCGTAATCAGGATAAATTACGTTAGAAAAATTTTCTCTTTTCAAAGGAAGGAAAAAAAGATTTCAACCTCTTTAAATATCAAAATTTTCTCTAAAATTGTAAAATTTATCTAAAATATTCAGGGTCTCATAGCTATGTGTTCTCATAAAATTAAAATAAGTTAAGGGTTTCTTTATTCCAGTAGGGAATAACTGGGATACAGTCAGAATGAAATCACACACACACACACACACACACACACACACACAGAAAGGTGTACATTTAAAAAATAAAAAGATTAAAAAGACCAAATGAGGCATTAACTATAACCCTCAAGAATTGTGTTTTGATTTTATCTAATCTGTTTTTCATACATGTTGTGTAGGTACAGAGGGTGTTTTTGGTGTTTTTCGGTTTTTTTCTTCATCTTGCTTTTAAAGCAAAATTATGGAAGAAGAGACAAGGAGACAACATAGAAAAAACAAACAAATAAATAAATAAATATAGGAAAAGAAAAGCTTATTTATACATTGATAATAGTGTCACAGTTTTGATGGTGAGTATATAAAACATGCTATGAAAAATGATAATGTCACAGTGTCTGCTCTAAGCAGAAATTCTGGGAAGCACCTTAAAAATAAATATCAATGTTTAAATTGCACTGTAATGAACATGCATATGTTGCAGATGAAGACAAAAATTCACCTGGATTTTTTACAATCAAATTCCTAATAATAATAAACTCCATTTTCTTTAGAAATGCAGATGATATTGAATATTCTTTATTTACCTTCTGCTACAGCATTTAGTTAAAATAAGTGAAAAGTTACCTTAATCTACAAGATCAATTTTCTCTAATATGATATATTATTTTTATTTATAACATAGCCACTAGAGAAATTGAAGGTGAATTGGAAGTGAATTAAGAAAAGGATTCCAAATATTTATTTCATTTACAAATAATTTCTTTTGTTTGGAAACTATAAACATTTCCAAGATAAACTTACTTTTCCTAATAGACAAGAAAATAACTACCCTACTTTGTGTGAAGTGCCATAGGGCTAGTTGTTTATGTACTGAATTTTACAGTCATGCTACTATACTTTGTTTCTTTAATTGTTGGTATACCATGAATAAATGATGAAATTTAGCTCATAAAACTTACATACACAGTTATTACTCCTAAGTAGGCTAAATTTGCATTTTTTTAATTATTCAGGTTGCTTACAAATGTAAATGACATTTTAAGTATTAATGAAATAGATGTGACTACAATAGTTTCTTCTCAAAGAAGAAACTATCCTATTTATTTACAGGATAAGAAATGAAAGCTGTTAGAGCTATTGTGGGTGTTTAAGATGTAAAGATCTCAAGTATTCATGTGAAAGATTCATCTTGTGTATCTTGCAAGAGACGGATGCTTAAACACTTCACAGAGAATTATTTATTTGAGTAATTGCTGCATATCTGTATTTACATAAATTAAGACTCGTTTCCCAATTGATGGCATACTCTTAGAGAGGCAATTTGGTCACAATTTGCATAACAAAGATGTAGCACTATTAAAGTGAGTAAAAATACTCCCCAATGTGATTTCATCTTATCAGCCTTGTTATTTAACATTTTATCCCAGGTGCAATGCATTGAGAAGGTACTCCAGGAGAGCATCTAACTACAGAGGATATCTGAGTGAGTATCAGTTAGGAAATGATTGCAGGGATACAGTTAAGGGATGACAATAGATGGAACCTACTGAAGGGATTATAGGGAAATAAATTCGTAGTAATTTACAAGTCAGTAGTAAGAGAAAATGATGCCAAAAAGGCTAACTTCTGGCTATGAAATAAGATATTCTTCCCCTGATTACAAGAACAGAGAGATATTAGGTTTGGAAGAGATAAATATTTTGTTGTATTAATATTTAATGTGCTTTTGTAAAATCTATCTGTGAGCTGAGCCATTTAAGAAAAGGAGAACATAAAGTGCTAAAATAGAAGAGACACCAGGGAAAAGTTTTAAAGAACTGTGAGCATTATTGACCACAAGCCAAATGAAAAAGATCAAGAGGCACAGGGGATTAAGAAGGAATACTTAAGATGTTCAAAATATCAAGGAAACAAATCAAAATGAAGTAGCATTGATTTGAAGCCTTGAAAGATTATTGAGGAAAGTATTAATTTTGGTTTGTCCTGAGCTGATTCTTTGAACTCAGCAGTCTGAGTAAAAGAGCCTGCATATATGTTGACCTTTATACTGGACAAAATGCTATTTACCCGTTGTTGATAAACTCCTTGTGAAGTTTCTGCTTCCCTAAATGACTTCTATATTGTTACAACACATGATCCTTTTTGATCCTTTTCTTGCAGGACATCTTGGTTCTTCATAGAAACTCCTCCCACAACATGTAAGTGATGGAGCATCCAGTCACCTGACAGTTTCAAACTTCACATACACTAGCTTGCAAACTCAATTTTAAAAGCTATTTCAATGCATTTTTTTCTGGATTGAAATCCTCATATTAATTAAGTTTCCATAAGAGCCACATCCATGTTAAATATACTGCAAATTGAATCTCTTCCTATCCCATGATCAATTACAATTTTTTTCAATAATCAACATCTTTAAAAATAAAAATGGAAAGAATTAATATTCTCGCCTTTTTTTATTTGATTGTATTTTTCATTGTCATTAATTAACATCAAATAAATGACTTTCCTTGTATTTGACCAAATTGATTTTATTTTCATAAGGCAATATCTCACATTCTAAAATATAGCTGATATATAATAAAAGTGCCCATCTAATAAAGTTAAGTCATTGGAATAATTCCCTGTGCATGCAGGGAAATCTAACATATGAAAAGCACATTTGACTTTGAATTAATATTAGTAGACCCTTCAGGTAAGAAGATAAGTCTCCATTTTGGGCCTTCTAGAGCATCCTAGTTTCTGTCTTAGTCATTATCTTGGTCAGACCCAGAGAAATCATAAATTCCAGGAACAGACCATAAAAATTCTCCCACCTAAAGGGCAACCACAGGGTAGCCACAGGAATGCAGGAAGGCCTTATCTCAAGGCAGTGCACACCTGGCAGGTGGTACATGAGTGCCTTATCTTAAGATTAAGCAATTGGTAACCCCACAAGCCAAGAGGTACATGAGTACCTTATCCTGAGGTTAAACATTTGTGTCACAAGAATGTGAACTGTTGGCCATCTAGGTCAGAGCCCAAAAATAGACCTGGGTAACAGTATTTCTATCCACCAATCATATTCCCAATTACCTCATCCTTGCTAAAATCCCCCTTTCCAACCTATAAAGAGCCCTGCATATCTTCACCCTGGGTCGCCATTTTCACAAGTGACTGCCTCCTACATGTAGCTATCTTTCTTACTCAAAACGAATGCATCCTTGCTGATTGTATATGTGACTGGTGGTCTCTGTGCAGCGATTTTGGGCTTAAGACAGGGAAAAAAATCTAGAGAAAAATAATAACATGAGCAAGAGTTAATCTTTCTAAAACATAGATTGAGAAACCAAGATGAACTTGATTTTAAATTGATAAAAATTGTGTTTTCAGAAAACTCCTTAGCAGTACACAAACCCTCAAATGGTTAAAGCATCTTCCTTACCTTCCTATTATGACATAGACAATTAACAGAGTGATCATTCCCAGCTTCTTTTGAGATTATAAATTAAACTCTCTACACCATCTGAAATATTTAGGAAGGTATATGATAGATATATATATATATAGAAAGAAATATATATATCAGACAACATGATGCATATTACCCAGACACTGTCACTGTTATGATCAACCATAATTCTAAACTTTACTACTTGTGTGCAACCTTAAAGAAGGTCAGGTGTTTGTAATACTCATCACACTGCAGTATATTAAAATTGTTATTTCTCTTTTCTCTTCCTGAGTAAATTATACCTTCACATTTATTTCCTACTTAGCATGAAACTCAGCAGTTTAAGTGTGTGTATGTGTGTATGTGTGTGTGTGTTTATAAATTTTTGTCAAATACATTGACAAAGACTAAAGTCAAAATTCTTGGTTCATGTAAATTAAAATATATATCCAATAATTAGTTACCAACATAAGAAGGAATAATGCATTGACATGCTGAAAAGTAACCTTCCCAGAAACAAATCACTTTAATATTCTAGATATTTTAAGATGTTTCCTGCCCCTTTCTTTAATAATGAAAATATTTGCATTCAAATAGACTTCATTTATTTTCAGAAGTTCATCTGCTCCTGCTGTGTGTTGTCTACCTATTATTTAATCCACAGTTTATAAAAGAAACATCCTTTACAGGAAAAATGATTAGGATGTTACTAAATTTCTGCCTTAAGGTGAAAAATATGCTATATTTTGAGTGTAGTATATCTGGAAGTTAATGTTTTATACTGACTCAATTGGTTGTAAATTAAAATAAGCAAGGACTAGGGACTTTATTGAGAATAGCACATTAGTGCATTCTAACTGAAAAATCTTCATGTAGTACACAGAATTTTCACTATATGAAATCTGTTATCTGTATAAAAACATAATCATATGATAAACATGATAAAATGGCAGATTTAGAAATCCCACAATTTGTAGAGTTATGAGATCAGTATGTTGACAATGCTTTTCTACTGTTCTTTTCTACATGTAAATCCCTGTTTATGGGATTTGGGAATTGCTATTTACTAGAGGAAAATGTAAATTCATCTAAGCAATTCTGCATAGCTTTGATATATGAAGGCTTTACATATTACGCATTTGTAATCAGTGGAGATTGAAATTCATGGAGAGAAAATGTGATTAGAGCTCTCTGTTGTATTGCCTTGTGCCAAAACCAAATGTTACAGTGTTCCATTTCCGGAGAAAAACTACTAATCTAACAAAAATGTTACTGTTCCAAACAATATGTTTCTAGAGTTATTGTAGAATACAATAGAAATGCCTGCATTAATATTATTTGGCAGGAAAAATGACAGCTACAGAATTTTAAATTCTGATCAAATGTTGTGCTGAGAAATAAAAAATGAATAAAAAAGAACAAAATACATTCTACATTCCATTCAATACATTGAATGGAAAGACAGTGCTGCTGGGTGGAATGCATTTGAATTAGTGCAGACTAGAATAGGTAAGTCTCTAACTTCATATGGAATATTTTCAAGGACAAGAGAAAAATAAGTTCTGTTGGCAATCACTTAATATTGTTTATAGAACAAAGCAAAAGGTTCATTTTAAGTAAGAAAACACAGATTAATTGTGTTTAGGTGCAGAGAATATATATCAAGGATTACATTATCTTTGGGCCTCTCTGTTTCATTCCTTCTCTCAGCCTCTGTGTTTTTTTACTCTATCTCTCTCTCTCTCTCTCTCCAAACACACATACACACACATACACACATACACACTGACACAAACACACACAGTTGCTATGCTTTCCTTTAGAAAAAGCAGGGTCTAATTTTGTAATAAATTTCTGATTTTTTCTTTGACAAATTTGTGAGTAACTAGATATTTTTAATATTATAAATTAAATTAAAGCAAATAAAATAGAGAATAACATAAGAATCCATCATAAACAATAAGTATAATACATGTCTATGATACTTTACTTCAATGTCTGCCTGTGTTGCAAGAAAGAAGGCAGAGGATACAGATTTCTCGTAGATCATGGATGAAGTTTATGAAATATTGATGAAGCAAATGCTACAAACTTTAGGGTCTTACCCTAAAAAATAGAACTTCAGGCAACTATTAGCTGCTGAGAAGGAGAATTAGCTTCTCCTAGCTTTGAGCTCCCTAGTTAGTTACCCAATAAAAGGTTGTCACATTGAAACTATCTATGCAAAATATCACCCAAATATGCACATAGCACACATATATACATATAGTATAAATAGTATACGTTGTAAATATGGGTCAGTTTTTGTGATAAATAAAATACAATGTGTATAAACTATATACTATATATTGTACCTACATGATATAGTATATATGTATATTATATATACTATAATAGTAATCAAAGAAAAATAGCCTATCAACTTGAGAGTGACTGACTCTCAAGTGGCTGACAACATCAATGGGATGTTGAACTAGTTTAAGGGAATTAACTTGGAAAAGGCTGAGGAGAGAAAAGAGAAGGGATAAAATGTTATAATTAAATTTTAATTAAATTATAACCAAATTAAATTATAAAATATGGAACAATTGTTAAAATGATGACAATTAAAATAAAAGATCAAATGAATTAAAGGTTAATATTTTTCTCAATTATATAAATTGGTTCTACATTGTATTTAATGGGCAAAATAGATTTGTATGTTTCCAAGAAGAAGAAAAATATTTTATAATAATGCTGAAATAAAATGAAGAAGATAAAAGAGAAAATAAGTTTAACAATGCTAAAGTACTTCTATATTTTACAGTCTTATAAACTTCTGTGTGTTAGTGTATACTGTATATAGTGTATACTATAATGTAAGTAATGGAGATTTGAATGATCAATTCATAGTCAAAGTTTATTTACAGAAAATGAGCAGCAATGCTGCTAGAAGGAGTCAGAGAAATTTTGACTTACTTTACTAGCTTATTAAAAATAAATGAACTTTAAAAATATAAAATAGAAAAACAGATAGAGGAGGGCACTATGTACATAGTCTGTGTTGTGCAGCTTGAAATGTTTCATAAGAAAAGATGTTCAAAATAGAAACAGCAGATATACAAAAGGACTAGTGTTTCTTTTGGAAGCTCTTGCATTCACTACTTATATATAACTGCCTTCAACACAAATCTTAACTCCTTCAGGAGGGTGCATACGCACACATTTCATGGAAACTTTTATTTCTAGGGAGCAAGAAATGTTGCCAAATAATAGAAAATGATTCTCTTAGAGAATAGCATAGAAGTAAGTCTGACAGCTGAATTGTCAGCTATTTGTTTTCTAACCCTTTTTGTGATTATAGTAGGCATCTATTTTTTAGAGAAGGGAAATTTAGTGATTCTGTGTGTTGCTGCCCAGGGAATAATCAGCGGTAGAAGTGATCCATGTGCCCATTTTAGGAGGTGGGCTGTGACTGCAATTAGGTCAAAATGGTTTCATATCAGGCCAAGTGTGAAGATATAAGATGAGTATTTACCTTCTCTCACTTTTCAAGTTTGACACTTTAAAATTTTAAGAGAGTAGGAAAAAATAAATAAATAAAGCGAGAGTTACTTACTAGGTTGTTTTTTCTTCTTTTCTCTACTAAACTCTAAAAGTGACTTTGCACACATGATGCAAATAATCAATCGTTTTCTACAAAGTAACATAATGTAAGTTAAAAGTGCACACCTGCACACATATCTGAATACATAATTTACAAAACCATATATAGAGATCATATATATGGTATATATATATTTTAGAAAAGTGCCTTTAAACATCCTCACGAAGTGGTAACATGGGGTTTAAGAAAAGAAAATAATTGGGAAAATGCAATGCTTCCTCTAAAATATTCAACATAGAATAAAATTTAGTAATAAAATCTAACATCACTGTATTTCTGATGAGTAATAATTGTTATAAAAAGTGACATATTAAAATATTAATATGGATTATATAATTGTTAAATATCCCCAATAATTGAAGATCATAGATCTGTTTCATTAGATATATAGGGTCAGGAGGTGGAGGGGGGTAAAGGGAGGAAGCGAAAGGAGAGAAAGTTTGAAATGGGATGATTCTGTGAATTTTTCAGATTAAACCTTTTTGATAAAAGTTTACCCCATATAATCAGATACAAGTTTATGAGCTGTTCTCAGTGTTGGTGTAATAATATTATATGAGAAATGGATCTTTTTAGAGTTCTTTTCATTGGATTCATTAAACACCAACATCCAGTAGCTTAATAAATCATTCATTTCAAACAGAAAAAAGAAGGAAAGAAGAAAAAGGAGGCATATATTTAAATTGGCATTACTCCACAAAAGAGTAATGTCAACTATTTGACATTCTTTTAGAAAAGATAGGTTTCCAAATAAAATACAACTGGCATATCTGAATCACCTCCCTTGAATTGGCTTAGGTCCCATTGCTCCTAGATGCCCAGTCCACCAAGCCTTGATATCAATCTTATTGATGCAAACACTATCTGCTTCTGTCACAGGTCTTAGAGAAATCAATTTTACCTGGGCACTTCCTATCCATTCTTTTGATTAGCTCTCATAGTACTGGAAGGTGACACATAGGCTCCTGGAAGAGAAAACACATCAAAAGACTTACCAAACTTTGAACCCTATGAGCCAGACTGGCCTGTCAAAATAGACCCATGCGTGAAATAATACATGGATGATTACAAGGGTAGCCAACCACTTTAAAGTTGGATTTAAACCCTGATACACAAGAAAGAACTCATGTGAGCTACAATCGGTGGCTAAGAGCGCATAGATCCTTAAGGATAATATATTACTACAACTTTGCCAAATAGATATGATATCAAATGCTTCTACATGTATAGTTGTATACCCATAAATTAGTACAATTCTCAATATTTATCAGAGAAGACTTTTTGTCCAAATTATGACAGTCCCTACAGAGGCTCATACTGGTCAAAGTACAGAAGAAAATTGTCAGTGGAATGCTGAGCCATGAATAGAAGATCTAGAACATAGTCCT
The DNA here is from genome assembly GCA_026225945.1 of Cricetomys ansorgei. NCBI lineage: Eukaryota > Metazoa > Chordata > Mammalia > Rodentia > Nesomyidae > Cricetomys > Cricetomys ansorgei. The sequence continues at coordinate 3,499,060 of JAMJFZ010000039.1, forward strand.
TCCATCCAAGACCCAGATAACATAGCAGAAGAGGAGATATAAAAAAATTACAGACCAGAGGTCAGGTGAAAACAGGACCCAAACTGAATTTTATGGACCAGACAAGAATATGGCACTCATGAACTCAGAAACTTGCACAGAACTGCATTAAATCAAGCCAGTCAACATTCTAGTATTAATGAGAGAGACACATGATTTCCCGTCCCTAATCACAGAGCTATTGATGATTATAAGAGAAAGGAAAGTCACTTTTCTTCAGAAGTATGATCAATGATGAGGTAATAATGACTAGTGAATACCACATGTGTATAAGAAGTACTACTTGGACTGAATGAGTTTCTATTACAAATTCTGTTTAAGCTCAAAATTCTTCTTTGAGAAAAAATAATACAAGATGAATCCCAACCAAATAAACTAAAAGGTGGAGAGAGAACATCTAACTTAACAAAATTAGAAATGCAAGGGGGACACAACAACAGAGAGTGAGGAAACCTAGGGAATCATAAGGCCACACTTTACAAACCTGTACTCCTCCACGTTGGAATTGCTCCCCCAAATGGGTAATAGTCTTGATATATACCACTTTCTATACTTACCTCAAAATAAGACAAGCAATTTAAACAGACCAATAACCCCTCGTGAAATAGAAGCAGTAATTAAAAGTCTCCTAAGTAATAAAAGCCTAGGGCCAGATGCTTTTAGCCAAAATTCTCTCAGACTTTCAAAAAAGAGTTAATGCCAATATTTCTCAAATAATTTCATAAAATATAAACAGAATGAACATTGCCCAGTTCTTTTTATGATATCATAGTTACTCTGATACCTAAAAATCATAAAGTCCCAACAGAGAAAGAGAATTACAGACCAATTTCTCTTACAAACATTGCAAACCATGATCAAGTAGGCATAATAGAAGAGATTCAGGGATGTTTCAATATACATAAGTCAATAAATATAATCCACCATAAAAATAAACTGAAGGACAAAAATCAAGTTATCATCTAGAAGATGAAAAAGGCCTTTAACAAAATCCAACACACCTTCATGATAAAGGTCTTGGAGCAATTAGGGAAACATGGGACATACGTAAATGTAATAAAGGCAGTTTACAGCAAGCCATACTCAACATGTTCTTAAATGGAAACTCAAAGAAATTTAACTAAAGCCAGTTACAAGACAATGTTGCCTCCTCCCTCCCTAGCTATTAAATATAGTACTTGAAGCCTTAGCTAGAGCAATAAGGCAACTAAAGATGAAGAGGATCAAGTTTGAAAGTCAAATAACTTTTATTGGCAGAGGAGATGATAGTAAATATGAGTAACCCTAAAAACTCAACTGGGAAGATCTCTCAGCTGATAAACATGTTAAGCAAAGTTGCAGATTACAAAATTAACTCACACAAATCAGCAGTCTCCCTGTATAAAAAGGAGAAACAGACTGAGAAAGAAATTAAGAAACAACATTTTTCACAACAGTCTCAAATATTAAAATATCTTGGGAGTAATTTTAACTAAACAAATGAAAGACTTGTATAATAAAACTTTACGGCACTGGAAGAAGAAACTGAAGAAAATACCGCAATATGAAAAGAGGTCTCCTTCTCATGAATTGATAGGACTAATATACTAAAAATTGTCATCCTACCAAAGCAATGTACAGATTCAATGCATATTTCTGATTAGAGTTGCTCTGGGTATCTAGAGATTTTCATGCTTACCAATTAATTTTGCAAAATTCTTTGTAGAAAGTCATCATAATTTTGATGAGGATTATGTTGAATCTGTATATAACTTCAGTAATATACCCATTTTCACAATATTAGTTCCTAATATTAGTTCATACATGTTAATCTTATCATGGACATAATAATTACTTTCTTTCTTTGGTATGTTAAATTTTGTGTTGTTGTGGTTTATGGTCTTGTACCACAGGTGTTTTCCAAGGTATTTTTTGAAGTTATTGGAGATAGATTTTCTTTGCCTTCACGTTCATTATTTTTTCCCTTTATTTAAGAATATATTGCATAGAAACGAGTATATTTTTTTTTCTATGCAGTATATTCATACTACAGGTTCCCTTCCCTCTACTCCCAGTTCCACCTCCCCTCCCATCAGGACCCAATCCCTTTCTGTCTTTCATTAGAAAAGAACAGGACTCTAAGAGATAACAATAAAACATAACAAAAGAAAATATAATAAGATAAAACAGAGATCATCTCATTGAAGTTGGACAAGACAAACCAATAGAATGAAAAGAGCTCCAAAAGAAGTCAAATAATCAGAGACCCACTCATTTCCACACTCGGAAGTCCCATAAAAACAATAAACTGAAAACCATAATGTATACTGTGAAGACCTGGTGCAGATTTGCACAGGCCCCATGCTTATTGCTTCTGTCTGTGTGAGTTCACATGAGCTTTGCCAATTTGATTCAGAAGGCCACGCACCTTCATGTCTTCCATTCCCTCTGGCCGTTACATTTATTCTGCCTACTCTTCCTTTGGGTTCTCTAAACTCTTGGGGAGGGATTTGATGTAAAAATCCCATTTAGAGCTGGATTTTCCAAAGTATCTCCTCTTGCCCCCTCTGAATTAAGTCAGACTCTGGGTCTCTGTATTTTTTTCTTATGTGCTCCAGGAGGAAGTTTTTCTGATGATGGCTGCATAAGCCACTCATATATGAGAATAGTAGAATATCATTAGGAGCCATCTTATCCCTACTTTCATGAAATTTTTAGGCAAATTTATAGAGCTAGAAATAACCATCCTGAGTGAGATAGCCCAGATACAGAAAAATAAATGTGGTATGTATTCACTTATATGTGAATTTTAACTATTAAGTAAATGATAACCAAGCTATAATCAATAGAAACAGGGAGGTCGGGTACAGAGGAAGAGATGGGGGTCACATGTATCTCCCTTGGAGGAGAAAATAGAATAGATTTTATGGGTTCACTAGGAGTTGTAGGACTAGAACAGGGGAAATAAAGGTGAAAGGGGAAGACAATGGGAGAGACAGAATTGAGAGGCATTTGAGGGGAGTATGGAAACCTAGTTAAGTAGAAACTTCCTAAAACATCTGAAGACAATCCTATTGAAGTTCCCAAATAATGGGGACTCTGTCTAGAGTCCCAACTGGCCATCTCTTGTCACCAAAGGAAGCTTCCAGTACCAGGAATAGATTAAATACAATTGACTTGTTGGCCAACAAGGTCACATGGGAATCCGAAACAACCCAGGCTGTTGCCAAAACAATAGAATGATCTCCACAAACTGACTGCAAAGTCACATTGCTAAAGACAACATTCACCAGATTCACTGAACATGGAGAGTTTCAAGTAGTGCCTACAGTGAACCTTCACCCCTACATTCCAGTGTCTTTGATGAGACTGTATTCTGCATAATACCAAAGAGAGAAACATAAAAAGAAAACCAGTCACAAAACTTTTAATCTGCAATGCTGTCCTGCCTGCATGGGCAATGGTGTCACAAAGCTTATGGGAATAACCAATCAATGTCTAATTTGATTTAAAGTCCATTCCATGAGATGGAATCCATATCCATCACCACTTGGGTGGCCAAGAACCAGAGACTAGATAGCCCAGTGACCTAGGGCAAAGCCAAATACTACTTACTATGTCTGTAAAAATATCATTATTTTTATATGTTCAATTTGTTAGTGTATCACTATATTCACGAAGAAATTAATAGATGTAAATTTGCTGAAACATTTTTGGGGGACTTTTTAGTATAGTATTAGTAACAACCTGCTTTGTAATGCATTTTATCTCTTCAATATCTTTCATATGCCTTATTTCATTTGCCTTATTACATAGATAATTCTTCAAGATTGCATTGGAAGGAAGTGGAGACAGTAAGTATCCTGTCTCCTTCCAGATTTGGGGAGAAATATTTTCAATTTTCCTCTTTTATTACAATGTTGGCTAAAGGTTTTGTCATATATAACCTTTAGCTTGTTGAAATATGAGTAACTTCCATACTATATTTCTTCAGGTCTTTTATTATAAAATGGAGTTCCCTTTAGCAAAGCATTTCCTTTATCTACTGAGATGAACATAGTGGCACTTTGATATTATTTATTATAAAAATATTTGATGAAGTATTTGTATGTGCATGTTATTAATCGCTGGGTACATACAAATTATCAGAAGTTATTTGTTTTATAGTAACCTTTCCTTAATTCATAATCTCCTAGGGAAGAGCAAGTCTGATGTAAAAAGCGTTATTACATTCACTATTTCTATCAGTGCTTGCCTGAACCTAAATACCCACAAATTGAGAATATATAAGGGCTAAAAACATGAGAAAAAACATATATCACATGTCTCAGAAATGTTGCTACACCAAACCAGTGGGGGAAACCTAAGCTCCAGAGTGATTACCTGTCTTTGAATTCTTTTTTGCCATATATAATCGGCTACCTGGAGATGAGTTAAAAGGCAGATTTTTAGGATGTTTAATCTACTGTCTTCTTATATTTTCAGCTTTCTCAATTAAGTAAAACTTAAAGATCTATGTCTCAGCTAACTGGCTTCAGTGGACAGGAATCAAGAGCTCTGGTCTGGTTACACTTGACATTTATTGATTCACCTTTATGGAGTCAGCCATACATCTGTTCCAAGGATGAAATCAATGTGTTTCTGTTGCATGATATTAATGATTTTTTGATTTACCTTTTAATATTTATTGATACATTTTGTATCTTTGTTCACTAGGAAAACTGACCAATACTTTGTTTTGTTTTGTTGTTTTTCCTTCTGTGTTTGGTCTCCATTTATCCAAATTAATGCTAGTTTTTCACTATGAGTTGATAGTCCTACTTCCTTTTCTTTACTGTAAAATAATATTAAACATATTGATGTCTGATTTTAAATGCTTAGTATAATTCATCAGTGAATCTGTAAGCTCTTGGGCTTTTATTGTAAGGGAATTTAAAATACTGTTTCAGCCTTCTTGGTTTTTATTTTTCTCTTTTAGCTCTGTTTATCTTCCGAATTTCATACTGGTTGTCAATAAGAATTTGGAAATATATCTTTTTCCTCTAGCATTTTCCATATTCTTGAGCTATAAGTTTTCAGAATTTCTATAAATTGCTACAGTTTTTATTGCAATCTGCTGTAATTCCCTTTTAAATTTTATTAATTTGAGTCATCTTGATTTGCTTTGACTAATTTGGCTAAGGATTATTAATATATCTTTTCTTTTAAAAGAAATAGTTTAGAATTCACATATTTTTATTTTAAACTTCAATCTATTGATTTTTCACTTAATACTTCTCCTTCTCATCTATTACACTGGGAATGACTTGCTTTTGATTCCTATCTTTTGGGTACATCATTTAAGTTATTTTTTTTGATCTGTACATCTGTATTTTTATGTAAGCATTTGAAGTTATAAATTTTTATCCTAGAAGAATTGTAGATATTAGAAGTTCTAGGAAGTGGGGTTACTAGTATCAGGTGGTTTTAACAAGTTTCAATTTATACCTTGAAATTTCTAATTACACATTGCTCATTAAAAACTGGATTGTTCAGACTCTAATTATTAGAGGGGTTTCTATAAATTTCTATCTATGTTGATTTCTAATTTTACTTCCCTCTTAACTGGTAATATATGAAGTACGATTCCACCTTTTTTCAATTTGTTAATGCTTATTTTGTGGCTAAAATGGGATAAATTTTAAATTAATTTCCATGCCATGCTGATAATTATGTGCATCCATACCTGCTGGATAGAGTAATCTGCAAATTATTGAAGTTTCCATGTTGTTTTGTAGTTTGGAAAACCAATCTAAAAATGAAACTAAGGATTTGAATTCATTCACAACTCTTTTATAAGGTTCTATCTTAACTTTCATGCCTTTTAATTTTTTTTAAATAAAGTTTGTAGCAAACACTTGATACAGATATATACTTGTTAACTTTTTGTTTTATTTACTTGAATTTTGATTTTTTTTTGTCTTATAGATCTTTTGCGTGTTTGTTCACATTTTCATTTTGTGGTTTTGTGGGTTATTAGTTTTTTTGCTTTGTGTTTTTGTTTTTGTTTTGAGAGAAAGAGGCAGAGGAGAAAATAATGTTGAGTGGATAGGAAGGTTGAGAGGATCTCAGAGACGCTGGGTAAAGGGAAATCTGACAAAAATATTTTTAAAAATTGTTTAATGTCAGGCAGTGGGTGGTGGTACACTTGTAGAGGAATATGTATTATTTTAATCCAGCAACATGGCTGCTCTTGGAAAGGATCAGTTTGAAAGGCCTATGTGATAACTAGCAATGGATCACATCCGAAGGCCTATATGAAGGGATCACATTCAGAGGCCTGTGTGATCAGGGTGAAATTGCAGAAGAGTGTTAGACAGACTAATCCTGCCCTGTTTGTGCTAATGGCATGTGAAAGGAATTTCTGTGGTTAAGGCAACATAGCATACAACTTCAATACCAACACTAGGGTTCTAAAGAGAAGCAGTCAGTTCAGAAGTAGGTCAGGACTCTCAGTTCACGTTTACAGAATGAACATGTGCCTGTAATTCCAACTCTGAGATTGAATCAGAGAGAAGGGCCAGCAGAGTAAAGTCTGAGATTGAATCACAGTGAGGACATGCCCAACTCTTAGGATATAAAAGGAGGCTCTTAGTTCACAGATGACCAGAGAAACAGAGGCTGTCTGAGGTAAGAAACAATCAGTTCAGCAGAAAGAAAGTGAATCAGTTTCAAGCCAAACAGAGCAGTTCAGTACAAGAAGTTGTGGGAATCAGCCAGAGTCAGAAGAGCTCAGTCAGAAACAGTCAGCCAACTGAGAAGGTCAGTTTGAACCAGAAGCTTGGAGGAGAGTTTGAGCCAGAACACTGAGTAAGTTGAGTAAGCCAACCAGAAGAGTCAGTTGATTTCAGTACAGTTCTGGGTTCAGAAGGAGCTAGTCAGAGTCAGCAGTGCCTCTAGAAGGCTAAAGACCTCTGGTGTAGATCTGAAGATTAGATTGTACAGCAGTTCAAGCTTCTAGTTCTAGTTTAAGATTAGATTATATAGAAGGTAAAACCCTCTGAGGACCAGGAATTGAATTAGCCAAAGAAAAAAACTGCCTTTTGCCCTGAATCTATATTTATATTAAGTCTAATTGGAGACTATACATAAGAATAAATATGATATATAAATATCTGAAAATTCAAATGTTTTCATTTATTTTTCATACACATTAGTTATATACCATTTTGAAAGCTTATACTTGATAAACTCTTTATCTGGTGAGGGTTTAAGAAACACAACAGAGGGTTCCTTAACAATTAGCCAACATCTCATTAGAGTCGGTAGTAACTTGCCTTGATTTCCATTCACTACTTCTTTCTTTCTCTCCTATAGCTTCCCCCAAAACAAATATTGATCAGCCCAAAAGCATGTCACCACATGGCTGCATAAAAAGCAGTAATCAAGTGAAGCCTCATTATTGATTCTTTAAAATCACCTGTCTGCTGAAGTTTAACAAAATTACCTTTCCACCAATAATCAAGAGATCAGTACATGTTTTGGTTTGATTATTATTGTTGTTTTATAATTTCCATGATTTATATTTATATTTGTGCTTTCCTCATGCCATTTCACTACATCTTATTAATAAAAATATACCATATGGAAGTAAAATTCTACAGTTTGTTTTATTTTGTTTTAATTATCTAAGATAAAACCTCACAATGGTATAGATTTTGATAATACTTAAATGTCCAGATAACTATCACTGATTTTAATTTGCTTTTACAACGAAGTCTCAATATAGGTGATTCAAGACCATTTGAAATTCATGAAGAATTGCTTTTTCAAATAGAAAATTATAATTAAAAATTACAAATTTTTCATACATGTTGGTCAAATACTCTATCACTGAGCTACATTCTCACCCCAGTACTTTTATTTAATTATTATCCCTAGATTACCTTTATCCTAAGAAATTTCTTATTCTGGTAACTAAAATCAGCAAATTAAAATTATCACCTATTTAAATTTTATTGTTGAATAATACTTTGGGAGTGTCCTAGCTCCCCTTGTGCTCTGGATCTGATCCAATGATCACTGATGAGACAAAACTTCCCAATGGAAAATAGGTCAAAGTAAAAACTTAAAGAAAATTATATATATATATGTGTGTGTGTGTGTGTGTGTGTGTGTGTGTGTGTGTGTGTGTGTGTCTGTGTGTGTCTGTGTGTGTCTGTGTGTGTGTCTGTGTGTGTGTGTGTCTGTGTGTTTAATCTGAAGGCTCATTGACATTTATTTTCTTCATAGACCATCAATGTGATGAAGTCTAATGATTAAGAAAAAAAAATGCTTTAACATGTTCTGACTGAAGTTAAACTAAGTATAACATAAAATGGTCACAAAGTCTTTTTCAATAAAACACAGTGCTAGATTTTTCATTTGCATCATCTAATCCCAGAATCCATATTCTTTTTTCTCACAGTATCTATACTCTGCTTGTTAAAGCACACTGTAAGTTACAGTTCTTCCTCTTTTGTTTTACCTGGATATTGAATTGCTATTACACATTACTATGAAATTCTGATTTCCTGATCAGATGTTAATTCTGAACCAGATATGATATTTAGCTGTATGATTGACTCTTATATATGAAAAGAATAGATAATCCCAAATATACAGAAAAGACTCAGAAAGACATGCATGGAAATCCTATCTACTCTGAAAACCTTAGTAAAAATTTTATCAAGTTATTGGACTTCTCTAACTCTCTTTGTTTTCCACTGGTGACATGGAATGAATAATACTCTAAATTCTAAGAAAGTTAAAGATGATTATATAGGTAAGGTATACTCATTAGACTTTGGAAATAATTTAAGAATTGAGATATCTAATATATATTTTATAATAACAATAGCCAACTAAAACTGTGGCTTTTGATACTATAAACACAGAAATCTATTGAAAAACAATATTTATTGAAGGCCAATCTAAAATAAGAACATGTTCATCTATTTGGATGAGCAGAAGTAGAGGGAAATGGAAGCCTGCAATTATGCTCTAGCCCATCATTCATATTCTCGTGCATGTAAGGTCCAGGGTCTCAAATTAACTGCAATGATTTTAGAATATATATAATATCAAAAGTATAAGATTATATAATCCAGTCTATTCCTTGAGGAATGTATATTATATTTAGAATATTCTATCAAACATAAGTTCTTGTTAGTTTATATAGATATTTAACTAAAATTCTCAACAAATAGACCATTCAAAACTCAAAATGCTGGTATGTTTTAGTTAGGTTTTATTTTGCTCTAATGTAATAGCATAAACAATGCAACTTGAGAAGAAAGATTGTGTTTCATCATATAGTATGCAGTCCTTGGAATTCAGGGCAGGAACTCAAGGCCAAAACTGGAGACAGGACTTGAAGTCAAAACAGTAAGGAATGCTGCTTCTTGGCTTACTCATGTAGCTTTCTTATATAATCCAATACAACCTGCCCAGATATGGCACTGATCCCAAGGCCTGTGCCCTTGTATATCAATCATTAATCAGGAAAATGCCCCACAGATTTATCTACATGTTAATCTTATGGTGATATTTTATCAATTAAGAATCTTTCTTCTTAATATATGCATATAGGTTTATGTCAACTGACAAAAACCACCAGTAAATTGACCCCTTGTTAACTTGAAACACTGCTACAATACTGTCAATCACCTTCTCTTTCTTTCTTATCCCAGAAGACCTCATCCTAATAGCAGTATAGCAATAGAAATGACATCAAATTTTAAAAGTGTCAGTCCTTTTTGAAAATATTCAATTTGCCTTTAAAATTTTAAAGTTCCCCTAAGATATCCAAAGTCTCATAGCTATGGGTTCCTATAAAATTAAGCAAACAAAAAATAACAAGTTAAAAATATTCTTACTCTAAAAGGGAATACCAGGCCACCATCACAATCAAATAAAATCATAACCAAATTCAAAATGTGAAGAGCCCTTTGTCAGAAAATGAGACTCTTGATCTACTGGGCTTCAGTTGATTTGAGCAGCTCTACTTTTCTGGGTCTGCTCCCTGTAGCACACACAATTTGTTTCTAAGACTCATGTTGGCCTCATTCCATACACACTGATTTCCTGGTAGATTGTCTATTTGTATTGACAGTTCCAAAATCCTGGGTTCACCTATGTAATTAGGCTGCATCTTCACCAATATCCTCTCCTGGACTCTCTCCAAACACTCTGAATCTCCTACATTGTACCTAGTCTTAGTTTTTGATGGCCAGTATCCAGTAAGGATTGTCCTAGCAAGGCAAAGTTTTCATTTATGTGGTACTGGTCTCTTGTGAGACACAGCTGAAACTTCAGCTCTAACTGATCAGAGCCACTGATCAGTATAAAATAACTCACCCTGATATTGCCTTTGCTTCCTTCTGAAATTTCACAAGTTAAGCCTTCATTATATTACCTACTCTCTACATCCTTCTATTCCAAGCTCACATACGACAGCCATCTGAATTCTGAGCACTCAATTCCTTTCCAAGTCCAACGTTTTAATGCAACTCCAATCCTCTCCCACAACAATCAGGTCTGTCAAAGCAATATTTCATTCTTGACATCATTATTTTCTAGTCAAGGTTCTCTAGAATGATATTACCAAGAGGATGAATATGTGGTGTGTGTGTGTGTGTGTGTGTGTGTGTGTGTGTGTGTATTTATTGTGTCAACTTTAAAATAGTAGCAACAGACAAGTAACACCTGAGAAGCTGAGACCCTAGTGGTTTTTTTCAAGAACATAGTGTTTTCTGAAAAAAATCGTATAAGATGATCAGCAGGTACAGGGCTACCTACTGGAACATGTAACATTACCAAAGGACAAATTTCTCGTGAAAGCCTGGTCCTTCTGCCCATGAGTAGTCATTACCTGTCAATGTCTCCTAAGCTATGGGTGGAAATATGAACTCAGTGGGCTAAAATAAAATAGGTAATGGTGTTGGGAGAAAGAAATAGTAGTAGGATTGAAGAGTTGGAGGGGAGAGGATAGGAGGTAAATTTGATCCAAAACATGATATATATTAGAAATTCTTAAACCATAAAAGAAATGATTGGCTTACTTCACTTGAAATCAGTTTATTTGTTCTGACATACCAACCATTTCCAAAAGATGGGCCCAATATTTCATGTTATTACAAGAAAGAGTTGCATTTGATTTTGAATATCAGAACTTTCCCTATGATAATACTAATCTTACATATGTGCCTATAACCCCATGTAGATAATTTGATTAGAGACAAAGTATAAACTAATCCACAATGTGTGGTAACTTGGTGACAGCTACCGCACAGTTTGACTGAGCAATCATTCTTACACGTTTGAAATTATTTTCAATTATAGATATTCAACAGTGCCTGTTAAAGCCATGCTGAAAACCCAGGGCATCATTCCCTAATTAGATAATCATGTCCTTAAGCTGTTCAATCTAGAGGGTACACTGCTGAGCTGCAAGTGCCTGGGATTGAATTTAGTTCTCTGTTAAACACGTGTCCTGTTCTTGTCATGTACCTGTTTCCTTCTTATTCTGCCTGCCATTTCTACACTGGTATCACCGATCATGAGAGAGGTGGGAAAGATCAAATCTCTTTAATAACTTGATCTTAAATAACCTATATACTTTCTCTTCAATAGCATTAATCCTAACAGATCAAAAGAAATCTTACCCATCACTGATGATCAGTCACCATCTAAAAAGGGAAGTAATTTTTCACAGTTCTTTCCCTCTGGAGGAATATATCAAGCCAAAATTTTAAACTTGCATTTTACTTTCCTATTTCTCCATCTTGCTATTACTTATATCATCACTGAAGCAAGGTATGCCAACTTTAAACTATGTGTCATGAATTCTGTTTTAGTTTTATCTCGAAGGATTTTGTTTCTGAAATAAAATGCATGCATGTGTCATTTTGGTAATTTGACCTTAGTTTGAAGAACTATAAAAAGGATTATGTTATTTCAAAAAAGAAAAGGAAAAAAAAAACCTAGTGCTAGCAATAACTTCTTGTGATGGAAAAAAATGTGAACATTTATGAAAAACTTATCAAAATGAACTCCGGAGAATGTGGAATTTTGAATCAAAATTTCAATCACATATATGTTATAAATATAAATTATAGTGACCTATAATTTAACAATAACAAAATGTATATACATCATGCTTATACTTCTATGAAGTATGACAAATCTTACTATATATTTGACTAATTACTAGAAATCTTACAATAGAAATTACTTTTAAATTTCCCTAAATGCACCACTACTGGAGCCTTTTTTTTTAAATTTAATTTTTCAGAAATTTTTACGCAAATACAAATATCTATGACATGAACAGATGAGCACACATGTGCACATGCTCAAGATTTTTCCCTCTCTTTTTCTTTCTCTCTCTCTCTCACACAGTATATTTTCATTATAATACCTCATTTATTCTATCACCTTCCATTCCCATTCCTAAAATTTTTTTCTTTTCAGAAGCTTCCACTTGTGTGGGTCTGTGTGTGTGTGAGAGTGCGTGTGTGTGTGTGTGTGTGTGTGTATGTGTGTGTGTGTGTGTGTGTGTGTGTGTGCGTGTGTGTGTGCGTGTCTGCATGTGTGTCCATTTGACCTACTGTATTGTATTAAAATTGCTTCCATGGGCACAGGTTAAGTGTTATTTTGTTTTCTCTGGGAATTCTAACTTTTAGAATATATATACGTGTGTGTGTGTGTGTGTGTGTGTGTGTGTGTGTATTTCATTTCATCATTTCATCATTCAATAATTTTTGTTTGAGTTGTGATGCCTTTTTAAACATTTGGAGGATGATGTAGAAACCTAGTGCAGTGGGAACTTTCTGGAACCTATGAGTGTGGCCCTAGTGAGGACTCCTAGTAATGGAGGATATGAAGCTCAAACTGGCCATATTCTGTAACCAAGCAAAGCTTCCAATGGTAGGACTGAGACACCATTGTACCCACAAAACATTCAAGCTACAATCTGTCCTGTCTGAAAGATGTGTTGGGGCAATGGTGGTGCCGAACCTGTGGGAATGTCCAGGACTCAGGAACTGAATTAGTAATGATTATAAATGTGTCTAGTACATCATGGTGATAATGTTAGGCATTGGTGTCACCTGCTGAGCATGAACTAGTAGTAACAAGCTAGTAAACTATGCTTCTTAGTGGTCTGTGCTTCTGTCCTTGCCTTTAAATCCTTGCATTGAGCTATTTCTCTGGCTTTCCTTGACGATAGACTATTACCTACCAGATGAAATGGACATTAAGTTGTTTTTTGTCACGTTGTTTACCAAATCAATCTAAAACCAAACTAGAACAGAAGTTCATACCAGAAAAAGGATATTATTGTACCTGACTTACCATGTTCTGTTTGAGGGGAGGGGAGTTGTGGAAACATTTGGAATTTGAGGATGGAAAAGTCATTTCCTGCCCAGGGTTTTTCTTGGGGAGCTGGAAAGATAATATTGGAAGAACTGCAGTGACTAGTAGTCTGCCTTACAAATTTTCAGAAGGAAGCAAAGTCTATCATGGCTTTTCATGTAATATTTTGAATTATAAATCTTTGAAAGTAGAACTTATGCTTCTCTGGAACAATGGATATTGGTCAGCTGGGGCTGTGATTAATAAGAGATCAATATCATGAAAGTAAAATATTTTGGAAATATTTTCTTAAGAGGTAGTTCATAAATGCTGTGGTTATCATTGGCTGAGTCTAGAGTTCAGGAGAAGGTTGTCTTAGTTAGGGTTAGTATTGCTGTGATCAAACACCAAGAGCAAAAACTACTTTGCAAGAAATTGGTTTATTTTGCTCATAGTTACATTAAATGTTTACCATAAAAATCAGTGAAGGAAGGAACTCGTGCAAGGCAGGAAACTGGAGGCAGGAACTGAGTCCATGGATGGTCCTTATTGGCTTGCTTCCATGACTTTCTCAATCTGATTTCTTATGGAACCCAGGACCTCCAGCACGGATATTGCACCACCCAAATGGATTCAGCCTTCCCCCATCAATCACTAATTAAGAAAATGCCCCAAAGTAGGATCTTATGGGAGCATTTATCAATTGCTGTTCCCTCTTTCAGGTAACTCTTGCTTGTGTCAAGTTGACATAAAACTATCTAGCACAAAGTGTATATCTCAGTCAGGAAGCTGAACTTGACAATGTGTGGGAATCTTTCTCATTGTAGTTGGTTTGATTAAATGGATCATAGAGAGAACATGAGACCTCTCATCACATTGTAATATTTGAGTCCCTGAATACTGGAAAGGAAAGAGCACTGGTAATGTTGCATTGTCAGTTTTACTAGAAATTCCATGTTTGGAGGAATCAAGGAGAAAAACTGAGCTTAGCAACATGTGCTAAGGTCCTCTGAAGAGAGACTAGAGTGACTAATGATGAAGGTGCAGCTTCAAATATACTGGAGATATGATATTGGAGATACCAGCACCATCTGATGACCACCAAGGACAGGATTGAATGGAGTAGGTTCATTGTGAGCATACAGGACAAGATCTATGTGTTTTGCGTGATAGAGTTAGTGCTTCCCAAATCTTTAGGAGCACAGTAGTTCATGAGTGCAAGATGATAAGATACTAAATTTCAGAATACATGTTTACACTGCTGAACTTTTACTTTACTCAAGTACGAACATTTATTTATTTATTTAGATTCCTCCATTTTGAAATAAGAAAATAAGAAATTGTCATCAGAGAGGCTTCATTCAGCAGTTGATGGGAGCAGATGCAGAAACCCACAGCCAAACATTAGGCAAAGAAAGAGCCTAAATTGGAGATCACCATCGGGTCATCCCTTCCCTCAGGACTTAGGGAACCCCTAGGAAGGAAGAGAGGTGTGGTTGTAGGTGTCAGAGCATTTGAGGGTACCAGGAGAACACAGCAAACAGAATCAATTAAGCAGAGACTGGACCAGCAATTATGAGCTTGCATGTATCTATTTTTCCTCTTGAATACATGTCCACCAAGTGCATGATGCTGCTCATAGAGGCCATGCCCCTGGAACTAGAATTTTTGGCAATTGCCTTCATGGAGATGCTAGGAACAGAATTTTGTTCTGCTAGAGCAGGGATTTTGCTTAAGCACTGAGGAATCTCTTAATCTCCATCTTTCACATAATTTCTAATCTTTCCTCACATAATTTCTAATCAGAACATTGATTCCATTCAACAGTTTTGAATCTAGATATTTTGACATCATTTGCTACCTTAACCTAAAATGGAATTTTTTATTCTTATAAATACCCCACATGATTTGAAAAACCCAGATTCAGAGTTAAAGGCTGTAGTACTATTATCTCTCTGTCTGATTAAATAGCTTATTCCCCCAGTTTCTCATAGCCCTTTTAGTAAAATCACTCAGCTTGTACTTCAGCATTCTATTTTTAGGCATCTCCTGTAACTTTATGCACACTCTTTGAAGAAAGAACTAGGTCAAAGTTGTATTTGTAGTATGTAACAATGCTTCAAAATCTTTATGTCCCCACATATATTTCCTGAAATATAGTAGGCTACCTAATAATGGTTACTGAATTGTGGTCATGGGGT
Organism: Cricetomys ansorgei; assembly: GCA_026225945.1. NCBI lineage: Eukaryota > Metazoa > Chordata > Mammalia > Rodentia > Nesomyidae > Cricetomys > Cricetomys ansorgei. The sequence continues at coordinate 3,514,653 of JAMJFZ010000039.1, forward strand.
GGCATTATTGAATTCTCTAATGCACCTCATGCCTTCTAGCATTACTGGAGGTAGATTTTCTTGGTTTCTGATAAATCTAACTGAAACACTTTTAAACTAAAGGATGGATAATCTCTAGGCAGTGATTTCAGCTTACTTCAACTCCTCTGCCAAATCCAAACCTTATGCTGTTAAAAGTATTGCCATAGGGTTACAATCAGATCTAGAAAAATTAATTGTTTCCACAAATTTAGGATAATTTTCAGTAGTTATTCTAATTTTAGTTCCTGGTTCAATTGATTATATGAATACAGCAAAATGTCTATTTTCTTATTGTGTAAATTGGAAAAGATCTTTATGTCAGAGAGTATGTACATAAATTTCCATTCTAAAGTAGTTGGCTTTTCAGTATTCAAAAATAATTTTTAAATGTTTCATTAGGAGGCTATCTAGATTAAAAGAAGCCTCATAAAAAGAAACATGCCAATTCACCAGATCTTCTCTCAAATAGTGAGAATTGGATGAAGTAAAATGAAGATATATTTCTAGAGTGAATAGTAAATGGCCTATAGTGGTAAATTTCTGAAGGTGCTTTCATGGAAATCAAAGTGCAAGGATGCACATCTGCCAGGATGTACTCAAGAGTTGCACAGCACTCCAGTGTTTCAGAGAAGTGAGAGATGCCATGAAAAGTATCAGCAGATGGAAGCACTACACATTTGTGATGCTGAATAATAAAAAATGGAAAACTATAATTCTGCAGAAATTTGATAATCTTTGAGATCTCAAGTTTATTTGTTATCCATTGTGTATTAGAAATATGGCAATATCCAATGATGGTTCAAAAATTTGTAAGTCCTAAAATTAGAAACTAAATATAAAAACAATGGATCCTGAAGATATTAAGTATCTTCTGAGATTTCTAAATGTTGTTTTTTTTTTTTTTTTTTTTTCTGGACACATTGACATTCTTTAAAACTTGCAAACCAAATAAAATAACATCTTAAAAAATCATTTACCATGATCAACTAGGCTTCATCCCATAAAAACAGAGATGGTTCAACATTTATAAGTTCATAAATGCAATCAACTGTATAAACAGATTGAAACACAAAATCACACGATCATCAGATTAGGCACATAAAAGACTTTTGATAAAATCTAATATCCCTTCATGATAACAGTCCTGGGGAGAGAATGGATAGAAGCACATATATCAATATAATAAAGGCAATTCATGCCAAGTCCACAGCCAACATCAACCTAAATGGAGAGAAAACTCAAAGCAATTTCACTAAAATCAGGAACATGAAATGCTTGTCCACTTTCTTCATGCCTATTCAATGTAGTTATTGAAGTCTTAGCTAAAACAGAAGGAGATAAATGGAATGCATATTGGAAGAGAAGTCAAAGTACCTTTGTTTGCAGATAATATGATTGTATATATTAGTGATCCTGAAACTTCCACAAAGAAACTTTTATAGCTGATAAACATTTTAGCAATGTAACAAAATACAAAATTAATGCACAAAAATCTGTATTCCTTCCATTTACAAATGATAAATGGACTGAGAAGGGAATCAAGGAAATAATATCTTTCAGAACAGCCTCAAAATAGTAGGATAACTTTAACCAACCAAGTAGAAGACTTGTACTATAAAAACTCAAGGTATTGATGGAAGAAATTGAAGAACATATCAGAAGATGCAAAGGTTTCCCATGCTCATGGATTGGTAGAATTATTATAATAAAAATTGCCATTTTATGAAAAGCATCTACAATTCAATGCAATCACCATCAAAATCCCAATAAAATACTTCAAAGAACTTCAGAGGGTAATTTTCAGCTCATATTAAAATTCCAAGCACAGAGGATAGTTAAAATGCTTCTGAATAATAAAGGTACTACTAGAGATACAAGCATCCCAGACCTTAAATTGTGCCACAAAGCTATGTTAATAAGCTATAGTAATAAATAAATAAATAAATAAGTAAATAAGCATGATATTGGCATCAAAATAGACTCATTGATCAATGGAATAAAGTTGAAGACCCAGATATAAATTCACATGCCTATGAATGCATAGAGAAGGCTATAGAACTTACATGTGTATACAGTGCATGATGATCATATTCCTCTTCGCCATGCTTCTTCTACCTCTCACTCGTGTCAACCCTCTTTCGTCCTCATTCCTCTAGAACATCCATGTCTTCTTGCTCTGATTTGTGAACAACTGGGTTCAACTATGGCCATCTGCATAGTCATGAGTTTACAGATACCGATTTGATTTTCATGGGCTCACAAATTATTACACATCTCAAGAAAGTAACAGTGCCTTTTTTAGGATTTAGCAATAGCCAATAATTTAGCAAGAAGGGATTGGGCTTTGTGAGTCCATCCATGGTTTATGGTCAAATGTTGGCAGGCCAAGTTCATTTGGGATCACTTTAGATACCTTAGCAGCTTTGAGATCATGGTGGTAATGTACATTCTGAATTCATGGGCAGAGTAATAACTGTATTCAATAACATTCTTCCCAGACCATTTACAGTAAATTTTTTCTATATGTTACATTCAAACATTATTACAGTTAAACACTATTTCACTTTAGTTTTCTATCAAATGGCTAACCTTGAAAACATATACACAAATAACATTATTCAGAATGACTAGGCTGTATCTAGGAATATATCTGTCCATACAAACATGCTTTTAACAACAATTAATGGAAAAAGAGGTCATGAATTTGAAATAAAGAATGTATGGGAATATGGGAGGATTAGGGGTGAGGGAACAGAAGAGGAACTGATGCAATTAAATTATAATCTCAAAAGATAAGAAAGTAATAAAAATATTTTATAAATGCATGTTACCTGTATTCTCATGTATTCAGCATCACAAATTATTTTGCTTGTTTAAATGTCAGTCATTTGTTATGACTTTATTGATGGATAATATTATTTTGGTTGCAATTACCTTTGACAAGTTAAGATTTCAGTTTTAGAATTATGTCTGAGTTTTATAGCTGGAGGTACTCTTAATATTACCAGACATTGCTGAAAATTTTCACAAGTGACTCTGTCATTTTGAGTTTTCATCAGGGAGGTAAGAAGTATGTGAATTACTATAGCTCTATATTCTGCCATTTTTTGGCATTGTCAATGCTTTAAGTCACTGTCATAGATGTGAAAACTTAATTTCTGTGTAGCTTTTGAGTTTCATTTACAGAATGCAGCATATTTCTACAAGTTAATTATATTTTTTGTAAAAAGTTCTAAGAGAGTGCAATTTTTGTTCTTTACGTTTACTGAGACTTTATGTATCTATTAATGTTATAATAATCCCTTTTGTCCTATAGATGTTTCATCAATATTTTCCTTCAGTTCAGGATTTTCCCTTTCACTTTATTAAGAAGGAAACATTTGATATTAATGTTAATTTATCAATTTTATTTTATGGTTTGTAACTTACACTTCCAATCTGTACTCATTTTTCTTCTTCAAATTCTCAAAATATGTTGTTACTGTTATTTTGAGACAAGTCCTCTTGACACACAGCACAGGCTGCTTGAACTTTGATTTATCTTCTTGTCTCAATCTCTGAAGTATAACTGTTTGGATTAAAGATGTAAGTTGCCACACCTGGGTCCAAGAATTATGTTTTCTTATATTGTCATTCAAAACATCTTCCAATTATAAGTCTTATACTTTTGATAAACTTTGACATGGTTTTCTTCTTATTTGAGTATTCAAGTGTAGCTTATTGATAATTTTAAGCAGACATTTTTCAAAGGCAATCTTTTCTCTTTTCTCTTGTGCTTATTATTTTACTCAATGAACTGATCACATACAGGAGTCTAGTTATGAAATCTAATTTCTTATATATTCTTTTGTAAGTTTCATTCATCTATACTTTTCATTTGGATGCTATCCTGTGTGATGTCTGTGCTACAACAAGAATGAGTAGTAGTTTAAGGTGATCTTGTTGTGGGACGTGACTTTGGCAGTTGTTGAAAGAAATGAAATTGGTAAATGAAAAAAAATGTATTTACTTCATTCTCCTAATTTAGAATTGCATATTCAAGTTTTTCTGGGCAGTGGTGACACATGCCTTTAATCCCAGCACTCAGGAGGCAGAGGCAGGCAGATCTCAGTGAGGTTAAGGGCAGCCTTGTCTACAGAGTGAGTTCCAGGACAGCCAGCATTACAGCAGAGAAACTCTGTCTAAGTAAATAAAAAAAAATTCACATTTTCTCTAGAGCTCTTATATAAACATGATAGTTATATGAATTAGTACTCAGTACTTTGTAAATAGACAGCATTTATTATTTGCTAGCTTCTTTTATCTTTTGAAAGATAATGTTAGTGACAAGACACTCTCTGTGATATAAGTTTTTCAGGCATATATAAATTTTAATTGGATTGTAATCATTTATAATAATTTTAGAATGAGAAACAAGTTTCATTATTCTTTTTACATACATAAAAATAAAAATGTCACTGCTGGCCTGTTTGCTATTGATAGGTTTTTTGAGAAAGGAAATTTTTGTAGTTAGTTATATGCCCATTGATAACCCACTGGGCATTAATGGCTAGCTCTAATCCAATTGACAACCAGATGGCACTAGATGAACTAAACCAGTGTATAGTTAGGATTAGCTTTTGACACAAGCCACTCCCCTGGGAAGAGAGAATCCCATAAGAGAAATTGTCTCCATCAGATTGGACTGTGGCCAATCTTGTGAGATACTATTAAAATTACTAATTGATGTAGGAGAACCCAGTCTACTGTAGGAGATGGCATCCTTAGGCAGGTCAGCATGAGTTGTATAACAAAAGTACATTAACAAGCCAGGAAGATTAAGCTAATAAGCAGGAGTCATCTATTTTCTCCCCTTCTGTTTGAGGCCCTAAGTTCCTGACTTGAACTCCTGTGCTGACTTTCTTCTATGGTACAATGTAAAAAGCTCTAAATACAAATAAAGCACTTAACATTCAGATTAGTATTGGTCAAACAACAGAGAGCTAATTAGAATAAATGATCACAAAATAAAACCAAAGGTATAAATGTGGAAAAGAAACTGTTATTGATGGAGGGTGCAGATAACAAGGAGGGATACGAACGAGATAAAATACAACAGAATACAACAGGGACAGAGTAATCAGAATACGTCAGATACATGTTTGAAATTGTCAAATTACAAAAGTAATAAAAAAGAGTGAAACGTTGAAGAAATCTGGGTTTTAAAATTTCAAAAAAATCATTAATTAACTTGGTAAAGTAGTAACACAAGACAATGAATAGTTATGAAGCATATTGTGATAATTAATCACCTTTCATGAACACCATCATCACAGATTTAATGAGTGTGTGGATATTGCTTGTTCTGGATTTGTAAATTTGGCATACGTGCTAAATTAATTCCATAAAGATTATGTCAATTTAAGGTAGTTAAAATAAATACCACCTACAACATGTAGGCTCAATACAAGCTTAAGCCTATCACTGTTCAGAGGAATAGAGAATTGCAAAGAATCTATGGAAATATTGGTTATCCAATATTCAAGGGTAATTCCTGAAAACATGTATACAATTTACACACAGACTTAGGAGTTTGTACTTATGTAATCAGGAATATTGATGTATGAATATATATATATATATATATATATATATATATATATATATGTGTGTGTGTGTGTGTAAAACAACAATTAATGAAGAAAAGATGTCAGAAATTTGAAAGAGACTGAAGAGATATATATGGGAGAATTTAAAGTGAATAAAAGAGAGGAAGAAATTATGTAATAATATTATGATCAAAAAAAGGAATAAACTGTTTAAAAATTATATAGTATTCAAGTTTACTTATGTGTCATGTTTTTAAACTGATATAATCAAGTAATATTTATATAATTAATGAAATAGTATTTCTTGCATATTTATTACCAAACTTAGCCACAGAAATACATGGAGGGTACCTAATGTGTTTACAATTCTTTGATTTGAAACTTAGGACTGTATATTGATTTGATTTTATTTGCTGGCCTTATAAATTATTTTGATAAAGAATATACTATATCATATATATATATTTTTTTTTCTTCATTGGCTTTTATATAATTCTAAATTTTATCTTGACCTTTCTCTTTATATAATTGTGACTTTATATAAGTCAATGATCACCACTCATGCATATGTTTATTATAGAAGAGAAGCATAGAAAAGTTTTACCTGAAAGACTTTTACAAGTGAAAACACCTGTAAGACTACTAAGACACACATGCACACTCAAGAAACATACCTATAGGAAGGACAGGGTGATGTCTGGACACTAGGAACATTTACTTATTGACATCACAGACGTGACTGTGGTTTTGTGTCCAATCACTAGCTTCCTTCCTGAAAGGTATCTGCTACATTAACTTTCATCAATCTTTATAGATTTATTAATTGTTGGCTTTATGTATTTCAAATATAATATATACTCTTTGGTATCCACAGTTTCTCATCACCAAAAGGTACTCATAAATGTTATGTATACAAGAGTTATGTGGTTTTAGAATTATTATTCTATAACTCTTCAACTTATTTTCTATTCTGTTCTGGGCAAATGTTTTGAAAAATATGTCTTTTCTGCCTGTTACATGTTGTACTGAATAATATAATAGGCTCATAATTTGTCTCCTGGTACATCAGTCCATAGTCTATCAGCATAGAAGTTAAAGACAGTATCTTGTGCATTGTTATGTACTGAATGCCTGCTTATAAATCTACTTCTTATGGTTTAATGCTCTGTCAGTCCTGTCATTTTGAGGAAATGGACTATTTAATATGGTCTGACATATGTAGTTCAACATATGTCAAATGGAGCATAAATTATATTTGAATACTGAGTGCGTTTACATTTTAAATATCCTAGATTTAAAGGTAGTTTTGGTTTCCTTTAGAGTACCTAATGGTCTTTGCTTATGGGATGAAGGTGCACACGATAACTTTACTCTTACACACATTCCTCCCTATCTGGTCAGCCTGTTAGGACAACACCTTGTCATTAAGACATAAAAATTATTTTCAGATTCATTGTTTTTCATTATATCATTAATTTTTATAATTAATTAATTATTAAACTTATTAGGGAATTTGAAGACTGTTCGTTCATCAGAGTGGCATAATTTTCAGGAAACAATAAATGGTAGTGTGTATTTATTCATAAAATGAGTAGGGAGCATAAGAGATGCCACACAAACAATTTTTTTTCAAATTTGAAATATTAGTTATCGCTTAATTCATAACACAATTTGTTTTTTGTTTCCTTTTGTTTGGCTTGGTTTTGTATTTCAAATCAGGGTTTCTCTATTGCAACTCTGGCTGACCTGGAACTCATTCTATAGATCAGGCTGGTTTTGATCTAACAGCAATCTGCCTGTCTCTGCATATAGAGTGCTTGTATTAAAGGCGTGTGCCTCCACTACCCAGCAACACAATTTAATAGTAACTTACATTAGTATTTAACTTGTTATATAGAAACATACATTGATTAATGCCTGGGATATATCCTGAGAATTGAATCCTTAGGCACATTGGTTCCCATTTCAGAATCACATAGTGAATCCACCAAAGGACAGATTGGTCTCTAGTGCCACACTAACTCTGGACTCAAACACAAGAAGGCAAGTGTGTGGTTTATGAGATTATGTTACAACTGTTATAACATGGAAAATGATGTCATAGCAACCTTCATTCTGTAAGTAGAAGTAGACTCAATAATAACATTAAACACAAATAACAACAAGTAGATTAATCAGGAATGTAGTATAATTTTGATCATTATCACATTAAACATTATTCATAATTGAATGTGCTATGTTTTATCATGACTGACTGAAAAGTAGGAGTTTCTTTTTTGTTGCTTGTACCCATCCAGGGAACCCTTCAAGCGAAGGGGTAGAGTTGGCGGGGAGCCAAGAAACACAGGCTCCGGGAGTCAGGTGAATGGCAAAGGCAGACTCAGTTTATTAGAGGGGGGAAGCCTATTATACCCTCTGCCCGGCCCAGCGTCCCATTGGCTGCCATTCTGCTGCTCCCTGGGGTGTGTCCAGGTAGGTCTGTCTCTTGGCATGCCCGGGCAGGTCGGTCTCTGTGTATGTACATGCGGGTCTCAGGCCTTGCCCTGTCCAGTGGCAGGTCCAGTTTTCTCCTACACTTTTTAATCATCAAATTCAGTGTAAATACATTGCACTGATGCACATATATCATATCATTAGAAGACAATATTAATTTTCTTACCTCTATTCTAGTCCTGTGGGGTCATGGTTTTATAAGCTGTCAGTCATCGGCCAAAACTTCATTATGTAGAGTTACAAAAACAATAAGTAGATACATTAAGTAGATACATTAATGCATTTTGCATATGTATAAACAAAGTCAGAAACAACTATTTGCTACTTAATTGAAAGTAAATGGAAGGAAAATGTTTACATTTTCTGACATATTTTTATGTCTTTTTTGTAGCCATAGATTCACCAGATGTACACTTTGATTCAGGGCCAAAAGCTGTTTAGTCTTTATGTAATTCAATTGCCTGTTCTAGCCTGGAGCCCTAGAGTGTTCCTGCCTCCATACAATCTAGTCTTAATTCTAGAACTAGAAGGTTTCAGCCCTTATACAATCTAGAACATTTAAACCTCCATACCATCTAATTGGCCTTCCAGACTTACTACTAATTGAGACACTCTGACTAGTTCCTTCTGAACTCTGACTCTTCTGTTTCAACTCACTCTATATTCTGGCTCAAACTCTTCTCCAAGCAGACTGGTTCAAACTGATCTTCTGAGCCAGCTTACTGTTTCTGACTGAACTCTTCTGCCTCTGGCAGATTCTGGCTGACTGATTTCCTCAGACTGAACTGCTCTGCTAGACTTCAAATTGACTCACTCTTCCCTTCTGATACTGACTTCTGCCAAGCTACCTTTGTGCCTCTGTGAGCTCTCACTGCTCCATACTGCCTCAATTAGCTTCCTGTTCCTCAGTCAGACCACTTAATTTCTCTATGTCTTGTCCACTGACTGCCTGCTTCATAATGCTTGCCTCATGCTTCCTGCTTTAACTGACACTGCTCTGAGCTGACAGCCTCCCTTTATATCATGAGACTTGAGTATGTCCTCCCTTTATCTCATTTTGCTTGCTCTTTATCTGATTAGTCATTTTGCCTCTCCTTCACTGACTCATGTCACTTCTTGTGTGACATTGACTCTTCCTGTGTCAGCTTTCACATTCTTTTTCTGTGTTAGGGATTAAAGTCGTGTACCACCACTGCCTTCCGAATACTGGCATGAAAGGTGTATACTACCATTGCTTTCTGAATACTGGAATTAAAGATTCATACCAACATTCTTAACATTCTTTCTACATTCTTTCCTGACCACACAGGCCTCTGAAAGTGATTTCTTCATACAGACCGTTGGAATACACACTTTTCCTAGTTTTCACATAGACTTACTCCTGTATAATTTTTGCACTATTTAGTAACTCTGATTTTCTCCCTCATTTTTCTTTTTTAACCTCAATTATTTTGTTCATTTTGATTAAAATAAACTGGTTTTTAACATTAGGCCAAAGAAATTCGAAAACATTCCATGATGCATGTAGAGCTAGAGAATCAGCATTTATTTTTAAAGTAATATTGCTAAGGTAATTTGTGTCTTTGAAGAAATAACAATGAAATACAACATTAAAGAACACATTGAGTTCATAAGAAATAAACAATATAAACCTTTCTATATTTCAATAGCTACAGAAAAGCACTGTCTATCAATATGCAGCAATAGATGGTCAATTGCCAAGATGGTGTAATTGTTATTCGAGGGGGACCCTGAAGATTTCAATGCAAGCAGTGGTCTCCAAATATATTAAGAATGGAAACTCAGTTTATATTGATGCCATCAATGTGGGTCAGATTTTGGGGACATTAATGCCAGGAAGTTCATTGTCAGCATAATTAAAACAAAGTACAATTTGGGAGAAAGTGTTCAGGCAACAATAATTTCCGTTCCAGGTGCACTATAAAGCTTAAAGATGTGACTGCTAAGAATCGCCTTTACAAAGTACATGTGACCACAGGGAGGGTTCTATAGCTAAAGTGCCTAGAGCAGCAGTTCTCAATCTGTGGGTCACAACCCCTATTGAGGACTTTTCACGGGGGTCACTTAAAAGCATCTACATATCATATATTTATATTTCAATTCATAATAGTAGAAAAATTACAGTTATGCAATAGCAACAAAAAGAATTTTGTGGTTGGGGATCACCATAACATGAGAAACTTTTGAAGCATTAAGAAGGTTGAGAACGAAAAGCCTAGACTCAGTGCTGGTGCCTGAAAGTGGATAATCACACATACCAGATATTTACTTTAATCCTTGAGGTAAATTTTATATGGCTTATAGAATTGTGATGTTTGTATATTTTATAGAAACATCATGTTCTATTTATTAGCTAATGAAGATCTGTTAATATTGAAAGGCAATACTCTATTGCATATTTTGTTGAATACACAAATATCTAAATTTATAAATTTAAATAGTTATTGGGTTAATACTTTAATCTTTAAAATTATTATTATTTGTTTTTTGTTTTGCTTTGTTTTTTGAGAGAGGGTTTTTCTATTGTGTCTCTGGCTGTCCTGGAATGTACTCTGTAGACCAGGCTGGCCTCAAACTCACAACAATCCACCTGCCTCTGCCTCCTGAGTGCTAGAATTAAAGACATGCACCACAACAATCATTTTCTATGTGAAAATGATCATATTCTCATTGAATCTGACACTGAAATACATATGATCCTACTAAATTACTTAAGAACTCATTTGACAAGAGGAAAGTATAGATACTGCAATGAAATCTCTTTTTCTTGTTAAGCAATTTATTTTGCTTTTAGAGGACTTAAAGCAAATTTATAGATAATTAAGTTCCTTTTATGTGAAAAGGAAATTTGCCACATTTAACATTTGTGGAGGAAAAGGGAGATGATCCTGTGGTTATGTGTGCTGTTAGTTAAAAAAAAAAAGTGTTTGCCTAAGTATTCCTCTTATGACAAAAGATTATGTCCTCAATTCACTCAGAATTCTGTAAGCAAGCTTGGATTTTCATACACATTAGACCAAACTGTGGTGTGTCGACAGCAGCTTTAAGGAATACTTACATAACCTAACCATGTGAGAGGAGAAAAGCCTCTCTGCTCTATAATCCTTTCTCTTTAATTCTTCACTGTATGAGAACTGACACTAATGAGGATATATCAGTTAAAAATAGTTCCACATTTCCTCCAGTTTACCCTTATCCTTTCTTTCAAAAATACTTTCTAATTTCCTTTTAGATCATGTACTTGTTGACTTAAAACAATAACATTTTTTTTTCTCACAGTTCTGGGAACTGAGATTCAGCCTCAAAAGGTCAATTTCTAATAAGCAACATCTTCATCTTTATATTTGGCAGAGAGAGAGAGACTTGTGCATGAAGCATACTTCCCTATTCACTAATATCTCATTACATTCATAATGAGTATTAGGTTTCACATGAGAATTTGCCAGGGATACACATAGTGTATTTCTGAACAGATAGAGCTAGATATATATATATATTTATATTTATATTTATATATATATATATATATTATTATTTATATATATATATATATTATTTATATATTATATTATATTTATAATATATTTATATTATATATATATATTAAACACAAAGAACAATATATCTGTATATATAGATATAGATATAGATACATATACATATATATTCATTTCCCTTTTCTACACATGTTTGAGAGTGTGCTCTTTTATTATCACAAAGTGATGTTAATAGAAGTGGGATTCTTGATTTTGAATTTTTTTTTTAAAAATAGGCTTGGCTGGGTAGCACACACCTTTAATTCCAGCACTTTTGAGGCAAAAGCAGGCAGATCTCTGTGAGTTCAAGGTCAGCCTGGTCTACAGAGTGAGTTCCAGGACAGCCAGAGTTACAGCAGAGAAACCTTGCCTCAAAAAAACAGAACAAAACAAAACAAACAAACAAAAAGTAATTGGCCTTTTAGTATAACCATTTTTTATTTTCACTAGGGATACCTTTTTCAGACATATGGAAATTAGGGCACTAATATATTTTAAAGTATTTTTAGAACTATCTGTTCCACAGAAGGGACTAGCAAAACTCAGAAAAAATAAAAAGAAAATAATTATTCTTAAAATGAAATAGAAGCTGTCAGTCTGAAGATATGAATATTTAAATGTTGTGCCATGAATATTTAAGTGTTGTGCAGCATCAGCCTGGCTTTTTCCTTCTCAGACTCTTTACACTTCTCCATCTTTCAGACACAGAGAAATTATTAGGTGTCATTTAGGAAATACAAAGATGAGCTGAGGGCTTCAGTACAGATTAATGAAACTGAGTTATAGTTGAAACTCTTCCCTGAAAAAAAATATAAGGCAAAGTAGTGCCAATGAAAATAATCCACCAAACATAAAAAAAGAAAGAATATCAACTCTGCAAATGCATTACGATATAGACATCATTAATTATTTTTTATAACAAACCCATTCAAACACTGAAATGTTTGAAGAGAATCTAGGAATTCATGGTCCTAAAAAACACAAATGTAAAAATCTTCAGCAAACTCCAGCAAAAAAAGTAGATGATAAATCATGAATAGTGAGAATTTGTTAAATATGACAAAATTTTTAACAAGTTTAGCACATGATAAGATACAGAAAGTGTCTTGAGATCCTAGTGGATACTGGAAACAAATTGACAAAACTCAGAATATGTACATAGAAAAAGTATTATAAATTTTACTAACTTAATAGAGGCTATTGTGTTAATAATCTACTTCATATATTCAGGTGCTAACTTACACAATCCTAAATGTGTTTGCAAACAAGTCTTAAATAAATAATTGAATATATTTAGATGTACCTAATCTACCAAGACTACTCATGAACTTTCAGGGTAAAGAAAGTAATACTGAATTGTGAGTGTGCTGGAGATTTCACATAACACACAAGGAAACCAGTACCTTCTACAGACCTCAGAGAAGAACTTAGGAGGGAGAAATCCTTCACACACCAGGTGACACTGCATTCAGCAATTCTAAGCATCAAGAAGGAAACCTCTGTGTCCCTTCATTATTGAAATATGAATGGGAATGTTCAGTTACTTTCACTGTCTTGGAGAAATTCAGTAAGACTCTCAGTCTTTTGTGAAGTAAAATTATAAGTTTCTAGACACTAGTAACTTTCCAAGAGAAGACTGGTATCTGGAGTCTCAGTTTACAGTGGTTAGATTTGATCATCTGACAGCTTGAACCACTGCCAGAAAGTCAGCTTCCTTAGCTACTGGAAACTGCTTCTTAGAAGTGAACTCTGGAATGCAGAAAACATGCTAATTTGGAGCACCCAGAATTGTCTACTCAATGGCCTTTGATTGGAACAATTGTTGTTCTAATGTTTTCTGCCCACTGAGATATTTGTGTTAAAAGTATCCAGCATCCAATTGTATTAATGTTAATGAAGGGACTTTACAGGGACCTCCCTCAACTTAAGCACCCAGTAGGGAAGACCTTACCCTGGGACTTGACAGGCCAGTAAAATGGCATCAACATGTTAGCCAGTTGAAATTGGGGGTTGGCGCACTGTAAAAGTTGACTCTTTATGCATTAAGGCCTACGTGATGGTGGGTGGTGCTTCCTTTCAATAAAATAACTAGAGGTCATGTGCTGGGTGGGAGTCAGGGCCAGAAAGAGAGATTAGAGAGGATGGGAAGCTGAGGTTATAAGTCAGCATGTAAGTCAGCATGAGGCAAGACCCTATGCCTTGGCCATCCAGGTTTTACATCTCAGAAAGTTGCCACGGCTCTTTATTGAAACCTGCCAATATTAAATATAATACTTTAACTTTAGATAATACTTTTACTTTAGATAAAATTGATACTTAGATGATTCTCCCTATCCAAACCAAACTTATTAGACTAGGCTATCACTTGAGTACTAAATTACCAACTGCATTCTTGTGATTTATTAGCATTATACTAATAATAGTATTGTAAAGATAAAACATTCATGTGACATACTGCATATCCTTGATCCTTTACTTCTGGCTTTGAGGTCATTACTACAACTGCCTAGAGCCTCTGTAGTTGTCACAATTTAATCTTCTTTCTTGCTTCTAAATTTTCGCAATAATCATGCTGATAATGTAACATCTTCCCCTACTTTCTTGCAATGCATGTATCATTTTGATATGTAAAACCTGTATATAATATGTTGATTGTAGTTCACATAGAGCAACATCTTTTCCTCTGCTAATAATTTTTTTTGCTTAATTTTCTCTTAAGAAAGTTGACATATTTTTTTTTAGAAATATATATATATCATGTAATAAATATTACATTTACATATTATATATAAATATAAAACATATAAGTATATTATATATTATAATATTATGAATATAAATATATTATATTATAACTTATATTTATATATTTATATAATATATACTATATATAATATATTATATGTATATGAAATATTTTTTTTTCTAACTTGGAGCATTTGGTTATAACTGAAGATACCTTATAATAGCACAAAAGAGCCCTAAGATTTTTGAAATTTAATTTAAAACTTAATAATTAGAATACAATTTTAAATGAAAAAATGCTTTCGCAATGATATATTTTTCCAAAAAGTGAAACACTCCCAAGTGAATGAATGTTTTCAGAATTTGCCACAATGTTAATAATATGACTACCTTTTGGTAGTTTGGATCAGAATAGGCTCCACATGATCATGTACTTGAACACTTAATCCCAAATTTATGGAACGGTTTGGGAAGAATTAGTTGGAATATGCTTATTAGGGGAGTTGTATCTTCGAGGGATAAGGTTTTAGGTTTCAAAAGCCCAAGTCATTCATATCTCTTTCTTTGTCATGTTTGTGGATCAAGATGTGAGCTCTGACCAACTGCTCCAGCGTCATGCCTGGCAGATTGCTGTCCTGTTTGTTATAGACTTTCTCTTTAGAAATATGACCCCCAAATTAAATGCTCTCTTTTATAATTTGCCTTGGTCATAGTGTCTTAATGCAGTAATAGAAAAATAGCTATGACACTTCAAGATCATCCAAGTTTATTGTATATAACCTCATATCCTACTGTGTATTCAGCTTTCTTAAATTTAACCTGCCTTTAAGAAATGGAAGCCAACTTTATTGTCTTGGATTTTTCCATACAATTTTTACAACATAAACTAAATGCATAGCTTTAATCTTAAATTATGTATTTGCCCAGAATAAACTATATATGTGTTCTGGCAGTCATTTGTTGAAAACAGCCAAAAAAGTAGAAAGCAAACTTTAAACAAATATCCAACTCTAATGCTACAAGAAACATGAAAGTAGGCCGACTATTTTTTTTTTTTGTTCCAGTGTACTATTCTGTATCAGTTGAATCATCAAATTTACCCCTTTACTTGTAAAACACTTTTGTTAAGGTGTGAAAAATGGATGTATGTAGAACTCTCATATATTTCTCCAAACTTCTGAAACTTTAAGCCAGCCCCAATTAGTGCTTTCTTTTTGCTGTAGTCATGGTGATACTTCACAGCAAGAGAATGCTAAGACACCTTCTTTAAGTTATGTTCCATCAGATATCAAGTCCTGCAGTAAAGAACACTTATTTCCTATGACACCAAAATATTCCAATATAGTTCACTATATGTAAACAACAAATAAATATATTTAGGAATACATAAAAATAATTTCTTAGTTAGTTGATAATTAAACTTCATAGAAAAATCAAAAACGAAAATGCTTAGAATGTTCTCTCTTATCTAGTATCTTAAATTAGTCCCAGAAAGCAAAAATAGCCTTGACTAAAGGGTGATGAAAAACTGTCCTTTTCAAATATTGGTCATTTTGTAATCAATGGCCTTCATTAAATTATTTTATTTATTTTATATTATTTTATTAAAATTTTGAATAATTGATCTTATTATTCCAATTATGGGAATAAAACAGATAAAAATATCACCATACTACAATTTTATCATCCTTACAAAAGGGGGATTTTTCAACTTCCCATGGTATCAATATTTTTTTTACAGATAGAAGTAAAATATTTTTCTGGTTTGAGAAATCTGAAAAGACAAAACAGCTTGTTAATTTTGTTATTTGTTTATATATATATATAAATATTTAAACATAAACTAAAATATAATGTGTATTTTATCTATATGTTTATATTGAATTGAAACCTACATAGTCAGACTCTGATGAAAATATCCACAAAGTAAATGGAAAGCTCATATTTAACTAATTTAATGTTTAGAGTTATCATGTCATATTGTTTTTTGTTAACTATAGATGTAGTGGTACTTACATGAATATTTGTAAATGGGAAATGATATAGGAGTGTCCTAATTGTCTAGCTAACTCTCAAAGGAAATTATTCAATTGGTAATACAAAAAT
Organism: Cricetomys ansorgei; assembly: GCA_026225945.1. Classification (NCBI taxonomy): domain Eukaryota; kingdom Metazoa; phylum Chordata; class Mammalia; order Rodentia; family Nesomyidae; genus Cricetomys; species Cricetomys ansorgei. Next base: position 3,531,163 of record JAMJFZ010000039.1, read on the forward strand.
TTTATAAATTAAAATGTAATAAAATTCATGTAATAAATTGCCCCACTTCTATGGAAACACCATTGTCTTTTAAAAGCAATGCCTGTTCATCTAGGATATAACTTCATTAGAATTTAATATATTTTTCAAACATGTTATTCAAGTCAAAACTTATCAAATCTCCATTGCTACCTTATTTATTTATACTAGTTTAACCTTTATGGTTTATATCATTAATAGGATTATTGAAGTTTAACCTTTATAGTTGATATTATTTGTAGGAGTATTGAAATTCAATTTAATCAAATGCTATTGTTATAAACAATTATTGATACACATGTATCTTATAAACTTTGGATTATGAAGTGCATATTAAGGTATGAAATTCACACCTTAAGATAGAACAACATGAAATTCTCCAATAAGTGTCAAAAACAACTCTTTAAAATTTCTCAATTGTTTGTGAACATTATGAAATTTGCCTTTTATTTTCTGTTTATCACATCTTGGAAATAAATAGAAAACAAACTTTGAAGTATTATGGATGATTTGTGGTGTCTTTTAACATTTTAGAACCTAATTTAAAGTCTCACCTTCACCAATGAATAAGGAAATTCTTTAAGTACATGCTTACTTAACTGAAGAGTAACTGAACATTTTTTGTCCTTTAAACTCCAATTTTTTTTTTTACAATGTATTGCCATCCATTGCTTTTTGGTGGGCACAAGAAGTAGATGATTGTCTTATCAAAATATCAGAGTGATTAAGTGATTATTAAGATTATTTCCTATCTGACAAAAGTATAATCCAATTAGACCAAGTAGAATAAAATGAAGTAATTCCTGCTACAATCTCTAAATTCTTCTTTAAATGAAGAAAGTTAAATCTATAGCATAGTGCCTTTTTCATGATTTTGCATAGTGTAGAGAGAAATTGAGTCCATTCACTTAAAAGCTTCAAATTTTGTCATGTGATTTCTCCTAGAACTTCCTGTCAAACTGTAGCTGAATATATCCTTAGTATATATTAGTACATTATATATTAGTAGTATGTGTACAACCTACAAGAAAACCTGCTAAATAGATCAAACTATGCAATCTAACATTTCTGACCAATAGAATTATAAGGACAATGCATACAGGAAGCATTCAAATTACCAAAGTATTAAATGAATAAGTTGTATAAGTGATTTGATATGTGAAATTGGAAAAATGAAGTAGAACTGGCTATGTTCTAGAATTAAATAGTAGATCCTTCAAAAAGAAAATGAGTTTGTACATTTAAGTGTGAGATTAAACTTGAATGTTTACTTCGCATCTGTCAGAGGGAAATCTCTGATTCTGTGAGTAGATAAGACACTGACTGACAAAGAATGGAAATTTTTGATTAAATATTATAGACATGGCCATGCTTTTCAATGATTTTCATTTAGGTCAGATTAGATTCTAATATATTTGCTTGATGCTAAGAATTTGCTGGAGTTGTACCAAATTTGCTTCCTCTGAGGACTCTATTGAATTTGGAGCCATCTGTGTTTCTTAATGACCAGTTAACATTCAGTTAACTGTCATGCTTCAAAATTTGTGGTACTACAAAATTCAAGTGTTTGATTAAATATCCTTGACTCCTCTTCAGATTTAGTAGGAGTGAAGGAATGTACAAAGTGTTAAAATATTATAATGTCCTTGGATCTTGGAAATATCAACATGCAGCATGATCTGAAGCATTCACCTTTCTATGGATATTCATTTCCAATTAAAGAGAAATGTTTTATTCCTCTCCATTACTTCCCTGTTTCTTTTCTGATTTTACCTTTCTTTTTTAAATTTTGGCTTCTTATTTGAGTTTTGTGTCTAACAAGATCATCTATTTGTCATGTGTTCTCACACAATTTAGGGGAGTTATTTCATTAAAACAAACAATGTAGAATTTATGAACTATGAGCATAAATTGAGAAGAAAAATTTCTTTGTAGTAATAGTATAGTTTATAATAGTTTTTCAAAGAATACTTTCTGTAAAATATTGTAGAAATCTGTAGTATGATTAAATTGTGTTTGGTCTTTTTATTTTTTTGTTCTGTAAAATCTCTGTGTCCCAATTTTTTATAGGAGACTGCTCAAACAAAACAACATTTCAAAGTTTCAGAGGTAGTAGAGTGGGTAACAATGAGTACAAGCAGTAGAACGCTCAATTTTGCTAATGAAGAGATATGATTATGATATATTAGGCATAAAATACTACTGTTTCATTATTTGTAGGAGCTGAATTGCATGGATCATATGACATAAAGAGCTATAGAGAGTCAAACCAATTCTGAAAAAAATAGAGATGTAATTTGGATGTGGTGATTCATGTCTTTAATCCTAGCACTTGGGAGGTAGGCACAAGTGAATTTCTGTGAGTTTGAGAATGACATGAACTATATGACATGAACTGGTTCCAGGCCAGCCAGAGTTACATGATGAGACTTTGTCTGAAAAAAAAAGAGAACAATTTTAGATGAATTAAAATCATTTCATATTACAATAGAGATTTAGTCTGAAAAGCCTGTCATAGAACTGTTGTAAAAACATGTTCAACTCAATGAAATAGAATACAAAAGAGACATAAATCCTTATAGCTACAACCATTTGATTTTTGAGAAAGATAGCAGACACATGGGAGAATGAAGCAATGTCTTCAACAAATGTTCAGAAAAGCTGGATATTGACACATAGGCAATTATACTAGGTCTATATCATTTGTCTTCTACAAAACTCTTTTAAGGGGAACAAACACATTAATGTATAGACGAAAACATCAAAGCTTCAATGAAAAAGCATAAGAAAACATTTGAAGGTATAGACATAGGAAACAGTTCTCTAAGTAGGACACTTAAAGTCAAGGAGGTAATAGAAAAAAATGACTACTTTGCTTGAATCTGATCAAGATTTCTGAACAGCAAAACAATCAATTACCATAATGAAGAGAAAAACTAGAGAATGAAAGAAATCTGTAATCTGACAAGAAATTATTACACAGAAGATATAAATAACTGAAAAATTAATCACCAAAAGAACTACCAATTCAATCAATAAATGTTTAAATGAATTGAACAGACATTTCTCAAAGGAAACACAAATGGCCACTTCCTACATTAAACAATTTCAATGACATTACCTACAAAAGGATGTAAAATCAAAACTAGATTGAGATTTTTTTTTCTAAGTCTAGTCACACTACCTAAGAGGAATGGGAAGCATGGCTGCTCTAGTAAAGGATTATATTAAAAGGCCTGTGTGATAGACATTTGATCTCTGATCCACTGTATTCTGTTCTAGGGTAGAAGTAATGTTAGTACATGCCTTTAATCCCAATGTAGCACATACCTTTAAAACAAGTTCAGAAGGAAGTAGTGGCACACACCTTTAATCCCAGCACTTGTGAAGCAGACAGTAGAGAATTCAGAGAGTAGCAGAGACCAGGAGCAGAGTTCAAGGTAGAGCTCAGAAAGCAGACACAGAGTAGAAGCAGAGTTCAGAGAAAAAGCAGGAAGCAGAGCTCTGAGAGGAGATGTAGAGACAAGAAGCAGAGAGAAGCAAGTAGATGCTCAGAGAAGGAGGTAGACAAGAAGCACAGAGTTCAGAGAGGAAAGCAAAGTAGAAACAGAGGTGAAGCAGACAAGAAGCAGAGAGTTAGTTCAGTAAGGCAGATTGAGTGAAGTCAGCTCACAGACAGGAGAAGCCAAGAAGAGCAGAGTTAGTCCAGTATAAGCACAGAGAAAGCAGAGTCAGATAGTTTACAATTTATAGTTCAGTGTCCATAATACAGCTCAGAGTGAAAAAAGGTAGTTCATAAGATAGCCAGTCAGAGGTTTGAACATTCTAGGTTTAGGCTAGCATATTGAAGATTAGACTGTACAGAGGCTGAAGCCTTCCAGGTCTAGGCTTAAGATTCTGTCATATGGAGACTGAAACCCTCTAGGACTGGGGACTGAATTAGCAAGAATAAACTGTCCTCTGCCATGAATCCATCAGAATAACTAAATAAATCAATATATTTACATCTACTTTTACAAAACTCAAGTAATTAATAAAAGTATTATTTTGAAGAATAAAAATAGTGGCAAGGATGAGGGAGTCATTTTATACTGTCAACAGGAATGTAAAGTTGTCTAGCCACTCTGGCAATCAGTATGAAAGTTTGTTCAAAAACTAAGATGAATAGGTGACTCTATGAAATTACTTCTAGATCTATCTATAAAGTAACCAATGTCAGAATACAAATACAGATGCTTGTAAATCCAAGTGCACTTCAGTTTTATTCAAAATAGCTAAGTGATTGAATAATCTTATGTTCCATCAACAAATTAATAAATTAATATATGGTAAATCCACAGGTTTACCAATCTATCTATATCTGTGCCCGTGTTTCTGTTTAGCTTCCATGCAATATCTGCAAGTAGGATTGAACTTCTGAAAATCAAATGTCTTGTAGTTTCTTTCTCATAAAATATAGGAATGAAATTGACCATTTTTATAAAACCATCAGGTTTTATAGTAATCTCTCTTTTTACATGTCTTTCGGGGGTTTCAATTTAAAATGAACAGCATTTTTGTAGTACTGTCTAGTCCTGGTGGCTTCAAGCTTCAGATATATCCCTCTCCTCTCTGAGCCTCCCAATTACAAGGATTGTAGGTATTTCCCACAATGCTTGGTTTATACATCTTTAAATATGTTCATAGTTTCATGTTTCTTAAGGAGTGAAAGTTGATGTTTTATCACTATTTATAGATTACAATGTGATAGTCTGACATATACATGTAATATATCCTAAAACAGTATTTCGTTCTCTTTAGAATATTTTAAAATTGTACTATACATTAATTACTGCATATATTAAAGGCTAGTGTGATCATGCAGTGAGTGTATGCAGTGTTTTGTGATTATCTGGCTTGGTGTTCTTGAGGCACTCCTACAGACTGGAATGGGTTGGTCTCTGACCCTTTTGCCTGCTCTTGGGACACTTTTCCTTCTTCTGGGTTGCCTAGTCGACCCTTGATACATGGATTAGTGTCCACCTTGTTCTATCTTCTTGTGCCCTGTTTGAGCAGTAACTCTGGGAGTATTGTTCTTATCTGGGGAGAGGTGAGGGGAGGGTAGATCTGGGGGAGAAGGGGGATGGAGGAGCATGGAAGAGTGAGGGAGAGTAGGAGTGGGGTCAGATGTATTATACAAGAAGAAAAACATTAAAATATTTATTAAATTTTTCTAGTATTTATACCCGCCCAGACACATTCTATAAATTAAGAGTGTTAGTATCATAACCAGACATTTGTTGGAGGTGCTGCTTGTTCTTTTTTTAAAGTAAGGAACAGTTTTCTTTCAGAAGAAATATACAGTTTTACTACAGATGAGCATAGTAGGTATTTATTCATTGACTGTATAAAAATAGTGATATGCGTGTATTAGAGTGGCTTGCACAAAGAAGATGTATTCAAATATTGCAAAGATTTACAATCATTAACTCTATAATGATATTAACTTTTGGAGAAGGCAAATATACGTACAGTTCATTAGTCAGAGAACAAAGTTGTACTTAGCATCTGGAAGAAGTAATCCCATATTTTATTCAATTCACTGTCCACAACTGTTCTATGGATTATCTCTATTATTGTTTTCCAAGGCCCATGACACATAACTGAAGTAGTCATATCGGACTACTAGAAAAATCCATATACTTACTTGATCCAAAGGTTTTGGTCTCTTAGCTAGGAGAAATGAGAAAAATCCTTGAACATTCTTACCCATTCCAAAAAATCACACCTGAAGTACACAGCTCATAAGAATTACAATTATCAGTACATTATAAAAATAAGAATCAATTAAGTTTAAATATTTGTCCCAATATATCCCAATATAGTTTCAGTTCATTTTGGCAGATGTCAAAAGGATTCTGAAATTGTTAAGGATACTACCATAAAATTTATTAAGCGACACTTTCAATATAACATTGAAAAATAGTCTCTTAGCAGATAGAAAAGATAGCTATGCTAATTTGATCATGACACATTACATACAAAATATATAGAATTTTGCACCATGTGTAAAGACGGCATCTGTGAACATTCCTTCAAAGCTTATCAATGTAATTCCCCTAATGAACAATTTGAGAAGTTCATATTATCAAACATAAAACCTTACCAAAAAATTAGATATGTCATTTGGAACTTGAAGATAATATATGCTACATCAGAGTGTGTTGCCATAATGACATCTACAGAATACTTTGATTTCAAGTTAAGATAAATCAAAGGTTCTATGGCATGCTCGAGATAAAATGAAGCCACTCTTTAATTTGACCTTGAAGGTTCAACTGAATTAATGAGAGCTGAGGTGTCTACAAAAAATGCAGCCATTTTCTACAGTTTCTAGTAAGGATAAGTAGAATAGACTTTGGCTAATGATTTTGTGATTTTGAGGTAATTTTATGCGTTCTTTATCAGACAACAATTTTCATATGTTTTTAGCATAATCTTTTGGAAGCATACTCAAATAATAGTCTTCATTTCTTTCACTTTTATTTTGTGCTAGGATCTCTCCAGTCTTCTCAATTTGTAACACAAGTTTTTTCCAGCACCACTATGCATCAGGGAAACATCTGGCTCTATATGCCTCTTAAATTTGCACCATCTGCTAGATAGTAAGGAGGCTAAAAATTTCCTTCAAGTTGACTACATTTTGGAAATCTCAAATTCTTCCTCTGCTTCTTATATCAAATTATCCTCCCTGAGGACTAGCCTTCATAGTAACAGAAGGTAATTTGTAAGCTGTGGAGGGAGAAAAGCAGCCAATATTACTACCCAGTTGTGATGCCTATGAACCACAAAAATGGACAGCATGGCCTAAAAGAGGCAATACTGCTATTTGTATTTAGTGATAAGTACAAGACCATTGAGCTGGAGGGAAATCTTACCTGGTACAAGAAATCTAGCCAGCTACTTGTAGATAACATGGTTACAGATTGTAGAGAATCTACTAATGCCTCTTTTTTTTATATCAGTATAATTCCTAACTGTATCCTAAATACATATCCTTATACTGACATATATGTGAGGGGAACTCTCAATCTCCATCAAAGAAGCTCACTTTTGAAGCAGATGAAGGCCATTACATGAAGTCACAACTTCTCAAAATGATAAGAATTGATCTTGGAGTGTCCATTCCCAGTTGCTATGTCAACAACACCTACCCTAGATGAAAGTGAATGAATGAATGATAGGTGGAATAAACTGTGGGACTGTGAAGTCTGCTCTAAGATTGTTTCATTTAGATATGAGCGGGAAGCTGTACATATGAAATCTAATCACTGTGGCTGCCTCAATAATATTGTAATAATGTCAATACCAGTTTCCATGCCTGAGAGGATAGTATTGAAAGGATTTAAGAAATATGAAGCATAGGAATGCAATCACATATAGGGGGAAATGCCTTCCCAAGTACGGCCATTAACAGTACTCTTCAGTCTCCTCCCCACCCACAGGGAAATGACCATTAAGCTTATCAGCAGGATTTGTCCTTCCCCAGCATACCAAGAGCCACCCTGTCTCAAGGACGGCGAGTCCAAGGGCACAGGTTGACCACGTTCCCCCCTGGATCCTGCGCGCTGAGAATTCAGGGTCATCTGCCTAGGTATGGATAAGTCTCTGGCATTTTAATTGAAGTATACTTTTTGCTATGATTTGGTATTCCCAGATCTCTGGTGGTGACAACCAGTTCCCTTTGGGGCTACTAGAGTCCCTTTCTAAATAAGATAAATAAGCTCCCTGCTAAGAGACAAATAAGTTTTTGATGTAACTCAGTAATAACAGCTCATGTCTCTGGTGGGTAGTCAGATTAAAAAAGAAAAGGTTTAAGGTCTAGAAAAATATATATATATTAACATCAAAATATTACAAGAGTTAAAATGTAGAGGCCTAAGAAAGTGATTCAAAATGTTAAAAATCTGCAGAGATGAAAACCTAGGTAAATTGTAAAAGCCTGAATAAGTGATTTTAGGTAAAAATGAGGGTTAAGGTAAATGTAAACTTTACAGGTTCAGAGTTATAACATTAACACCCTGGATACATGTTCTGCTGAGCTGGTATATTTGTTTTTATCCAGATTGTTCCAGGTCTAGAGTCTGGCTTAGCTTCCCCTTTTTCTTCTGGATATAAACCATTGTGTCTGCATTCAAAAGGACAGATTTTGTCTTAGTGGTGTACAGCATACTTTTATTCCTTTTTCTTGGTTTTGGTTGCTTGAGAACTTTTTATGATTCTGTACTCTGTACACAGATGTTAATGAACTAAAATACAGATTCTGTGTAGCATAAATTATGGCCCACCTAAGGACCCTAAAAACATGTTTTTGAGTGCCTAGATAGGCCTGAGTCTGAGGTGATTCTTCCAAATGCAGGCTTCGGTGACCTTTAACTTTTCCTCTAGTTTTATCTGTCTCAACAGATCACCATTTCACTAACAGATGCCATCCAAGAATTAAGCTGCTTCAACTCCTGTGAGCTGTGAGCCCTGGACTTGCTGAAAGCTGATGGCCAGTCCAGCTGATGTTGAAAGGGTTTAAGAAAATGGGGGAAATGTGAGGCCGGAGACCCCAGGCCCTGGTCATTAATCCTAAACTCTTAACAGGACATTCCAGAACTCCCTGTTCCAGGAACTAGCCCACCCCAGAAACCACAAAACAATTATTGTCAGGCTTAATTCAAGAGCACTGTGACCCAGCCCACATTCCTAAAATGAGCAGCGGCTACAGGCACCGCCTAATAGCCTTGGGCAAGGGACTTTACCCTAAGTGTACATTTCCTGGTGCCCGTGACCTTGCTATCATCAACTTAAAGGTTAACTGGCCCCTATCTATCAAAATGAGAAAACAATTTGGGAACCAATCAACTTGTAACAATTCGGTTTATGCCCAACAACTGTATAAAAAGCTTCACCATTTGCTCCTTGGGGCCACTTCTATCCTGCGTGTTAGAACGGTCCCAGTGCACTGGAATAAATCCTCTTGCTATTTGCATCGATATCCCCATCTCTGTGGGGATGTGGCGTTCCGGTTTGGACCCTGGGGGTCCCAGTTTGGATCCCTGAAGTCCAACAATGTGACCACCCCTGGATCAGCAAACAAGATGTACCCCACTGCCTAACCCCCCAACTTTTGACTAAAAGCAGCCTTTTGGGGCCCCACGACGCCCAGTCCCAGCAGGAAGCAGTCTAAGAGATTACAACGCCCCATTTCCCCAGGCTGGAACTTTTAGTCAAAAGAGAACTCTGTAGGACTGGGAATATGGTGTGTATAGTACCTATTGGCACTCCAGAACATTACCCTGTTGAGGCCAGATAGACTCAGATTCATTAAGTTGACAATATGAAATCAGTGCAGTACAGATTATGGTTCTCAGACAACAGTACCAGTTTCTTAGGAATCCTACAGGGGTTGACTATAAATTAATCAATGCTAGTGATCAGGAGCTAGAAACAGCTGCTCCATGATTGGAGCAGTGCAAAAAGAAAAAGTGGGGAGTGAAAGGATTTAAGACATACGAAGCATAGGAATGCAGTCACATTTAGGGGGAAATGCCTTCCCAAGTACGGCCATTAACAGTACTCTTCAGTCTCCTCCCCACCCACAGGAAAATGACCATTAAGCTTATCAGCAGGATTTGTCCTTCCCCAGCATACCAGGAGCCACCCTGTCTCAAGGACGGCTAGTCCAAGGGCACAGGTTGACCATGACCCCCTGGATCCCGCGCGTGTGCACGCGAAACTCCCAACCAATGAGTTTAACAGAGAGCTCTGAGCCAATCAAAGCTGCACGAGTCCCCATCCCCAGACCCCTTTCCTCTGAACCCCATAAAAGGGCTGGTGGGGAAGGGATCGGGGCCGCCATGCTCATCTCCTGCATGGGATAGGCGGGACCCGGACGCGCGCCGATTATCAATAAATGCTTCATGTATGTTGCAGCGGTTCGTGTCTCCTGGTTCCTTAGAAACCCTCCCGGCTTGCCCTAACAGTATAAATCTCACTTGGTTCCAACACTAAATAAAAAATTTGAAGCAAATAACTACTGGTGATAGAGGGAGAATTAGTTGTACTCAGAGATGAGCTCCCTAATTGGCTTTCTAATAGCAATTTGTCAGCCCTAAAACCATAAAACTAAATATATACAGCAGTGCATATATGTATATATACATATATATGCATAAATATAATTTTCTTTAAATAATAATCATTAAAGAGAAATTATCAATTAATTTGATAGGTAACAGGTAATGGTAGGAGAGGAATAGAAGGTGTTTGATGAAGGAGAGGGAGTATGGAATTTATGCAATACAAGGATTAAAAGAATTGTTTTAAAGATAAGGTTAGTTTAAGAGCCTTAATAGCATTGTCTAACTTGCCTTAATGATCTAGAAAAAACATAATTTCAAATTTTAAGCACGAAAAAGGTACTGCTCTTTTTCTTTTTTTACTCAATTCCAATAGGACAGGAAGAGTCTTAGTATAGGCATCAAATACAAAGAGCAAAATGTTTGGCTGTCATTAACATAGGAGTTTTTCTTTAGACAAAGCTAGCTAAGAAACATATGACCTCTTATTCCTAAGTTTTGAAATCTATCATATCCTGTAATTTAATATTTACATTGCATTATAGTACCATTTTAGCTTTCAGGACTGCTAAATTTGCATTGCCATATTCTATGTTTATTTTCTTACTTCTTTACATCTTTCTTTTCTTCCCTTCATTTCCCTTTACCCTCCTTTTTCTCATCCCTCTCTCCATCCTTCTCTTTTCCATGCATTCCCTCTTTCCAGCTCTGACTCTTTCTTTCATCAGTAATTCACACCATCATTTTATAGGCATCAATGTCAGATAGTTGAAGATCCATTTCTCTCTAACATAGCCAATTTCTGTATAAGATATCAAATTTCAGGGAAGTTTATCATACTGTCACTCTTTCAATGTCCTTCCTCTTCCCCCTGGATTGCCAATTAGCCCAGTATATTTTAATACCATGACTGGATTCCAGCAATTCTCATTTGATTTGGTTTCTTATTTCTAAGGAATATATTTCTTTAATCATTCCTGAAAGTTTGAACAAATATGACAGCAAGTGAAACTAGTCTCTGTAGAATGTTTTCTATATGGTGATTTCTCTTTTTATATTAAATACATAGAAATCTCATTAGATAATTTGTGTCCCATGCTTTTAGTAACTTACAACAGATTTGAAAATGTAATCTTGATGGATTATATCAGCTGGATGCTAGAAATCTAACTTATTGCACAAACAAGTCCATTTGTTTCTATGGGAGGTATTGACCTGGACATATTTCAATTTTAATTCAAATGAAGATCTAATGAAGAATACAGTAGATGCTCTACAATATTTTCAATTATACATGCAGTTAGGTTGTTAAATGGAGATTTCTATAGTCCATTCCTCAAGAATCAATGGCAAAATCTATAATAAGTTTGAAGTGTAGCTCACATTCAGAACGCTTATTTACACATAAATATAACCTCAGAATTGGAAAACTATTTCTGTCACATCCTCTCATCAGGAAGTAAAAATGTAATACTGGAAAATGACACTCAATAGCTAAACTGTTAGCATTTTCCACTGAATGAGATAAGCATATATTGTTAAATTTAGTAGATGATTTATTTATTTTAGTTCCTTTCCTCTTTATAGGTTTCAATTAATATTAATTAATGACTACTATATACATATTGTATTCAATAGTCATTTGAACTTTATATCTTTTTCTCAGAATTGATTTTGTGAATAATTAAGTAATTTCTAGTCTGCGTTATTCATAAGCTCTCTCCAGATCTGGTCTAGCTATTTTATTTACTCTTTATCCCCATAGTTTGTTGTAATTCTTCCAAGATATCAGGAAGTAGTGAATATTTGTTGAGTGAATGGATTAAATAAACTTTGTAATATAAATATCATGCAATACAAAGAAAAATAAAATAATCTAAAAGCATAAAATTTAGAAATCTTATGCTTAAAATTTAGTTGGTAGACTAAGAAAAATAATATTGGGAAAAGTGTTAGAAGGAGATAGCACTGAGAAAGTTTGCATTAGTAGGATTATTCAAATATACAGGGAGGCCACTACTAAGGTCATTGAAAGGAAGGTACAGAACTCTGTTTCCTGGGAGCAGTGTAGTTTACAAATGTATCATTCATATGAGTACCATACTTAAGTTAGAGAGAAACTACTCCCCAAATTATGTTTGTCTAGACTTATATTGTCTCTTCATGTGCATCTAATACATTTTCTCTAGTGTTCATATAAAAGGGGACCTTGTATGATGCCTAAGCTTATGTGTCTGAAAGTTGATTCTACTGAAGGCAGGGATGCATATGATGTGGAATCCTCCGTATGTTTATTCTAGATATGTTTGCAGTCTTCTATGTATAGGTTTGAGATAATTTCTTCTGATAATGTATAAATAGAAAATGTTTTCTAAATATGTATTTATGTAAATATATTTATAGATAGCAGTAGAGAAACAACACACCAGTAGCTTAGCTGAAAATACTTGTAGCATATTCTGGAAGTACATGATTAAGGAGAAAAAAACTAAATATAGGGCAGTGTATTAGTTCATAGGTCAGGGTTCTTCAAAGAAAGAGACTACTAGAGTTATTCATATATTGAAGAGTATTTGTTAGATTGGTATAGAGGACATGGTCTAGGTAGTCAAACAATAGTTGACTATCCAGAAAAAGTCAAGAACCCTATAGTTGTTCAATCTATAGCTGGATATTTCAATGGCTCCATTCTGTCACGAAAAGCATAGAGGATTTAAGGACACTTGGTTATCTTCAGAAGAATCCTGAAGAATTTGTTTCTAATATAGGTGAAAGAATGACATGACAGCAGGATAGATTAACTTTCCAGTGAAAGTAAAGTCAACTAGACAAAACTCAAGGATTCCTTCTTCCATTTCCTTTCATCTGGGCTGCAACTCAAAGATGATGCTCTTATTTCCAGGTTTAAGGAGCTCCTCTTGATTTAAGTAATCTAGTCAAGAAAATCTTTCATAGGAGTGTCCAAAAGCTTATGTAGTTGTTGATTATAGATCCATTCAAGGGTCAATTGGCAACCAAGTTTAGCCATCACATACATTTCCAGTGTAAAACTCTTGCTCATATCTGTTTCAGTTATAATTAACAATGAATGGGAAGAATAGAGATATCTCATATATATTGTGTGCCAGCCCATGTTATTTCATTTTATTTGTGTCTCATGCCAGTATGATGCACCAACTATGCCCAGTAAATCTATGTGAAAAATGTCATATCACTACAAATCTAAAACTTGGTATCAGCCATTATTCTGAGTTTTGTGTATTGTATGATGACCTTCATAATGCCATGTGTCCACTGTTATAAGAGTATACAGAATATTACAGTGGCATGAGAACCTTCTTTACTTCGACCTCCTCATTTCTACCACCTGACAAATCAGCTAGAAACCACCACATTTCACTACTTTTTAACTATAGTTAGCTGGCTTAATTTTTTAAAGCTGACATAAGTAACATTGAGTTAAAACCTATTTAAAAATATATCTTTTATCCTAAGGAGCATTCTATGAGGAATATCTTATTAAAATACCAACTGTTTTAATTAGTATTTGTCAACTAATTTGACAAATTAATATTTGACACAAACTAAATCACCTGGAAAGAGGGTATCTTAATTTAGTATATTCCTCTATTATGGCTATATTTGGTTGTCAAGTTTAATATATTTGGAATTAACTAAAATTCCAAAATGTAGTTGCACACCTGTGAGGTATTTTTGCTTGATTTGAAGTGGGAAGATCCACTTCTTATCTGGATCAATGAGGTAAGAGGACATGCTTTTTGAACTGAGATCTTTTGAACTGAGAAGACCCACCTCTAATCTGGGACACATCTTCTGCTGGAAGCCTATATAAGGACATGGAAGAATTAAGCTTTTGTTCTTTGCTTGCTCTCCTCTGCCTTGCTAGCAAGTCCATTCCTTTGCTATTATGAGAGCCTACTTTTGGGTTCCAGTATATACTGAAGATCAGTTGAGACATCCAGACTTATGGACTGAGCAACTACTGGATTCTTGGACTTTCTATTCATAGCCAGTCATTAATTGGCCAAAGCCTGTAAGTCATTCTAATAAATCATATATATATATATATATATATATATATATATATATATATGATATGCATATATATGATTATTATATATTTATGTATATTATATGTAAATACATATAATTTTATATTGTATATGTAATATATGTAATATATACTTTACATGATATATATATATATATATATATATATGAGAGAGAGAGATTCATTCTATCTATAAATTATGTTTCTCTAGAGAGAAACCATGATTTATACACTTTCATCAAACTGACTTGTGAATATGACTGTGAGACATTTCCTTAATTGCTAATTGAAGTAGGAGGGACCTATAATATGTGGACAGTACTATTTTAGACAGTCCAGCTCTCTAAGAAAACTAACTGGGTAAACAAATATATCTTTCTTCCATGATCTTAGTTGTAGTTTCTGCCTCGAGCTTGCTCTCTTGAGTTCTTGATTTGGCCTTTCTTAATGAATCATTATAAATAGTTCACTGAAAAAACAAAACAATTTTCTCCTCAAGTTGTTTTCAGTTGTGGTTTTTATCATAGTAACAACAACAACAACAAAACCCTAGGACACCCTTTTATCTGTATGGAAGTTCAGGTTTAAATCTCTCTAAAATGAAAGATTCTGTCACAGACTCAGGATTGGTACATTTTCAGTGCCATTCTTAGAATATATTCTTGACTTTATTTGTAGTAGAAAACTAATGTTACAAAAAACTAAGTTTCAGTACTAGAAGACAAGCAATAATAAATTATATTATACTCAAAGAAAGAAATATTATGTTTCTATAAAAAGGAATAAGGAAAAATAAGTTAAACTTCAGTTCAAATTAACAATTCAGAGGCAAAATAGGCTGAGAGCCAAGGCAGTTGGTTATATAAAATGCTATGTCTTTTAGTAAATTCTATCCAATAAAAGCTTAATCTAGACTATATATAAAGAGATTTTTATAAGGAATTTTTTTATATGATTATGCAGGGAAGAACATTTAAGATCTGTAATTTGTAGAATAAATTTTGTAAAGTGCAAGTCTGAGTCTGAAAACAACTGTAAACCAATGGTATAAGTTCTACTGAAATATAACAATGCTCATGCTGGGTTTGTGGATTAGTAATGGGATGGTTGCTTAGTGTCTTACTTTTCCCATTGTTGTTATCCAATAAACAAAAGCAACATAAGGGTTTTCTTGAAATATAGTTCAGTGTATGGTACATCATGGTGGGAAGTCAACAGGAGCTTGAAACAATTGATTGTTTTATACCCACAACTAGAATGAAAAGACACAAAATGGTATGTGGTAGTACTTAGCTGCTTTCCTATTTTTATTCATTACAGGATCCTTTTCCTAAGGTATGTTGTCAGGCACTGTAGGTATGTATTCCCATCTCAATTAATTTAATCAGAATAATATCCCACAGTCATGTCTAGTGGCTCATTTCCCAGATAATTCTAGCTTCCATCGAATTGAGAATTGAGATTAACCATCACAATTCCACCTCTTTTCAACATGGGTCCGAAACAGATTGCTTGAAATCATAACCTTCTGTCATAATTAGCTTCCATTTTCAAGTTGACAGACCTGGCAAAAGGGACCTCAGTTAAAGAATTGCCTCCATCAGATTGGCTAATGGCTATGTCTATAGGGTATTTTCATAGTTGGTGATTGATATAGGAAAGTGCACAAAACTGTGGTTGGTAACATTCCTCTGCAGGTGGGATTGAACTACATTAAGAATGTAGTTGAACAAGCCAGGGAACACAAAGCAGTAAGAAGATTTGGTCTGTGATCTATTTCATTTCCTATCTCTAGGTTCCTGCCTTGAGCTCATGCTCTGCCTTCTCTCAATGATGTATTGTGATATGAACTGTAAGCCAAACAAATTCCTTTCCTCTTCTAAACTGCTATTGGTCAGTGTTTTATCACAGCAAGAGAAAGTAAACTAGAACACAAATTGGTACTTAATGTACCAAGGGTATTTCTATGAAAGACCTGACCCTGTTGTTTTATGGGATATTTGTGTATGTGTTTGGAATTTGGGGGCTAGAAAAGTCATTGAGTGCTTAGAGCTTAATGGGCTTTTCTGTGGGAGCTTGGAAGATAAAACTGCTGAAAGAAAGTCAGCAATGTAGCCGGCTTATAAAGTTTCAGAGAGAAACAAAGATTCTATTGGGGCTGTTTGTGTGATGTTTTCAATTATGAGCCTGAGGAAAAGAAACATTCTGCTTTCCTGGGAAAATAGATGCTGGTTAGCTGGAACTGAAAAAAATCAACTATCCTTATAGCTGTATCATTATAAACTATTTATCAAATACACAGCATGGTAAATTATAAATATAAAAGTACTCCTTTAATTACTACATTTTAATTTGATGAACTTAAATAATGGTATGTTATCCTGCTATATGTGATCCTATAGTATCAAAATAATATTAACATATACTCTTATAATATGGATGAAAAATGAAGGAAACTTCTAAGCAAGGATATAAAATATTCATATATCATTGAAATTAAATTTTCTAGAAAGTATTTCCTCATGGTCAGAATATAGAAGCTGTGGTCCAAAAGGAGCCTATGCTGTAGATTAACATGGAAGCAAAATTTGTTCAGGCATATGTGTGTTGTAAATGCTCTTGGTTTTTAACATAATGCTGTTATTGAGAGTAACTGAGAATCATTAGTGTAAGGAGTCAAGAGAAGTCATTGATGAAGGTACAACTGTAGTTGCTATGGGGACTCCAGAATATTGGGGATGCCAGAACCAGAACTATGGGATGACCACCAAAGAAAGCAGTTGATGTTGGGTAGAAAGTACCATAGTCTATAAGACAAGCTGAATATGTTGTGGATGGAAGAACTGGCAAAGTAAAGCTGTCAACGTACTTTGGAACTCAGAAGATGGTGAATTTCAGATATTGGATTTTTGAAATTTTTACACTGTTGGATTTTGACTTTTCTTTAATTTTAATGCAGCTGTGCTCCATTTCTCTGCTCTTTGAATACGAAATACTGTAACAACTTATTTCAGATTTATTGAAGCCTAATGTAAAGTGACTTCGCATTTTTAAGGAGTACTTGAAACTTTTTTGGTTATACTTTTTTTAATGTAAATTCCATTTGTGAATTATTACTATATTAACTGTATTAACATCAATTCCACCTTTCTTCTCTGCTGGGAGCCCCAATACCCTGGTAACATGGATGAAGTCTGCATGACAAGGTTCCATACTTCCTGGCTGGGGAATTTCAGCTCACCAGCCATTTTGCTCCTTTCTCTCCTTTGCTGTAAATGTCAACAAAAAAACCTTTCATCAATAATATGTCTGCATGGCCTAGTAATATCTTAGCTGGCTGGTGTTGGCTGAGAAAGGGAAGCAGCCATTTTTACTCAAAAGTAATTGTCATTGTAAAATACCTTGCAGGCTTCTATGTCCTGGTAGTGTAAAGCTACCTATTCATACTGATAGTACATTGTGAAGGCTATTCCTGGGGTGAGTGTTGGCCCTCCCAGGAAGAGACAGGCCTTTAACAGATAGAAGCAAAAAGATCCTAGATAGAGAAAAAATAAGTACACACCAAAGAGCTAACTAAAACCATAAAAATCAAAACAAAACCCTTTGGTGCCTACATGGCACCCTACTCTGCTCTGAGGCAGATGGAGCAACATTCAGCTAACAGCAACATTCAACCAATTATGGGTTATTGAGTCAAATTAACAAGATAACCTTGAAGTTTATAAGTAGCAGGAGGAAGGACACCCAGCTCCTCCCTGGGCATGACTATATCTGCATATCAAACCAGTTCCTCTGGAGGCTGGACCAACATTTGCATACCAAAAAAACTGCACTTGGCTTTTTAAAGATTTTTGTCAGAGTAGTTCACTCTCTTTTTTCTGGCATGGTTCTATCCTGGTAATGTAGTTAGTCTCTCCCTCCTCTTCTTGGTGTGGGTTTTTTCACTGGCAAGGCATATACTGTTAATTCCCCTATTAAAGACAATCCTGCGTTTTACTTCTAAAGTGTTCTACATGTCATTTTTGCATGCCATTTCCTTGGGTCTCATAAAAGAATGAACTACTTTGTTTGTCATTCTCCATTTTTCCTGCACTGGTACTCCCTCCTGAGTAGTTTTTGTGAACCCATTTGTGGAAAAGCCTGGATCCCTTCTCACCTCTCCCCCACCTACTTCTTTTTTTGTCCCCTCCGCTCCATTTTGAATTGGACTACAAGCACATCTGTGAGGCATTTTGTTGTTTTTAGTCAATCTAAGAGGCCCCAAAACATTCGAGGCAGGACCATCCATTGAAAGGGGAGCCAGGACTGTGTTAGAAATCAGCTGGCCAAGCCAAAGACTTAAGTAGCAAGCAATTGTTGAAGAGTATGTGGGCTTTTTTGAAACTGAATTGCAACAGTTTCACAATACAAAATTAATTTTCCATCTATGACTCAAGGCAATTTAACTGTGATAGCCTATAAAATAAAATAAAAAAACATATTATACAATTCCAACATAGGATAAACAGCAAAGGATAAGCATTCACATTACAAAATGAAATCCAGAAATCAAGATCAAACCAAGAGAAGACAAAAATCCAGTAGGACAAACACCAAATATTGTGGCTCCATCCCTTATACCTTGGGCTCAAGATAAAATTAGCTGAGTTCCAGATGACTTAAGTAGCCATAACTCTCCAGTTCAAGTCACCTTCAGCACACATACTTTCTGTCTAAGATAGTTTCCTCTCCATGCCCACTGTGTTTCTAAGAATATTTCTTATGGTGTCAGCATCGCCAATATCCTGATGCCTCCATTGCAACTTAGGCTTTACCGTCACAGGTTCACAAAACAGACTTTCTGAGACCCTTTCTATAGATTCTGACCATGTAACATGTTAGATGGCCTTAGTTGCTTTCAGAAACTGTAAAGCAAGAATCTCTGTTGCTTTCAAGTCTTGCATCATCCATACTGGCAGTCAATATCATGAGGATGAAACTACCAAATACTCTTGTCAAACTGAGATACGGCTAGTTTCCTTAATGGCAGCTCTATCAACTTCCTTGTATTGATGCAGAGGAAACATTTTTTTGGATAGTTGTATTCTGCAGAGATGAGTTAACCCCCTTCAGTTTATATTTTCTACTTCCGAATGAATTTGTCTGTATGCAAGATAGAGCCTCCAATGGGTGTGAATTTTCTCTAAAGATGTGTTTTTTATTGTCCCAGTACAGTACTTAGTACTCCTTAGTACTTCTAATCTCTTTAATAATTTTAGCTTTCTCAGTATTATTCTAAATGCTATCCTGCCATAAAATTTCTTCTGCCAAACAAGGTAGCCTATTATCTTGAAATTTAGATTGACACTAATTCTCAGGACATGTGCAGAATGAAACCAAATTCTTGGTAAACATAGCTCCTAAGGCTGTTGAGTCCTTGTTCTCTGATGAAATGTTGAATGTGCCCTTTTTCTGTCAGCATTCTTGCATTCTAAACTTCCACCAAAATTGTCTACTAAGCTCTATTTCCAACATACATGGGATTTTCTACTCCAATGTGCTAACAGAAAAAACATGGTCATATTACCCATGTGTGGGATCTGGCCAGAGGGTATCCAACTTCTTGACCTTTTATTCAAAGAAACAAAACAATGGATCATACAGATTACATATTCACAGGGAATTTTATTCACAGTTGAACAATAGCAAAAATCAGAAGACAATACACTAACAAGATTGACAGTGGGCAACATGAGTGAGGATACTCAAGGGCTCCAATTATTCCTTGTGCTTCCTTTTATTTGGTTTAAAAGAATGAAGAATTTGGCTGTTAAGGGACATACAATGAACAATCCTTTATTTTGATTTTCAAAATAAATTATATAACATTTCTCTACTGTGCATGCACTTTTGTACAGTGCATCTGATTTTAATCAGATGCATGCCCAATCATACATATGCATAAGATAGTAAGTGGTAGATTCATTCTAAAATTTCACTTTTCAGGACAAATTTTGCTAATTGACATGCACCCTAAATCTTTTCAGGCTAGATGAACCTTACCATTCTGGTGCCCAGACATAAGAATACAATTTGTCCAAACTTGATAATTATGGGAGGGTAAACTTCTCTGAGAATTCAGAGTATGGTGTGTGTAGCTTGATGTAGGTAAGGGGCTTCTAGGTTGGGACCAGGTGCTTAGGGTCATTTTCCAGGGAGAGTTATATGTGAATACTATGTATTATTTAATTTCTAGACTAGTCCTTTCAAGTCCCAGGTTGGTAAACTATTTCCTATGCTTGCCTATCTTAGTCAAATTTTCACATCAATAATCTCACTTCTTAGTATGAGCTTTTCGTTTTAGCTACTTTTCCAGTAACTGTAAATAAACAAAAAACAAAACTGGAGATATGGCTTATTGGTTAATTATGTTTGCTTCTCTTCCAGAAGTCTCAAATTCAAGTCTGTGACACATACTGGGTAGTTCCCAATTGCCTGTAACTCTAGATCAGGGCAATCCAATAACCTCTTTCAGACTTCAAAGGAACCCTCTTTAGAAAGCATACAGTCACACAAAACAAACATATGGATACATAAATAAAAGTAAGATAAATATCAAACAAAAGCAATTTAAGATAGAAATATATATTTTGGCTCACGGTTCAAGGTTCAGTCCATCATGCCAGACAAATTTAGGCAGCAAGAGTTTATAGCAGCTGCATCCCCTATCAGGAAGTAAAGAAAAAGATTGATCCTTGTTTTCAACCCACTTTCTTTTTCTTTTAGAGTTCAGGATCCTAGATGAAGGGCCACCCACTTCATCTTCTCACTTCAGGTAGGTCTTCTCACTTCACTCAATCTAATTAAGATAATTCACCGCAATTGCAGATGTTTCCATTCTAGTTGATTCTAGATCACACAATGTTGACATCTGAGATTACTATTGCACCTACCATAGACACTATGTACAATCCAGTGCTCAATCCTCAAGATGACAAAACAAATTAAAGGTTACAAATCTTGAGGCAATAGAAAACTCTAAAGAAAGCAACCTATGTTGCTATGTGTTGGCACGAATCAAGGAAAGGCATTATTTTTTTAATCTTGAGATGGTCATGAAGGTCTATGGGGTGAAGCATATTAACACTAGTAATGCAAATGTTAGTGTAATTTAAAACATATGTTGAGATATACCGAAACACATTTAGCCAATATCTGGGTAACTCAGGATATTAGCTAAGTTGTTATATAAAATTGATCTATGTTTTAGCAACATGATAGCAAAAATAATGACTAGGCATAATCACAATAAAGGAGCAATTACTAAAATAAACAAGGTCAACATTTTCCTGAGGGCATCAATGGAAATTACTTATTGATTAATGAAGGGTGTTAGAAAAAAATACTGCCATTATTTGAAATGAAATTTAAGAAAATGGTGAAAGTTTATGGAAGTGATAACTTTTTAAATATTTCATATATTTTATATAATATTCATAAATGCATGTAATATGTCTGGGTCAAATTCATCCCTGTTCCCTAACCTCAAATTACTCTCATATATCTTCAAATATCCTTCCAACACATTTACTTCCGAAATTCATGTATTCTTTCTCTCTTTTAACACCTACTGAATTTAGTACTGCTTGTATATGCAAGGGTATGGAACCATCAACTGCATTCCATTATGCTCTCAGGGTCTTGTCCCTCAGAAAATTCATTTTCTCTCCTGCAGCATCCATCAATTTCTAATAGCTCCTCTGACAGGAATGAGACTTTGAGCTGCTTTCTCATCCATGCTGGAATGTTTTCTGGCTTCATCACCTGCAAGTCTTACTCAATGCAGATGCAAACTCACTTAGTTTATGTTTTTGTTATATCTAGAAAGCACTGTTTTGATAAAGATATCTACTTCTTTTGTTTGTACACTGTTTCCTGCACTTTATTCATGAGAGTTTCTGACACTTTGGGGAGGAGGTTTGATATTGATAATCCATTTAGAGATGAGTACTCCATAGTCTCTTATTCTCTGAATGTTGACTGGTTATTGGTTTACTTTTCTTCTTTAAAAAAGTATACTAGTGAGAACTTCAATGACACACATGCTAATGTGGACTGAGAAATCTTCACCAGACCTTAGCCTACACAAAGTATTAGAAGAAACTAAGGAATGTTGAGAGCAGGAGGAATTTTTTTTCCCAGTGTTGAACACCAACTGACTATACAATATCAAATGGTTAACCCTGAAGCATACATATAAGTAGCATTATACAGACTGAACTTGCTTTATTTTTGTATTTAGAAATATATATGTGTGTATAAACATATACATTTATGTAACAGTGATTAATGCAAAAAGCAAATTTCATATGGTATTTTTTACTAGAAAATTTTCTGTCTTGCTAATACTCTCATATTTTCACTGCCCACTCAACTTTATGTTCTTTCACTCTATTAAACAAAACAAGCAAACAAAAACAACAACATAAAAAACAAGAAAGAAAAATAAAGCCCTTGAAATGCATGAAGTCTGATTTGTGTTGTTGGTTTTTCATTAATCACCATTACTACAAAAAGAAACTTCACTGATGAGGTCTGAGAAATATGATAATATATATGTATAAAAATATGAACTTAATAGTGATTCATTACAATAACCATCTAGCAGAAAAATAACACTAGGTTTTCTCCTACGGCCTATAACCTAGCCAGTCAAGGCTTTTTAACCTAGTCAACAGTACCAGGTATGAGCTCCAATTTTCTTTTTACAAATTGAAATTGGTTAATGAATTGACATATAACACTACACATGGAATAATCTATATTAAAAAACACAAGGTTTGGACTACTGATAGAATAAAACACATGACAGTTGATTACAGTAGTCAAAGAAAAAAAGCCTGATTAATGCTATAGCAATTCACTGTAATAAGTTCAACAATTATTCCACTAGACATTAAGTGATGCTGTATCTTTGCGCAATCTATTTATATAGTTTAAAAATGCTGTAAAATTAGCAGAGATACATTGCAAAGAGATATCACTTACATATACCTAATTATTTCATATGATATGTTAACCCAACAACCTAAGACACAATATTATTAATCAGAATGCATTATAAATATTGATGAAAGTATTTGTTTCAAGATATAACTTATGCTATTTTTCTTGTTGGAAATGTAGCACAGAATAAACCTCCTGTCATCTATATAATAGCAATAAACTTCAATCTACTAAAAGTACTTCATGATATAGAATCAATATTTTTCTTTTTTGACTTGAAGGCTTACTCAGGGCTTGATGTGATATAAACATCTTTAGTGTGCATATTAAGGCAAAACTGAAACCACATAACAGATTCATGTTCATAAAGATGCCACCAGAGATTAAAACAATAAAAAAAAAAAACAATGGAACTTTAGAATAAATGCCTTTGTTTGCCTTGTTCTATTTCTGTATCTGTTAAAATCAAAGTGAAATTACCCTTAGAAGAATCACTCTCCATCAGCTGGAAGCTTTTTAACCTGAAATATCTAACTTCAATTGCATTCAAGGCTATTGTTGACCAAATGAAGTATACCTTTGAAAATATTCAAATTCCCTTTGGACAAAGGCCGCATACATAAGATTTTATTTTTCATATTAATGCAGCATTTAGAGTAGACATATATATTGAACAAAACTAATATTTTATTTTTAAAAGTCCCTGTCTGTAAGAATGCCTCTTTTTGATAAATGAAAGCACGCAACTCCGTGAATAGGATAATGCAAATGCGTAAGGGACCACTTAAGTAATTTTTTTTCTAGGTTCCCTTCTTATTGGGCTGGAAAGAATGATTAAGTTCTTATGATCTCTGACTACTCTTCTTCAAGACCTTATTTGATTCCCAACATCCACATAATGGCTCAGATCCATCTGCAACTTCAGTTCCAAGAGATCTAATGGCCTCTTAAGTCCTAGAAAGGCACCGCTTGCACATGATACATGGACACATGGACATAAAAATACACGTGCATACACACAAAATGTATGAAAAATTGTAAAGATGCTGGTCCTTGTGTATATTAAGCAAGTGTTCTATCACTGAAATACATCCCCAGTTACTCAGTGACTGTTTTTAAGACACTCCTGAATAAAAAAAGTAAAAAGAAAAGATTTACCCCCAAGCAGCTCCCTCAACCTCAGTCAATAATTTCAGATTAGTCCACTGTGCTGCCTAGTTTTATGCCAATTTGACATGTGTAGCTAGAGTCACCTGAGAGGAGAAAACCTCAGCTTAAAATATGCATTCATAAAATTGGACTGTAGGTAGGCCTACAAGGCATTTTCTTGATTAGTGATTAATAGGGGAGCCATCATTGCATTGTAGCTTGAGTCATCCTTGGGCTGGTGGTCCTGAGTTGTATAAGAAAGAATTCTAAGCAAGTCATGAAGAACAAGCCTGTTAGCAGCACCCCTCTGTGACCTCTCCATCAGCTCCTGCTTCCACGATCCTACCCTGCTTGAGTTCTTGTTCTGACTTCCTTCTATGATGAACAACTTTATGGAAATGCAAGCAAAATAAACTCATTCCTATCAAAGTTACTTTTTGTCATGGTATTTTGTCTCACCAATAGAAAGCCTAATTAAGATAACCATCCTTCTTTGAGAATAACAATTTCTCTTAGAGTGGTGACCCTGCTCTCAGCAGAGACACATTCTTTGAATAACCCATTCCCACTCTAAAGATATATATATATATATATATATATGCAGTGTTTTTCTTTGGCATGAGGAGCTCAATATGCAAGATAGAATGAGCCTGCCAATTATTTTGTTTCTTCCAATAGTTTGCTGGTGTGGGACAAAGAGAGATAAAGCAAAGTAATTTTCTCAGGACAATGAATCACTGTATTAGATTCTTGTAGACCATTTTGGGCCATTACTTTTTGTATTTCTACTTTGAAAGTTCATCATTTTTATTCATATATATGTACACTTATTTTGCATGTATGGCGTTTCACCTGCATGTATGTCTGTCCACCACATGTGTAACTGGTGCTCACAGAAGCCAAAAGGACATCGGATACCTGGAATTGAAGGTACAGGCAGTTGAGAGCAGTAATATGGAGGCTGGAAAATGAATATGAGGAATCTGGGAGAGAAGCAAGAGATTCAACTTCTAATCAATTCTCCAGGCATCCAAAATAAATACGTTTAATAAGCTTCAGTTAAGTATAAGTGTCATTTACAAATAGCTGAGGAATAGGTATAAATACCATGGATAGGATGATATATGCATGAAGATAGTATCTATATATTTTGGCTCATACGGAAAATTAACATCTTCCTTGAAATATCCACAAATGAGTATATTTTCAGACAGTTTTTTATAAATACCTTTTCTAGGCTTCATAAATATTCACGTGATTCTGAAAACAGAACATTTACATTTTACTAAGAAAGTTTATTTTTACTGAGTTTCAATATGTCATTAATGGCAACACTTGGTTATCTCTCTCACCAAATCAAATGTATCAGTAGAAAAAAAATGAGTCCTTTTAATTTTACATGATATTTGTGTGTTTTTTCCTAGAAAATAAGTTTCTCATTTATTTTGTTGTTTCTCCATCTTCAAGCTAGCTTCTCTTAAGTTATCTATTAATAGATCTTTTTATATGCTCCAACTCTGAAAATTTTGTCTTTATTGTTTTTACTCAACCCTTCAGAGGCCTTTTCTTTTTTAGGGGAAGGAGGAGTAAGGTAAGATCTGGTAGGGAGGGGAGATGGGGGTGAGCTGGGAGGAAGGAAGCCTGGGGTCAGAATTTATTGTAGCAGAGAAGAAAAAGAAGAATTTAAAAAGTGTAAAAGTATTTTTATTTATGTGGGTTCATGGAAGAATGAGATATTAATCTTCAAGATGCAAGTTTGAAACTAGAGTGCTTCAACCTCTGAGACTGAACTCTGATTAATTACCTTAACAACTGCCTCTTCTCCTCATGCCTGCCTTTTTAGTCTCCTGCTTCTGATTCTCTTGCTTCTCTCTCAGCTTCTAGCTCTGCTTCTATCTTGCTTCTCTCTGCTTCCACTCTGCTACCATATTATGCTTCTATCTTGCTTGTCCTCCCACTTCTAGCTTCTACTGACCATTTTTTGTTTCCTTTTATATCTGAGAGTTAAGCATTAATTAGAATTAATTAATTAAAATTAATCAATTAACTAGCGTGTTAATTAATTAATTAATGTGTTAATTGATAAAAAAGCATTAATGAAGAGAATCCTATAATTCACTTCCTAGATATCAGGTCAGTCAACCTTGCTGTCACTAGGCGAAGATCAGACTGAGAGGCACTGGCTGTTCCTCATATTTCCATAGTAGTTGCTTGGGAAGGAAACTCATAATTCCCTTTCATTTAGTAGTTGCACAAACAGAGGACAAGATAAGCCTGCTAACATTCTTTCTATCCTAGAGCAGCCATGCTATTTATCACAGATCAAATGTCTATCACACAGGCCATGCTGCCAGGTCAAGGATCAAATATTCCTCTACAAAAAAGAAACCAAAAACAAACAAAATACATAAATAAATTCTCTGTTTTAATAAATGTTTAAACAAACATCTAAATACAATTTAAATAATTTGATTATATAAATTTAACTTAAAATTATTTATATATAAGTGAATGAATGTACACAAACATAATACCTTTTGAAATGATAATGTGCTAAATTATTTTAAATTTCACATAAAATTAAATGTATAAATAAGTTGATGAGTGTTCACACAAACATAATACCCATTGAAACGATAATGGTGCCCCACCTAAAATAATACATAAAATAACTAACAAATATCTCAGTGCTGGATATGTGAAACCACTTTTGAGTTTTTGTCAAAGGCGTCCAAGAAACTCCCAAAACAATATAATCTATAGCTGTTACACCTGGGCCTGCCAGAAATAAAAGACACCTATTACTGAAGGCACCATAAATTTTAGACACAGAACATGGGGTAATCAATCTGGATCTTACTTGTAATCCTCCTTGAGAACCAGAACTCATATTATTGGAAACAGCCATGCCAGCTCTCCTATCCAGATGCAATGCTTATGAATAGCATCAGTGGTCACCTTCTCAAGATATTCCAAATTATTCAGTAGTAGCACTTACATACTGAGAGTAATTAAGAACCACCTAATTGAACTTAAGGCCAGCTCCAAAGGGTAGATTCTTGATTGACATTGCAAACTTAGCCAACTATCCATTGTTGTTAAGGCCATGATCACAGAGAAGAACATACTACTGCTATTTTCTTAGAGAAGTAGATTTTCTAACTGCCTCTAGACACTTATCTAAATACAGATAAGTGCCCTTCCCCTCTTGTCAAAGAAGTCCTTTTTTTGTGACAGAGACCATTACAGAAATCTTTTAACTTGGAAAAAGGGAAATTAAATTGGCTGTAGGTTACCTATTCCCAATCAATACATTTATAACAGAACTGCTACATCTAAGACTCCAGGACACCACAGAAAGCAGGATGGAAATATTAAGAAGTAGAGGACATTTGTCTGCAAGATAATTTTCTATAAAAATATAAAAGCAAATGATTTCATAAAGTTGGTAAGAAACACGGAGATATGAAGGGGTGTATCTGGGAGGACTTAATGGGAGGGTTGGGGTAAATATGATCACTGAACCCTGTAAAAATGGTAACAGAAAGGTTGATTTTAAAATATTTAATTATTATCCTCATTTTTCTCTTGGTTCTCTTATGTCTATTTCCTTATGAGAGATAAAAATATTCTTTTTATTAACTATCCAATTCTATAATCCTGTAGTTAATAATGTATAGTGCTGACATAAGCAAAGACATCTGTAGCAATGGTAGAATACCAGATCTTTGTGAAGAAACACACACATTAACTTCAGTATGTATAAGGTTGCCAAGATAATTCAGTGAGAAAAATTCCAGTATTTTCAACTATTGTGTTGGGACAACTATATATCTATTTGAAAATAAAGTTTAATTGGACCTGTTAAGGCCTATCTGTATAGTTCCTGCTTTCAAGGGGCTGAGATAGTAGGATCTTCAAGTTTAAGGTTACCTAGGCAACAAAGCAGGAAAACAAGGTATGAGTTAAAGCTCAACCTTAACAATTGAATCCTAAAGTGTGTTCTCTCTATCATAATGGGTAAAATACATGTGTAAAACACAACCACACACATACAAAGAGAGAGAGAGAGAGAGAGGTTTGAAGATATCTATATCAATATATTCACTAAAAATATAATGATAGCCAAACTTGGAAACAACAAATATTTAGTTGCATGATCGTAACTTGGAAAAAAAAAAACCTACAGTATTGAAGCATCCACAATTTTATCTAATGAATAGATATGTCAATATCAAATTGCTCTGAGAAGATTATGCTATATGTAAAAGATCAAACAGGACATATTGTAAGACTTAATTCATCTAAAATGTCCAGCTACTCAGGAAACTGGGGCAGCAAAGCAGAAAATTCCAAGCTACTTGGAAAACAAGTAATATAAAAAATGAAAAAAGGAAAAAAAGATATAGTTGAAAGGGATTTAGGACAATCAGTGACTAAGAGGCTGAGTATATATAGATGATAAATGGGTTTTAACTTTATATACATGAAAACATGCTAAAGAAATTAATATGGCAATCATTGAATTCCATATATTGTCCTACTGAAACATACAATGGAAAGAAATTACTCTGATAGTACGTGCATTGTATTTCAATAAACCTATAAGACTTGTCTTAAGTCATGATATTACCTTTAAACTTTTTCACATCTTTAGAACAAAGCTGGTATCGATAAATTAATAATTGATTGAAGAATAATATAAGTGTAATATAGAATAGAAATTTCTGTTAATGAGCTTGTATTTTAGATAGCAAATTATTGAGTGGCAACAGTAGCCACCTGATATCAAGAGAAAGATAACCTTTTATCTTCTGCCTAAAAATTCTAAGAAAATACCAGAATGATTTCAGGGCCATACATTTGCAATGATTTAGAGTTTCAAAGACAAAGTCCTACTAAGGGTGAACCATGATGAAGAATCATTGCAGCTAGGTTAAGACTTAACATTGAATATATAATTGCCAAGTTTGAAAACATAGTTAAAAGAAATCAGTTTGATATTCATAACTAATTAAACACAGAATATATGATCTGTCATTGTGTTTACATTCATTCTAGAGTACATGAAATAAAATCTAATGAGAATTAGAAAGTATTTTATAAAAACTTGCCCATGTGTCCATGTTGTTTAACAATAGATATAAAATACTTTTATCTATTTCCAATAACTGAATTAAAGTAGACTTTTACATATTTGGATGACCTTATGCTTATATATTTAGTAGACATTCATTTTTAGGTTTTAAATCCTTATGTTGTTTTAAGTAGAAGTATGAACTGCATGTTAGCTAAACCAAGGTATTTATTTCATTTTGTTATTAAATCTGATACACAATGAGTCTTTCAGTCAAAAATGTTTCTGGAATGTAATGAGAGTGTGACATGTACTTACTTATTTAATTATTTGGTCATTATTTATAATAATGTATGTTGAGAGTATTTCCTATCTTAATCACTCTTACCAACTTTGTCTTTCCCATGAAGTTCACCAAGGAATTTTGTATAAGAAGAGCAATCACAGCACTAAGTGATTCTCAAGTAATACCTTCAGGAAATATTTAGCTTGAAGCAGCTAACTATTGCTACTAGAAACCACTGGTTAAACGATAGTTTATTTCACTTTTGCAAGTTGCATTGAGCTGAGAAATTACATTTTTACAGATTGACAGATTATGTATAAAATAATTGTGCATCCACACATAAAATTTGTGCCAACAAAGAACTGAAATTTCACTGTTTTTTTTTTTTTTCAGAAGCAAGGGCTTGCTTTTTTTGTAACACATAGCTATGTAAATAAGTATATTTTATAGTGACAAATATTATACTACTCAAATGTTATATTTAACCTTGGCAATGATAATTGTACTAGTTTTGAAGTACACATATTTCCTTTCAAGAGAACCAGATGTAAGGAATAAGATGGCACCTTCAATATTCAGAGGGCTGTTACAATGTTCCAACTAATGATTTATTTCCAGAGGAAATGTCAGCAATCACTAATATTGATGAGAATTAAGAATGCTCTACAGGAATCAGTTCTTACATGACTAATCTATGATCAATCTCTGTATTTGAGTTCTACAATGAACTTGCTGAACTTCTCAGGGCTATTGACTAATTCTATTAATTCTATTCCTATCAAATTTTCCTTTACTCTATTTTCCACTAGGGTCTGGTGTACTAGCTTAGTTATATAATTTTACCTAAGTAATTTTCAAATTAATATAACAAAGCAGTCATTTGTATTGAGGGAGATAATTCCTTTAAGAAATATTTAATTTCCCTCCAGGTAGTCAGATTTTTAACTGGAAACAATTTTTCTCACTTCACTTATGGAATTTCAAACAATTTCAAGTTTGTGGCCATATTGGAAAGTACGAATATTAGAGACATAAACAGACACTTCTTGGTTTCTCCAATGTCAGAGATCACACATTAATTTTATTTTTGTTTTCTGTATTGCAAACACATAAGGTCATGAAAATGTGGAGTGCTATTTCCATGGAGGTGTTGTTAATTTTCCTTAGTCATTGAGTAGTATCCATTGGAGTACTAATTTAAGTTAATAAGTAGTCATAAGAGTCAGTACTTTGACTGTGTTCTAGTTAGATTCTTGAAATAACCTTGATTGCCTAAAACTGACAACTTTATAATTACAATATTTAGATATGTGTATACACACACACTAAGTGATTATTCAGAAAAAAAATCATTTATGAAGTTTAACTGTTCTGTTGGTAAAGAGGAAATGTAGTCTGGATTAGACTATCACAGTTATTTAGCAATAAAATATAAACATATGAAAAAAATGCCTCATTTTTCCTTAAATTAATAAATAATATCATGTTTAGAATTGTGGGAAGTTGATAAAACTGAATATGTAATCAAATTCTATACATAACTTAGTTATAAAAATTAACTACTATATAAATTGTTTTGTTACCTTACTCAATGGAGTTTGGTCTTCATAACTAAGATTTTTTAAATTTTAACACTAGGAACTTTAAAAGTTGAGATACATGTATAGAAAAATTACCCCAACTTTCTTGTCTCTATGGAGCAAAGAACTTTTTTTTTTTTGTTTCTTTGTTTCATTTTGGTTTTTTGCCCCGTGCTCACTAGCCCATCATTAATACTTGTAAAATCACCATTGCTCTACTATCATTTGCTGATTTTGCACTGCTTTCCCAAGTCTAATATTCTTTCTCCTCTGTTTATACACCAAGCATTTCCCAGTTCTGTGGAAAGAACTGAGCATTAACATTATGAACATGTTTATGTTCATATACTCCTTCAATTTTCACCTAATAACCAAACTACTTTTAGTACCTGTCTTCAAAATAGTCCCCTCCATCAAGGAGCATCCATCATCTTTTTCCAGATGACTTTCCTGGTCCCCAGGAGATATTGAAAATTGTGAGAAAGCAATCCTGGAATCCATTTGGGGAAGTATTGAAGAGCTACAAGGTCAGAGAGACAGATTCAGAGTCAGATCATCTTTCGTATAAATGATTTCTTAGAGCTGGACATAGCAACAGGTTTTGTAGTAAGAAGCATCTCCATGCTGACAGTAAGCAGAGATGATTCTGTGTGCCGTGTGAGAGAAAAGACAGGGCAAGATGTTATGTCACTAGGAAATGGACACAAGATTAATTTGACCAAATCACATGGTGTTGGGAATGCACCATGCTTCAGGAAAGCAATGAATTTGAGTCTCACTCATGGAGAACTCTGATAAGAAATCTAAAAAAAAAAAGGAACTTGAATTCAAATATTTAGTCCCCTTCTCCCTCTCTGAAAGTTGCTTTAACACTAAAAATAATTTTTCTTCTCTAGTAAGTTTCATTTATGTGACATTGTCTACTTCCTTGCTACCTTAATGGCAATAATGACTTTGGGCTATTAGATTCATTATACCTTATGATTTCCCTTTTTCTTCACTCCAATCTTCTTTATTACCCCATTGTGATTAAACTCTGCTTTAACTAAGTTAAGGGATGCTTTCTTTTTCTTTTGTGAAGTAGACTGATAATCCTCACAGAGGTATGGTATAAGTGACATTCTCTAACTTGATATGGATGTATCCAAAGTTCCATTGAAAATCTTTCAAAAATATTCATCTCTGAGCCTTATATCCAAGTTGCATGGCTAATGGTAATAAATATATAAAAAACATGGCATGTGATAATTTGTTTGTACAAAACAATCTTAGCTATACAAAAGATTGAAAATTTATTTATAATTATTCTAAAAAGGAAAGCTACATAGATTGTAGTGATTAGTATACTGAGAGAGAGCTCAGCTTTTGAGAGTGATTCTTATTCTAAAGGATGGGAGTTAGGTTCCCAACAACCACATTGGCAGCAAACCATGACAACTGCTCTAGAGAATCTGATGCCCTCTGCCAATTCCTGTAGGCAATGACATGCAATGCAACATAGAGAGACACATACACACAAATTTAAAATAAAATAGGTTTTAAATGCTAGTGATTTAAAAGTTAATAATTTAGAAAATGAGTAACTATAAATGCTGATCTTTAATGCTTACTAGAAAAATATTATTATTAAATAAATACATTTTTGATGTTATCATTATTACAATACTTTAATTCCTATACTTACAAAAATGGAATGTTTAACATTCATTAGAAATTGAATTGAACCCAACTGTTCTATTTTTGGGATGAAAAAGTTCCATCACTTTTAGGACTGTGATCTCAGAATTATCCTGTGACAAATTTTTATTATAATCATGCAATATTTTCATGAAGTTCTTGAAGGATTACAGTCACCAAATAAATTATGGATAAAGTATCATTATATGACATACTAGGCATTCTTCTTCAAGATAAAAATGCAGGCTTAGGTTTTTAAATTGATATATGTATGATTAGTTGATGGTTCAGTATGATAAAACTTAATCCATTTGAGAGTGTTATTCAATGAATATATCCCACTATGAGTCCAGTCACAATTTGCTGGTTCAGGTACGTTTTCTCTGTAATATATTCCAGTTTTATTTTCCTATTATTATTGGTATGCCCTTGTTATAGCTTCTCTACTTACAAATGGATTTGGTGTAATGAATAAAAGTACAACTGCAAATATAAAGTATCAGTATTATTGAAGTTTATTAATTCAACATTTGAAATACATAATTTTATGCTTTAAATTTGAAAAGAACCCAAGAAAAAACATAAATGAACCAGAAATTGACTTCCAAAGAAATTAAATCCTACCTTTATTGCCTACCAGTACTTAAGATTCTGACAATCTTTGTGTCCATCATGAAAACAGTGTTAGATTTTCTCCAGAGCAAACACTCTCAGAGCACCATCATTGTGCATATTTCTATGTGCCTAAATGTTTCAACAGTTTTCACCTTTAATAAATAGGATTTCACCAAAATTTGCCTAGCTGAAGATACACTTTTTAAAAATGTTTTCATTGAAAGGAAAGTATTTATTCATAAATATTTGGAAATAATCTTGTACTTTTAGGACCATAGAAACAATTCACCTTGTCTTGTCACAATATAAATTATCCAGAAACTTGGATAAACATCTAAACTATTTCTGTAGATTTTCAGTGCATAAATGACATTTCAGTGAATAATGAGGATATTTTGTCAAACGAGAACAATTAGAAGATCTACACCTCTCTGGGTACAGGAAAAGCATTAAGCATGTTTAAAGCTGTTAAAATCACCATTAGTTTTATGATGGTTTCCTTAAATTTATATTGTAAGAATTCCCTGAAATGATCATTTTCTTATGAATAAAGACATAGAATAAATAAAGACATGGGACAATTTAACTCTTTATTAATAGTTATGAAATCTATTTTTGTAAGTATAGATGTGATCCTTGCTGTAATCAATTTTTGTCTTTAGTTCGTGGCAGAGGACAGTTCATTCTTAGCAAATTCAATCCCAGGTCCTATAGGGTTTCAGACTCTGAGACTTAACTGCTGACTCGAGCTCACTCTGACATGTTCTGAGTTCAGCTGTACTGAACTCAACTGAGTCTTCTGGTTGGAGAATTCAACTCACTGTTATGGCTAAAACTCTTCTCCAAGCTGACTTTCTAACTGAACTCTTCTGACTCTGTGTGACTCTGGTTAACTCCTGAATCTTCTCTGACTGAACTGCTTGCTATGCTTCAAACTGACTCTCACTGCTAGTTGAGTCCTTCTCCCAAACCCACTCACCTTCTGCTGAATGGTCTCTGTCTTATGTGACTGATTCCTTGACTGACTGCCTAAGCTGAGAGCCTGCTTTTATATCATGAGAGTTGGGTGTATCCTCACTCTGACTCACTCTGTTAACTCTTCCTCTGATTGGTTACTTTGCCTGCTTTTCTCTCTGATTCATCTCAGATGTCACTTTGCCAAGTCTTCACTCTGATTCACTCTCAGACTTGTGATTAAAGGCATGTACTCACTCTGTACTTCACTCTGTCTCTGACTTTCTACTTCTCAGTTAACTTGCATGCTCTGACTCAATCTCCTTTCATTCTCTCAATCTCTATTCCTTGTCTCTTGACTCTGAAATGACTATGAACTCTGAACTGAGAACCATGGACTGAGAACCATGACCTACTTCTGAACTGACTGTTTCCTTTTACTTCCTGAGAGCTGGGATTCAGGGTGTGTGCCACCATTGTATTCTGGGTTGGGTTACTTATAGGTAGGTGTGTGATGCTTTTCAGACAGATCACACAGGCCTTCTAATGTAATCCTTTGCTAGAGCAGCTGTGTTGCTGGGATAAAAGATTAAATGCTCCTCTACGATTTTGAAACACTTCATTTGTCCATTCTACCTTGAGCAAGATACATTGCTTTTACCAGCACTGGGCATCTCTTGTTTTATAATTTATTTTATTTTTATGTGTATGAATATTTTGTCTGCATGTTTGTACGTGCACAATGTGCTTCTGAGGGGTTCAGGAGTGTGTTTGTAAAAGGTTAAATCCCCTCTAGCTGGGCTGTTGGATGGTTGTGAGTCATTATGTGGGTGCTGAGAATCAAACCTGGATTGTCTGTAAAAGCAACACATGTTGTTAACCTCTTCACTGTCTATTCAGGCCAAACATTAGACATCATGAACACTCCACAGGCCCTATGAGACAGACAACTATGTAATAAATTGCAGCTGAGTGCCCTGACACTTAGAGGCACAGCCTGGGCAAAAGCTGTTTGGAACACTTCAGGCAAGACTTTTCAAAACACCGTTGTTGATGGATGAACAGGTGTTTGGTCAGAAAGGTAAGTACTTCATGAAGTTAAAAGGTAACTATTATATAACATATGGCAAGGCTACAATTCTATGATTGGTTCAGAATACAACACTTAATGGCTATGATTGATCCAATACAAATTGCTTTGATTAACCAGACCAATGTCTGTGAAATATTCAAAACCCCATTTTGAAACATTATGCATAGATCTCTGGGATACAAAGGCAACAGATACTTCTTTCCAGTAGACTATCCTTGACTACTTTGAGTCGTGTAGACTGTGAGTAACAAGAAAAGGAAGCAGCAGAAAATAAAGAGGATAAAAGTGACGTGGACTTTGATAGTAGTGAGAAGTGGATACTTGTGTAGAGGGGGTATTTTGAAAACTAATAAAGGTGAACCTCAGGTAGTAGTAGTAGTCCCAGGTTGTAGTTTGGAAGCTAGAATCTTTCGACTTCCAGATCACAGCTAAACAAATGAATATTTCATGGGTGTCAGAGAGACCTGATTTTCCATATGTTATTCACTCCACTTGCTGACATTACCTGATTTAATACCAAACCTGTGTACTGCCTAGTAATTTAACAACTGAAGATCTCATTGGGATCATGAGAACCAGATAACACTTGATACTACCGATCCATATATTACTATTACTATCTTGGGGCTGATACCTGATCCTTAGTAGTTATGCTTGTCAAGACTATGATGGTTCCAAATCCTAAACCCAAGCTTCCCAGAACAAAGTATGGACCAATTCTGACTGCTGAAGATATAGGAGGGTGAGAGGACTGGAACCTGCCTATCAGCAGTACCCATTGGGCTGAATCCTTCACTGTGTCAATGTGATATCTTACAATAGACCTTCACTAATTCTGTCTCAGATTGATTATACTCCAAAGGATCTCACCAGAGTGAGAGGGGCAACTTGCACCTGAATGCTCTTGTCCTAATTCGGTATCCTATTTCTAACCAAACCTCTAAACATTCAAGCTTTGAAACAATGGCAGGTCCCACACTATGTCCTGACTCTTCCATGATCTCACCAGAGGAGCTGACACTAAAATAATATTGTGGACACTAAAAGCCAAGCTAAATAGTAGACAGGGCAGTACAAAGAAGCAAACAAACAGAAGTAGAAGAGTGGAAAGAATAGAGAGCTAGAAGGACCCAGAAATGAGATGCTACAGGGTCTGGACCAGAATGGGTTTAGAGAGATATCAATTCTTTAGGAACAAGAGGGTCGAGTCTTAGAGTGAGAGATTTACATTCACCACTTACATCTCAGAGTACTGACACATATGACTGAAACCAGGACTATAATAATGAGGTTATCATTTACATTTTCCTGCCTACTGCTGTCACTAGATATTGACAAAAATTAAGAGAAACAAAATTTACAAGAGACTGGATTTTCAAGTGCTTTCTGTTTACTTATGATTTAATTTATACAGTGTTCTTTTATTCAGCCCTAAAGAAAAAAAATAAAAATCTTGTAACTTTGAGAGAAATGAATCAAACTGAAAAATATTATACCAAGTGAGTAATCTGGACTCAGCAGTTAATATCACATGTGCTCTCTCATTTATGAATCCTAGCTGCAAACACTTAGCTTTGAGTACATAACCTAGAGCAGTTACCAAAGTCAGGAAAGTAAACAGGGATCTATGAGGGGAGAGAGGGCTGACAGACATTAGAGAGGAGGAGAGTAAGATACGATGCTATAAATGAAGAAAGGCAAGACGAGGGGGAGAGGAAAGGAGAGTAATAGATGGAGAGGGAGTAAGAAGGAGTAAATAACAGTAAGTATATTTCTAAAAGCCATTGTAAAACAGCTTTAAGAATACTTAATACATATGAAAATGTATGCATTTATGTATAGTTTAGTGGAGTTATGATACATGAAGTAATAATGTTCCCCTAAAAGCCATAGACTAACAAGCACAGCAATGCAAAGCTCGTTTTAAGCAATTTTGAGACCCCCACAAAAGAATATGGGTTATTGCCATTGCCTTTCATTGCCTATTACAACTTGACAGTATGACTTTATTGTTGAAGATATCATATATTTGGGACACAGGCCATGGAGGAATTTGGTTGATATTGACCTGGAAGCTTCCTCCATGAGGTCTAGCTCTTATTGAATTAAAAACTGCTATTTGGAATTTTCTCCAATTCCAATGGAGAAAAGTAATGAGTTGTCCTACTTAGTTTTTAAGCCAGTGACCTATAATAATGACAGCCGCAGCAATATTTCCTAACGGTGCAATCGTAGCATTTTTGTCTTGAGAGTAACTAACAGGCATCTAATTGGACTTAAGTCCCACTCAGTATGAGAGAACTCATACCTGGAACTATAAAAATAACCAACTACTCATGGTTGGGAAGGCGTAGACCCTTGAGCAGAGACTACTATTACTACTATTTTTCTAAATCAATAAAATTTCTGTGTTCTAAACACTTATATAAATTCCCACAGATTAGTATGTAAGTAACCAAAGAAAATAAGCTTAATCAAGCTGACTATTGACCAAAATTCACCAAAATGGGAAACTTGAAATCTGTATGCATTTGCACATATCTGAATGTGTCTTGGAATTTTAGACCCCAGTTTTCTTTTTTACTTAATTTTTCCTCCTTTCTTCATTATTTCTATGATTGTTTTTAATTTTATTTTATATCTAAATTATATTCTGGACGTACCTTTGTGATTTATCTTCCATGTGGCTCACAGTAAAGTGTTTCTAGCTTTCCTTGATGACACAAGCTCTTAAAGGATACTCAATCAAGCGCTTACAAAATGCTTACAAAAATATTCAGAAGTTAAGTACTTTATCTACTTTTCTGGCTCCTCTTTATCCCATTCACCTTTGACTCTTATGCGGATTGTAGTGGTAAGAATTCCCCACATTTGTCTGTCTTCTTTGCACATTGCTCCCAGTGTTATCACTTAGCTTACTGTTCTGTCTTTTGATCTACTCACATGAAAAATCATGAGTACACAAAGAAAGTTTGTCAAATTCTGACCATTTAAAGCTTTTGCTTCTCTTGGTGTTCTGAAGTTGGAAGCAGTATCAGGATGCAGTTTAGGCACCAGCAGGTGATGCTGATATTGTAACTGTATTCCTGTCAGCCTCATGTATAAGGACCCTCAGCACTGCAAGTGTTCATATTTCTTTATGCATCACAAGAGGATTGGAATTCCTGAGCCCTTAGCTGAGGTTGATATTGCAACTTCCAGACAATCCCATGAATTTAGGATTGATCCAACCCTTGCCAGAAACCAGTATAACAGTTCACATGCAGGCCTACTCTGGCCAGTGTTACATCACTTAGCCTGTAGCCAGAGTCAATAGCTGTAATGACAAGACAGATCTCTGTATTCTTTCAATAACCAAGGTCTACCATTCATCCTTTCTGACTATGTTCAGCTTTTGTTGTTTCTCAGAACCCCTGAAATCTCATTTCTACTTCTTCTATCTTCTTTTCCAGTCTTAGTTCCATTGGACTTCTGGGTTTGTTTGAACTACCAAATAGCCAGCAGCTTCAGCCCCCTTTGCAGCCAAGTCTCATAACTTCTCAGTGGTATTTGCCACTCACTCGTCTATCATTTCTGCTATTGCCATCCCTGTGTTGAATCTGCTACTTATAATTCATATTCCTGGTTTATTTTGAACTTTTGAAAGCAGGCAAGAAATAAAAGAAAAGAATGACAAATCAAGGAAAACTATTTATTGGGCCAGATGTAAGAACACTATGGTATGTACGCAGGGGCGTTATTTTCATCTGGATTACTAAGTAAGCCTGAACAGAATGCTTATATAGTCTGAGAAAAGGTGTCTGAACCAATCACAGCCTTGCTTCTTTAGCACAAAAACAGCAGTACCTCTGTTAGACCACCAGAGGAAGTAAGTGGTCTCTAGTCAAGCTGGCAATTTTACAAGGCCACCTGTTTTCTCTGTGACTTGTGACAGCAGAAAGCCTGGTAGAGATTATGTTAAGGAATTCAGGCTAAGGTTACTTACCTTCAGAAGTCATTCAACCACAATGTAGATTTCCCAGGGCATTTTTGAAATATTCTAGGTAAGTGAATGCTAGCATGTGGATAATGCAAAAGACAATCTAAAACCCACCAACTAGAAAATAAAATTGGCCTTTCTCACACTATTTTTAGCTAATTTACAGGAAATCTAAATTCATAAGGAACACCTATATTAAACCATAAATAACAGATCAATGATATTAATAGTGATTTGTATGCAATTTAATATTTGTGTGATAGTGCTTAATACTTACTCTGAGCACTCCAGGGTATTTCTCTGTTGCTTCTTCAGTCTAAAAGCTTGGGTAGAACACTGACATAAATACAATTGTGTAGTTTCTCCATTCAAATTACCAGGCTCTGCATGTGAAATCTGTCATCTCCTAGAAACCAGGAAGCATTTTATACCTCATCCATCATGTCCATCTGTATTTACTCCATTCCCACCCAAACAATGCATGTGGAATTTTTGTTTGCTTGTTTGTCTATACTGTAATCATATCAGATAGACCATGTCCAAAAGACTCAGGACTCTCCTTAAGCTACAGAATACTATCATTTTCCTTCTTTTCCATTTCACTGATTTTTCATTTCCTTCATATAAATGCTCCTGTATTCTATTGTAAGTGAGGAATTTCTTTACTATCCTACTTAAAATAATTTACTTTTATGTTATCTTTTCATCAGATTTCATTTATTATATCTTTCTTTTCATAAAGTGATAACCTACCTGTTTTACTTGTGATGGCTAGGCTTCCATCATTTGAAATTTCATTAGAACTTAAAAATCATAAAGCTGTAGATTTT
Source organism: Cricetomys ansorgei (assembly GCA_026225945.1). NCBI lineage: Eukaryota > Metazoa > Chordata > Mammalia > Rodentia > Nesomyidae > Cricetomys > Cricetomys ansorgei. Next base: position 3,571,584 of record JAMJFZ010000039.1, read on the forward strand.
TTTCTTCTGTGTACATTAACTGAAACAGTGCTTGGATTATGATCTTAAAGTTATGAAAGAATGGCACCATAAATATACATTTTATAATAGTGTTTTCACATAGCAAATGCATCACGTAGGTCTATTCTGGTTACTATCATAATGTGTAAAATATATTATAACATGTACATATACAAATGGCCTCCAAAGTCAATCTTGTGCTATGTATAGTTGGCATTTATATAAAGTATTAACTTTTATGTTATTTCAATGGATGATGTAAAAAATATTATTATTCATTGAAAAAGTAAGCCCAAGTTATTTTTATAATGGTCTGAAAAGTTCAGAAACTTCATCCAGTCCATAAAATAATTTAGGTAAAAATAGCATACTGTGTTATCAGTTTCTTTATAAATTTTAAAAGAAGTTGACATTAAACAAAAAAATTGTTTACTCCAGTATTTTTCCTAAACAGATACATATTAATTATCTTATATGTTTATAATTAGTGAGTAATTTATTTCATTCACAGATTAATTTTCTCCTTAGCATCATTGCATACACATGGGAATCAATTGCTATTTCTGGAAACATATTGCTTTTATAACTGAAGATTATAATTTATTTACTACAGGTTAAGGTGATTCTTTTATGGTCGATGACAGATTTGAGATACAGACACGATTATACTTATAAACTGAAAATTACATGAGTAAACTTGAAAAAAATTAGTTTAACCAGATTTAAGAAAAGAATGAAAATGACTTTGAGTATATGTTTATATACATTGAGACATACATAAAACCAAACAGAAAATCAGAACTCAAATACAATTATCTTATTTTCTCTGTAAAGAATGGTAGGATACTGTTAGTTGTAAACAACTAAAAGAAAAATCAAAGAAATGTGAAATTGCTCTTCTAGTGTGATTTAGTCTTACAGAAAAAAATTGATGCTTAGAGAGAAACAAAATAAATGTAAGGTATTTGAGATAATCTTTCCCTCTTTTAGCCTGATCAAAGGTCAAATTTGATAATCTATGAGTTGACAAGTATAAAATTGTGCTATGTCTTAGTTGACACTAAGTTAATTAGTGAAAAATAAAATAAAAAAATAAAACAATCTATTACACTTGAAACTAAAATTTATGTAATAAAAATAGACTTTGCTATTATAGGCAGCAACTATAAGTGTGTTGTTCTCAAACTTTTGTGTGTGTGTGTTCACTGTGTGAATAGGTATTTTAATTTTGTAGGAAATGAGTTTAAAGAGGAAATCATCACAAACATCCAAATTATTTAGAAAATGTATAGAAGTCTTATTATATTATGTTCTGATTATATGAAATTATTATCTATACATAGTTTATTAGGAAATTAAAGATTTAAAAATTTTCACTACAAGGTGTATGGTACATACACCTTGTATGTACGTAATGTACATAATGACAATACTGTCTGTGGTACTGATGATGTCTTCAGTCTTTTGTGTCAGTTTAACTTCAGTCATTTCAATTTATTGAATGATAGCTCATGAGACTAAGAATTAAAACTTATGGCCAGGTGGTGGTAGCATATGCTTTAATGCCAGCACTTTGAAGGCAGAAGTAAGTGTATCTCTATGAATTTGATGCCAACCTGATCTACAGAGTGAGTGAGTTCCAGGACCTTCAGAGTTGAAACAGAGAAATCCTGTCTTGAAAAAACAAAAACAAAAGCAAAAAATTAAAAATTAGGACAACCTCCCATAAATAGTTATATTTTTGTTCTTGAGCTAATTTTAAGCAAATATTAACAGTTGGCATGTGTGTGAATTCCCAAGCATATTGATTTAATTACATTGACTACTTGGAAAATGTGCATAGAAGAAATAAGTCCACAAGGTCATGTGCATCTACTGATATATATATTTTGTAGCAAATAACTACAATAGATTATGCATTAAATGTTATCCATTGAGTACCAGTGAGACAAGAACCTTATTTCACAAAACACAAAAGATGCAAGCGTCGAGCAGTACTCATTCAATAACCATGCTTGGCATCTTTCTCTGTATCTGTGGTCTTAAGGTATCAGAGAGTGTTAACCCCATAGTTTATCTCTAATGTCTTTTCACTGGAGGATCTCAGCACTGTCCCTTATTCTTCACTGGAACTGTTTTACTGCACTGACTCTTCTGATTTCCCTGGCTGGCTCTGATTTCTCCTAGTTACATGAATCTCCATCTGCTTCCTTTTCTGGTGGCAGAGTAGTCTTGCCTCTATCTTTGCATTTTGCCATCATGTTTCCAGTTTCACTGTTGTTTTAACTATATTTTAAATGTGTAGCAAAGTTGATTGAAAACTGAAGAAATTTCTAGTACTTGTTTAGATTTTTTTCCCCCAGGGAACAGTTAGTCTTTGCCACCAACTGAACTGTTTTTAACTGAGGTTCAGACACTTCTTGCAATATGTTTCAAGTAACCAAAATGGAAAATCCAAGCAAACTGTTTCCTGTGTTTAGCCTCTTGGTTTAAAGACAGCTGGTAGAGACAAGCACTAACATAAATCTTGACTTAGCTTCTCAAACCCTGTACATGAATTGTGAATTCTTTGTTGCTTTTACTGAATGTTTACCATACCTCCTGTTGGTACAGCGAAAAGGACAATGTTTTGGACTAAAAGGATGCATACTCAAAGTCTTCATTTACTCCTTAGCTACATGGCTCAAGAGAAAATCCCTACCAATGTCTATTCCACCCCTACCCCTCTTTTCCTTTGATGTGAAGAAACAAAATGTAAGAGAAAGTACTGAAATTCTGAAAATACTACTATAAATTTTTTAGTGCTAAGAAGTGTCTAAGAAAGCTATCCAATTAGGACATTTTTACTACACAGACATGCTCAACCTGTAGCCACAAGACTGCAGGCATTCCAGCCTAATGAATTTGTAGAGGATAACATTATACCACAATGTTAAATGGTTTGGCATCCACAGAGCAGACATGCTGTCACCACTTAAAAGAATACCCTCAAATTCATTTAAGAAGTATTTTTTCATGATTAAAACTTTATTTGATTTGGAAAAAATTAACACATACCTCTATGACCCATCTTGTTTTTATACTATAGTTCAGTTCATGAGTTCATTTAGATAAGGTCCCACTTGAAAAAAAAATCAATTAATTTAACATTTTATTTTATGAATAACTTTCTTCACTTTTCACAACTTCATATTGAACATATGTCCATTACAACAATAAAGCAAACTTATGTGGATTACTTTTTTATCAGCTGTCTCTTCATAGTTCTGTTGACACACCATAGTGATATTACTGGCTCTGTTGTCTACATCTTAGATCCTTTTCATATTTTGTTCCTTTGCTATACCACATAGCATAACAGTGATTCTGGATAACATAATATCTATATTTTGTTGTTCCCCCATTAGGTTGCTGAGTACTTCTGAAGGAGAAAACATATTTAATTAATTGAGCACATTTAACAATGCAAATTGTCAATAACCTCTACGGAGTCCTCAATAGCATTCAGCTATTCTATTTCTCTGGTTGCTTTATTTTATACTTTTCAAAACAAATAGGTACCTTTTATCTACTATCAAACTTATATAACTCTTTTCCTTAGCTCTTTCATTCTGAACAAATGATTTCACTGATCACTTTACAAAAAGAGAAAGTTAAAATAACACCAAATAAACATATGAGAACCATTTCAATGTATGTTATAGTAAAAATCTGTCAGTTTGTAACTATTTTTCTATTTACTTTTATGTTTCTTCCTATTGCAAAATAGAATTGAAAAGGCTTATGTGATTTGCCAAAGGCCAATATTTAACTTCTAATAGTGATTAATTTTATCTGACAACTTATCTAAGTTGAACAATGCCTATGTAACTGGTAAATTTTATTGCTGGGTGTATCTTTGATGATGTTTCTGGTACAGAATCTGCAGACTTGACTCAAGATGATCACTCTTCGTGTCTCCCAAAGGTGAACTTTGTCCTTTATTTAAACTAGGAAATATACTCGAAAATCTAGTGTTTTAAATCTTAGTGGCAACTGATCACCAGTCTGTTTGTTTTATATCCTTTATTTTGAACTGTATTTACACTGTAAACTTTCTCAGGTCCCCTGCCTCCAGGCCCCAGATCCTGGGTCTGACTATTCAGCCTTAATAATTATGGAAAGGAGTAAATCTCTTGCAGGATTGGAGAAGTGTCTCAGGTTTCAAGAGCACTTACTACACTTAGAGAGGACTGAAGTATGATTCCCAAACCCATGCAAGGCAGGTCAAAACTGGCTGTAGTTGCTCTGGCCTCTGTAAGCACCTGGATAGACATGCACAGACATACACACATAAAACAAGACTTTTAAAAAATAAAAATACATTTCTTGATACGTATCTGTATTTTTGCTATGAATGAAATCCTGATTAATATAATTCTCTGCTTGCAAAACCTGTTTCCTTTCAGAATGAATATTTTAAATTCCATAGTCTTAATGTTAGCAAACACAACATCTTTGATTAAAGATACAATGACAAATTTTATTCTATGCTCCAATTTCCTCAACTTGATAAAACAATGCAATGTAAGCATTGTACATTATTGTGATGATTCTAACAGTAATATAAATTTCATGAAAGAATATGGGAAATTGTAATGCATAAAAATATTGGCTTGTTCACGGCATACCTTTGCTGTGGCTAGTGATCTGACCTGATGTTTAAGGAGGTCTGTGTTCTTCATCTGAGACGTTACAGAATATAATACGGTGTGATTTATTCCTTAAATGCTGTGAAATTAATAAAAGTATTATTTGTCTGGGAAATGAGTCTGTGTGCATTTGTAATGGGCTTGCTTTGCCTGGAGCCGCAGCTGTGCCTATAGTAAGAATATGCCACACTGAAGAATAGCAGCACGATTCCTGCTGCTGCTCTTTTTTTCTCCCTTTTTGCTTTGTTGGTCTTCATTTTGAAGGAATGGGCATCATCTTTACTTTATTATGATGCAGGTGCAAATAATATTGTGCCTAGAAATGTAACAACATCCAAAGCATCCTTGATATCATTATGAAAGCTATCCCAGACACTTGTGTTTATTAAATAGTGTTAATTACAGTGGATAAAACAATCTATACTATGGATGAAACAATCTATTATCGATTTATGGAAAATCAGCTTCAGCTGTTCAAAAAAAAAAGTTAGAACCTTATTCGGGAGGTCAGACATCCTCTGAAATTTTCAGACATTCAAAATCAGGTTTGAGGAATGCTTCCTGCAAATTGGCTTTGCTTCAATAATCAAGAAAACAATGCCTGCTGCATATTCACTCTTATCAATAATTTCTGCTCCCCATGTAAAAAATTATGTATGAACATGCAATTGCAATGGTAAAGGTAAAATTAACAATGTGCTATGTTTTAATTATTCAATAATTAAGTAATTTTTCTCTAATGTTAATGTTAATAAGTGTTCTGAATTAATTGTATATCCTTACTTTTGGAATCCTTCTGTGACTTGAAATCAGGCTTAGCAGGTTTACTTCTCAGGCTTATTTCTCTCCTGATTTCATCTTCTTAAGTCTTGGGATATAATATCAAGTAAAACTGCACCCTTCTAACATTTTTATCACTTCTCAAAGTATTCATTCTGAAACTCTTACAAAGAATGCATTTGCAAATCCTTCTCTCCTACAGAAAGAGCTCTGTATTTGGATTAAAAGTATCTGGCTTTAAATCCAAGATTGACTCTTTAGTTTTAGAGGACTTTAGGTAATTTAGATATGGCTGTGGATGTTATTTGTAGAATGAAAACTATGTTTCTCAGAAAGATACTTAGCAATAGGGTGGAATAAAGTCTGGTTTGTGGCATTGCATTTCAAAGAACTAAGCATATAAAATAGATAACAGCCTATACTGTGTTGGTTTCTTGATTTTATTAGAATCAATTCTTTCATAGTAAATCTGTATTTAATCACAAACTCTTTTGTTTTTTTCTGTCTCTCTCTTTGACTGTCTTTCATGACAATCATCCTTCACAAAGTTTTTCTTTTATTCAAGCACATTTAATAGTGCTTCTCTATGTTCTAAACCTAGTTACCCTTTCATTAAGTTTTAAATCTTGCCATCTTTTATACTACTTCTTATTCTAAATGAATCCTTTATCTTATTTTTCAAATAACACCTTGTGCAAATTCTATTTTCTGGTGAAATTTAACTTCACCAGAGCAATTCCAAACTTGGAAATTTTAGGTGTGTTTTTCCTATTTTCTAATATTTTTGCTGGTTATTTTCACATTTATTGCCATAGAGATTGCTATGCATATGTTCTATTTTCATTAAAAATCAAAATAGACCCCTTTAAAATATTTATTTTATGTATATAACTGCTTTGACAGCATAAATGTATGTACACCACATCTGTGGCTGGTATGTTCAAAGGTCAAAAGAGAATAGCAGATCCCCTTGGGACTGAGAATTACCATGTGGTTACTAGGAACCAAAACCTGGTCCTCTGCATGAAGAAGTGTTCTTTACATCTGAGGCATCCCTCCAGTGCCAAATAGATCATGTTAAATTAAGGTTACCTACAGGTATCTTTCAATTCAAAGTTAGCATATTTGGTAACCACTGCTGGAAAAGTAGTGGCATGGTATACAAACAAATGTTTAAGTACCTATATGGGAGGACGATTTACAGGAAAATGAAGACAGATAAATACAATTGTGATGTAGAACCAGAATACATAGGCTTACATTGGGCAATTGTTTATTTATTGAGGGAGATTACCTAATAGAGTAAATATTTAAATAGAATTAAGAAATATGAAAAAAAAGAGTTCAAGCCTGGAATGGAGATATCCAAGGCAAAGGACACAGTTTGAATATTAGGAAAAATGAGATGTAGGGTCTTATAACTACAAAACTTTGACCTTTCCTCTGCCTCAATCTCTCATAGCCTGTGCATCAGTTTGGGGTAACTTAAACAGAAAGCTGGATATGTGAACTGTGTCTTATTTCCTTTTCCTACACTGAAATAATTTGGTCTACAAAAGCAAATTAAAGGGTAAAATAATTTTCTTCCTCACAGTCCAACACTGCAGACCACAGTGTCTGGGAAGTCAATATTTTCAGAACCTGACTCAGTTAATGATATTAAATTTATAATCAGAAAATAAGAGGAATGAAAGCATTCTGCTACTACTCAGTTTCTTCCCTCCACATACACAGGGCAGGATCCCAGCCAGAGAACGGTTACACACACCATGGGCAATATTTTCCACTTTAAGTTATGCAATCATCATAATACTCTATAAGCATGACCAGAGGCCAGTCTCCCAGATAGCTCTGGATTCTGTCAAGTTGACATTTAACACTAACTGTCCCACCATGTATTTCTGTTTTAGTCAATCATCTAAAGAAGCCTGTGTGCTGCCTGTTCTTGGAAGCTTTACCTGGTTTATCCCTCTTGGAAGTATCTTCATATTTCCAAGTATTCTCAGCAGTCACTGTCATCTCCCACCTATTGTCCTGTTTCCGTATTTTGTCTTCAGATATATAAGCAACACCTCTCACAGAATATTAATTATCATACATGTATACATATATGTATATTATATACATACATATTCAAATATATGTGTATATATTGTATATATATATATATATATATATATATATATATTTACATAAGATAATTGTTTTATTGGAATAGTTCCTCTATCTAATTTCCACTCTGATTAGTGCTCTATGACTAAATTTTTATTCTATACCCTTTTCATTTATCAATTCTTTGATTTCTGTTTGATTGACAATATATACAAACCCATATATATACATCTAAAACTACTTAGGTCTTCCCAAAATTGTTTCTTCTTGAAGTTGATGTTGCTTCATTTGGATAATTGAGAAAACCTCTAGCTCATCAGGTACCAGCTGTTGGATTCACCCTTGATTATTTTTTACTTTTGCACATCAAATACAGTTGGTCTGCAAGCCTTTTGCCTATTATCAAAATAAATCTAAAATATGAGCTTTTCCCCAGTGCCAATGTTCTCTAGTGGAAGTCTCCATTGCCTTTATTTTGAACTATTACAATGCTTTTGTAGAAGATCAGTTACTCAGGGCCACCCCCACTATTGTCATCTTTGAATTATTTTCTTCAGAACAATCAAAATGATATTTTTCAATGTCACATCAGTATTTAAGAAACCTTTATTTTCCAAGTTGTTTTAAGTAAAATGAAAGTCATAAATGAAGGCATTTTGGGTTGCATGTTATAACTCTTGCTACATCATCTGCCACTTGTTCCTCTTGCACTTTTCTCTATCCAGAGTGCTTTCTTTACCCAGATATGTTCTGATTTACAGTGGAAGTTCCACGCTCCTGAACTGAATTTTCTCACTCTGATATTTAGCCAGAATTCTCCTCAGTCATGCCTTCTCAGATGTAAGATTAAAACTATAGGATCTCTCCTAGGTTTTAACCACTTCCTATCTATGTCTTCTCTATATTGTGTTAGTCACAACGGTATATAATTTATAGTGTTCATTATTTAAACATTGGTGACAACTATGTAATAATAGGAATGCTATAGGTTTGTGTTTTAGCAATATCTGAATCCCTTAAATATTGCAATGAACTATAGTATGAAAATTTCTAGAACATTTGAAGACTATATATATACAATATATATAGCTTCTCTCTATATATATTCATATATGTGTGTATATGTATACGTATATACACACATATATGAATATATAGAACGGAAAAGGCTGGGATTCCTGTAAGCCCTTTAATCTTCATTTCACCATCCCCATTTTTCTTCTCAAAGGCAAAGACATTAATCATTATTGCTTATTCTTTTAACCCATATAAAACAGCTCAAAATTAACTCAATAGGCACCTCGCCATAATCAACGGTGGTTATACTTTATAGTGCTATATAATATTTCATTCTATAAATATATGTTTTTCATTTTATTGTTCATTAATATCTTTATTCTAATTTATATTCTAATTTATTTTGTTATTTTCAACAGTAATGTTTCTGTCTTTTTATATGTCTCTGCAAAATATGCAGAAGGAAATAGGAACCCTGATAAGACCTTTTGTATGCAGGCCATCTACATGTTTTAATAAGTAAATTATAGTTTATAGGAAGAATTGAGGATTTCTTCACAGCTGTAGCCTATACTCTCACTGAAAGAGTCCAGATCCTTCTCTTTTGAATCTATCCATGACTCAATCTTTTGAAAATCACCTTATAAATATTGTAAAGAGTTAGTAAGACACACAATGATTTGCATGTAGATATCATAACATTTTCCTCACACATATATTATGATAAAAAAGTCTAAGTCAAAATTGGAATATCATTCTTTTCACAGTCATGCAGTCATAATCTGACATACTGAGATGATACAGAACACTACAGAGATACAGAGATATGTATATGCACCATGGTACAAACTCTTCTTGGTATTCTTTTGCCACTAATCCAGATAATCTGTCACAACTTCTCATTTTCATAGCTTGTAGAATTAAAAGAACAACTGGGAAAATAATCAAAAGGTTAATATTAGCATTACATTTTATATAGGCAAAACATAATGGATTTTTGTCTCTCTTAAGACACTGTCAAATATTTTTCATATGTATTAACAATATGCTAAACTCAAATCTAAAATAATTCCTTATTCACCCATAAATTCACTATGTAATTCTGTTATTAGAGATATCTATTCTTATTTCTAGTCAATGGAAGAGGGCAACGCCATCTGTGCTCACTTCTCAACCAGTCCTGACTGATAAAAAAAAGAGATATGGAATCTAACGAAGTTACTTTATTATGAAAAGTCATAAAATACTTTCTAGAAGTATTTCCACATTTAATAGAGAATACATGATTGTGTACAAGAGATATTAAGCACTCACCCCATTGTTACAGATGATATTCATCTTTATTTGGTATCTATTCACTACAATTGTTTTGCAATCTGTACATTTGGACTTACTCAGAAGTAATAATAATAATAATAATAATAATAATAATAATAATAATAATAATAATAAAAGAAGACAGATTAAGTTCCCGCTATCAATTAAGCATGATGGTAATATTCCATGGGGTATTAATGGGCAATCGGGGGACAGAAGGAGAAGGATCTTTAAGATTGAGACCAGCCAGGTCTACATAATGAAGTCCAGGCCAGCCAGGTATAAATAAAGAAAAAGAAAGAAAAAATGAAAGAAAGAAAGAAAGAAAGAAAGAAAGAAAGAAAGAAAGAAAGAAAGAAAGAAAGAAAGAAAGAAAGAAGGAGGAAAGGAAGGAGGAAAGGAAGGAAGAAAGGAAGGAAGAAAGGAAGGAAGGAAGGAAGGAAGGAAGGAAGGAAGAAAGGAAGGAAGGAAAGAAAAAGAAAGAAAGAAAGAAAGAAAGAAAGGAAGGAAGGAAGAAAGAAGAAAGAAAGAAAGGAAGGAAGGAAGAAAGGAAGGAAGAAAGAAAAAGAAAGAAAGAAAGAAAGAAAGAGAAAGAAAGAAAGAAAGAAAGAAAGAAAGAAAGAAAGAAAGAAAGAAAAGAAAAAGAAAGGAGAAAGAGAGAATATAAAACTCAAGGACTGAACAACCATCAGCATATTTCTCTGTAGGGTGACCGCTTAGGTCAGACATGTGCTTTTCATGCTTTTTGCCATATATTTGATTCACCCAAGCCCTCTTGTGTTGCATTTACTCAGGCTTTCTCTATGCTGGGTGGGGCTATTGGACAATCACAGCCTTTCCTGAAAGGAATGGAGAGAAATCACTTAAGATGGTGCCTCATCATACAACAAGATAGTCTCTGATGATATGTTACAAGACTTTCACAGCAACATTGAAGTAAAGACCAATATTAGATGTTTCAATATGTCTTCATCTCATTTTTATTATCACAATAATAAGAAAAATCAACCAAAGAATCAATGCGTAATAGTGAATGCACAGCTACACTAAAGCCTTGATAGAATGTGATATGAACAAACAACAAAATTCTTAACGTAGTTCTGAGTGACACATAATCAGTAAATCAAAAATATTTATAAATATACCTTCAACTGAAAAGTATCAAACTTTTGGGAGTAATGACTATTTTTTTGGTTTTAACCAAAGTTAAGGAAGGAAGTTGAAGAATTTTAAACAATTTTTTTAGGCTATTCTGTTTTTACAAATACCTTTTTGGACTCTCAGTTTTAAAAGGGAAGAAAGAAATTAAATAATATACAATTGCAAACGAAAAAACAACTCATGTTGAAATATCATTAAGGATACTTTTAAACTCAAGAAGCTACAATTTTACTTATAGAAGTACGTAAGTTTATATATTATGAATCAATTTTATAATTAGTTATGAACAAACATCAGATAATAGTTTTACCCAAATTAATTAAATATTTCCCACTATGTTTTAAATTAGCCCAACTCCATTCTTATAGAGATAGGGAAGTCCATTCTTTTTCCAAATGAAGTATTTAAGTAAGACACGATAGGAACCCTTCCATTTCTCAGCTTGACAGTGACATAAAACAGACACTGAAGTTGATACAAGCACAGCCTACTATAATGTCATGGACATTTTTCTTACAAATTTCATTATTAATTTAAAACTCTCTCAAGCATAAATTATATATGAAAAAGTAGAAAATGGAAAGACTGCATTCTCTGTATTGAGTGGAAAGACTACATAATCTTCATGTCTGTGTCAGTAAGAAATGTTGTTTCCTTTTCAATTCACTGATAAGGATATTCTTATCCTTTTCAAGAATGAGTAAGAAATAATAATGACAAATGCAAGGTATAGAGTGCTTTTATTCACCCTGATGGAACATTCATAAGGGATTTGACAACAATGAGGGTAAAGTGGAAAACCTTTGGTGTGGTTCACACAATCATTCAAATATAACATGCAGATCTTTCTCCAGAAAAGCAATGTTGAAAAAGTCTCATAAGACTTCAGCATTTGACCTTCCTCACTTGCTTGATAAATCACAGTAATGGCCAACTTATGGTAATATATTACCAGGGACACACTAAACCTCTCATCCATTGTTTATATGCTATCTTGAGCCAGATTCTACATTGTTCTACTGAATACAGGTAAAGATAAAAGAATTAAAAATTCCATATTCGACATTCTTTTAAAGATGATGGATGATCCTATGAACATTGACTAGGATTAAGTGTGTTAGCAGTAATACATACATAAAAAACACTGCCAAAAAGTCTTCTTATATATAAATATTAGACAAATAGAAGTATGGAATTAAATAAATTATGTAAAGGCTGTATCCACAATGGAATTTTTAGTGAAGTGCATGCTGTTAATCTTGAAAAATATACAATAATAAATTCTAAGTGATGGTTATTGTAGGTGACCTAGTCTTTATAAAGTAACATGTATCAAGGTACTATAAAGAGAAAAAGAATACTGAGTTAAAGGGCTGGAGAGATGGCTCAGCAGCTAAGGGCAACTGCTGCTCAGGCAGAGGACACAACTTTGGTTCCCTGTTTTTATTTAAGTTACAGGGTTCTGTGACCCTCAGCCACACTTTGTGGGCACCTGGACACATGTGGTGCACATAAAGTCATGCAAGAAAAAAAATCAACATAAATAATAGATAAGTTTTAAATATAACAATTTGAAAATTTAAAGATTTACGTATGAGTTACAGTAATGATATAAACTATAAAGATATTAGAACATACTGTCAAAAATCTCATCTTTCTTCCTTAAAGTGGCAGTTTTCTTACATTAAAATTGAAGATATTAAACACTTCATATTCCTTTGAATTTCTTTCTGTGCCTCTGATTTTCTTATAAGTAAGGACACCAGAGATCTATTGTCAGTGTTTTTATGGAAATCATACAGTGAAATTTGCATAGCATAACTGTAAAAAAGTATATAAAAGACACTAGTAAAATCATGGCTATTGAAGAAAAATCTACACCCACTAATTTACTAAACCAGCATAATCCATTTGTCCTTAGAGCCACAGATATAGCCAGACATAATTGTAGTCTCTATCCATCACCAGGGAAACTTCTCTTTGCAGCAGATACACAAGCATAATCCTTAATGACAATGTATAAACATTTGTCGTTCTACTCACAGATAAGTGGAGTTTTCATCCCTCATCAAGGGAACGTCTCTTTGCAACAGATGGAGACTGCTAAAAAAAAACAAAACAAAAAAAGAAAGAGAAAAAACAAAAACACAACAATCCAAATGCAGAGTTGTGGAGGCCATTCCCAGTGGGTAAATCTACCAAACACTCCCACTCCTAAGGCTTGGGGAACATTGCAGAAAACAGGACAGGAAAACTGTAAGAGTCAAAGGGTCAGAGAATGTGATGTGATAATGCGTCATCTAGCAACATCAGAAGCTAGACGTACAATGCCTCATGAACAGGATTGCTCAGACTACAACTGAACAAGGAAGATGGCAGCAAGTAACATACCAAAGTTGACAGGGAACGCTAGTGAGGCCTCAACTAAAACCAAAGAACTACAGGTAACTGAGTAAATCTGGGAGATGAGAGATAGATAGATAGAGGGGTGGGTAGACAGGGAGAAAGAGAGGAGAGAGAGAAAGGCAGAGAGAGAGAGAGAGAGGTGGCCTTCTCCAGGAAGAAGCACACCAATTGGTTGTCCTGTGCCAAATTATCAGAATATATATATGCAATTCTGTATATATTACACACACACACACACACACACACACACACACACACATACACAGACATAAAGTAACATTGTATAGATCTGATTATAACTCTGCCTTTTTTTTAGAATAAGAAATTTTATAAATGATTTTGCATTTTTTCAGGAGTGCACAGTTAAAGCACTTTAGACTTTTAAAGAGATATTAAGGTTTTAAAGAAATAGAATTCTCAAACACTGTGAGATATCTAAAGTTCCACTATATTTCATATTATAACAGTAGTATGAGGCCTTGGGACAGATAAAAAAGAAGTTATTGTTTAAAATGATGTACTTAGGTGTTAAAATTGACAAGGTAGAGAATGTCAGTTTTAGCTATTAGCAGGACACAAACCTAGAGTCACCTGGGATAATAAAAGTTCAATTGAAGAGTTACTATCTCATATTGGTATGTGGGTAAGTCTGTGAGACATGTTGTTAACAGCTAATATGTGTAGGGTGGCTGACCTACTGGGTTTGGTGTCATCCCTGAGCAAGTAAGCCAGAGAATAAAGCCTGTAAGAACATCCACCCATGATCTCTGCTTCCATTGTTTCCTCAGGTTCCTGCCTTGTGCTCATGCCCTGTCTTCTCTTAATTATGCACTATATCCCCTAAGCTAAATAAACCATTTTCCCAATTTTTAGGGCAACATTTTATCAAATCAACAAAAATGTAAGTAAAATAATCCTGGAAGGTAATGTCTGAATAATCTCTGATTTTCTTGCTGAGTAGATCGGTACATATTAAAACATCCCTAAGTAAATATAAACAACTCACAATATCATGTTTATCTCTACCTTGACCAAGAGCATCCACATTATGTACAGTGTCCCTGAGACTCCCATGTATCTGCTGAGTCTAAGATGCAGGCATTCCACTGAGAACTCCAATGTATACACAATATCCTCTACCAAAGAGCACTCAACTACTTGCCCCACTCCCATCTTTTTTCTTCCCTCACTCTATAGCCAAGATCCATTGTTCCTACAGCCCCCACATTTTTATGTCTTTCTGTATGCCAGAGGAACTCTTGGCTTTTATTTTGAAAAACAAAAAAGGACAAAATAATGTGACCTCAAGAAAATGAGTGTAGGATATTTGACCTTGAATACATGCACATTCTCTCTACTACCTACTTGCTCTCTGATAATGCCATGATGACATAGTACCTGACTCTTCTGTGCCACAGTAATATAATAGGTTTTCTCCATTTTTGTCTAGTCCATTGGTATGCCATGTGCTATTTCATTTACATGTAGCAGAACAGACACGTTCACACAGAAAAATATCCCATGGAAACTTTCTACATAATGACTAACACATTCTCTTTCATGCTTACTTTCAGTTTCCTTGGGTATTATTTTCTATTTCTCCCCAGTCTCCCATCTCAGCTCTAACTCCAATATTCTATAAATAACTAGAAATAGACTCCATCAACAAGGAGACTGCTTAAAAATTTGAATCCTGGATCCCAGTGTTCCTTACTATTTGATTTTTGTCAGTACCTAACAAAGAAGTTCTGATCTCATTGAGTAGGCTAAAGATCTACATCTGAAGTGGAAATTATTGGCAAGAAGCACAAGTATAATTCCTATCATCATATTATATATGTTAGTAACTGAACATATTTTGAACCCCTAAAGAAGCTGCTGTTATATTTTATTACTATACATTTTGATATTAATCTTATACTACTATAAAAGCATCATTTTGATTGCAATCAGTTGTGCACCAATAGAACATGAATATTATATAATATTTGCATACTATATTGACTACATGAACAACTTTGATTCTCACTGACTAGAGCTAGAGAACTGTTAAACATGATCTTCTGTTATGAATATTTTAGCTCTTTCTATGATACAAAATTTAAACAATGCACTTGGTTTATGTAGTTTACTCTATACAGCCAAGAATATTAACTGAAATTAATTTCTCATTTAAAACATAATAATTATCATGATGAAAATGTTTTATTTTATTTTATTTTTTTCAGCAGTCAAAAAAGGCTCTTATTAGGGGTGAGAAATATACACACACAGCAGACACACAGTAAACACTCTCCGTAAGCAGAAGGACCCAGGAAGCCAAAATCCAGCTTCTTTTTGAAGGACAGATTTTAAAGACTCTGAAGAGTCTTCCTCCCAAAATTTAAGGTTGGTCAATTTGAAGAAAGGATGGTCGAGTAGCCCAGCACTGTTGTAGACCCTGAACTTGTAGAGCTGGATTATCAGCAGGAACACTACAGAATCCACAAGAAAATTTGCTTTCAGCTATCTGGCTTTTGTCTCAGCTCAGGAAAAGTGAGGAAGAAGCCATCCATTTGAAAGCTTAACACCTGTATTACATACTTATTATCCTCTCCCTATCCTATCAATAAGTCCTCCATCTAATTCTTACTTCTCATTTCCCTCTCTCAGAGGTCACTCTAACTTCCTTTAAGGCTTTGG
Source organism: Cricetomys ansorgei (assembly GCA_026225945.1). NCBI lineage: Eukaryota > Metazoa > Chordata > Mammalia > Rodentia > Nesomyidae > Cricetomys > Cricetomys ansorgei. The sequence continues at coordinate 3,587,750 of JAMJFZ010000039.1, forward strand.
GAATACAGACCACTTTAACTGCTTCACACTGATAAAAGGGATAATGAGAAGCAATGTGAAGGATTTCTCAGAGGAAGGTTGATCTAAGGCATATCATAAAATTTAACTGAAAAACTTAATCACTAGCAAAGACCCAGAATATAACACAGCCCTATGATGACGCATAATCCTCAGAGAGGGCTATGCAAATGAAGTAGTATTTTGACAAAAATTTTTAATATATGATTAACTTCTTCAAATGTTTGTGCTAAAAAGTATCACATAGTTAGGAGATTATTTGTAGAACAGAGTTGTCTGTCATTACACAGTGATACATAGGTGTCCTATACATCACAATATCCTCTGACTAGTGAATTGAACACCTGCAGCTGGCAGCATAGATGATTCTCTCTCTCTTCTTATAATAGTATTCTCCTAACATACTGGTTGAACTACAAGGCCTGATATCACGACATGCTTTCAGAGCAGTGGTTACGTACTCCCCTAAGTATTCACATTTGACTCAGATATGAAAAAGATAGATGATAGATGATAGATAAATAGATAGATAGATAGATAGATAGATAGATGATAGATAGAAAGATAGATAATAGATGATATAGATAGATAGATGATAGAAAGATATAGATAGATAGATAGATAGATAGATAGATAGATAGATAGATAGATAGATAGATAGATAGATGATAGATAGATGATAGATAGAATCAGGTTTTAATCTGGATCCTGATAGAAAATTTATATCCTTGGAATTTCAGGTACCATATCTAAATTTGGGCCAAGTAGGTAATTCTTGATATGTCCCTAGTTAAAAGAGTAAGATGGCTAAGATCCATTGGCAAACAAGTTGACTAGAGATACATGGAGATAATGCCACGTAAACTGTCTTTACTTCATATAATTATATTTAGATGTTTAACTAAGAGTAATTCAATAAAAGCTCTGTGCTCTCTATGCCCCAACTCTGCTAAAGGATGTCATGATTTGCTTTGGATAGAATTAACTCTATAGAATGTAACCAGAAAGCCAGAGCTAGATCACAGTATGAGTAATTTCTTTCAGTCTTCTGAAACTACCCCCATTCTGGAGTTTGCTTTATCTTAAGTAAATTCATTTGTTGTTTAAAGTTCAGAATCTTTGTTAAAATTACTTCAGTTTATTCTCATTATCTTAGTTAATCTACATAAGTAATCAAATATCTGCTGGTGCTTATACAGGGCCTTCAAACCTGCAGTCTAATGTTCATGGTACTAGAATGTATTATGCATACTACCAGAGGAAATAGGTAGACACCAATCCAGTTACAATATCTTCAATCTACAATGGTTACATACCTGCATGACATGCTGGGCAACAGTGGCACAAAATTTATGTGAGTAACTCACCACTATCTGACTGGATTCAAGGCCCACTCCATGAGATGTAGACTATGTCTAGCACTGTTCAGGTAGACAAGAACCTGAGACTAGATGGGCCATAAACCTTGAGGAAAACCTAATGCTAAAGGAAATTAGCAATAAAATAACCCTTAATGACATTCAGTTACAATCCTAGATCAGTGTCTTTCTCAGGCATCATCAAAGAAGCTTCCTCCTGCAATAGATTATAACAAATACAGAGTCTCACAGCTAGACAATGCGCTGAGAAAAAACAGACCTTAAAATGCTAAGTCTTAATGGGATGTCCCCATGAAATCCTTTCCCTAAGGCCTCAGAAATTTTCAGAAAAGTAGTTCAAACAATAAATAAGAGCCAAATGAGATGGAAAACATTAAGAAAACAAGGCCTTCAAGATAGATCAGTGCTGATAAACAAGTGAATTCACAGAGATTGTGGTAGCCATCACATGACCTACCCATACCCATCTAAGCCATATTGGGTACCAACACTGAGAGGGGACATGGATACAAGTTTCCATCCCTTACCTAGAAGCCACCCCCAATTTACAAATACTCACAAATGAAAATTAGTTTTCTTTTAGAAAGTCTCAGTGGCTATATATATGACACTTTAGGGCAATCCCCATACCCAGATTTAGATGCCAACATAAAATTAACTCAATGGCATGTTTGGAGGTTGTTTGACTCATAAAAGCATGTTTGGGCATTTGTTTTTTTTTCTTTTTTCCTTTTTTTTATCTTATAGATCCTTTGTTTATATATCATGATTTCAGGTTTTGTTTTCTAAGGAAGACCATGAAAGAAGAAAGTTGTGTATGTAGTTCTGCTGCTGTTCTGTGCTTCTCAGGTCTCAGGTTCCGAGAAAACATTTCTAACAATGCATATTTTCTCTGTAGCAAATGAAAGGGGTGCTGGAAGTTGCCACTAATCTTTAGCATCAAAATGTTAAGTAGCTTATTAACCACAATAATGGGTCAAATAATTCAGAGACATTTGCAAGGCAAACAGGGAGCTGCTCTTCTGTCTGCTGTGCTTTTTCCAAAATCACAGGTTAATAAAGAGGGACTCTGTCTATTATAATTGGAAAGGCCAAGGGCTGTACCTGACACATCTGCCACATTTAGACACCAGAATGATTTCATTAACAGCATCTTTGCATTAAGAAATTATATTATTAGGAATCTTACTTGTATGGTCCCAGAAATAACATAGTTAACAAAGGAAGAACTGTAAATATAAGGGTATTTCAGATGCTACAGTGAGATATCCATGACATGCACTCTGATGTTATGCAAATACTCTGATGCTTCTTAGCAACAATTTGAGAAAACTGCAAAATAATAAATAGACCAAAATAAAATACACAAGCTTAGATTTACACGCCAACTTTATTCTTTACTTATGAAAGAAGTTATTGTTATACATTATTTTGTAACTTTAGACTTGGTTTTGTAATTTTAAAGTAGAAATAATAATGAGTTTGCTATGCTGCAATATTGTTTTAAAGTATAAATCAGTAATGTGTGTCAAATGATTCTGTAACCATTATAATACTACAGCAGTTTTCTTCTTCAAGGACAGCATGGTAATGCTTGAGGGTAAAATTATTTCTTTTCCTGAGGCTCAGTCATGTCTATCAAAGCCAGCAGACTCAGATGAGAACAGAAAATGCTAGTACCTAGGGAATGATCATATGTATTTTCACACAAGGAAGGTGTCAGGCCATAGCCCAATGTTCTCTGTTGTCCTGCCTATATGAAAATGTAACGGAAGTTAGAAATCACAAGGAAATTATGTAGTTTCGTCGGAATTTAAAAGGTTATGGAATATATGCATATTTCTGTCATCTCAATTTGTATTCAGAAAAATCATTTACTAACATACGTTCATTATTAATAATCTGGAAATAGATTTACCATTCATGATCCTGAATTCATTACTTTTCATTTGTGAAACACAACATTGTCAATAGTCTCACTCTAAGCAGGGCCAGGATGTTAGTTTACAAGCAAAGATGCTTCTTTGGGGACTACATAAAGCCATGCATTTGTGTATTCATATTTTCTCTTCTAAATTAAATATATTAGATTACATATGCTTGCATTTCATTATGAGACTATAAAAACCAATATACTCCATAAATGTTGACATGATGAAGAACCTAAATCATATTTGTACTGTGATGAAGAAAACCACTACAACACAATGGAAAATTAAATCTCTTATAGTAACAAAGGTATTAAGAGTCATAGCACAAATTCTTCTAAATGTAGATGAGGAATATGCTTATATATGAATTATAGTAAGAATATTTAATTTAAAATAGATAAAGGTAAACATTTTATTAAATTTAACTAATATAATAATTTTATAAATCTATATGTCCTTGACTCTCTTTAACTGGGTTTATTCAGTCACTTCAATTCCTAACAGTCATCCCAATTATTACAGTCTTTTATTGATATATATATATATAATATATATATATATATATATATGAACATAAATTTTAATTTTCACAACTCAGTCATCATGTACATGTCATATTATATAATAGTGAAGACACACTAGATCAATTAAAGTAATATAGCTTGACTGAAACTAAGATAAAGAAGAGAAATCTGAACTTTACCTTCGATAAAAATTTAGATTATGTCAATGAATTATGAAACAAAGGCTATGGATTTATTTTTGATCAAGGGAGGTAACCTCTGCTCTCCTGAGGGAACTTGGTATAAGTTTCCCATCAATTCTTGTTAGTCAGAAGACTCTTCTACATCCACCCTACCTGATATAGTTCCCAAGTCTCTGTTTAAGTTCCATGAAGCTGAAATGTAAAACTTTATAGCAATGAGGTCAGCTCCTTTTCTGCTTTAAATAATATCCTTTAGTTCTTATCAGCTGTTCCAATATGAATATGATTTTAAGAATTTAAGAACTTGGTTATGTTTCTGAGCCTCAATTAATTTTGTTGGAATTTTTATTACTTATAGAACTCTTCTTTGTTGAAAAAAAAAAAAAAAAACCTCTCAAGAGACTGAGTTCGTTTAAACAAAATTTTGTAAGGCAAAAATGTAAAATTCAATTGTGTTGCTCAGTTTATTAAACAAACATTTAGAATTGAAATATATTTTAAATACTGAAAAAAATCTCCTATTTTGGTAATTTAGTTGGTTATTTAGTACCTAAGAAATCACAAATATTCACAGGAAACAGGATCATACACTTGGTGGCAATGGAACAATTTCTAAATTGATACAATTTTCTAAATTTCTAAAATGATGAAAACTAAAAAAAAGGAAATTAATAATGATAAAATATTTGTCTGGATAACAATTTGATGTATCTAAATATGACATACTTATTAAAGAAAGTGGAAGATAACCATTTTAAAATTTATAAGAGTGTTACCCAAGTGGGAATATTTGAATGATTCTTTCCTTTTATTTTTTTTCTATTTTCCAAAAGAATTCCATATAACTTAAATTGCTTAAAGAAGTACTTGTTTGTATACATAAATTAAGCTAAACTCTGATATTAAATACTAGAAAGGACTAACGTCTGAATGTATAAATCCTTACAGGAGGCAAAGGTATAAAATTTGTAATCAACAGTATTTCAAGTAGAAGAATTATTCAAGTAGAATCTGTACTGTTTCATTTCTTCATTGCAAGCACTTTGAAAACAAAAAACTGTGGCTCTTCTTAATTCCAAAAGTTTATGTCTCCCCAAACATTGCTAGAAGTATGCTTTTGCCTGCCTGTGATCCAAATGTTGGATATGAGTGTGCTTAATTGTTTTTCATGATGATCTGTGTGGGTTTGAAGGATGCGGGAAGACAGTTGGATTTGTTATTATTTTCCTATGAAGGAAAGATGAAATTATTTTCCTCTTAAAGTTGTAACTCCTAACACTACATAGCTGTATACAAGAATGAATAATGTTGCAATAGGCTGCTGTTTCTCAATCACTATAATTTAATTCATAGAGATATTCAGAAAGTTAGAGAATTTCTTTACCAAGATAAAGAAAATAAGTTTCATATGACTCCTCAGAAAAGTCACCTATTTAATTCATGATAAAGAAATCCAGCACATATAGTGAAAGCTATAATTTTATGTCATTATTTCTCAATATTTCCAAGAAGAAATATCCATGTTAGCAATGGAACTCAGCTCAAGTCTAGAACTCAGCTATTGTCTGTTCTCTTTTGGTCAGCTGAGACTATGAAGAGTTCAACAGTTTCACAAGTCCTATTCAATACAGGAAAATCAAAATCAGCCAGTGAAATAACTATGGACAGCTAACTAAGTGGAGAAATTAGATAGTTTGAAAATAATTAAACTTACCCTACTGAACTTAAAATGTTCTCATGATTGATGAAATAAGGCAGAAATATGAGAGTAGAGCCATTTGAAAGTAGTATTAATGATGAGCGTTGACACAAGCTTTTTTTGTGTAATTTAGAATTGCATATCTTGATTCCAGTATAATGCCTGAAATATGATTATCTCCATGTAGGAATAAATAGCAGCTTTTTCCTGTGACCATAGCTATTATCTCAAGTATATGTTACTCACCACTATACATATTTTGCAAAGATAAAACTGGACCTTGCAATATAAATTAAAAATATGAAGTAAACTTTTGTCAGTTACTTCTATAGAAAAACATTCATGATGTGACATGTCTCCTGTGTGAAAACCATATGGCTGGCTCACTAGAATGCCACCTGATGAATTTATTTATGCTGCTGTTTATATACTTTCATATGTAGAGATGGCATTCCTATTTCATGCTAAATGTTCTTAAATGTAAGACATAAATAAGTAATGATTTGAAATGATCTGGGAGAATACGTTTTCAAAAAAATGAGGAATAAAAAATTCCCAGCAGTCTTGAGTATATACATAAAGGATTACAAGTCAAAGCACCCAAAAGATATTTATACATTTGTGCTATTGCTGCATTGTTCACAATATCTAGGAAATGTAACAATTCCATGAACATATGGGTAGAAAAATGCAGTATGTATTCACAATGAAAATCTTTTAGCTAAAATAAAATGAAATGATATTTGTAGAAAAAAAAGTCTGAATAGGAGAACATTATTTTTAACAAAATAAGACAAACAGAGAAAGATTAATACCACATATCCTAACATATCTATGTGCTAGAGGCTGCTCAAGTAAGGGCAGGAGAGAAAGGGGTGGGGGGTGTTGAGGTCATCTTGGGGGTGCGGGGAGAAGCAGGCATGAGTCTTGTGGATGGCCAAAACATGCTCTTTATTCTGACTGTTTCCTTCTCTTCTCTCTCTACCATTCTCTCTATATAAAAATCTAAGCTTTTCCCTCTGTACAATTTTTTTTTTAATTTAAACTTATTCTCTACTGTATTTTTCCCATAAAATCACATACACCTCTTACACACACACATACCTTGCAGACTTTAATAGCCTTAGTCTTCCCACTCCCTATAAAGACATATTCATTCACACATTCGTACATCTTGCAGATAAAACTGAGCTTCAACACACATATGTCTTACAGTGTTAAAATCTTGAGCCCCATACATTTCTGACTAACACTGTTTCAGGAGCCAGTATATGAATTTCTGAGATTTATTTGCCCTTGCCACCACAGCATGGAACAATTCAAACCTAAGTACTTAGATAAAATGTAAGTTTAAATTAGCAATTATTCAAATATTAAGTTTTATTGATTTTACTGAAAATATTTAGGATATAAGTAAATCTTGCAATTGTGATTTCTAAACTTAAAAGGATAGCACAAGTATTTACTGTAAAACTACAAAAATACACCAGTTATTTGCATGTTTATCTTGTTTGTTTCTATTTTAGTTTTATAGATATGGTCTAGCCATATTTAAAATTACCTATTAGTCATAACTCAGGAAAATAAATAGCTTGTAAATATTAGCTATTGTTCAAATGAAAATATATGGCAAAAACAAATGATACGTTAAGCGATAATGATGTGGTTTAATGGTAGACTATTTGAGTAACATTTGAAATGCCCTATATTTGATACCAAATATAGTTATATGAATACATTTGTATAAACATTTGCACACACACACACACACACACACACACACACACACGTACAAATACATTATTTTTCTTGGATTGAAAATGATGTTCTTTCTGTGTCCTGATGAGAAGCTGGACAGTTGAGATTCTATTTTCATCAGGGACACTTGTACTTGGAACATCAGGCTTTAGTAGTATTTTCTAGACACCAAAACTCTCCAGTGCTAACCACAACAGACTATATTAGGGATGGCAGCTCTCCCTTTTATAAGATCATCTCTTAGTAGCTACTTAAAATATGGTTAAATGTCAAAGAATAATGTAGGAAGATGCATTGTGGATATATAGGAGAGGAAGATAAACATGGTGACATCACTAATGGTCTGCCATAAGTAACTGTGTTATCTTCTACATTTTTCAGTTGTATTTATTTGCTACTCTGTGTAGCTCTTGATGCATCCATCTGCTTAAACTGTTTGTGTTCTGATAGAATAGACAACTTAGAATCACTCAAGCAGACATGTTAGGTTATTAATCATGTTTGGATTCTTAGTAAAAGCTTCATAGTGGCAGTTTGTAATTTTAACCTCTTTTCAGAACTATACTAAAGAAGCACTTTGATTTTTCCTACATGACAACAGACTTATACTTCTATGTGGTATTTCTATTGTCTTCTAGGCATTGGCTTTCTCTATCCCCTGTTCTTTAAGTTCAATGAAGCCAATTTTCAGAATATAGACATAACTCAAGAGTAGTGTGCTTTATTCATTTGTATGAGATCTTGCATTCAAAACTCATCATTACAAAAGAATAAATATATAAAATACTTTTTTTTTTCTCCAGAAAGAATTAATTCTGGTCATTGTTTTGAATTTCTCATGTAATTTTGTATTCTATATCATTGTTTCATTTCTGTAAAGATATTAACTACAGCGGAATGAGTAGCCATACAAATTGAGTTGTAAGAAGGAGTATGAACTTCTTGTAATCTTCTAAGTAAAAACATATCTGTTCATATATACGATCCAGCATCATATGCTGACAGATTTTCTAATTGAAATTTTCCATAGGTATTAAAATGCTGAGTGCTGGGTGGTTCAATGAGAGAATTAAGGAATATTTTTAACCACAATAGAGAAATTATAATCTAGAAATTAGTACTCATTGATTGCTTAATTATTTACTTAACAAACTATAAGATTTTTATTTAGACAAAACTATGCAAAATCATCTGAATTCTGGGAACGAACAACAATGTACAAAGTAATTAAATATCTCCTCCTATCAAATATTGGATAGTGTTACCTTTTTAAGTAACCTCAAATTCTTAGAAGCTTTGAACAATAAATATTAACTTATTGTCCAGATAGAATTCACATTAGTAATTGAGTGGGGATATTGCTCTATATTTTTTTTCCTTAGTTGTCAAAGTCACTGGGGCAACAACCATAATCTCACTTCCTTGATCATTTTATATTTTGCATAGAACCATGTAATTAGTTCTGGTAAATGAAGTGTAAGCTCTAAAATAGATGTATACTGGTTCTGTTCTGAAACGTTCAATTGTTAGTACAAAGCCCTAAGAAATCATATTAGTCATATAGTTTAAATTAAGAAAAATAGTAGTTTATCTTCAGAATTGTACTTTTGCTCAGAAAACCATAGAAGGTCAACCTGGTATGCCAACACTGAATAATAATCAGTGGAAGTGTTAGGCAGAATCTCATCTAGGAAATTAGAGTTCTATGGTAAAAAATAGAGAAAGCTCAAGGTTCTTGCAGTAGAGGTCTATGTTTGTTCTAACACATCATGAAAGTTACTATACTGGAAGGTAGTACTGAAAGAATATGGTACAGAACCCAGTCAGAGTTGTATAAATGAGCTACTCAGAATGACTGCACAGGTTTTATAAGAAAAATAAAATGAATTTTGGGGTTAGAATCTCTCAGTAGCACTATGATTATCGTATTTACAATAATAATCTGAGGGTCAGGGTAGACAGGAGATGACCAGTTAAGAGGCATTTAGACAAGACTAGTATAGGCTTCAACTAAGTTTCCACTAAGGAAGTAAATGGAATTGTTAAATTCTTATTCCGCTTTGACAGTTCACCTGGCATAGCTTACTGAACAAATAGTTGTGGTGTAAGAGACAAAGGGAGGAGTCAAGGGTTAGTGTTTTTTCAGCAAAGCAAAAAAGGATACCCTTGGCAATGAGGTCTACCACTGAACAGATCTGAGTATCTTGCCCTTCTGTTGCTACCGCAGCTTCTTCTTACACCCTCATCTATGCAGTTTTCAACTTTCCAGAGCCTAGGTAATAGCCTCCAACTGCTACCACATGAGACTCTCCATCATCCCACTGAGAGTCAGTTCTCTAGGTAGCAACCCAAGTGACCTTTTTAAAACAAAATATTTCCAATCCAAGGACCCAAATTCAATGTTGTTGCTTTGAAATTTGAAGGCCTACCTAATCAGGCCCTCAGAGACCCTCTGACCTCTTTTGTAACCAGACGACTTTGTTTACTGTGCTCCGGTCAGGCTGCACATTTTGCCCTTTACAAATAACAAATGTTTGTTATGTTCTTCTGCTATTATATACTATGGGACAATCTTTCCTGCAAATATTTGTAAAGATTCTCACTCATTTTATTCACATTTTTTCTCAAGTATCTCAAGATAAAAAAATATTTCTAAGCTTTCAGTCTAAATGGTAAACTCATTCTGTGTATTTAGCTGGCTATGCATGCTTTTGTTAATATGGTCTGTGATTAAAATGTAAGAATTCATACGAATAGAGTGTGATTTGTTGAGTTTAGTTAAGTGTCTGCATTAGTACCTGGCATGGAGTGAGCACTTAAGATGTGGTATAGCAAAGAACAAAAAGAATGAGTGAATGATGAGTGGATGCAATTTGCTTTTCTACGGTTGCTCTGATTTTTGAAAATTGAATGAGTTGAGCAATAATCTCATGAGTACCAGAAACTTAGAGCTATCATAATGTTGCTAACACCAAGAGAGAAAGGAGAAAGATTCAATTACTGATATTTTTAATATCTTGACTTAATATCTTAATTGAGTTCTGCTGACATTCTGAAATAATTTATGGTGTTCAAATATTGTTGTCTAGAAAATAAAATAAGAGTAAAGATAAATCCACAGCATAAGGCTTAAAAATTATTTATCTATTTTCTACATAGAAAGATGTGCTTGGGGCATGCTATTAGTTTCTGGAAGTGAATGTGGAAAATGAAAATCTTCCAGAACATATCCCACAGTGAAGATTTAATGAACAGTTTGGGAAGCAAAGCTGAAAGCAGCAGGGCTTATTAATTATAAACAATATTTAAAATGAAATTTAAATCATTCAATGAGAATGACACTTCAAAACCTGTATATTGAGTCAGAATATTGAACATTATTATCTGGTTTGCCAGAAAGCTTGCCAAGAATTCTGGCACTTATAGACTTGTCGACTATATATACATAGCACAATGGCTAAAAATATAGAGCCTGGTATATATTAAATTGACCATTATAGAATACACTATTAAATAACTATATGATATATTGATATATAGTTTCTGTTGTAAAGTAAACATAATTTATATGTATTCTAAATTTTAACAAATTATCTAGATGAAAATAATAAAGTTTGAAGTGATCATGATAATTAAGGTGTTTCAGAAACCACTCTCACAATATTTATATGGGAAATAATTTTAAATAGTAATTGAACATAAGTAATATAATGATTAAAGAAACTATAATGTGATTTGTTGTAAGAAAGGAAAATGTGGAGCAGTGGCATCAAAACACAGCTTTGTAATATTTCCACCTTGTAAATTTTGTGATGTCAAATATTATTTCCACTTAGGAAATAAAGCCTAATTTACCTTTATTTTAGATTCAACATTTAAAAGAGTCGAGATAAGAGAAAACAGAAGATGTGATGAATCCTAGCTAGTGAGTTACTGTAGGCAAAATGGGCATATCAAGGATGATAGTCTCAAATTGAAGCTAGCTGGGATATAAATAACTGAACCTAGCCTGGATATAAGTGGTATGTTTCACCTTTTTAGTATTGGTTCATTCCAGGGACCTAAGAATGAATGTGATAATATATCCTATTGTTCAGAGAGACATTTATACTTTATGAAGTAGTGAGCCAGACAGTGGTGCTATATTCAAATAAGGCACATCATTTAAAGTTTTAAAACTAAGAACCTTGGGATTTACTGTGTCTGTGGAAGTTTATATTGGTCCTATGTTAAATAGCATTATTTACTGGCTGGACATGTAGGCTTGTAATGTAATGTAATGTAATGTAATGTAGGCTTGCAATTCTTGTACTTGAGAAGTGGAAATAGGAAGATCAAGAGTTCAAACCCAAATTTGACCATGAGTTTTATAATGAGTCAGAGAGTCTGAGCTATACTGTCCTAATAAACAGAATGAAAGAGACAGAGACAGAGACAGAGAGACAGAAAAAGGAAGGAAGGAAGGAGGGAAGGAAGGAGGGAAATAAGGAAGGAAGGAAGAAAGGAAGGAAGGAAGGAAGGAAGGAAGGAAGGAAGGAAGGAAGGAAGGAACGAAACTTCAGTGCAAAAAGCAGTTAATTCTTTAGCTAATTCAATCCTCAGTCCTTCAAGGGTTTTAGCCTCCTTACAATCTAACTTGCAAGACAAGCCCAGACCTAGAAGGCTTCAATATCAGCCTCTGAGATTGAGTCACTCTGATTAGCTCTTTTTGACCTGAGTTGTACTGAACTCAAGTGACTCTCCTGGTTGGTTGATTCAACTCTCTAGCTGTTCTGGCTCAAACTCTTCTCCAAGCTGCTGGTTCAAACTGACCTTCTGAGATGACCGACTGTTTCTGAAGGAACTGTTTTGACTCTGGCTGACTCTCTGACTGCCTCTGACTGACTCAAGCTACCTCAGACTGCCTCAGACTGCCTCAGTGTCTCTCTGAACTCCCTTTCTGTGAACTCTGAGAGATTCCTTTAATATCCTGGGAGTTGTGCTTGTCCTTATTGTGATTAATTCCGATTTCACTCTGCTTCTTCTCCATTCTGATTCAATCTCAGAGTTGGGATAAAAGTGTGTACTCATTCTATAACCTTGAACTAATAGCTGTAACCTACTTCTGAACTGGCTGCTTCCTTTTGGAACCCTAGTGCTGAGATTAAATTTATATGCTATGTTACCTTAACCACAGATATCTCTTCACTTAGCATTCACACAAACAGAGAATAAGATTGGTCTAATGTTCCTTCTGCATTCTATCAGATCACACAGACCTCAGAATGTGATCCCTTCATACTGGCAATTACTTGGATTTTATCCCTTCCTAGCTATCACACATGCCTTTCAATGTAATACTTTCTCAGCATAGCCATGCTCCTGGATTAAATGATTAAATATTTCTGTACAGAAGGAGAGAAAGAGAGAAAGAAAGAAAAAAGAAAGAAAGAAAGAAAGAAAGAAAGAAAGAAAGAAAGAAAGAAAGAAAGAAAGAGAAAGATAGAAGACAAAGAGAGAAAAAGGTCTGAAAGAGGAAGAGACAGATGAGAGAAAAAAGCCCTCTTTAAAAAGCAAACTATTCTCTCACTCTCTCTCTTCATTCCTCCCTCCCTCTCTTGCTCCCTGTCTGACTCCCTCACACTCATTCCATTCTTTTCTGATTTCAAGTTTAATGGTTGAGCAACTTTGCCTGATTAAAATATTCTCAAACAGGATTCAAGTAAATTTATAAAGCAATTTAAAAGTATGTAAATTGTTGCAGGAGCATTTTTTTTAAATTACTCAAGCTCCCATTTCTTCTTCTTCACTATCTCAGTTCATCCTATCTCCTCTTCACAAATCACAAAACACGTATGTGAAATACATCATCTTAAGATTTTACCTAATTCAAGAATTAACAGTAAAAATTTCACCTTATTTGTTGTTAGTGTAAAATCATATCACTTAAAATTACCAGCTTATATTTTATCTATAAACCTTTCAGATCCTTCAAATATACATTTTATATACTCTTGCTATATTTATCCTTTTTTGTATTTGCATCCATGACATTAACACATGACCTTGTAGTAAATATTAATCATACCACAGTTCATTCACATGATAGATGGATTTCATTTTGTTTAATAAGCATTGACAATACCTAAATGTTCTTGCTCTTCTTGTGTCTCCTGACATTGGAATCTGCTTGTATCACTTGGCATGTGTCTCATTTCAAAATGAGGGCAGCATTTCAGCTGCTATTTATTTGTGCCAAATCCTAGCTAAACTATTTAATTCACACGATCCTGAAGATAGGGTAGCTGCGGGCTTTGTTTGTTCTTGTTCTTGTAAATCACAGGACAGGACAGGTTTTAGGGCATTGTTTGAACTAGTCCCTCAGGCATCTCTTAACAAATGGGTGTCACTCAGAAATGCTAGCAATGATGACTTCTTGATTTCAGTTGCTCTTTTAGAGAGCTGGTAAAGTGACCTATGGCCTTTTGTGCAGCCAGTCCCAGGAAGATGGGAAATAGTAATTATAGTGTAATAAAGAACAGGAGAACTCTATTTAAATGGCAGAATTTGCATTTAAATGGAAATTTTAAAATGAAAACATGTAAAGGCTTGATAGGTACAATATTTAGTATACAGCTCATGCCAGCAGTTAGAATCATATGTCAGAGGGAGCTTAGTGGGTTTTCCTGAATGTACAAAGGGCACAGGAGGTGTTTTTGAGTAAGAACTAAAATGAAGAGGCAGTATTAGTCATGTGAAATATTTCATGAGTTGGAAGTAGTAATCATATTAGGCTCTTTTTTTCAGTACTAGGGAATGAATTTCTTGGGGCACTCCAATCATATGACCTACAGCTAGTGAAATGAGTAATTGATTAACACTTAGAGGATGTAATAGGATTTAGCAATCTGAGCAGTTCACAGCAATTCTCCATTAATCTATTAATTGAAATAGTGTGTTTATTTCCTGGATAAGAAATTAAGGCATACACAAGTTTAAATACATCTGACAATTAGGAAGTGTTCTAATGCTGACATGTGAATCTATTATGAAAGTGATTCCCTCATTTTAAATAATGCTTCACACTCAAGAAAGCTCTGGAGGGCTGAAGAAAGCCAATGAATTTATTCTAGTTTAGTAAATAGTACAATGAAGAAACAGAGAATTTAGTTCACACTCTCATTAAGCAACTATATTACAGAATGATGTAACTAACATTATTTATTCTAATTTATAACAGTGTTTACCAAGATTATTAGAACACTTTAGTTTCAGAATGATTATTACTACCCTACTATTAATTAATGGCTATATATTAACTAATCATCTAATCAAAGACAATAAAAAGACATTCACTTTTTTACCTAAATTTTACCAATCTAGATTCTTATTCTTTGGTGACTAAAATGGGAATATGTCAAATACTATGCTTTACCTATTTGAACTCAAATATCCATTGTCTGTATTTTTTTAAGTGTGGAATTATTTTTAAAATAGTAAAAATATTTTCTAAAATGTGGCTTCTTTCCTAGGTAATTGTACTCGGATCAGTACAGTAACACATATGGATGTTTCTCAGGCTTTGGTGTCTGTTTTGTGTGTGATAAAAATTTGCAAGTGTTAATGTTAAATTAGATTTACCTTCTTCTTTATGTAACTTATTTCTTTTCTTTGAGCTGCTCCCCCACAAAAATGTATCAAATATCCACAAGTGTTTTATAGTCCATATATTCTTGTGGTCTCAGAATTTTAGTGTCTGTATGATTATTAGACAGGAGATGATGATATTAGATCAGGTTGATACTGGACACTCAAGTTGATCTACTTAGGAATTTAAAGCTTTGTAACTACAGCAGTATCCACAGCAAAAGTGAGATGGTGGTGCACATTCATTCAAAGTAGAACAACTTTAGAGGTATCAATTATCACCAACGGAATCAAAACATCTTTTCCTAGTGCTTGAATTGCATCTGTAACTGTAGATGTACTTGATGATTAGTCAATTATTCCCCTGAGTTCATTGTAGAACACAGTTTATGCTTTGCTAATTCAATCCCTGGACCTAGATGGTTTCAATTTCCATACAATCTAAACTTAAGCCCAGAACTTGAGTGCCTCTGTAAAATCTAACCTTCATACCTAGACCTAAAACATTTCAGCCTGAGAGACTTACCCCTGACTGACTCACTCTGACCAGCTCCTTCTGAACTCAGAGACCTACTGAACTCAACTGATTCTTCTGGTTGGCTGATTCAACTCACTCCCTGATCTGGCTCAAACTTCTCCAAATTGATTCGTTCAAACTGACCTGAGCCGGCTGACTATTTTTGACATCTGCAACTTTACTGACTAAACTGCTCTGCTAGACTTCAAACTGACTCTTGATGTTATCTAACATTTTCTACCAAACTCATTTTATCTTCTGCTGAATTGCCTCTGTATCTTATGTGACTTATTCTCTTACTTATCTGCCTCTTGTCTCCTTACTGTTGGCTTCCATCTCACTTCATTCTGAGCTCTGCTTCCACACTCTGCTTCTACCTTGCTCCCTTATCTGAACTCTGCCTCTATTTCTTGCTTCTCCCTCTGAGCTCTCTACTGAGCTGGGATTAAATACATGTGCCACCACTGCTTTCTGAATTGAGTTTAAAAGTGTGTGCCACTTTGGGATTAAAGACACGTAATAAACATTCTTTCTTTTAATCTGCTGAATTAAAAGATTAAATATGTCTCTACAATGTGTTAAAGTTTTAAAAGTGTTTTTTTGTTAATATAAATGAAAATATGGTTCACAGGATTCAGAGGTAGGTGATTATATACAACATATGTTTATCTATCTACTATCTTGATTTCTAGATGTCATCTCATTTATAAACTACCAAATTGGAATTCTGTGTGGATGTCTCTTTAGTTTTGATAGTGATGACAGACAATGAAAACTACAGGAGGGCTCAAAACCTCTTATTAATTCAATCACTATTTAAACAATTATTCATTGAACTTTAGTATGCTCTGGATTTTCTTTAGGTTATTGAGCATGGAACAATTTATAAAACATCAAATCATTTTATTATATATAATTATATATTGTATAATAATAAGCCATGACACAGAAACATAGTCTATAGCATGGAGAGAGCTATCTTGTATAGAAGCTCTAAACCAGAACTATTTAGAGGTAACTGTAAGTAAAGGCTCAGTGAAACCCCCAAACTAGACTACTCTGTGGGTAGAAAGGCAATTTGTTTGGGGAATCAAACTACTGACCTATCAAAGTGCAGAGAATAGGGAGTGGTGGGAAAGCCATGCCAGCTTTATGGGAACAGATAACATTGGAAAGAGAGCTATAGGTCAGAACAATCTTGGGTTTAGGATGGGGGCTTGATCTGTTGCATGTTCTTTGGGTTAATCAAGAACTAGATGACTTTTGATCCAGTTAAATATTGGGAGTGAGTAAGAGAACATGCCCAACTCTCATAAGAAAAGGCAGGTTCAGCTCACTTACGGAGAGTTACATAGGAGTTAAGCAGTAAGAAGCATCAGTTTGAGTTAGTAAGAAGAGTCAGAACAGAGTCACTTAATAGGAGCAGACAGATGAGTCAGTTAACAGAGTCACTGGAGGAGCAGTTAACAGAGTCAGTAACAGAGGAGTTATAGAAGCTGAGGCAAGAGTGAGTTACAGACCTGGCAGTTGAAGAAAGCAGTTAATAGAGATGGGATGAGCAGTGAGAGCTAGGGAGAGTTATGGAGACATAGCAGAGCATGGCAGAAGAAGCCCAGAACACAGAGTAAGTTGAACTAGAAGAGTAACAGTTCAAAATGAGCTAGACAGAGTGGCTCAGTTAACAGTAGGTCTCAGAAGGCTAAGGTTGAAACCTTAGTTCCAGGCTAGCAGGTTAAATGTTCAAGATTGTATGAAGAAAGCTGAATCATTGCAATTCAAGGATTAAGACTAGACTGAAAAGAGGACAAAATGCTCTAAGGGCAAGGGCAGATGATTTAATTAGATAAAAGAATAAACTGTTCTCTGCTCTGAATCAACATTCTACATTCACATCTACTTCTATAGTTCCTGAAGGTATTTCCTCCAAAGAGACGTCTTTGTAAATCTAGAGACTGTCCCAACTATATGGAATTAATTATTTGAAATTAATTAAATTTCATGGTTTTACCTTGTTATCTCATACATGAAACAGTAGCCTTGATGTATACCATGTGTGGTATACTCTTGTCATTGTTCTCTAAATGTTCTATATCATATACTTCATTATCAGTTGTGTAGTTTAAGGTATGCTAACCACTTCATTATCATGCTCACTCACCACCTACCTACTAGGGATTTCTTATTTCTTATTCAATAAATATCATGCAAAAGTTGTATGTGAGATTTGTTCTTGGTTAAAGGATGCTATATTTTCATCTATATTCTGGAAAAAGAATAAACATTCCTTCACTTTCTTTGTGAACAATTCTAGTAAAAATACAAGGAAAACTCCTCATATATCATTATTTACCATAAAATGCTAGAAAGTGAGTTTCTGCTATAGGTAGTGATTCTAAATTGATTTTAAATTCACCAATTTCTGGCCTGTATTATAACGACCTGAGGTATTATATTTTGTCTAAAAAAATAAAGTCATTCATTAATATTCAATAATATAGAAGAAAATCTTATTTTTATTTAATAAATCTTTAAATGTATAACTAAGAGGAGAATGAATGGAAAGTTATGAAAATTAGAGTCCAGAAGTCAATATAACTTTAAGGAATAGGAGCGAATAGGGAAGGCAGCTGGGAAGAAGTGAGTGCGTTTGAAAAGTTTTAAAGATATGAATGATAAAAATAGTTTAATTTCTTCCATTTTTGCCGAGAGCCATCGGACCCTTGGATATTTGCCTGCTGGAAATACTAACCTGCTTTCAGCCATCACTGCACATAGCCTTTAGTTATATAAGTTCATAGTTAAGTCAGAGTAAGATTAGTACAAAGTTAAGACCTTTTCTAAGAACAAGCTAATGTTTAGAAATAACAACCTAACCCTCCTTGTTTCCTGGTGACCTTTAGAGCATAATATCCTGCCTTACATCCTGCTCTGCCCACCACTTACACTGCTTACCCCTCCCTATATCCTGCTCTGCTGACTATAAAACCGGCTTGGGAAAAATAAAGTTTTGTCAGCCTATCAGAATACCATCTGGTTGCCCTTCTTTGCGTCTCTCGTCCCTCATTCTCTCCCACAGGTACAGTGGTCCCCACTGACTGTCCGGCTGGCCCAGGCACATTTTATATTTATATATAGATAAAACCACAATATGTATTTATATATTATATACCACTATGTATTCATATATATATACACATATATATATACACACAGATCTTAGTTAAATGTAGAAATTAATACCTCCCATAATTTCAGACTATGGATGTTTTAACTCATTATTATATAGTAACTAATATATATAATGTAAAATATATATATATATATGTATATATGGTCACTCACTATTGTAATCGCATAGAAAGAAGGGAAATAGATGAGCGCTGTATCAGTATAATATATGTCCTGTCATATGTGACTTTGATGTTTGAATATAAACCACCACCCACACACACACCCATGTTGATGCCTTTGAAAACATTGTACTCAATGGAAGGAAAAGTTTTCGAAGGTTATGGAGCCTTTTGGAAATGGGATCTTGCTGTTATACATAGAATAGTAGGGATGGGGCTACATATTTATAGATGAAATGGTTCTCATACAAGGTCTCTACTTTCTGATTGACTGATAAAATATAAGTAAGCCAAGCTCTAAGCTCCTACATTCATATCTGTCTTGGCATGATGGTCTGTATCCCCTCAAATTACTTGTTGAAACAGATCCTTCATCCATCAACTTCTTCTTGCCAGGCATTTGGTCATAGAAATGAGACAAATAACTGACACAAATTGACTTTTTTAAGCATTTGGTCAATGCCAATAGATCTGCAGCAGGAGGTAAGGACTTAATGTGCACATCTCCCTCCTCTATGAAGAGGATTTTGTCTGCCATGAACTGGTGCAAGTCTCATGCACAATGTAACAATTGCTGTGAGTCCATATTTCATCTGAGTGCTGACATTCATGTATGTGAAGAAAGAATTCAAAATGGGGAGATATGCACTCAAAAAATTATGGGAATCTCAGGGATCTAGAATAGTTTCCTTGTTCAGATACAATCCTTGTCATTTACTGTCGTGGCAGTAAAGAAATGGGTGGTAAAATCTATTCCTATTAAACATAATACAGAAAAAAGCAGTTACACAAAGTTCAAAGAATATTTAAATAACTAAATTGGATCAGAGAAGAAAATTATAGAATGCTTTATGAAGATAGAAAACATTTTACAAGAGCAAAAGTTATCCAGTAAGGAACCAGGTAAACTTTTTGATATTTATTGTGAAATCACAAAGACAATATATGAAAAAGAAGTAGAAAATAAAATTATTATGAAAATAAAACCAATTGAAATATATTTAAATGGCAAACCATTTAAACTTAGCACAAGAAGTCATTAAATAAATATAAATACATTCTTCAGGTTTATCAAGATCAAAGAAAAAAACCCAATTCTAAATAAAATCATAAATATAAATTAAGGACTTTGTAATGATGAGTTAACACTAATTACCTGTTTCAATGAAAAATATCAATAAGTTACATGAAAACTGAACCAGATATAATTAGGAGAATTTTATTACAACATAAAATACTTATGATCAGGTTAACTAAACTGTTCCATATGAAAGGCAAATTATAAATATTAACTACAAAAGCATAAAAAACATAAGGTATAGATGAGATGTGGGATACTTGAATTAGTATCCTAATAAATGTATAACAGGAATTCGTCAAGGTGGGTATTGTTAAAAATGAGAGTCAAAACACTACCAATATAAATCAGGAGAAAGTAGTCATATGGCATAAAGAGAAAAATCCCCTCAAATTACCTTCAAAAATAGAACTAATAGAACAAAAGACAAAAGTTGGCAAAACAAAGGAAAGCTCATTATTTGCAGATGGACAAATGGAAGAATGACAGCACTGGGATTTTTCCAGAAACCCTCCAAGCTGTAAGACAGCGAGGCACATCTTTACTCTGTGGAGAGAAGAAAAAAACATGCTATTAGTCTATAATTTTCTCCCTGGGGAACATGCCTTTCAAAACAAGGAGATAATAAAGACTATGTAAGATACACAGAAACAGAAAAAATTGTGAAGACTCTGTCAGCAGCCAGGATGTTTGTAAGAAATAATGCAGGAAGCACGTCAAGTACAAGTAAAAAAATGCTAAGTGGAAATCTCGATCTACCCAAGAAAGCAAGAAGATGAAACACTGACTTATTGCATATTTAAAAGGCAATTTTCTTTAAAGTTCATCTATTATTTAAAGTAAAATCATGACAGTATAAAAATATAAAAAGTCATTTTTTGTTTGTTTTGTTTTTATTACATGGGATACAATTGTTCCATGTTGAATATTGCTTTGTTTGGTTTTGTTAATAATATTTTTATATTAACATATTATATCATTTTATTCAAACTTCTCTACTATAATGTATATAATTATGATGTTCAATTTCATTTGCATAAAATATAATTTCAGTGGACTTAAAGAGAAGTGACTCTAACCTTAAATCCTAAGTCACAGGTAAGAACATAGAACCATCCATTGAAATAGCACAAGGCTGGTAATGAAATTAAAGCAGTGAAGATTGAGCCATTATTTGTTACTCCTGAAGGAAGAAGAGGAGGATATGAAAGCAGATCTTTGGGTAAAGACTCCTAAAATTTTATTAAAGTCTATCCTTCTTAAGTAAAGGAAATATTAGTGATTTCTACATTGAATCTGTTTGTATCTTAGTGTGCATACTAAATCACATAGCAAGGATCAAGAATCTCTGTCCCTAGATTCAAATGAGAAAAGAAAGACATGGTCTGATGTGTAATGCAAAGGAAAAGAAATTGTAAAAATGTAGAGTACTATTTCTCTCTTTTATCATAGTTTATCATCATTACTAGAATCATACTTTTGGGGATGCTGTGTATGCTAGGAACCCCAGAGGATACAAGTGTTTGCAATGATGAGTAGAGACATAAATGATAAGTGAAAGGAAGAAAAAAATGAACAAATGACATGACCATAAAAACACTAGGAATACGGTCAAAGTCAGTAATTGCCCATCAAATCATTGAGAATAACTATAGGATAAAAAAATTAGAATTTACAATTTTATTTTAAAGAAATAAATTTTAAATTTTATTTAAAGAAGTTTATGATCTCAAATTATTTTCAGTATTTCAGCAATGTTTAAAGCAAAATTATTAGAGATCCAAGGAAGAATATATTTATAGTAAAGTTACATCAAGTTTTATTCAAAATCAAGACAATGTACAGAAATAGAGGCAATGGGAGAATTTGTCTATTTTCAGTAAGGAAGTAGTTGTGAATAACTATGAATATTGGATAAGATGTTAATTACAATCGTATGAAACATGCTTGGACAAAGAAGTCAAAATTCATGAGAGAGAAAAGATCACATTGTCTTTTGAGATTATTTTCACACATCACATCTTCCTTTCCTTCGGTAGTCTGTTGTCAGGGACCTGTCCTATTGCAGTGAGTTAGCCACTTATTGATTCATAGGCAAAGTAAATATCCTAAATCTAGGGTATTCTTACTCTAAAATCTGAATTGTCATGTCACAATAGTTTCAACCTTTAAAAAGATTAATGTAATTTTAAAATATATTAATACTTCCTCAAAAGTGCTCCAGGACTCTTGTATATTTTAGGGTCAGCGTGAAGCTTATTGGAACTGTTTGTCCAGGACACATGATGTTTTTGATTCCATCTCATCACCCTACCTCAGCCTACAGAATTTTGCTTTGGTTTTTATTGTGTTGAATTTGATTATTTTACAACTGATCTTTATTATATAATTGTAAAATATTTCACAATAAGTTTATTACTTTTTTACAACCCACAAATCAATGTATTAACATTTACCATGTAGTAAACACTTACTTTCTAGGAAAATATTCAATCATTATAATATTAATCAAAATTATAAAAAATTTTTAAGAAATTGACAAAAAAATTAATATTGTTATCTCACGATCTCGTCTTATAAGTTGTGTAGACAGATTGGAAACACTAAAGACTATATGTACCGTCTTCTTTTACTATATACCTTGCCATGAATTCATCCCATAACTGCAATTTCCAGAATGGGTGACTTATAGGATGCATTTACATATTTTTAATGTATTCTTCTCCACTCTACTCTGTTATCTTCCAGTGAATTTTAAACATGGGGATTTTAGTGAGATAAAAGAAATAAAACTGAAATATACATGTATTTTTGTTTCTGTGAAATTGTGTGTGTGAGTGTGTGTGTATTCACGTCTGCATGCTTGTGCCTCTCTTCCCCATCACACGATGGACCTCAAGTTCAAGCATTAATTTCAGAAATCAAAATTGTACTGCACTTTAATATTCTCAGGTAACTGAACTATGAACTGTTTTAAATAGTCAAGATATTACTAGAGAGACTTATAAAAGACATGCAAGTTGAGTTTTGATATATATAATGTTAGAGACTTTAGTACAACCATGCCTCAGCAGCGGCTGAAAGGTTAATGGAATTGGGATTTGTCAGTAGACATGACTGATTTTCTTCCTGTGGGAAGACAAGGAGGGGGAGAAGAAGCAGACTTGGACAAAACCTTTAAGGTCTTCTATTTCTGCATCTTCCTTTCTTAAAGGCAGCAAATCACAAGTTTCTTCTACACTAAATCTCTCTAATCTCTGAGAGGCACCCAGTACTTTTCAGGGAAAACACTGCTTAGCCAAGAATACACTAAGACTAGATAAAACAATCAGTCAAAAGGGAAAAACAAACACTGTGAAATGAGAAAGACTGAATAACATTTTTTTCTTAAGTCAGCGTTCTTCTGGTATTACATTTTAATATTGAAGGACAAGGTTTTAGGCTTTGAATATTATTATATCAGAGCATAGTGCTCTTTCATCGTCTCCCTAGGTAATGTTTTTAAAGCTCCATTTTCAATAGAATCAAGATGGACTCCAAATCTGTTTCTTTCTGGAAGGAGTAACATCTATTTCTCATTCACACAAAAAGAAGTGTCATTACTTTTCAAAGCTGTGCATGAAATCGTGTCTGTGGCTTACCATTTGAAAACCTGGAACTGTTACAGTGCACTATGACCAGATACAAGAAAAAAAAATCAAGAAAATCAAGAACCACTAACTAGCTACATTTAAGGGGGAAATAAACTCTTCTAGACTGATCTAAATGATAAAAAATGAGTAAAATATTAAAAAGTATTAAATACTTTAGTATGTTGTATATTTTATATTTTTATAAACAATTCGACTTGATTTACGTAGTTGAAAGTCAAATGTCTAAAGAAATAAAATATTTAAAATCAATCGTGCTATACTTTGCTACCCTTAAGTCCATAAAATTTAGATTCATGTACAGATATTTTTTTGTAGCAATCTTATAAATGTGTCTTTAAACACAGTATGGAAGAGCATGCCTTGAGGAAAAGGCAGAGACAACAGGAACTTTGTTAGTTGGAGGCTAGCCTTATCTAAATGGCCAGAGAAACTTTGGCCCATGTATCAGAAACAAAAATCTTAGGGTTCAGGAGACATTACTTTCCAAATGACTTCACAATCAATTTATGTTGATTATATTGACTAAGATGTCTCTGTTGTTGTAGATAAGATATGGCCATTGAGAATATGAAAAATACAATAATGATGGATATTTGAAAATATAGATTTGTTTACAGTCAACTTGATTTGGTCCATGGGCCAAAGTTTTATATTATACTTGTAAATATTAGAACATTAAAGAAACAAGTATTCTGAAAATCTTTCTGTGATTTGGGGTATTCTACTTTGAAAAACTATTTTTCTAATTCTAATTTGAATTATATCAGATATACTTTGTGTGTGGGTAAGCGATTCATTCAGATTACTTTCCCACATTGCTTGATGTTTATTAATCTTTAAAAATATTAATGCCTACTAGCATGGTATACAGAGATTTGTTATTAGACTACATATTTAGATAACCATCCATTGTTTAGAATTTGTCACCAATAAGAGATTCAACAAATGATTTTTGTTTTTACTGTTGAGAATCAAAATGATTCTTTAAAACAGTACTTGCCTTAAATTTCAGGATGGCTAGAGAGTGATAATGGTTGTAAGATTTAAATATATAAACAAATATTACTGATCTTACCACTTGCTGCCTCTAGGAACATTAAACATAAGACATTGAGCCCTATAATATATGTACTATGCTTGCCAAGAAAGCTTCACTACATATAGACTTTAGAAACTGAACTATATTCCGTCTGTCTTGCCACACTGGTTATGAATTGCCTACATGGGTCTAAGAAGCCCACCCCACAGATAAAATAACAAGCATCACAACTCACAATTTGACACTGCAATGAATCTGCACCATTTAAAAAAATGCAGCATGAACACAGACCAATTCCATATTCTGAAGACATAAATGAAATCTTGATTGACACTGATTCCACTGAGAAAGCTGCATTGAAAATACTCCAGTGTCCAAATGTAAACAAAGAGAGCATAATCTTTCCACCTTATTTATTATAGTTGCAGTAGGGGCATATAATTACAACAAGCAAGTGGTATATAATGAAAGTAAAGGTGGGCTTGAACAATAATAGTTATGAACTCTAGCATCCACACTTACAATCAGTGAGAAGATTCAAAATCAGCTAGTAAACATTAGGGATAAACTATTCTATAAACCAAATGGTACCAAAACACATTTCCAAAACATTCCATCAAACAACTATTCAGTAAATGCTGATTTTACTCACCATAAAACCATCTCCCAGACAAAGCATATGTAAAGCTAAGAGTAAGTCTCAACAAATTTTAAAAAAGAATCAATGGTAGAATATATCTTCTCTGACCACAATGCAAAAAAAGAAATCTATTTAACTGATAGTATTATGAAAGCAATTTAGTCATAAGAAATACAATGAAATTTATAGCGTGTCTGTCAGCATTACATACACAATTATTGAATTCATCACACAAGTGTAAAACACAGCAACTTGAATGTGATATACACATATAGAAACTCACAGCATTGTTTTGCATGATGATGTTTGCTAAATATAATCCACCATTTAATTTTATAAGCTATGGAAATGATTGTTACTTGGGCTGATGAGGTAGCTCAATTGCTATAAAGTGCTTTTAGCCAGAAAAAAGGGACTGAAATTACATCATTTTTAAGGGAAATAATATAAAAATTTTAAATGCTCTTAATATTTTAAACAAATTTAAAATTCTATCCTACCAATTTACCCATTGTATTTCTAGGAAATGAATATATATATATATATATATATATATATATATATATATATATATATATATACATACATACATTTCTAAATCTTCTTCCTTCACCTTGTTTTTAGGCCATAAATGTTATTTTTATCATGAAGTCAGAGTCACATAGATCTTCCTTATTTTATAATTTATTTTCTCATTTTAAAAATATAATCGTTTATTAATGTCTTAAGAATTTCATACATGCTTACAATGTATTTTGATGGTGTTTACCTCTCCAATTTCTCCTCATCAAATCTCCCATTACTACCTTCCTTCCTAAATTTATGTCCTTTCCCCCTCTCATTTTTAATAAATGACCAAGTCCAATTTATGTTCCCCATATACTAATGGAAGGGACATTCTGCACCTATTGAGAATTATATGACTCTGAGATTTGAAAAAAAGAAAGATTTGCAATGTTTGTAAGCATATATGAAAATAATTGTACTGTATAGATATCCTAGAAATGCAAACAAATTCAATAAAGAAAACATAATTGGTTATAATGTAAATTAAATTAAGACTATCATATACATTAGTAACTTCACCAAAGCACAGAAATACAACAGAGAAAAATTTCATTTATTTTCTAAAACATTCCTTGGCGAGTATCCATCATGAACACAGCACAGCAGTTAGAAGTTTTATCACTTACTCTTTTGTTGCCATAATAAATCATTATGATCAAAGGTGAACTAAGAAAAAGAGTTCATTTTGGCTTATGGCTCCAGCATAATGATTCCATCATGACAAGGAGGCATGACAGTAAACAGCAACCAGAGTAGCAGGAACATCTTCAACCACAGACATGAAGCAGAGGGAGAACTGGAAGTTGTCAGGGACAATGAAATCTCAATCCTTTTTCCTTTAAATACTTCCTCCAAATGCTACTCATTTGCATAACCTCCCCAAACAACACCATCAACTAAGTTGATGTTAAAATATCTGAGCCTAAAAGGGACATTTTACATCCAACACAAAGTAAGATGAGAAATGTAAGAAGAAACAACATATTATATAGAAAATAAGGGGGATGAATTGGTTGACTGATGGAAAATGGCATTTATTGAAATGATTTAAAGGTCCCATTAACATGATAGTAGCTAGTATCATGTTAGTATCGTATACAGTATATAGTATATAGTATAGTATAATATTGTATCATGTTAGATTGATAGTATACAAGTATACTTGGTAGTATGCTTGTCATGTAAACATGAGGACTTGACTTCAGATTCCAAGCACACATGCAAAATTTTCACATGGTGAGATGACACCTAAACCCCCAGTGCTAAGGTAAGAAAGTGATAGTTAAAAGGATCGTTGGAGTTTTCATGATAGCTAGCTGAGCTAGCAGTGGTTGCTGTTTTAGGTAATCGACCTTTTCTCATATAAAAAGGTAGGGTAAAGGCTGCAAGATAGGTCAGTGCACCAACTCTGACAACAGGTGTTTGATCCCTGGAACATACATGGTGTAAGAAAGCAAACATTGAATGCAAATTTTTCTAAGTTGTGCTCTGACATGTAGATATATACACTGTCACACAAACACACACACAATCAATAAATTATACATGTAATATACATATATGTATAGTAATATGCATACATAAACTGTGTAATATATATATATATATATATATATATATATATATATATATATATATATATATATATGTACTTGTGTGCCTGTGAGTGTGTGTGTATGGTGAAAACTGATGTAGAAATACATC
Organism: Cricetomys ansorgei; assembly: GCA_026225945.1. Classification (NCBI taxonomy): domain Eukaryota; kingdom Metazoa; phylum Chordata; class Mammalia; order Rodentia; family Nesomyidae; genus Cricetomys; species Cricetomys ansorgei. The sequence continues at coordinate 3,615,415 of JAMJFZ010000039.1, forward strand.
TAGCTTCAACTTCTGACCATTATAGACATATAAAACTAAGGCTATGTACACATGCACACATATGCATGAAGGCCATACAGCATACATTCACATAGACAGACAGACAGACACCCCCACCAACACACAGACACAAATAAGAAACATTATCATAGTATGTGGAGGAAAGAAAGGGAATAACTTTTGGATGTAGGATGCATGTTACCAAGAAACAAATAAGGCCTTGAAATAACTTTTTAACTTCAGAAAGGAAGTTTATGACTCTCTTGGTAAAATGAGAAAAATATCACCTAGAATATTTTCAAGTTCAAGTGGAAATAATTATTTCTTTATGCCCAGTAATATGTATTTGCACATTGTAGATTTCTAAAAAATAGTGTCTCATTATCTTTATATGCATTCATTAAGTTACTTAATTCATTCTATATTTAAAGCCACAGGAAATAATCAACTTGTCTTTTCATATTTACAGAAAAGGAAAAATACAAATAATGAAATGGAAAATGTTTGTCATTTTATTCTATGAAAATTTCAAGAAGTGCTTATGAAGCATGAAGTGTAAAATACAAGCTCTGAAAGGAAATCTCTTTTCACTGAAAATCGCAGTGAGGTGTTCTTGGTGTATCTTCTACTTGTAGGTACATATTGAGGTATTTGTTTCCAAGTTAACTAATAAACATAAAAAACATTTTCCCATTAAGAAGTACTTCTACTCATAATTAGTTGAGCTGTCATGGTGCTTATTTCATTACGCTCTTACATACTAATATGCACTTGATTTTGTATTTTTCCATTGTTCATACTTTTAGTTATCTCCATTTATTAACAGCAACATCTCCTAGAGACTTCTCTAAGGATTTTCATATTTGTGTTAAGATCTGAATTCAACTTTTCCTATCCTTTCTCAATTCATCTTTTGCTTTACCCACTATTCTCCTCTTCTTCATTCTAACAGCTCCATTAATTTGAAGTCTTAATTGCCTTAATATATTTTATATAATGTTAACAAATGTGAAGTTTTTTCTTCACATAGCATAGAAATTCTAAAATATATAAATTTCCTCTAGATATCTTGGCTTTTGTTACTGTTAATCTATAAATATGGACTTTACATTGAATATCAAATGGAAGTAAGTAGAATATCTACTTACACATTCTGAACAGAGAGCCCAGGCAAGACTCAGTTCTCTAGGAGCTGACTGGCTAAGAAAATTTGGATGAGGAATTAAGTGGTTTTAATGAGGTTGAGTTAAATGAATGAAAACTACCTACCATATACCAAGCCACATTGTAATCCTGAAATAGAAATGTTTTTAGTGTAAGAAAACTGCACAGTAGTTGTAGGCAAGGTATTTAAAATAAGTGAAAGATAGTGCAGTTCTGTTAGATTTCCCAGAGAAAAACAACAGAAGCAACAACAAATAACAACAACAGCAACAGCAACAGTAACAGCAACAGCAATAGCAGAAAAAAAATCAAGTTAGAATATTCCTGTTGGAGTATGGCTTTACCCATACTCATAACATTATCATGCTATTCCCACATGGGAGTGTGAATTACTTCCACCTAGTAGTTATTTATGAAATTAAAAAGGACCATTATAACTAGGTCTATGATAGCATCGTAACTACTTATATAATGCTATAGATACACCATGATAGTTAAGTCTATGACAACAGTGATGCAGCATTACTAATCTATAATATAAGGAGGTGGAGTAGAGTCACAGGAATCTTATTATTCTAGCTCGTATTCCTCTATGCCCCTGAATGATTTTAATAAATGATGAAGTAGGGGTTTAGTGAAAAGTTAAACTGAAGGTCCATGTATATAATGCAGCTTCCATATGTTCATCATTCATAATCGATTGGGATTTTGCGATAATACTGAAGTTTGAAGGGCTCATCTATGATCTTTTAGTAACACCTTGCCTATGTCTCTATAAGTAAGCACAATGAACACATTAATGCATCATATTGGAATCTTGTAGAATCCTTACTTTGTTCTGTCATTAAGTAGTACCTATCTGGCTTCCAATGTTTGTTCATGAATCTATAAGTAAACTTAAGGTAACAAATTGGTACTAGCATGTGAACCAAACCCACATAAATACAAGTATGAAAGGTAAATTTTATGTTAGTTTCTGTGGGTAGCAAGGCATGCAACTGAGGCTGAACTGAACTTGAGGTTAGAACATCCATTAGGGAAATTTTGACCAATAGTTCTCTTTCCCATGTATAATGTAAGAATATCCTTTCTTTGTTAGTAGTTCGTGGTCTTGATATAGAAAATAAGACATATGAATAAAGCTGAACCACCTAAAGGTGGAGTGTCCATGAAGAGAAAACAAGGTTGGCAGTCTTTCTCTTCGTAGTATATAGTGGCAAACCCTTAGATGTGGGGGTCTACATCATTAACACAGTGATTGTCCCATAATGGTGAAGGGATAGAGAGTCTAGTGAAATCCCTGAGAGCAACACACAAAGGATGAGATTGCTGGAATGACATAATGCATGTTGAATGGCTGCTGCTTCCTACAAGTAAGGCCAAGTTATCATGCCAGAGAAAAGTTGCTTGTATAAAGGAAGAATTGCAATGAGAAGGGAATATGTGGCTAGCATTCTTTATAATTCAACCCTTATTTGGTTGCTAAATTTGATAAAAGAAAGAATGAAATAAAAGTTCTGGCTTGTCATTCTGTAAAAATGGTAGGGTGAGAGGGCAAAGTGAATAAGAGTACAAATAATATCCATGTTAACTAGCCCTGAGATCCAAAAACTTGGAATTCAAGTATGAAAGGTACAATGGAAATGAAGGAGGAGGTATTTAAAAGTCATAGTGGGTACTCAACAATAGGATGTTTAAACTGTATGAAAGGAAAATCTGTAAATCTATATTTCAGCTTGCAAATCTAGTCCTTAGTGATGGCCTGGTGCATGAAAATGTGGAAACTATGAAATATTTTGCCTTCAGGCTGTTAACATGGGAAGGAATTTTAAACATGCAATGAGAGGATTAGTTGGGCGTCCTCAGGAGAGTATAATGGTAAATGAGTGAATGTTGAGATTTAAGATTTAAACACTGATGAAGTGGTAGAGTGAAGGAAGAGGTTTTTTTTTTTTTTAACCAATATTAAGTGTTATTAAAAAGCACAGAGGAAATTCTCTACTCTGTAAGCTAATTTAAAATATTAAAAAAATTATTTAAAAATAATAGAAGGAGTCTGAACACAGATACCCTGTATGAGTGGACAATGATTTTTCCAAGGATACATGTGTTATTAAATGAAAATGTCCATACCAGGCATGGGATAGTTCTTTATATACTATTCATCAAAGAAGCTTCAGGGGACCCGAAAAGAACACAAGCTATTTCCATTGCTCTTGGTTGCCCAACCAAACTAGATGGTTGGACCACACTGATGAAGATACAATACACTTTGGTTTACTGAATTTGAAATCTACATAGAAGAGACCTAAAGCCCTCTTTCCTCCTGACTGTCTTTCACAGTCCCTGGAGGTGTTATCAGGATGAAGAAGGAAAAAAGACTTTAAGGATATTCTTACTACCAGTCTTGAATGCTATAATCCCTTTTCCCTCTCCCCATGATAAGGGTGGAAGCATTGTATTTATAGGCTTCTAGGAGTCATGTCAATGGAAACAGTTATCCCAACTACAGTATGCTCATGAAAAATTTATAATGCTAGATATAACATTCTAATAGTGATTGTGTTCCTTAAAGATTCATTAACTATAATTTCACTCTCTATATACTAAAGATGTTTCTATTACTTCCTAATTCGTTCCTGTCTATGATGTCAAATAAATAGAATACTTATATTAATGATGAATGATAGCCAATGGTAGGATAATCCAGTCCTACAATTTCTTAGACACTATAAAGTGATTTTAATTGAAATGTAAGAAAAATTAGACTATCCCCTTCATGCACTTAGTAGCTAATATTGGGTCTTTACTACTGAAGACAGAGTGAATGCTGTTTTGTAAATGTTTCAAAAACTCTACTAAAATAAGAATATTATAACTGTTGTTTTAATTTTCTTTTTATGTAAATATATTGGTTTTGTAATATCCTTTACTCTGTAATTCTAGTCAAAATGTATATCACAACTTGAACTATAATATATTAAGATACTACTAAAAATTATTAATATTAGAGACTCTAAAGTTGGAGGGCTAGTTAACATAAGTTTAATAACCATTTCTGTTCTTAACTGAAACTTTAGAAACCTCAAATTCCCAAATTACTATGCATAATAGTTTTCCAGTTAGTTTACTAAAGGGACATGTTCAGGCACCTCTTAAGATACACTTGTTGCTCATAATTGTGTGTGTGTGTGTGTGTGTGTGTGTGTGTGTGTGTGTGTGTGTAAAAGAGCTTTATATACTTTGGGCCCTGTAACTGTCCCTTTCATCTCTTTCAGCTACTTTTATATATTGCACAATATCTCAGTCTTTTTCCCCTTAATGTGTGCTGCAAATCAATAGCTTTGTTTTATTTCCTTTCTTCTATGTTCCCTTTGTTGCTGAGCTTCTCTTAACAGTCCTAATAAGTCACACTAAAAGTAATGGATTGGATCTGATGAAACAGATCCCCTTTTCTAAAACAATTTTGCAGGAAAATCCTCACATACACTTAATATACTGAAACTACTGGAAAATCATATTTATAAGATGTCTTGGCCAAGTGTTATCTTTATTTCTGTGGTAACTTAGCATGAGAGTGGAGGGAAAGTGTACTAAGGTTTGACAATACCAATAAATAAATTAAATAACTAAATAAATAAACAAATAAATCTGCCTCTATAAAAACCATTGGCAGGAGCACCAAGAAGTATCTTGTTAAGGATAGATAGTAAAAAAATATATTGATTCACTAAAATATTTTAGACAAACACATAGTCCCAGTAGGCAGGATCCCATTTAAATAATATATTTGTTATCTCATCTTTTCTTCCTGTTTTAGTCCTTCAGGCACTATGAGAAGAAAGCAAAATAAAAGTGATTTAAAGGAAATTTTGTAATTAACAGGGAAAGAGTATTACAATAAAATTTTGAATATGTTAAATACCACAAAACCTGAGTATGAACCAACAAAAAAAAAAAAAAGGAAACACTGAAATGGAGAGCAAGTATTCACAATTCAAAGAGCAGTGTACATCTAATACCAAGGATACTCAAAGACCTAATGCAGTAACTGTGGCCACAGTAACTAGGAGAATTCACAAGCAACAAATTATAATTCATATTAGCAATAATAGTACTGAAGGTAGAGACAGATACATTAACCATTTATGGGAGAGTGTCGAGTAAGCAAATAAAGAATATCAAATAAGTTAATATTTAGCAAACAGCAAGGGAAAATACCCACAAGGTACATATCCCAGATTCTATTTAATGATTAAAAACATCACTGCAAAACAAGAACAACATTGCTTAAAACTTATTCTACTTACAAATCAATTTATCTAATAAGTATTATTATGTGCTTTCCATAAGTATGAATTTTAATAGTGAATTTTTCCCACTATCAGTTTCTCTGAAAAGATTAAAAAGTCTTACATAATTTTCTAAATTGGTTTTAATTCAATTAGGCTGTTGTTTTGTTGTTATTTTTCTTTTCTGGGTAATTGTTTGTGTGCATGTGTATGTATATGTGCTTTTAGTGTTCAAACAAGGGATATATTGCTAAGTTTATCATGAAACTTTTTTTTTTACACTTTATTTTCCTCAAGCAATCGTTGAGAATTAGTGATTGTAGTCAGATAATTGGCCATTTTGATTAACTATATGGGAGAAGGATGGTGTGGTTGGAATGTTTACCTCTTTGGCTTCAAGTATGGGGAACTCAATCTACAACTTTACCTGTTCCCAGTATATGAGTAAGTGATTGAAATGGGAGTCCCTTCTGTTCATAGACTAACTGGATAACAGATTGTCCAAGAAATGGATCTGTTGCATGGCTTACTGTTTCAGGTTTGTCATGAAAAGTCCTCTATTCTGTCATAATGGACAAGAGCTGACATGATAGTGTTCTGCTCTGAGCCTTCATGTTCTCTAGAATCATAAGCTAACAGAAATTTTAAAAGATATTGCATTAATTACTCAGGCTTTGGCACTTAGTTACATCAAAAGCAAACAAACTAAGGCATACAATGAAGTGCAGCGCTAATGTCATTCTTCTCAATGTAACTAAACAATGTTTTCAACATTTCAACATTTGTTGAAAAATCATAATTTTTAAGAAAGTGGGATTCTTTTAATATGTGGTTATTATTTAAATTATTATCAAAATTAATTTAGTGTCTAATTAGAATATTTTGACTTGGCAGTTAAGTTGCTTTTGTCGTAATCTTTGCCCTTGATGTAGATGTATAACTTTGAATCTAAAAACATCATCAAAATTATTCATCTTCCAAATAACAACAGTTAAAAACTCAAGGAACAATGTCTTGGAGGACAAAAATTAACTACTAGTAAGTCTATGTAGTTATGGTCAAAGTGAAGAACACGGAGAGTATAAATGCATGTTTGTTTGAACTCACCCTGCTTTCTCAGCCTTGTACTTTTCTCCACACTATCCCCAGCACTCACCAGAGTGCTTGGTACCTTGTCATCAATAGCAATAGTTGAATGAAGAGAAAGAAAAGTAGGTTTCTATTACTTTAATGACAATATAAATTTTAAGTGATTATCTTATTCACTTCAAAAAGTTTTCAAATAATATACCTCAAAATATAGACCATTTTCCAAGTGATTTTTCTTTTCTGTAATAATACTAAGATTTAAAAAGTGAAGTTTGTAGGAGTATGCTACTTGGCAATTCACCAAAAAGACAGAGAGGCATTTTCATATATGCAATCTCCTCCAGACCTCAGCAGATGGAACCACTATCATGGCAAGTTCCATCCCCGAGGGTAGAACCCCAAACATTTGAGCTCAGGTGGTTTTTATTGATACAGAACTCCTTGGCTGTTCTATTGATAGCACTTGCAGATCATGAGCAATCAAACGTCCTCCAAATAAATACAGTACCTGCAGACAATTAAAACTCCAAGACCTAGGGAGTCCTTCACCCAACAGTGCAAAAATGATTATTTTATATGTAACTAAAAATAAACTTCCACAACAGATGTTAGTGGTTAGGATGGTCACTAGCATTGTAAAGGAGCATGGCTATTTCCTTCCAGTCTTTGCTTCTTCATTATCACCTTATTTGTTGTTAGAACAAGCCCCAACAATAGAGCAATTGAAATGTACTCTTTTTCTTGATGATCAAATGAAGATCATTTTTCCCATTTCTATTCAGCCATAATATGACATAGCATTTCCTTGATCTGTCATAATTGCAAAGTTTTTATGAAACAAAGATAGTGTGATAGCAACCATTACGGCATGCCCATTACAGTTAAATGAACATTTTTGAACATCAAAAGAAAAAAGAGGAAACTAAAAAGAAAATGTGGAAGAGAAAAGCTGACAAAAATACATGATTTTTATTTTATTAAAGATAAGTTTCTTTGTAAATCCAGGATTTCATGTTTTGTTTTGTTTTTAAATTTATTAGTATTTTAATGTATGGGCATCCTATCTACTTTAAATGTTTGGCAACCAAAAAATTTGAAATGTATCACAATGTCATATTTTGTCCTTCTCTGAAACTCATACTAATTGGATGTTTTTTTTAAATCTTATCCACTAGTGTGACTTCATCTTTTTAACTGTGAGACATAGAGTTTACTCTCAGAAATTGAACTGAAAAAAATTGGGAAGTCACTAAAATGGAAAGCTTATTTATTGATCCAATTTTGTTATTCCAGCAGAGATTTCCTGATTCAGGCAGGTTCAGTCCTGCCTCGGAGAGGCTTGTTTGTGTTTGTAGAGATGATATATGTGGTAGAAATTGATAGAAAGATATATATTGCTCTATCAAATAATGCTGATCCCAAAATTGCTTTTCAATCAGTTTTTATACTCTATCCGTAATCTCAGTTTATAGTAGTGCCTTAGTCATTTGTGATTTGGTTTCTTCCAGTAGAAACTTACAATGCTGATAAAACGCATGGAGATTGTCAATATTTTAGTCTCAAGTTGTGCATTTTGGTGATAAATGGTTGTCTAACACTTAAAATTTTTGAAATATATGCAAAGGTAGCCTATATCTTTAAATTTGAAATAAATATTATTATTACTTTATTATTATTGCTACTTAGTTTTTAAAAATAGTTCAAAATATAAGGACAATAATTATCCAGTCAATACTAAGAAAAACTAAGTGTATAATATTCTCTTTTTCAAGTAAAATATTGATGTTCTCTAAGACTGTCTGCCAATCAGATATTTACATATGATTTATAACAGTAGCAAAATTATAGTTATGAAGTAGCAACAAAAATCATTTTATGGTTGGGGGTCACCATAACTTGAGGAATTATATAAAGAGTTTCAATATTAGAATGGTTGAGAACCACTACTCTATTTCTCTCTTGTTGAGAGTATGGGTATTCTTGTTGTCTGTTTCATATTACATACAAAGTACAAATACATTTCTTATCCACTATCTTGGAGGAAGTTAGAATGATATCACTTGTATAAACTAAGTACTAACCTTTACATTTATGTTAAATATGATAACAATCAAGAAATTAACTAGTTTCTGGTCATTCCATAGCAATACAATTGAAATTATGCTTTCTAAGGGCTCAAGTATCAACAGATTGCATGTTCAGTAACAACTTATTTTATTTTGTGTGTTTATTTAGGAGTTTAAGGGTAACTTGGGTTTTTCACATTGTATCATTTTTTTTGAAAGCCATGGCTAATTTTTCAGAAATAATAGAAATCTGTGCAAGTATATGGTTCATTAAATATCTAATTATCCTCTGCCTCATGTTTCTAAAGCTAAATTGGATTACCAGACATTTTGAGTTATACTCGGATAAAAATTTTATATTATTTGAAGCCTTGCTTGTAAGCAGAGCTATGGGATGAAATAGAAAGTTAGAAGGTGATTAAATGCTAAGTAGCACCAAGTTTAGATATAGTAGTTATGTTAAAATGTTAAGTGAATTAATGTTATGGGCGATATTTTAAAGTCTGAAAGCCAAGTAGAAAGTACTTTTGCCTATAATCTGCAGTGATATCAGGGAAGTTGTGTGCTTTGATTCTGATGTACATGTGAATATTTCACAGTATATATAACAAAAAATTATTCATGAATAAAAGGAAGTTAAATGATTGATTGTATTTCTTTAAATGACATATAGAGCAATATTTTCAACCAAGATAATGGTTTTAAGGATAGAGAACATAGTAGATTATTACAAACAAAAGTAGTTCAGAGAGCAATAGCTCTACTTTTTTTGTCTTGTTCTTTATGAACACAAGTAATTAAAGTTTAGTGTATCACTAGGGATGAGTCTACACAAAAACATACCCGTGTGAGCCGCCTGCTCTTAGATACTTACATTATGAACTGTGAAAGATGATACATTGCTGCTTGAAAGTTATAACCGAAGATTGGGACAAAACACAGTTTGTTCTTTGTTTAATTTAGTTCCCATCCTTGTCTTGTAGCCATGGAGCATTTTAGACTCCATACATTCTAAAACATTTATGCTTCCAGCTTGGACCTAGAAGGCCTGTATCCTCCATAAAATCTAGAACGTTTAAATCTCTGAGACTTACTGCTAACTGAGCCACTCTGACTAGCTCCTTCTGAAATCAGAGCTGTACTCACAACTGACACTTCCAGCTCAAGTCAACTCACTGTTCTGGTTCAACTCTTCTAAAAGCTGACTGGTTTAAACTGATCCCTTAGGAGGCTGCTTCTGACCAAACTCTTCTGACTCTAGCAGACCTGACTGACTCCTGCAGCTTTTCTGACTGACATGCTCTGCTTGACTTCAGATCAGTTCACAATTCCCATCTGATACTGGCTTCTGTTGAACTCCCTTTTTGTCTCTGCCTCAGGTTCCTGAGACTGCTCCTGTGTCTCTATTTCTGTGTCTTATCTTCTGTGCCTGTTACATACTGCCTACTGGCTACATCTGACTCCTCAGGTTGCTTCCTGTCAACTAGCTCTGCTTCCTGTCCCACAAGTGATGGGATTAAAGACATGCACCACTACTGTCTTCTGAATATTGGGATTAAAGGTGTGTACTAAAATTCTTTCTAAATTCCATCCAGATCATTCAGGCTCAGACTGTGATTCCTTCATATAGAGTTCTGGAATTATCCCACCATATAGACTTTTGGACTTGATTCCTACCTAGGTATCACACAGGCCTTTCAATAAGAACCTTTCACAGAGTACCCTTGTTGCTGGATTAATGATGAAATATTCCTCTACAATAAGCCACCTAGTTTATAATAGCTTGTAGCAACTAAACAAGATAATACAAGAGATGATAATGTAATTCAAATACTATATGTTATGAAAAGCTTAGATATGTTGAAAATATTTCATAGAAAAAAATCCCTGTTTGTACTTGTTTCATTTTCAAAAAGAACACCAATAAACTTAAGAGGCATATTAACAGAAGTTAATAAATTACTGATTTTGAGTAATGTATGATGTTCTTTTTGTTCTTTATATAATAATGTTCTCTATATATTATGTTCATAAAATATGAGGGCTAAAGTAATGAGATTAAACTAACATTAGATTATTGTGAATGAATATTTCTTAAACAAAAAGTTAGTATGTTTTCTTCCTTATATATCATTTTCTCACAAATTGAGTCATAATAATATTCTATAAGTATTACAGAATGAAATACTTTCACCAATTTTTCAAATTGGAGTATATTGTACTTCATATAAATTTCACACATACATAAATATGCATAGGTGTGCTTGTATATACACACACATGTGTATGTTTCTTCTATACTCTGAGTTTTATAGCATTAAAAATACCAAACTTACTACCTTACATGACACCAAAAATACTTATATGCATTATACATTATTAAACAATGTTAAACATTGGCATGGTTACTACTATTTTTATGAAAAGCGGTTTAATACAAGCAACACCATTTTTATTTTGGAAAATAAACTTACAAAACAATCTAAGCAATAGAAAGATATTTTTAAAAGAGTAGAAGCAAGAAAATGAGAAGAGTAAAGCATTGAAAGATGATTGTTGCAGAGACTAGGTTCAGTGAGATACAATTAGAACCTTTATTAGTGCCAGAATTTAATTTCAAACTGTTTAAACTTCTCTAGTTAATATATTTTCCATTTAATGTTCCATTTACTACTCTTCTGAGAAATCAATGCTTAAACAGATGTATTTTAATAAATTCAAGAAATTTAACTGAAAAGGATCCTAGGGAATAAAATTTTCTATTCCCCTGAGAATGTCATTCAGCAATAGATTTGAGAAGGTTTGATAGATCAAAAAAGCAAAACTTCCAATTTTTTATATGTATTAACATTATTTAAGTTATTGACTGTGTTGTTTGCTTTATGTCAACTTGACACATGCTAGAGTTATTTTGGAAGAGGAATCATCAATTGATAAACTACCCCTACCTCAGATTGGCTTTGTGTGAAAACCTGTGGTGCATTTCTTGATTTATGATTGATGTAGGAGGACCCAGCTCAATGTGGGCTGTACCACCCCTGGACAGGTTGTCATGGGTGCTAGAAGAAATCAGAATAAACAAGCATTGAGGAACAAACCAGCAAAGAACACTCGTCCATGGTCTCTGAATCAGTTTTTGCCTCCAGATTCCTGTCTTGAGTCCTTGTGTTGGTTCCACACCAGCTCACACCCACCCCCAAGGGTCCCAGGAATGGGTTCAAACAACACTTAGGGATTAAAGGTATGGACCACCACTGCTTTTTGAATACTGAGTTTAAACGTTTTTGCTACCACTGCTTTCTTCATAGTGGGATTAACTGTCTTTTCTACTATGTGACCTTGCTTAAGATTTTTGCTTTTACATTTCTACAATGGCATTTAGTAAGAGTAGAGTAGGCACAATCAAAGTTCTCCATAAGTGAACTGTCAGATATGGCTAAAAAAATTATTTCCCTTAAAGAATTTAATGAACTTGCTCTGCTAAACCACAAGCCACACCTGCCAGAAAATGAGGTAGACTGGGCTCAGACATTCTCTTCTTTCTTGTTCCCCATGACCTAATCTGTCAGTCTTGAGTCCTGTTGGTTGCCATGTTAAAATTTGGATATGATAGTTTTTTGCTTCATCGTTTTCTTTTTGTCATGTTTGGTTGTTGTCTCTCAGAACCTTGTTCTTTTCTAATGAAAGACAGAAAGGGAGTGGATCTGAAGGTGAGGGGAAGTGGGAGGACCTGGAAGGAGTTGAGAGAGTGGAAAGTATAGTCAGGATCTATTGTATGAGAAAAAAATCTACTTTCAATAAAAGAAAAAAATATAAAAAAAGGCTTATATGCTTAATACTGAGGACATTGTCAATCTTTCAGCTCATTTTCCAATGCTTGGAGTGATTGTTATAGGGCATGAGCAACTGAAAGTTGAAAATGTGATTTATTGAGTATACCTGTTCCCCAACTCCAAAGTTCAGATTATATGATCAAAGCACACCACATTCCACATGTATGGAAATATCATAATGAACCCCTCATTTTAACTAGCTAATGATTCCTACAAGAATATAACTTTCAAGCTGTAAGTCTACACTTTTATATTCTATGTGAACATACACAGAATTATTTTTCTTTCATTCTGGCAATTTAGTCCTTTATTTGTTTCAAAGGGGCTGCATGCATCAGTGTCTATTCCTTTTGACCCCCTAAGATTAGCCCTCTGCCTTCTCCTTTAACCTTTCCTCACCCTCCCTTCTTTTTCTCCCCCAGAAGCAGCTTCCTGCTTATTCTTATCCTAGGAAACTTTGAATAGACTGTTCTTCATCTGACTGTTCTTCTCAGGTGAGTTTTGTCTAAGCCCCCAGCTGCCATTATTGCTTTGCTATAATCTGCTCACTAAGTTCTAACCTGAACAGTTTCTTTTAAATTTCAAGTACCAGTACCACACAGAAAATTTGGTCTATGTTCTGCTATTAAGTTTTTTATAATATATTTTTCTTTTCTAACAATTTTAAATTATATTCAGTTTTAATGTTGCAATCTTTTTCTTCTTAAAGAATTACTTCTGTGAGTGATGCATTTTTATATTGCTGCATTGCATATTGGATGTCTTCCAGGTTCATAGTGCCATGTCTACTCTGTGGCAAGGAGTCAATTTTATCTAATAGAATAGCAGTCGTAATGTTTATAAGTTTTGTCTTCAGTTTGCTTTCCATTCATTGAAGTAATTTTTATTTCATTGAATTTTTTTCCTTTTGAATATATCCCTTTATTTTATTGTCCTTATTTGTGCCCTCATGGGATTGAACACAGAAATAATAAGTAAAAATTTCATCTAGATTATGATCTGTTTTGCTATACATTACATTGTTTAATGTATTTGCTATACATCATCAATGTAGAGGTGGACTTGCATTCCTTACTTGCTTCCATACATAATTTCATCAGCTATTTTACCACCTTTTTATAAGTTGTAACAGTGAAGAAATATTAAATGCAATGAAAACCATTTTTCTTTGTCACATATTAGAAATTATTGATGGTATCAAATGAATCAAATATTTTATTCTAAAACAAACATGGATATCCCTGCTGTAAAAATAAATTATCTCACTGCTCTTTCAGATTTTAAGTTTTCCTTTTCTAAAATAAAACAGTACTGAGGTAAGAATATAACAATTTTTCTTTTAGCTTGAAGTTACTGAAACACATCAAAGAAGTACAATAGGTAAACAAATCAATATCCAATATATTCACCTAGAATCTCAGGGAAATTAAGTCTTAATTTAATTAAGGTTGAATTTACCTACAAAGCATTTTGTGTATTTCCTTATTGTAAGTAGCCTCTGCCATTTATAACACAAATTATTTTTTTGTTAAAACAGTTCCATTAAAGATATGCTCTAGATAAATTTCTGATACCCAACATTTAATGCATATATTGTTCATACTATTCGTAATCTGTGTTGAATACACCCTATCAAATATTACATAGTTTATCTGTAAATGTTGTAGGTGAAAATGGTAACCTTAAAGACTAATTATATCCATGACACATTTCAATTAGAATGGAGAAAAAAGCAATTTATAGCTAAATAGAAAATAACAAATTCATTGAAATTGTATTTGGAATTATTGATGTGTGAAAATGACCACTCTGTCATGATCCAGCCTTTGATTTTTTTCTCTCCTTTTGCATGATAGTATAAATTCAAAAGAAGAAATTCACGTAAATGACTGAAGTACTTATTACTAAATATTCTTCTTTTACATATACAAACCCAGAACATCTAAAGATACTCAGATAATATGTAAGACCCCTTGTGTTATCCTCATGTGTATCGACATTAAAACATTCCATTTGTGAAGTTTAACTTGTTAGGAGCATTATATATTTATCTAAAGAACTGCAGGGACTTTTCTCAGAAGGTTAAATTCAATTGTCCTATTACATTCAGAAGGAGGTTTTAAAAATAGAGGACACATATCCTTGATGATGCAGACTTTTGTAAACAAAAGCATTATAGGCATTGTCCACTTTTATGTCTTTCCCTCCCTGTAAGATCATTCATGATTCTCCCCATGTTGGTCATTCTTGGTAGTGTGGAGCAACAGCTACTTTATCTTCTCACTCAGCCAGACACTAGGGAAGTCTGACTTCCTCATCACCAACTCTTTTTCCCTGAATATTGACTTCATAATGAGGAGTAGATGGAGTTGAGTGTGGAAAATTAAAATTTATAAACTTATAAACTTGAATATGGAGGTTTGACCAGTACATTAGTATTTTTTCTAATGCCAACTATCAATGATTTTTCAATAAGGGATTTCTGCAGAATAATGAAAATTCTTTAAGCACTGTGAAACATCTGTTACAATGAGAAAATGAACATGTGAACAGATGCGTTGTTAGTTAAGCTTAGTGTGCATATTTAAATCTAAGGCTCTTTACATAATAGTGCAATATGTAAATATAAATATAGATAACACATTCAAATACTCCATTGGAAAGTCATTTGGAGGCTCAATTTTTACGTGCTATACCACAATGGAAGAGGGAGAGGTGTAGGGCCATGGTTAAGCAACCAAATTCTATGATTGAGTTGGCCTGATGGTTCCTAGGTAATGCCTGTTGGAGTTGGGACCTGGATACTTGATGAGCGGTGAGAAGGAATGTTGGAGGGGAAAGTCTGTGTGATGGGGGCATGGAGGGAGGGGAGGTCTCAGCAGGTGGTCTACTACAGAGCTGGCAGTGAGACTGGGATTGGGTTTGGAGCAGAGAAGGGAGAAGTGAGGATCTGGAGATAACTTGCCCCTCTTCTCTGGTCAGCAAGGCCAGAGGGTTCCCAGGTAATGTGTGCTGCTGTTAAGGGATGCAATAATGTCAGAAATGTTTAATCATGGGATCCTCAACCCTGAGAATCCTATAATCTTAAAGTCTTCTAGTTGTGCAATTTTTCCCAAAGGACTGCTTACATTCATGCCAGGTTAAAACAGTAAGACAGTTTCATGAATGTATTAAATCCAAGTCCAGCTTTGTGAATTGAATAGATTTAATGGAATTATTTCTGGGAACATGGTTTACTCTGGCAGCTTCATCACTGAAGAACCTCACCTTGCATCGGATGGTCACTGATGCAAGCTGTATGTCTAGTACCTGTAAACAAGTTATAGATAAGTATTCTACCAAAGAATTTCCTCTCTGCCAACTTATCAGTTAATTTCTATTGCTGTGGTAATAACCAAAAGTGACTTAAAGAAGGAGTATGTTTTAGATTATGGTTTCATAAGGGGAACTGGAAGCAGGTGTGTAGAGCTGTACGCTGAGCAATCACTTCTCTATCTCATCACGGAAGCAGAGAGCAAGCTGAAAGTGGGATAAGGCTATGCACTATTTAAGCGCACTCACAAGGATGTAGTAAGACCCTACCTCCTAGCATTCCTTAATGCCTCCAAACAGCACCAGCAAGCAGGGATCAAATATTCAAATATGTAAGTCTGTGGGGGCCATTTCCCATTTAAACCACTACATCCAGAAATTTTTTAACACTTAAAAACTTCATGATAAAGTCCAGTGAATCTTGTGCGTATTTTAAACTTCGTGAATCTTCCGTCTTCATCTGCAACCATCAGGAAAGAGCGATACAACACTCCACACAATTCTCACATACAAACACTATATTTGGTTTAGCCTTCCACACCCTTAATCTCTCAAAGTGGAAATGTCACTGAACTTATGAAACTTTGAAAAACACACCAACTGTGGTTAAACCATAGAATGTGAAATATATGTCTTCACTGTCTTTCTTTCTTTATTTTTATAGACAGTCTCTGGAAATATGTCCCTTTGAGTTTCTTATAATGTTGAAATTGCACCATCTGAGTAGTGGCTGTTATATAAAATTGAGGCTATTATGCATGTATGAGCAGAATAGTGTCTTGCCCTGGAGTGTGGTTTCTCCTCTTGACAACTCTGGTCCATTTCGTCCAGCACCTGACAATACCACTATTGGCAGTAATGTCTGCACTTGCTTTCTCCCAGCCTTTATGGATGTCATTTGGCCTTATGCTTTTTGTAGCCAACATGAGTGTATGCTCTGTATATTTTCTAGTGTCATATCTGGCAGCCTTTCTGTGAAATTACTCCAGTGTTTTCATCTGTCAGATGTCAGTGAAATTTGAAGGAAATGGACAAGTGCTTCAGATATTTCAGAAGAATCATTCCGGGTTTTGTTGTTTGTTTTATTTTATTTTAGCAAAATCTTCACTGAAGATGGATGAAGAAAATGCAAACCCATAAACATAGCAATTGCTTTTCAAGTGTGTTCCTTCACGGTTTTAAAATATATAAATATGGAAAAAGAAAAGCTATCATCAAAGATGAATTCAAAGATATATGTGAATATAACAGAAATGAACTGAAGTGAGAAGAGGGTGTTCAACTCAAAAGAAAACTTTGAAAATGAGAATAAAAGCAGAGAATCTGTGGTGAAGGGGGAGAATGGCTTGAATTGTGAATGGATAAAATGGAATGTGTATTTTGAATCTGAAAGGCTGCTGAGATTCTGAACAATACTTTAGATAGTGTAATTTATCTTTATTTCATGTGTGTTTACCTGTATAATAATGAATTCAATTACTATCAGAATCAGTAGAAATGAGCTATAAACTAATGAACATAATAGAATAAATTTTCAGTGATACAGGAAAAACCAGAGATTCTGGAGGCAATAAGTCAGTTCCTTACATTTGTAAATCTACATAAATTTTATAAGCATGCATGATTTCACTTAAAATCCTTCAGTATTGATACAGGAAATTAATATTGGTACATACCTCATAGAGAAATTGAAGTATCTAAACACAATAGGAAGCAGAGTAAAGGAATAATCTATTCTTTCTTTTGTTTCTAAACTGTTTACATTTTTCAAAATATAAGTCCAATTACATCAGGAGAAGTAAATTTGAGTAAAAAGAGAAATGTTGTAAATAATTAGCAAACACTAGTAATTGTGAAGTAAAATGTAATAAAATTGCTCATAAGTATCACAGTCATTCTTTTGTGTCATGATTATGTCAATACTAGAAAAAGGCATATCTGGACCCAAGCTATGATATGGCTGCTCATTTTTTATTCCAATTCATTTGATAACATAAAAATACTCATTTACTGAGCCTTTAGTATCTTGTCCAGTGGCTTGTCCAGAGAAAAACAATGCATTACTTCTACGTGTGTGTAAATATACTCTCTTTCTCTCTCTGAAATACACTTACACATTTGTAAGTTTGCATATTGTGTGTACATTACATATTTGTGTGCCTACATCGAGAGATAGGGAGGGAAATGGGAATACAGGCACATAAAATAGAGATTATTGTTACACTATCTTTTATCTCACAAGTCTGGGATGTTTATTAACACATTGGTAAAACCAATAGTCAAGGTCCTCATCTTCTTGCTTTTGATATAGACATAATCATTAATGCTTGAGTCTGAGAAAATGAAGGACATTGGTGTGGCTTGTGTTGTGTGATACAGCAGCCACTGATCATAAGTGCTCAAGGAACTTTTCCCATGAATAATTTTGTTTTTCTCAGTAAGACAAATGTATTAGTGGTTCCTAACAAGTGGTAGAATGATTAAGTATTTTAAGAGATTACTACAGTTTTTAAAAATTGTATTGAGATCATTTTTAGTATAGACCTTGAAAATCAATATAATTTCTTTGAAGTGCTATTTTCACAAAGTCATTGTGAGTATTGCATGAAGATTTTAAGAAAGAATAAGGCATACCTGCAAATACATGTACAATATTTACAAATTAATAGCTGTAGTTTGAAATGTGACTATTCCTCAAATGCTGGGTTAATGGCTTGCCTCACAGAGAAACATTATCTATCTGTATTGTCTTTTTGCTTCTTGAAAAAAGTAACTATTTTTACATTGCCGTATGATTTCTCCACAATGCAATGCCTTCCCAGGGGTTTCAATCTTGGGATTAAGAATCAGTCGCTGAAACCAGTAAAACCATGAGCATAAGGAAACTTTCCTCATAAGATAATATTGCATAATATGTCATCATAGTCATACAAATCTTATAAAAGCATATTTTTTTCTTAAATGAGAACAAAGCATTTACTATAAACTGTGAAGTTTAATTTGATTGCTTTGTAGATTTTAGAACATGTGAAGTAGTTTCATATTAATTAATTCAATATGCAACTAATATCCCTAGTGTATTTTATTTGAATGCTATTTCATTAAAATAACATAACTAATATATTGGTTCCAAAGATTACTATAGCAATTACCTAAAGCTTGGTGGTTTAAAGCATCAGAATGCATCATTTCTATATTCTTCTATATTCTGAATACCAGAAGATCTACTTCTGTAGCACTGGTCTAATATAGCCTAATAAGTAGAACATGACTCCTTCCAGAAGCATAAGGGGGATCTATTTATTGCATTTTTGGATTCTTTTGCTTGACACTTTCATTGGATTGTGGCTACATCATTCTAATCTTCAACTCTTCAGCTCCACTTTGATGATAATTGATCTGTGCTCCATAGTAAACTTCCTGCTATTCTTTAACAAATTATGTCTTTATTATTTATTATATTATTTCATTAAGAACATGCTTGATTTATCCAAGATAATACCTTGCTTCTCATGGTTCTTTAATTGTGTCTTCAGAGACTTTTCTTTTCCAGTATGAAATAACATCTTTAGGTGTTAGGGCTTAGGATATGAAATGTTTGAGCAAAAGTTAGTTGCTGTAAAACATACACACTTCTTGCCTTCTTGTAATAGAAAATTTGTTTTAACTTTTATCGATATTTAATTCAAGCTTAATTAGATTATAAAACAACAAATCATGCCCATATATTGAATGCTTAACATAGCAAACGATTTTTATTTCTCCAACTAAACATCTTCCACAATATCTGCGATTGTTTGAAAAAGAATGGCTCCATAGGCTCATAGATTTGAATGCTTGGTCACCAGAAAGTGACAATACTTGAAAATATACAGGGATATAGTGTTGAGGAAGTATGTCACAGAGAGTGGGATTTGAGTTTTCAAAAGAACATACCAAACCCAGAAGTTTTCTGTCTGCCTGTGCACCAGGATGTAGGTCCCAGCTACTGTTCCAGTGCTATGTGTACAGCCCTGCTACCTACCTGCCATGATGATAATGAACTAAGCCTCTGAAATTATTAACCAGTCCCCAGGTAAATTCTTTCTGTCATAGGAGTTGCTTTGGTCATGCTGTCTCTTCACAGCAATAAAACAGTAACTAAGAAAATATCCTCAAAGACTCAGTCTTCACCATTAGGCAATGGGTTAGCCCCAAAAGAAAGGAACTCTGAAAGGAGATCACGAGGTTTTGAAGGCAGTTACTGAAAGTTTACATGTGGATGTTCATATTTCACTGCCTACTCTTAACTCCTTAAGAGCATGTTTCATACTTACTGTGTAGAGAATCGGGAATCTTGGTGAGTAGCCAAAGAGAGTAAATTTAATAAAATATCCTGGATCAGAGAAACAAAGACTTTTTAATCATACAAACTTCTATTTTCATCGTATCATTTCAATTTATTGGAAAAAAAAGAGATATATAATTTCATCCTTTCTCCACTTCTCTTTCCTCCTTCATCCTCTTTGTAAAGATTAAATAATTCAGACTTAATATATCTCAGAAAATTCATAAGTTAAAATTGCTACTACCAAATACATAATACATTTAAATGGCAAACATTTTATGGTGAAATGATATACCTTCACATAACTAATAACAGAAAGTATATAAATACAATTTATACAGTAAATAGTAAAAGGCATTTATTTCTTTCCTTGTTTTTCTTCTCTCAGTCAATAACTTTAAACTAATTCGAACTTTTAAAAATACTTATAAATTTACATTTAATAAATATGTACCCACAATCAGCTCCTCTAAATATATATTTTTTAGATTTGGCAAAACTTTTTATAATATAAATTCAGTTAAATTTCAAATAGATTAACTTAAATTATATTTTGACCAAATTAGGGGAAATATTAAGCACCTTATATAGATAAAGAGCAATTTTTTGAGCAAGTCACACTGATGGTTTAAATTTGGAAGACTATCAGATTAATATGTTACTTCTAAGTTGTTCTCGTAAGGGAGAGTTTCCCTTTTCTTTTGTTTATGTAGCACATTTTGTATTGCAATGCCTTCTTCATAGCCTTAGATGTATGGGATACAGATGGACCTTTCAGACCTAAACTAAGCAATTAGAATTTAAGTGTCCCCTCAATGTCTTTAGAAAGTAGTTACAGTAACTTTTCTGGACATCAGAATATGTGGATAATAATCAAGACCATTATGTAAAATCACATATCATGTATATTTAAATCATGATTTTTATTTAATAAAAAGGAAAAAAGAACAAAAAGCAAAAACTTGGAAAAAGTGGAGAAATAATATTAACTAGAAATTGATTGAAACCAAAAGAAAAATAGGACTATAAAAGTTCCTATTGTTAAATGCAATTCATGAATTCATTGCTGATACAGCTTAAAATGGGGTATTTAAACACATTATTCTAAAATAAAGAAATAAAATACTACCTTTCAGAGCTAAAAGATGTCAAGCAATAATGAAAATTTAAAAAAAAATACTTTAACACATCTAAAAGGAGAATGAACATAGTATAGCAAACAGAATAAGGACATGTAGAGAAACAATTTGGCAATGAATGAGAATGAGTAATTACCATTCTGCTTTGAATGGAAACTATTCTAAAATGGTACCAGTAGTTTTCAACCTTCCCAATGCTGAGGCCCTTTAGTAAAGTTCCTTGTGTTGTAGTGACTCCCAGTCATAAAATTTTTGTTGCTACTTCATAACTGCAATTTTGCTACTTTTATGAATCATAATTTAAATATCTGATGTACGGGATGGTCTTAGATGAGCCATGTGTAAGGGTCATTTAACACACAATTGGGTCTCTACCCACAGGTTGAGAACTATTGCTTGGGTTTTTGGAATTAGTTGGATCTTGATACCTCTGAAATAACCAATGATTAATCAGTTGATGGATTTATAATTTGATGGCATTTTGGGGAGGTGATAGAAAATAAGAGGCAAGGCATGGTAGCAGAAGGAAGGAAGCTCAAGGGACACCTTTGAAGAACATATATCCTCCTTGGTCACTTCCTTTCTATCTCTGCTTCCTGGGTTTCCACAGACATAGATGCTTTCCTGTATCTTGTCTGTCTGCCTCAACAAAGGAGCCTGTTCACCATGAATTGAAATCTCTGAGGTGTTGAGCCAAATAAACCTTTCTTTAAGTTGTTTTCTAAGATATTTTGTAACAAGAATAGAAATGATTTAATGAAATGAACTTTGATTTCAAAATATGAAAGAAAGTAATAATTTTTTTCAGTATATGAACTATTGGCATTAGCTATGGGCAGAAATAGCATAATGAAAAAGGATTTTAAAAATCTAATGGTAGCATAATAATAGGCTAAAAATAAATTACAAAGCTAAATTTAAAACTCAAAAAATTTAGAAACAGCTACATGCCATAGACCTAGTGAGTTACTTTTAAGATACAACATCAGTTGCACAATCCATGATAATAATGATAATCTTTTTTATAAAAGTAATGATCTACACTTTAGATATATACTGCCAAGAGCATAGAAAAGAAAAAAAAAAGGTAGGAGAAAATATGTTGACATATATTTCACAAATTTTTAAAATTCATGATTGTGAAAGCAAACTTAACTGAAACATGGTCTTAAGATCTTAAAAACAAGATACACGGGTGACAAATAAAAAAAGGGAAAGATGTGCCATATGCTAAAAAGAATAAAAATAAAATGCCACTGAGTACTTACTAGTGTGGCGCAAATCCAACATATAAAACATCAATTTTTGACAAGCATCAAAAGATTTCTGTCTCTTGTCTATCTCCCTGTCTCTGTAAGTACTGAAGCTACTTTTCAGATAGTATTTTACATAAATAAAAATGCTGTTAAGACATAGCAATCATATTCCTTAGCATTTAGTCCATCTGAAAATGTATGGCCAGTGTACATGCACACACACACACACACACACACACACACAAATAATTAAACTATACATATAAATGTTACCCAGTTTCATCATCACTTCTAAAACCTGAAAGAGAATATGTCTATCATAAATATATGAATATTAACTATTATACAAAAAAAGAAGTACAATTCTGGATTCTTATAAGATAAACATTTTTAAACTATATTTCCATATCAACTAACAAATGTAAGATATTTTTATCATGATGCTTAAATATGATACATTCTAGAACAGATGAAAAATACCGATGTTTAATAATTAGTGGTTTTTAGATGTTTCAGACATTTTTCGATGTTGTATCTACAATGAATGAGCAAAGCAGAAATGATGTGCACATTAATTCATCAACAACACTTTTTTGATACCATCTATGTGAATAAATGTCACTAAATTATTTTAAGCAGAATAATTTTAACGACAAATGTGGGCTGAAAATTAATCTCTGGATGTGTAGAAATAAGTCTCTTCTGGTATATGAATTTCATCAAATATGCTACTCTTCTGAAAGAAATTGATAGAAGGGGAAGGTATACACATGTGGGGCCAGGGAACAGGAGAACTCTGGGTCTGATATTAAGTGTTGTGTCCATTTAAATCTCCTCTAAAAGTTAATTATACAATGGCACATATTTTACAGACATAATGGAAAGCTTGAATTTACAAATAAAAATTTCATACACTGTTCCTGGGAAAATCGTGAAAAAAAACACAGTTAATATATGGTTGTAAAAAAAAAAATCACTGAGTTTAAATATAAGACGAAGCTTACTATGACCAATTAAAATTATCTAGCAATTCAAATTGTGTAAAATTACCTAAAAATATATTCATGATTTATTGAACTACATTTCTTTGTGTGAAAAGCTATAATCATACCATGTCTTCATAGGAGAGATTGGCAAAAGAACTGACATATGATATGCACACCATTCATGAATTTTCTCAGGTTTTACTGATGACACTAATCTTGTCTCTATTTTCATTGATGAGATGTCATCCTTTTCTGTTTCACATTTTTTGGAGAGGACTAATCCAGACATTAGATTTTGTCTTTGCCATTTTGAAAAGTTTCACCTCAATGCATAAGAACAGAATCCAAACTCCTATTAGTACTAATTATCTTGATTCCTGCTGAATACAGTAGAGATTGAAACAGTGACTACTGAGCATTCCTGTAGGCCAATAGGCCATTATGACATAGGATTTAGCCAATATGTTATTTATTACTTTGTTCTTAAAAGATTCCACGCATACCAAAGGAACCCTCAGAGATTTTTGTTCTAGGATTATTTGTTTGGTTTGATTTTGTCTCTTGTCTCCAATGATATTTAGATATAAATGTACTATAGTCCTTGAAATAACTTCTGTACTTTTAATAGACTTATAAGATCCACATCAATTATACTTTCTGCAGGTTTTTCCTTACCATTACAAAGCTTTTGTAATATGACTCAGATCTTTCATCTGTCTGATGCATGAAACTTCGAGGAAATTTATCTTTTGTTGGTATGCATGCCCTCAACTTCTTGTAGACTCTAGCATGAATAGCTTTGCTCTAGATGTATACAATGGAGTTATTTTTCCATAGATAGTCTGTGAAAATCTGAGGCAAAGTTCTTTGTTAACTAGGAACAGACATACTATCTACATTGTAGATAAGGAATATGAAGCTAGGTAGTCGTTTGCTGTCTTCTCTTTGGTGTAAAAAATAATGATTTTCTTTAACAAATAGGACCAAGTACTTTCACTATTTTTAAATTGTTTGTGATTTCTGGCTTTATTAGCAGTACCATACAGCATTATAAACTTCAGTATCGGTATAGAGAGTGAAACTGTGATCTTAATGGGAAATGAAAGTAGGTCAATATTTCTTTCATATGTAATAAAAGGGAAGAAGTATCTTTGTCGAGAACAGAAAGTGTTATTGAGAAATCAAATGGGAAAATAGTCTGAAATTTAGGACACTCTGAGTGGTGATGGGAGGACAATGACCCACTTTCTATGAAAAAGAAAAGATTTAGACAGGATGTGACCACAGTCTTACACTACCTACAAGATTGCCATGTGTAAAATTTGTACTAGGATTATCATCTGACTTTGAAGAAATCCTCATGAATTGGAAAATCATTTGATACCTTTATTGTAGTAGAATTATACCAATAAAAGCCTTAAAAGTAGGAATTAACATTAAGAGTGGCTTTTAGATGGTAGTTGTTGTAGCTTATCTCTATAGATGCTGATTCAGGTTCAACAGTGGTTTATTCTTCTGTTTGATTCAACCTCCAGTCTTAGTTCTGGAGTCCTGGAACATTTCAGCCTCTGCTCTGCTCAGCTTCAAACTGACTCACTCTTCCCTTCTAATACTGAATCTGATACTGACTTCTTCTGCCAAATTGTCTTTGTGTCTCTGCCTCAGAGTCCTCAGACTTCCTCTGTAGCTCTGCCTCAATCAGACTGCCATATGCTACCATAGGTTGTTTCTCTCATATCCTCTGTTTCTTATCCTCTGTGTCTCATATTCTCTTACTCTAAGCTGAGAACCTTCTTTTCTATAGTGAGAATTTCGTGTGTCCTTACTCTGACTCACTCTGCTAACTCTTCCTCTTTTTTTTTTTTTTTTTTGCTTACCCTTTACCTTGACTCATCTCATAAGTCACTTACCATCTGACACTAACACCTTCTGTGCTCTGCTTCCTGTCTCAAGTGCTGGGATTAAAGGTGTGCACCACCATCCTCTTCTAAATACTAAAGACTAAAGGTGTGTACGTCTTTTTACATTCCAACTGGTCCACATAGGCCTCTGAATTCAGTCCCCTCATTTAGACCCCATTTGATCCCTTTCTAGCTATCACATGAGCCTATCAATGTGATTATTTGCTAGAACAATCATGTTACTGGATTAAATGATAAAATATTCCTCTACATATGCCTGTTATAAACAGTTCAGAAGAAGCTGAGACAGGATCATTGCCGTCAGCCTGGGGCAAGCCCTAAGCCACAAAGACCCTGCCTTAACCAAACTATAAAGTGAATTTATGGTCATTATATCCATAATATAATCACTATACAGAACTGGAAATCAGTTAAGATTTATTCAAGTCAAATACTGAATCATTAATTCTAAGACACTTACAAGTGCCACGATTGTCAATGATGTTATTGAAAGTGGTTTGCAAGTCAGATTTCCTGGATTAAATTGAAGCCTACCTTTAATGATTGTATGAACATGGCCAGATTTCTTAAATATTCTATATCTGATTTCCTTCATCTGTCCATCTGTAAATATGATTTACCTTCAGAATGATAGTCAAATTCATATATTTAATTATTAATATATTTAAACTGCCTACATATTTCCAAGTTCTATTATGATTTCTGCAAACTTTAATTGAATGGTTTTTGTTGTTTTGCCATAATTTCATTTAATATAATTTTGCTATGCAAGTAGACAGTGCTTGACTTCTCTCAAACAAATAAAAACATGTTCTGTGCTTGTATGTGGGCATGGGTTCCCATATGTGGAAGTGTTTATACACATGTGTGTATGTCATGGTGCCATCTACTTTCTCTGAGGAAGGGTCTTTCATTCACTTTGAGCACAACACTTAATCTAGACTAGCTAACTGGAAAACTCCAATGATTCTCCTGTTTCTGCCTTTCAGTTCTGGGAGTACATGAGCACCTAGCCATGCCAGCATTTTTATGTTTTTTCTAACAATAGATCTCAGGTCCCAATGACAGGACAAGAACTTTTTCTAAATAAATGATCTCTGTAGGCCTCAAATGAAGTATTTTAAATCTACTTCTTTAGATATCACTATCAATGTTATAATCAAGGTGACTTTTAAAGGGAAGGATTTTTATAGAAATTGTTACAATTCATTTCTGAGGAAACTAATATTGAAATACGTAGGCTTTACCAAAGGTCATGGTACTTGATGAATATATGTAATCCAATCACCTCTACTCAAATATTGATCTCAGAATATCTTTATTTGAAGAAAGGAAGTAAAGTTTTTTTTCAAGTACTTATATTTTACAAAAGTAATTGACTATAAAAGCATTGGTGTCAAAAAGTACAAAGTTTTTAATTCTTTAAATTTTTACAAGGTAAATTTTTTATGACTGGGAAGTAATTGAAATTTTCACTTTAAAATATAACTGTAAGTAGCTATATGAAATTCAGTAAGTATGAATTACATAATCCACAGAAAAAGTCTGTAATATTTAATTGAGTTTTTCTGAGCTTTTTAACCATTCTCTCATAACTAATATTAACTGCACCAAAATGCTTTCACTCAAGTATCAGGAAACTTATAATTACACATGATCTAAAAACTATTGAAGAAAAGGAACCATTAATGTATTTATTGTCAGTTTAATAATTGAGAGATTCATAGATTTAAGTGTGCCTTTTAAAGTCAATCTTTTGATTTACAATGAAATTTGATTAGGTTAATCAGGGTATAAAACGTCTTTGTGACTGAATGCTGATACTTTGAGTAAGAGTAAATTTAATATTTGAATTTCGTACTGGATTTACATTATGTTAAAATTATGTGAGTAAGTGAGAAAATTGTTAGCTTTATCTTTAAAAGGAAATGGCACAGAAGTAAGGACTCACATAGCATAGATGAATGAGCTTATTACCCATTTCAAGAATTCCTTAATTTTTATAATATGCAAATGCTATTAAGATATAATATTTTTACATATGTCTAAGTATCTCTGCTATTTAAAGATATTGTGCAATTCCTGAAATGAAACCACTAAAATTAATGAAGCTAACTAATAAATCACCTTTGATATTTAAGTTAATTTGTTTTATGTTATATTGATAACAGAGTGTGCAAATATACTTCATTATAATAGTATTAGGGCAAGTAAATTTTGAAATCAGACTCTCTTTTGAGCAATAGATTTCAGATACAAGAAACTATCACACTGATTCATAGCTCAGATTTTAATCTGTTTGCCACTGAAATAAACTGGCTTTGCTTATCTTTGAAATGTCCTTCTTTAGACCATTCCATCTATTTGGTTGAATGAAAATTAGGAACTAAGGTTAGAAAATATTATGTTTAAAAAGTACCATATTCATAGGTAAGTAGTTTCTAATTCTTTCCCAATCTTTGAGAAAGAAAACCACCATAAGCAATTAGTGTTCAATATAAATGACACCCACCAGGCCTGTTGTAGCAGACGCAGTTTCCAGTGCTTCATCTGTAGGGTGAAGTATTAGGGAAAAAAAGGGTGGCATATGTATAGAAAGAGATCTTAAAACAGCATGTTTTTGCATCTCAAGAGCCAGGACTTGATTTTGGTTCATTATCAAAGAGATGGACATTGTTGAGTAAATATATATATTAAATAAAAGAAGAAGAAATAAAATGTCCTGACATTACATTATGAACAAGAAAACTTCAAAGATGCCTTTGTGTTTGTTTTCTGTTGGCCATCTATTGTTGAATATTCTGAATGTTTTTGTTTCTGCTTTATTTTATTGTATTAAATTTTATTATTTGTCCTTATTATCCTATATATTTTTTAATAAGAGACAGAAAGAAGTGGATCTGGATGGGAGAGGAAGTAGAGAGGAGCTGGGAAGAGTAGAGAGATGAAGAAAACATAAATTAGCGTATACTGTATGAAAAATATGTATTTTCAATAAAAGAAAAAAATAGATACGGACTCTGGGATGTCAAGTTTCAAATTGGTGCCCCAGTCTGGAAACTATTCTTAGTAATGAGTAGATTACTCTTTGAACTAGTAAGAAATTTCTTGTAGAAAATAGTTGCATATGAAAATGAATGGGTATTTTTGTCTTTCTACCTGTGTATATGGTGGATTAAATATACCTATTTATGTATGTTGAACCATTCTTGCTACACTGGTGTAATGTCTATTTCATCATGGTGGATGATTTGTTTGATATGTTCTTGGATTAACTTTACAAGTATTTTATTGAGAATATTTGCATCCATTGGGAAATTGGTCTGTAACTCTTACTTTGATTTGTGTGTGTGTGTGGGGGGTAGCTTAGGTATCCAAGTAACTGTGGCCTAATAAAAAGAACTGTGAAATATTACCTCTGTTTCTAGTTTGTAGAATAATACGAGGAATATTGATGTTACTTCATTGAAAATCTGGTTGAATTCTGCATTGAAATCATCTGGCTCTACTTTTTTGGGGTGTGGAGTACTTTTAAGTACAGATTTTATTTTACTGGAGGTTAAAGGTCTTTTTAAATTTCTTATGTGGGCTTGATTTAACTTTGGTAGGTGGTATATATAGAGAGAAAATTATCCATTTCCTTTAGATTTTTTCAATTTGCTGGAGTTCAGTTCTTTAAAGTATGCCTTTAAGCTTCTCTGGATTTAGTAGATGTCTGTTATATTCCCCCTTTCGTCTGTAATTTTGTGAATTTGAATATTTTCTTTCAGTCATGGAGCTTTGTATGTATATTATGACTTCCAGTTTTTGTGTTTTAATGGAATTCCTGTGTGTATTAACAAGTGTATCTCTGAGTCTGCATGTGTTTCTTGTGCTTACTGTTTAACTATTTGTCTTATGTTTGTTTGCTTTGTCCTGTTATTTTTGGGGGATAAGAACTAATTATATCCTATTTTTACCTTTTTTTGGATATAGATTATTTTATCATAAATATATCCTGATTACAATTTCCTCATTCTACTCAGGGTAGTTTTCTCCCCCCTGTCAACTTACCCTCCCATCTGGATCCATTTCACTTATGCCTGTTTTCTGAGGAGAATAGAAAAGATCTGGATCAAAGGAGAAGGGGAGAGGGAAAAAGGAGATTGTGGAGGGGTAACAGTAATCAGAGTACATTGTATGAAAGAATTTTTCTTTTTTCAAAAAATATTCATTTACTTATGTATCTGTATCTGCATGTACACTATATAACAGAAGGAGGGTATCAGACCCCATTATAGATGGTTGTGAGCCACCACGTACTTGCCTAGAATTGAACTCTGCAACTCTTGAAGAGTGGTCAATGCTCTTAACCACTGCGTCATTTTTTCAGCCCCCAAGACATATATTTCCAATAAAAGAAAAACAGAAAAAAAGAACATGGAAAATGTGAAAATCTTTGTTAATGTCACAGAAGAAATAAGGTGCCAAAAAAGATTCTTATTTGGGTTTTAAATTTCTATGTGAGTCTGTGCAACTTAGGACATAAGTGTTACCTGGCACAGATAAATTGACTTTGTGTTATTTCAAACATAAACCTACTGAATATTACACAAGTATGGATAGGAACTTACTGCTTACTAACAACAGAAATCTCTTAAGAGATTACAGTGAAGTTATGATTGACACATTGACTTTTTCTATGCAATATACTCCTCATCAAAAAATTCAATAAGCTACTGTCTAGTATTCAGGATCTAATTCTGACTATTTATTTAGCATAGCCACTAATCTACCACATCTTTGTCTTATATGACACAAATAATAATAATAACAAATTTCCTTAGCTGCAGTTTTTCTTAAAGATGTTTATAGTTAATTATTATCTAAATAATTAAATCAGGAAATTCATGATAAAAGTCTTTAAATTTCAGAAAATTTCTGTAGCAATACATGGCTGTCATTATTCCATACCATCTTTATTTATAGTTGTTGATCTCTTGTATCTAACTTACAAATTAGACTTTATGATATGTGTGTTTGCATATGAGTAGGTAATATAAAATAGCTTATTTGTATCCCTGATTTCAGGCCCTGCATGTAGATTGACATCTTCTACCAAGAAGCGTTGGAAGAATACTAAAACACTTGACAAGAATTTCATTGTAGTGTTTATAGCATGCTTCCAATGAAGCGTTGCTTCAATTATTGCTCAATTCAATAATTGCTCAATTAGATTTAAGTTATATACTTCCTCTCACTTATACTCATATTCAAATAAAATATGTTTTCCCTATTTTTATCCAAATGATACTTGTGGAACTAACAAAGTTTGCCTTATTAATTTATATTTAACTTCAATGCTATATTTTATTTTCAAGCGTGAGTGTGCGTGTTGTGGTAGGATGTATAGCAAGGTCAGATAACACCTTGCAGGAATCATCTATCTTCTTCTGTCATGTGAATTACAGAGATCTAACTCAAGTTAACAGGCTTCACAGAAAATGTCTTTACGTGCTGATGCATCTTGTGATCACCTTCAATGGTAACTTAAATATACAATTCCATTAACTCATAAATGGTGTATACATGTGTGTTCGGAGGTAGTGTCTACATCAGCTTTCTACAGTCATTAAATGTTATGCCATCGTAGTATCATTGTCTTTGTTAGAATTACTTTAATAATAAATAATAATTTAACTATTGAAAAAACTCCAAATATGTTTCATGAAGCATACTATTAGTCAAGGACAAAGAATTATATGACTACAACATCAAAGGCATTTCACTCATATGGATATAGGAATTGATAGAAGATTTGAGTCACCCAAATGCATGCAGCTCAAAAGATATTCTGGAATCAATGATATGATAGGCCATGTAGTATTTATTGTGTAAAAAATTGCATTTATAAATATCACAAGCTTTTATGTTAAATATCATTGTTTGTGTTTTGTGTGGCATGATGAAAAATGGCTCTTTATAAATGACATATAAATTCATAAATTATTTTGTTTAACCGTTAAAATAGTAAATATTAAAAATAATTTGTAAAACTTATGAATTCATGAATAAGTTAGTAATTTTGACCATTTTAAAATCATTTTCCTTTTCAAGACATAAGTATTAAACATTAATGCAAATAATAATAAAATAATGGTAATTTGAGCACTCACTTTATGTGATATATCTTTTATTTATGATAAATTATGATAATTTAAAAAATTATTTTCTGTTCCTTCTTATGTGTATCAGAACTCATTCTGCAGTGTGAGTGTTGATTGTCAAAAGGGGATTTGCTTTCTGACCTGTCTTCCATGAGATGATGAATGCTATATCCCTCAGCAGGTACTTTCCTAGACAGCTATGAAATTAAAATATTTTCAAGTCAATTCTCATCTTCCTGAGTGTTTCTTCAAGAATTCAGAAGAACATTTATCTAGGAAACTTGACTCTTTACTATCTTCTTGCTTTATAATTTCTAAATGTTTGTACAACATCACCATTGTTAGATTTATTCTACTTTCCATCTCCCTCATTTCAAGTATCTTTCCGGTTTAATTCTGGGATCAATAAGTGTGATGAAATGTAGATCACTGTCTTCATGCTGGATTTCTACACATTCATGCTTTTATAGGCAGCGCAAATTGGGCCTGAGGGATGAAAATATAATCAAAACCAAAAACACATTGTTGGGTGAGTAGTCAAGAGGAGAGTGTTATCTGAGAGGAATGGGAGCAGGGTAAACATAATCATAACACACTGTAATAAATTCTCAAAATACCAATTACAAATAAACAAAGAGCTAAATGTTGTCACCAGCATTGTCTGCAACATGGAACTCATAATAAATTAATAAGTAATGAACTCAATGTTTATTTATGGTTTGATAAAATTCTTCTTGGTAATTCTTGATGAGAATGGAATAAACCATGCCAAATCTACCAAGTGTCATCTGATTTAGGAGCTTTAGATTTCACCAAAATATCATTCAGTTTCTAAATATTACCAAATTTCTTTGTATTGCCTTCATCCATCTACGCATGCTGCAGATAAAGTTTCATTTTTAGAGCAGGAATTGGGTTCTCTGTACTTTAATGTTAGAATCAGGTACTTAGTGTGGAAAGGGGACAGTGGAATTATTCATCCAGTATTTCAGTGAGCGCTCTTTTTCAACTCTTCAAACTTTGAGTTCAGAGGAACCATCAGAAAGGCATCCAGGAGCATAGCATTCTCACTCTGAACTTTAAATATAGACTTCACCCCAATTCTATTTTTATGTCAATTTTAAACATTACCAATCTAGAAATTACATGAACAAAGAATACTTTGACAACAAGTAATTTTAAAAGAGATTAAATGAGGTCAGAAAAAAGTATAAATGCAGATTAGCTTAAGAAAAAAAGCTAATGGATTAAATCAGCACAGTCCTTGGTTTAAAACTGGTTTAAAAGGCACTGCCCCAGTTCCCATTGAACTACCATAAATGTTTTGTGCCTTTGCTAATGTAATGTTGAAGGTATTTCTTAAGATCTCTTCTTGCCCATTTTTTGCCCCATCTCTTTGAAATCTACCTGATTGATATGTTTGTGGTGGAATTAAGGACTGAAGTCCCTCCAATGAGTAATTTAGCCCAACAAAAGCTCGAAGATGCCAGACACTTTTCCAGTGATTGATCTACAGGAAATTCACTCACTGCCTCACCCTTTACTACAAGTGGTCTAATAGCAACTCCCTTTTAACCCCAACATTAATAGTCCTAGTCCTAGTCCTAGTCCATTACATCAAAGATATCAAATAATGTGTATAAAAAGCAACTAAACTCTAAATCATGTGTCTCTGAAGGAAACAGACATTTTAAATATCTGATACTTTAAAAATTAAATGTTTTATCTAATTCAACCTTCCAACCAGTAGATGCCCTATTGTAGGGCTATCCTACAGCTAAGTGGGAGTCCTACTGTGCCTTGAACCCCAAAATTCTCACCCTGAGAGTGGCAAGATTTCTATTTCTCCTCATTTTCTTAGCCCAGGCCAGAACCTAGCTAAATATTAAATACTGCATGCCTCACAGAAGGTCATTGGCAAAGGAAAATGGCTTAGTTGGTCCTTATCTGTGCTATAGCTGGAAGCCTAAGGCTGAGCCCATTTTCTTATTAGGTGTCTTCCTCTTTTCCCTGTGGGACCACACCTGATACAGAAGGTGTTTCTGCAGGATGCTGACCTTTAGACAAAGAGCCCCACATGCAGTATCCCTGTCTTAACCAATGGCCCCTGTCCCTGGGTACCAAAAACACTCCCCTGACTTTATCTTATAAATGTAACCACCCTTGCTTCAATAAACTGAGGTGGTTCCTGGACAACACTCTCTGAAGAATACTGTACATTTCCCAAAGCTCACAGTTCTCCATCTATAACCAGAAGGATGTGTTGCTGACCCATGCTCCCATGGCTTCCCACCCTGAATCTGCAGCACTGCTGCTGAACAGAGGGCAGAAGAACCACCTTGTTGACTAGGAAGCTGCAGAGAGTTGCCTTTTTGTTACAACACCCTGTGTCTTTTCTGAATGACTTGACCAGGTGTTACCTGATAAAATATCATAGCATAAATCTCTGCTCAGCATTTAAATAGGTAGTAAAAGGACAGTTTTTATTTTTCCACAAATTCTTTGCCTCAATCTGAAACAACATAGTTTAATAAAAGTTGAAAGATAGGCTTCAAATACAAAAGGCATATAGCAGATTTATCTCCAGGATTGAAACCACCTTCTTTGAACGTGTTATTTTCATTTAGGTTGTCTTTGAGAGTTCATTGGGGGTGGTGCTCAAAGGTAATATTTAAAATGAGAATTAAGGCCAAATAAATATTGTTGTATAAAAATAATCAATATAAAACAGTCTGAAGACACTTACCAAGTAAAGAAAACTGCACTAATGATAAGTTTATAATATGTATTTTGTAAAAGTATTATTGAAAACATGAACAAAAATGATATCTCAGTTTTTTTGTAACACAATTCTATTTTAAAAATAATAGCTACCCATTGTGGTCTACTGATTAAAAACTGTTACTATCTTTGTACAGTAGAAATTATATGTAAGTTCATATATGTCTCAAGGCATTTATTAATATACAAAGCTGAACTTTAAGTATTTGTGTACTTTCAAGTTATAGATATGAAATAAATAATAAGTAAATGGTAGATAAAATATAGATAGTTAAATAGAACCAAAATTTAATTGGCCACAAAAGTCACTGATAAGAGGAAATATGAAAAAAAGAAAAGAAAAGTAATAGAGAGAAAGCTAAAGGGGATTAGAAGGATTATTTATTTTGGATGGCATGAGATATCCAACCCCAGAGATATCAAGTATATTTATTAACATAAAATCTCACAGTATGATAATTGATTAATTTTCTCCTTAGGTAGTAAAAAGAGTAACTTTCAGAACTCCACAAGCTTGCCATTAGATCTAAAGCTGTCTAGTATATACCAGCTTTAATTTTTTCATGTTTTATATTCCAAATAAGTGGTATCAGTTAAAGGGTATTACCATCAAGTTCTGGGGAGTAAGTTAGAGCAATAAAAACAGC
This sequence comes from Cricetomys ansorgei, assembly GCA_026225945.1. NCBI lineage: Eukaryota > Metazoa > Chordata > Mammalia > Rodentia > Nesomyidae > Cricetomys > Cricetomys ansorgei. The sequence continues at coordinate 3,650,375 of JAMJFZ010000039.1, forward strand.
CTGTGGTGTTTAGAGGTCTATGGAAACCTATTGACCAATAGCTGGGAATGTGGTAACCCATTATTAGGACATTTTATTTTGTGTATTTACTTGTTAGCATGCTAGTATGGACATTGTCACCATTATATATGTTAACTCCTTTTAAATTTGTATAAATATATACATGGAAGCTTCTACAATATACAATAAAAACAGACATTCCAAGATACACTCATTTGTTCAATAGTGTCACAAATGTTATTACAATTGCTAATCACATACTGATTTGATTTATGTCCTGCTCCACAATATGAAACCCATAGCTAGAACCATCACCAGTACAAGAAAATATGGCTAGGCAGGTCATAAGCCCTAGAGGACAACCTACTACAACTGTTCTGCTAATTAGATTCAATTTTAAAACAACTCCTACCCATTTCTCTCTATACTCATAGATTACTGCATCTCTCATTTCTTGTCATGGAAACTTCATCATATATCAGATGACACCTTAAACAGATACTCACAACTTGCCATGGTGTAATGAATAAGAGATTGTTGAGTATTCAGTCCAAAATGGGATATCTGTATCTTATCTCTCCTCCAAAGTCTCTGGGATCATTTCAGAAGAGGGAGTAGAATGATGTAAGAGCCAGAGGTGGTTGATGACTACAAGTAAATTGTATTATCTAGACACAACAGAAAATTTGTGCATATGAAATCTCAGAAATCATGATAAAATATGCAACCAACCTCAAGCCAGTCAAAAATTGTTGCATGCAGATGGAAAGATGGATATAGAGTTTTACTTCTAGGTACAGAACTATTGTCAATTTATTGCTAGTGGAAATGGTAGTGCTACTCTTCTTTAAAGATATAATGGTCTTGTAGAAGGACTATACTCCAAAGCAGGCAGAAGTCCCTAGATTATTTGGACTGCAAAAATTGGACTTGATGTTTTTTGTTGGTTGTGGTGATACTGTTTTCTCAGTTTGTTTCTTTGTTTTCAAATACTGAGAAAGTGAATCTGGAAAGAGTAAGATGGAGGATGAATATTATCAAAATACAATATATGAAATTCTTAATGAATTAGTAATAATACTATTTAAAAAGTAAGTCAAAAATCTTAGAGTAGTAAGAATACTTATATTTCATTAAGAAATATAAACATTGCAGTAAGTTATTTTCATAAGAAAAATAAGTGAAAAGAACACATACACAGGATCAAATTGTTTAGCCTCATTCATAGAGAATTCAAAGGTGTTGGTTTGCTTTCTTTGCTTTTGATTCACACCAAAAATATGTTCCTTACAAAGAAAGTGGAGCATCTCCAAGGAATAACAATAGGAATTTTATATTGCAGTTTTATGAAATATTCATTTCTGAAAACTTGAAACAGCTGAAATAGGAACTGCATGCTATAGTAATTGCCAAGAACTTGTCAGTCATATGTCTTCACATGCTGTGTTCACAGTGTTGGATAGTGAGTTATTAGAAAAAAAAAATCTGTGTTCACATGCTTTACCTATGCAATGAAAACGGGGCATTTCTCTCAAGTAATTTAAATATCAAATCAGAGCATTTGGATCTTTATCAATGCAATTAATATACTCAGTTAAGTGAAACCTAATATTTTCAACCAAACAATACAAAAGAATATCTATATCCATTCATTAGCATTTGACTAAATTAAGGATGTGAAATGTGATGTAATAAATTGAGTAGAAATAATCATGCTTGAGGTAATATTCCAATTATTCACAAATACTAGTTAATTATTTCTTATGCAGAGTGAAAGAAAATCATATTTATGGAGAAACTGGGATATATTTGCTTCTTAAAGACTAGGCTTCAAAATCAAATTGAATGTGAAAAATTAGGTATTATTTCTTCCATTAAATTTTTTTAGATTTGTTGAATTTCATGTGTAGCTTGAATGTACACCATCTGGGAACTACCAGCGAAGGTCAGAAGAAGGCATCTGGTTCTATAGAACTGAAGTTATAGATGGTTGTGAGCTGACATGTGGGTTCTGGGAATCAACTGAAGTCCTCTGCAGAGCATCCAATGCTCACTATTGCAGAGCCTTTTCTCCAATCCCCTGTTTCTGCCATTTTAAATTCATTCATGTTTTTATGGCATAAGGCAAACTTCAGTGATAGACATACTCGTTTTCATCGATTGATGATCCTCAAATTACACAATGGTTAGAAGATTAACATTAAATACTGTCCTCATTCTTTTTCCCAACAAAGTCATATGGGAATTTGTATATTTTACTCAAATACTTTACTTAAAATCGGGGTTATATTTACATTGATTTTCATGGGATTTAAATCAGTAGTCTGTGGTAGTAAACATTTATTTTGCTGTACACTAAGGCCCACAATCTCCCAAACTTCAGTCTGCTTTGACTCTCAGTCACTGCCATTCTCACAAGAACAAAAGGGTGATGTAAGTTTATGCTAACTACTCGGAGGTTTTACAAGATATAAGAAAGCTTCACCCAATTTCTCCTATCTCCAAACATCCTATAATTTAGGTGTGATGGCCAATACTAGAAATGAATTAAATTCCTGTTTCAGAATAGATTTTAGGACTATCACATCTTCATGTAACTTGTTAGACATAAAATGTGAATTACTATCACTTATAGGAATAAAGATAATTTCAGTTGTCCAAAGGTGACCTAAATCATTGAGATATCTACTTCTTCTTTGGGGGGGGGGTCAGTAAGTGTGTCTCAACCTTAGTTTGGTTTTGTTTGTGTGTGTGTTTGTTGTGTGTGTGTGTGTGTGTGTGTGTGTGTGTGTGGCTTCACAATAGGTAGAAAAAGGAAACCAGAGGCAGTGTAGAATGTAAGGGCCCTTAAATCTTTCTCTGTTACCATCAAATCAATGACTTCAACAGAACAGAACTGTAGTACACTGTGAATTCAGAATAAACTCCAGTTTTAACTTTAGGTGTTTAGCCTGCATATATATATATATATATATATATATATATATATATATATATATATATATATATATATATATATATATACTACATGTATGCAATTAAAATGTATCCTTAGGCAAAAGAGAAGAGAAAGGTAAGAACTACACCTTTTATTTCTACACTCATATTTAGTATATTTTCGCAATGAGGACTGGTTAATATTGAAAATTACAATGATAGGGTTACTTAGGTTAGAATATTTGGAAAAAATGATGACATTTACAGGATTTTTTAAACTGCTAACAAGATAAAGAACAAATATAGCTAATATTTTTTAGCTCATACATTTAGTACTTGTAATGTGTAACAGAAGGTAATCTGAGCCTTGTCCTTAACAATGTCTGATTACAACAATTACTATGGGATCTTTTCTTCCAGTACTACCCTGATCTGTGACTTCCCTATATCTTCATCCCCAGGTATCTTCATTTCAATGGTCTGCAGATGATTCTAATTATGAGGCAGGTTAGCAAACCACTGATCTGGAAAGAGACTTAATTGTGCTCTCATTAGCATCTAAGGATATGTAGATTTATTTTTATGGTATACTTTTTTTTTGGTATACCAGTCTGGCCTAGAAGTCACAGAGATCTGCCAAAGACTATTTTCCTACTCCAAGCATTTCTAAAATACTTGTATGTTTTTGTTTAGAGTTGTGGCTTGTTGGTTGTTCCTGAACACTTTAATATGTCAATTGGTGTTATTTTTCTTCAGCTTATGCTTAGGCAGTCAATGATGATGATAACACTAAATGAGAAGTAGTGGGACACATTCACAGGAGGTAACCAACAGCTTTTTCAACAGGTATCAATTTCAAATAACTTCTTGGCTATGGTGGAATTTTGTGGTCATTTTCCTTTCACCATTTTGGGACTGTGTCTGGTTTGAACCTGGGCAGGTCTTGTGTGTGTTGTCATCCCAGTGTGGTAACTATGCAGCCCCTGGTAAAGAGCAGCTCCAAGATTGGGAAGGAGTCACAAAGAGATGGGGATGGGATAGAAGGAAAGAAGGATGGTGGGAAGAACAATAGGAAATTCAGGTCTACATCAGCATGAGGCAGAGTCCAAGGGGCATGGAAGTGGGATTTAGCAATGCAAGCTTTATGTAAAAACACTTTTGAGCTGGAATACATTCTTCTTTCAAAGTTGAAGGAAAATGTGATGGTCAACTGTTTAGTCATGAGGGTTTCTGATGCCATTTTCATGAGACAGTAATTTAGTCTATCATATTATGGAAATTTTCCACAAATTTGAAATTTTCAAAATTTTCAGTAATTTACTTAGTCAAATCCACAGAGAACTGAGCTTGAAATGTCTTTTTTTTTTTTTTTTCCTTAGTAGCCTTAGTGGCTATTTCTCGTTTTAAAAGTACACACACAAAAAAAATCTGTTTAAGTTCCTATAATTAAAAACTACCTTTGTAACATTTTCTAGTTTAATATAATTTAAATAGAATTTGAATTTATGAGACATTAGTGTTTTTCTTGAATCTATAACTTCTAAGGATCAGTGGAACTCAAATTGATATATTATTATAACCACGAATCAAAATCTTAAAAACTTGTGTCACCAATCAGGGTTCCAAAATGGCAGAATCCACACAGAAAGAGGTGAGAAAGATCACCACTTTGCTAACACTTGTGTTATTAAGAACGAAAGTTGGGAAGACACTCTTATTAACACACTTTTACTACTAAATATTTAAGAATATTTAGAAGAGAAAAATCCAATGCCATAGTCTTACTCAGATTGATTCAATTTTGTTTTTATATCTAAAGAAATCAGTAACAAAAGTAACGATTTTTAAAATCACTTTTTCTTTGCACTTAACAATTAAGAGTCGCAGCTCAAGAAAGTCACATTGCATAATTCTACAGACTTGGCCGCTACATCTAGCACCCTGTGACACACTGATGTCTCTTAGAGAAGTTTCTATGTCACAACCTGTGGAGAAAACGACACCCTGGTATCACAATTGGCACAAGTAAGTTAATGTGTCTTCAGCCGGTTTGAACAAATTCATTTATTTTGTATCTCTTTGATGAATTTGTCTGTTTCCCAGATGGTTAAAAACCACTAGCCCCTCTCATTCAGATATTTTTTTTAATAGTTTGTCTTAACTTTATTACATGATTTTTTTTATCTTTAATCATTGCATATGTTTCAACATTTGATTTTTCCGCTCCATTGTATTCCATTTGTATTTCATTATGCCTCTCTTCTGTCATGTCTATATCTCATGTATACAGTTTTCTGTCATAGTTTTATTTATAAATTTCATTGAAATTGTTTTATACTTCCTATTAAGCAATATCTATTTAGCGGTAAGCCTTTTCTCTTTAATGGTGTTTATATAAATAGTTTGATTTATTATAACAAAGTGCTTGTGTGTATTTTCTAGATGTCAGACTTCTACCGATATTCAAAAATGTGTCATATCTTACATCTGTTCAGACAATATTTTTAAATATACAATATATCTGTCTTCCTACAAATACAAAATCCTATTCAAAGAGTCAGCATCTTCAAACAATTTTTATTCCTAAATTATAAAGTTTGGATAGATTTTTGCAGATTTCTGAAGTAGGAAATGTATCTCAGAATATATCTCTTCCTAACAAGCCCGTTTTGTAAAATTTTGATGTAACAATTGAGGAAATTTTATGTTAATTGGGAATTAAAACATGTTATAGATTAACCCATTAAAGAAATTTTACTAACTTAAGGTACTTCAATGAGGTTTAACATTATTTATATCATAAATAGTTATAAATTTTATGGAGTGATGTAGAAATATCACATAAAATTGTTGAACTCATCCCCTTATTCCACTTTGATAATATACCTTTTAATACTAACATGCACATAGCCATTAGCTTTTAATTATTTCTAAATAAATCACATGAATAAAGTTGGATGGCTCAAGACCTAATATGTCAGGTTTGAGTCTAAATTGAAGATCTCCATCAGGTCCTGACCTCTTAGCTCTGGAAAGCACACAGGAGAGGACATGGAAAGATTGTAGAAATCAGTGGGAATAAACAACATCAGAAGCTATGGCTCAGACTGAATCAACTAAACAGTGCTCATACAGGCTCACAGAAACTGAAGTAGCAAGCACAGAACTTGAATGACTCTGCACTGGATCTTCTACGTATATACTATGGTTGTTAGCTTGGTGTTTTTGTGGGACTCTTACCAGTGGGAGTGGGTGTGTCTCTGATTTGTTTGCCTGCTCTTGGGATCATTTTCTTCCTACTGGTTCCCTACTAGGTTTCCTGCCTCAGTAAGCTGCCTTTGCTTTGACATGTTGTACCTTGCTTTGTTGTGTTTTTTATGTTGTCTCTTGAAAGACTACATTTTTCTGAATGGAGATAGAGGGAGAGTGGATCTGCCAGAGAGGGGAGTTGGGAGGAGAGCTGGGAGGAGCTGAGGGAAGGGAAACTGCGGTTGTGATATATTGTATGAGAGAAGAATCTATTTTCAACCAAAAGGTTAAAAAAAAGTAAAATAGTTCAAGAAACCCAACCTATTTAATCTCCCAATCCTAGCAAAACTGTAGGAAATTACATCAAACTTCTTTTTCCTTATTCCTTAACAAATTTGGTAGTGGAAGGGAGCACAGTCTTTACTAACAGAATGAACTGACCATGAAGTCTGGAATATTCTCTCACTGTGTGACCCCAGGAATGTTATATACTTCAGATAAGCATTTGTTTTTGTCATACATGGACAAGATTTGTCAGTAAATCAATAACCTGCTGCAGACAATTTTCACAAAATTAAAAGAGAACTATGTTCACTATGTGATTAATTAAAATGTTGTATATGATAAATTCTTATAAAGTAAGCATATCTTATGTTCTAACAACAACAAAAAATGCAAACAGAAACAAAGAAGTGATCTTGAAATGGATAACTGGGCATGCCCTCCACTTAAGCCCATAATCACTGTTAGAAAATCACATGAAGAACATAAAATAATATAAATGCTTCTCTGGTCACTGGGTGATAATGGTAATAAAGCAAATGACTTCTTGTAAAGGAATAAGTCTGTGTGAAAGTTAGGGTCTACATTCCAGGAACTATATTCAGAGGCCTGGGTGGTCTGGATGGAATGTAGACATACCTTTAATTCCAGTATTCAGAAAGCAATGGTAGTATATCAGTTTAGTCCCTAGAAAATACAGTAGAAGCAGACACAGGAAGCAGAATTCAGAAGGAGTCAGTGTTACAAATAAAGTGACATCTGAGATGAGTCAAACATAGTGACTAATCATAGGAAGAGTTAGCAAAGTAAGGACATGCCCAACTCTCACAAGAAAAGGCAGTTCTCAGCTCAGTTAAAAAACAGTTACAAAGGAGTTGAAGAGTTAAGAGAAGAATACAGAAGAATCAGAAAGAAGAGTCAGTTGAGAAGCAATTAAATAGTCAGTTAAAGATTGAGTTACAGAACAGTCTGCTGAGAAGCAGGGTAAAAAATCAGTTGAGGAGCAGTTAACAGAGGGAAAGTTACAGAGTTAATTGAAAAGTGAGTAACAGAGGAGTTACAGAAGCTGAGGCTGGAGTAAGTTACAAAGCAGACAGTTGTAGCACAGTCAGGTCCAGAGAGAGGCTGGAGCAGTGAGAGCTCAGAGAAACAGAGAGACACAGCAGAGCTCAGCAGAAGAAGCTCAGAACAGAGAGTGACTTGAACTAGAAGAGTCAGAGTTCAATAGGAGCTAGTCAGAGTGGCTCAGTCAACAATAGATCTCAGAAGGCTAAGGCTGAATTCAGCCTTCTAGGTCCAGGCTAGAAGTGAAATGTTCTAGACTGTATGAAGGCTGAAGCCTTGCAGTTAAAGGATCAAGACTAGATTGTAAAGAGGACAAACTGTTCTGGTGCTCCTGGGCTCTGGGAAAGAACTGGTAATTTAATTATATAAAAAAGTAAACTGTCCTCTGCCCTGAACCAACATCTACATCTACATCTTTTAGCTTCCCCTGTGCTCCTATAGACCTCTGACTTTTACAGTAGAGACATGAGATGATGAGGAATGCTTTTGGTATACTTACTATCTTAAAACTAGTTATGAAACTGCAAATTTTCTCTATATATTTGCTTTATTTTCAGCAAGATCTATATACAGCAAATTTAGATTAATTATTATTAAAAATCACATCAAATTTATTTAAATGATGATTCTCTCCCATAATCAAATCAACCTAAGATAAAAATGGAAACTTGTGAGGGTAAATTGGAGATGATAGTTCACTTATGTGCAGATGAGAATTATTGGATTTGTGGCTATTCTTTTTCTCTCTCAGGAGGATAAGTATTGAATACAACATTTTTCAAATGTCAATCAATGCACTATACTACCCAAATAAAATCAAGTCAAGGCTGTACAACATTCATTTTTATAGTTCAGTTGTCCTGATTGTTCTACATTGATTTAGGACATTTTAAAAACTCATGAAATCTTTATGATTTTGGATACTTTGGTCCTTTTATACAATTCACTCATTCAAGCAAAAAATGTTCTTAAGTTACAGAGTTTAAATTTAAGAGAAAAAAAGACAAAAATAATCTCTAATTTTTTTTCTTTATCAAAATGGATGACATTTGAACAAATATTCAGAATATTGTTATTTTAAAAAATGCTGTTCCAATAGTATTACAAGTGGGAACTAAAATATAACTATTACTTTGTTTTATGGGGAAAATATTAAAACTCTTGTATTATCTATTTTCTGTCTTAAGTCAGAAAATTAGAAGGCAGAAATAAACCTGCCTCTTCATATGTCTGGAAGTCAGTAAGTCCTAGGCTTCAATTATACTAAATTACTTATTTTTCATTAAAATAATTTGTCTGCTCCTGTATATGCTTATACTGTCTCTGTATTACAATATTATGCACAATGCCACATCATGTATTTTGCCTCTGGTTTTCAAATCTTCTACTGATTTTTCTAATATTGTTACTGCATGCTATCAATAATGACCATAAGGACAAGCTTTATCTAAATAGTCAGGAAAATGTGATTTATTTCCTTTTCTCTTAGTACTTGCAAAGTTATCATTAAAATTTAAAGTAAGCAGTCTCATATGATTCCAGCCTCTCCTACCCACCCCTGCCTCCAATACAGTTGCCTCTGTCCTGTCACAACTTTATGGACAAGGAGAAGCTACTGAGTCACCAAGTCCAGTGGGGAAATCTTTAAGAACTAAACGTGGTTGGAAAAGGAAGAGACCTGGAAAAGAAACTGCCCATGAGTAAAATGTGGAAAGATGGCAGAATACAGCAGGGTGCACAGCAGAGATAGATCTAGAGTCATGGTAGGGATAGACACGTAAATGCCCCTTAGAAGCTAGGGCCATTGGCAACCACCCTCACCCTGTTGCATGTAGAGAGAAGCTGAACAGTTGCTGCGTGCGAGGCACAACTAAAATGGCTGACAAAGCATCTCAGGTAGGACCAGTACTTAGTCTTCCCTGAAAGCCAGGGCCACAGTTGGGCCAGCCTAAGGCTAACTGCCACACCAGAGCTGCCATCAGGAAAATAAAGCCACACAGGTGGTAAAAAAAAAAAATGAAGCTGAGAGCTCCGCAGCCAGGAGAACAATGGTGAGTACCACTAAGAAACAAAAATTTGGAGGTTAAGGCAAAAATTGGAACATATCCAAGGTGTACTAGAATCAGTCCTCTGGCTACCACTAGATCCACCTGGTAACTTCATCACTGCCAATCCAAAGCCTTTACCCTTTTTTCAGTGCAGTGGCTACAGCTTGTAGTGCCTTCCCTGATGGCGTGGGGGAGACCATGGGCTGTAGTGCTACCCACAGGCTGCAAGGACAGGGCCTATGGCAGCAGGACAGATGATGATAAGCGTAGGGAAGGGTGCCTCCAGTAGCCTGGAGGTAGACTAGGGCCTGCCCAGGAATTTGCTGACAAACTTCAGGAGCACCCTGGTCCTGAAAAAGCAAGATTTCCTAGCTGAAGAACACTCTAATATTGGGATTGAAGAGGGATTTTATGAACCTCAAAATGCTCATATGGACAAGGACAATTAGAGTTCTGTCTTCATTGCTGACACCATCAGAGTTCACCATGCATTTGACACTGGTTTCATGAGGTCTCAATCGGGCAGGCAGTCTAAAGATCTGTTAGATGTCTGGGGGCCTGTGGGATGATGGAAGTCTTCTGGATGACTGGCCTCTTGTGATGTCTTGGTGCCTGTGTAATGTGCAGGTACCTGTGGGATGCCATGGTGTCTCTGCAGAATGCCTGGATGCCTTCAGGATGCCAAAGTGCTAGCAGGATGTCCCAGTGCGTCTGAAAGCCTGGCTGATGATTGTCCTGCGTGTATGGGCAGTGAAGGCCAACTTGAAGTTGGCTAATATAAGCCAGATGGATATACATGAACCAAGCTGCCTACTACCACCAGAATCCATAATCATGCCCATAATCCTTGGTCTCATTACACATACTTGACTTAATTTTTTTGTCATCCTTTCTTTTCATTCTTTTTTATTTTTATCTTGTGGCTTTTATTTATTTAATTTTGAGAGCACAGGGGTGGGAGGGTGGACTTGGGTAGAATGGGAAGTGGGTGTGATGGAGATAGAGTATATGAAACTCAAGTAATGAATTAAAGTGTTATGTTGGAAAAAATTCTTTGAAAATAAAAAAATAAAATGATTAAAAGAAGCATGTAAGAATACATCTTTCAACTTTTCTCATGATGATATTCCTAAAATGTATATTTCAATACTCATTTGACTCTTCATTTAGCCATGTATAATATACAGTGTCCTCCTGCTAACTCTCCTGTCAGCCAATCTGACAATCCTTACTTCATTCTTTCATTTTGTTGAGTGAAGTTTTCAAAGTAGTTATTGTTTAATTCTACTTAATTTAATTTAAAAGATTTCCATTATTCTCAAAATAAAAGCTCTAATCCTTAGTTTAACCTAGACAACCTGTACTGTCTAGCATGTTAATCTGATTTAATTTCTCTTCATCTTTCTCCTTTAACCTTCTATCATTTTTTATCATTATTTAATCATTCTGACTACATTTTCTTTTCCTTTTATATCCCAGCAACTTTCAGAAGTAAGTAAGGCCTTGCACCCTACCACTATACTGTATATTTTTATACATACCTAATACTAATTTTCATATTCATTTCTTCATGGATTTTAAAATAAGTTCCCTTAGGCCGAGTTATAACCAGCTGTGATATGCATTGCTATACCTCACATTTTATTCTTCTATATTATAATGACCTATCAAGGATTGTTTCCCTTCTATAAGCCTTGTTTTATGACACCATATACTGATACAGGACATCTCCTCCTAAGACCAAGTTCACAGTAATTACAAACTGAACAAATAGATTAAATCATAAGAGTAGAATAAAAATATGCCTATTTCTATTTATCTACAAATCATCTTTTATTACCAAAATTTCAAATATTAAAAATATAACTTGAGTTCCCATCACTAAGATCTAACTATTATCTCCCTCAACAGATATGTTCTAAATATTAAAATAACTTCATGTTATCTATCCTAAAATAGTTCCATATAAATTACAAAACATTATCCAATATATTCTAATGAGAATATTCTGTTATGTCACATATTAGAAAAGTAAAAAAATAAATAAATAAACAAAGTTAATTGATTGATGCTTTTTGGATTGCCCCATGCTGACGAAGACATTTTGTGCTAGTTTCTTATTTCCTTTTTACACTGGATTTACATTATAATTTAAATTCAAAATAAATTTATAAACCCATTTATTTACTTGGTTGTTTCAGCTCTGTTAAACTGGAGTAATCAAATCACCTTATTCATAAAGCTTTAGAAGATAAATTTGAAATTCTTCAACTGTGAACAGCTAGAAACAAAGCTCACTACAAAAAAGGGATCCAAATTGTCATAAGATTATGAAGGCATGTTGGAAAATGGGAAGCATCCTTGTAAGTGGGAGATTCTTGAATATCACTATGAATTCATTCTGAAAATTGTATATTGTAAGAAGTATGATTGCTTTTCCAGTGTTCTATCAATATTTATAAAGGCTTATGCCAATGACATTTGTAATTTCGGCTGAAAAAGAGAAAGAAGTTGTATCCAATTCACCTTCCCTATATTTTGCCTTCTCTATATTTTGAAATAAAAATGTAAATAAACTATAGTAAAACAACATCTACTTCTAGCTGGATTTCTTAAATATATATGCATATATGTATATATGCACATGTATATATGTACGTAATTTGTGTATATGCATAATATATATGCATATATACACATTACTGATCTGAGACTGAAATGATAAGCAAAGATACCCTGGATGGCCTGCAGCTTTTGCAACTGGGGCATGTGCCCAGCTCTGAAACAGAGTCTGCTTACATGTATTCAGTGGGTAAGATGAAGGGAGAGAATAGTTATGTTCTTCTTCACCAACAGTTTAAAACAAACACCATGACTTTCAGCCAAATATACAGCCTTACAACTCTAGGATGGTGTGTATGTGTGTGAGTGTGTGTGTGTGTGTACATTGTTTCATTGGAATGGTTACAAAGAACATAGTGTAATTAGGCCTGTTTGAATCTTGCTTTTATTCTCATTTAATCCTGTATTCAAATTATTCACTTGAGATCCTACCTTACGTATATTATGAATCATTGAAATTCAATTATTTAGACCATGAAGTATATTCAATTTGGTAGTGTTTTAATTCTGGTAACTATTAATATTTTACAATATTTCATACCTTAATTATATCACTATGTTGTGTTATTACAGACACTTGGAAATGAAGTCAATCACATTTACAAATGTTGCAAGAAAGAAACATCCATTCTAGCTTGATCATTTTGTACCACATGTATGTAAAAATTATGATTACAATATAAATGTTTACAATCCAGAAAAATTATTATAAACTGAAAGACCAAACATTAAACCCTTGAAAGTCAATTTTTAAACTAAAAATATAGACAAAATTGAAAATTAGGTACTGTCACCTCAATATGAAACATATAAGGCCCCATCGTGCTATCAATCATAAGAAACTAGGAACAAGATATTGGTTCAGTGAGTTTTCAGTGGGCAAAAGCACCATAGTCACCTTCTAAAACAGAGAAGAACATAGAAGTAAGGCTTGTTTGGTAAGCAGAGCTGTTAAAACTCTGTGGCTAATATGCTGTTATTTGCATTAATTTGGACCCTTATTTCTAGTTTACCAGTAAATCTGTGAAGGTGCCATATATGTTAATACTGAATGGACATATAATTTCATTTTCAATTTTTAGTTTTTAATCACTTAAAATTGTGGCTATCATCTAAAATTAATACTCAAAATACATAGAGTTTAGTAGATTTTATATGGTAGCCAAAATATACATACAAACATGCATAAAATTTTAATTTATGACACTGGGTTTTTTGGAGACTGTATAGAAAATTGTTATTTCAGCCATCTTAGTAATACTTGTAATATTCTTAGTAACATACTAATATTATCAATTATTTAACGAGGCTGTGCTTATACTAACAGAAAATGATATCCCTAAAAATATACTCTGAGCATTGTTAAATAATTTTCTCCTTGAAAGTATGGAAAATTTTATGCTAAAATATAACTTAATATGTAACAATTTTAATATGGAACAAATAAACATGATAGACAGTTACCTAATAGAAAGAAAATGTCGATGTTGATTGGTGATCTTAATTTAAAACTATCTAATTTTTTCCTTTACTAAAACAGAATTCTTTGAAACCCACTTGCTTGTGCTTGGTTAGATCAACAAGGAGTTAATTTAAGAGAACATCTTTTTTTTATACTCTCTGCAGTGCAGTGGGAAGAAAGAACTCCAGATGTTTAGATAACTCCCCCATATATCTTCTAGCTTAAAATAAAAACATCTTCACAGTAGATTTAGTAAGCAAAAATACAGTACTGTTTTATCTAACTATGTATTTAACATAAATGTATTTATACATGAGTGTGTGTATGTGTGTGTGTAGTTATGTAGATAGATGATAGATATATATGTCAACTTCTAGACATGAGTAAACCTACTTTAAGAGTAACTATGTATATACTTCTGTAACAGCTCTGAAAAATACATCTATAAACAGTGATGTTTGTTTCTATCCTCTAGTGTTGAAGCCTGGCAGTATTGTCTCATGTAAAGTGTGGATGTACAGTTAATGTGAAGGATTACATTCCCATGATACAATGCATGTGTGACATATTTTTACAGATGTAATTCTTCCAATAGTTTGTCTTAATAGAAATGGAGAAAATACTATGCTTGTCTCACATAATTAACCTCATTATGAAAAAATCAAAATTACTGTGAAGCTATTTTGTTGTTCTGGGAAAGTGAGACATACTCCAAATATATCTGCACAGAATTTTATTCTGTTTTTAGTTATGTGAGTCAAGCCCCAGCTGACACCTTGGTTTTAACAATCCCAGATCCTTGGCATTAGTTAACCGTGGACTGCATTCTGACTCTAGTGGTATGATAGATATGAAATAGAAAGGCCGTTCTTTTTTAAGTATCTGTGATTGTGTAAAATTGTCATATAGCCAAATTAAAAAAAATTGCCATTCTTATATTGACATTTGATTATATTCCATACATAGAAGACTGTTAAATCTCTTATTAATTCTCCTTCAATGAAGTTGATCTTGAAAAACAAATGCTAATTTAATTTAAATTAATTTAAAAATCATTTAATTTAATTTAAAATCATTTAAAAATCATTCTACATTATTCAGTATTGTTTTATGTTTTAACATTAGCAAAAAGTTCATCGGTAGAGCTTTTATAAAAAATGTGGCTGGTACAGGTAAATCCTGAGCATGCATGTTCACAGGTAAAATTGATTTAAGGTATATCTTTGAATATAAAAGATGTTTTTATATCCTTATATTGACAGGCTTAAAAAGAAAGAAGATTATTGGAATATATTGAAAAATATAAGAGATTTACTGAAAACTGCCTGGATTGTAGCTTTTAATACAAAGAATATTTTCTGAGTTGACTGGGATTGTGAGGTAGGGTGAAAAGTGGTTTTCAAAAGAAGATTTGTAATATACTATGTTAGAGAGGCTTAGAAAAAGCCATCCTTCATGGAAATAAAGGACCAATTTCAGGCAAGATGGTGATCATGCTGTAGTAAGTAGAAAACAATGACAAATCATGCCAATGTGAGCACCCATTAAATATAAAAAGTTGCATTGGATTGTTTAAACACTGCATTTAATAGCCAATAAGTCTATTGCATTCATCATCATGAAAGTAAGCAATGGCATTTTTGGAGCAGGGTTTGCATTTCTCTATGCAAGTCTACACCTCTGTGTTTCTATCTGAACATCCATGTAGAGTTTTCATTTTCTATATGAATATTTAATTTATAGAAATTTGGTTTTCTCTCTTTTCTTAATTAGTCCAACACCTAAGTGTTGAGTCTTCAGGCATTCATTAATAATTAAAATTTAATTCATAATCAAAATTTACTTTTGAAAGAATGATAGCTCTGAAAATTTGGCATATTTTCTCATTATAATTTTATAAGTTGATTATTATATTTCATTAATAGAATTAATAATGTCAATATCCGCATTTTAATGTCAATTTTTACATGTAATAATGTTAATATTTACATTTTCAGTAGTGATTCTTAATCAGCACTAAGTAAGATATATATACATATATGATTTTTTCCATGGTGTATATATGTATGTATGCATGTATGTGTGTGTGTGTATGTATGTATATATATGTGTGTATATATATATATATATATATATGTATATATATATATATATTGAATATTATATATATATATATATCTTGAATTGTGTATATGTGTGGTAAGCGGTCCCTCTGGATATGCTAGCTTGAAACATAAGGGACCTCATTTCTGTTTTAAATCTCCATTTCTGCTCTGGTCTTAATGGACAGAGTACGGACAAGGTCAGATAGCCTAAAGCTGCCCGGTTCTGGGAAACTGCCTGCTCAACTAACACAAACCTATTGCTTCCTCATTCCACGTTTTCCACCTTTATATATTAGACAGGAAGCCCCTAGAGAGAATCTCACAGCTCCACGCACTTCCTTATCACTAGCTCTGGGACATCCAAACACTACTGGTTAGACCAGTCCACCTGCTAAGATAGAGTTACTGTAGCAACCTGCTTATGCATTCCCCTCTCCCCTCCCACCTGAAAACTTCTTATAAATACTGGTACTTGTATTCAATAAATCGAAGGCTTGATCAGATATCAGACTTGCCTTTCATTTCTCCTGTTTCCTTGTTTTCCCCCCCATCCTCGCTCTCTCTCCTAGGGCTTTTGTTGTAGAACCCCACAGACTGGGACATATATTATATTGCATGTACATACATGCATACATACATATACTATGGAAAAACTTCTGTTTTCTGTTCATATGTTTCTTAATGTTTAAGTAATCTTTTTTTAGTTTCATAGAACCCATGGGTAATTATTTAGAATCTTTTGCTGCAGAACTCACATCATTTTATTTTAACTGCAGTAACTACTTTTATTAAAACACAGTAAGGCACACCATGATTAATTTACATCAATTTTCTGGATTTGTCCTCTCAAATGCATCAATTTAGTGGTTATAAATGTTCCCTATCTTGTTCTTTGACACCTGGGTTGTAGATCTTTCGATAACTGTCTGAGAAAATATTCACCTGCTCTCAACCCAGGATACTATTTGCCTTCAGTGTTAGTTTTAAAATCTATTCTGGGATCTTACTAATACTTTCTGTTAGCATTCTTTGACTCTGATAGTCCTTTCTTTCATTTGTTGTTGATGTTAGAAGTATTCTCCTTGTCCTATGCCTTGTAACAATTTGGAGACTAATTTTAAACATTTTGGAATGAATTACATGGAAGAAATAGTCAGTGGTCTTCTTAATATTTTTATTCAACTTTCAGAATACTTAATTATGTATTTAATTTTGTACATCAATGTAAAGTAATAGCCTCCTATTTTAGAAATTATGAAGAGGAGTTCTAATTAATTTTTTCTTTTAAATAAAAAGATCATGTTACTTGGGTAAAGTTACCTAAAAAGTAATAATCATGTGATTACGAATCCAGGTCCGAAATACTGTTAAGGTCAAAGGAGAAGTCAGGCATTGCTACAGTTCAGTTGGTGGATTCAGTTCTGTAAGCTTCACCATGGATCCACAGCTATTTGAAGGCTCACATTTTTACCCACAGTCTTCAGAGAGAAACATATCAAACACATTCAAGCCATTTCTTCCTCCTCAAGTACATAAAATGTATTCTTTTGTTCCAATATGGTCCTTGATAGGTACTATGATTTACATAAGGTTTATTTCTGCCAAGGTTTCATGTTTTAGAAATTGGTGCCCAGTGAAATATGTTAAGGGACTGTGCGACTTTGAATAAGTTAGGGTCAGTGAGAATTGCTTATCTTTTCAAGGGGCATCGCTCTTGGAAAGAAGTCCCAAGTCTTTGTTGGATTCCTTTCTCAATCTTGAATAGGAATTATTGTATTATAATTCTTGAGTGAGCATATGAAGTGACAAATTTTACTGTGACAATTTCAGAAAATGTATTCATATTCGTCCTTCTCCCTCATAACTCTTCCAATTGGGATAGTTCTCTTTTACTATTCCCTATCCTTCTGTTTTCATTTCATATGTGTCCCATTACCATTTTTCTCCCTCTCCTCACTCCTCTAAGACCTCTTCACTCAGTTATTCCTCTTAAATGTGTTGATACCATGAAGTTCAGTACCCAGAAATGAGTCTCTATAGTCTGTGTCATGCCAATTTTACTCTGTGTTACCAGAACTTTGAGCTAAATAAACTTCTTTATTTTATCATAGGAAAAGAAACCTACTTAATACAGCTGACTTCTGCCTAGCCATAGGAATTGGGTCTCTGGTGAATACAAACACATGTGGGGAGGTGCAAGATTGTGGTCAAAGAAACTTCCAGAAACTAACTCCTTTCTAACAAATGCCTCTACTACTTGTTCTCTTTTCTGAGGTCCCTGACCCCCTGATATGGCTGATAATTGAACCAAGAATAATTGCATGTTACACAAGCACCTTACTACTTATTGGCAAGCCCCTGAGTTCCCTTTCATGGAACCATATCTTTCTAAATAATCTCTTTTTAAAACCTTACAGAACTATCCCAAATTTAATAAGCTATCTCTTTAATTCAAAGAGCCAGGTATATAAAACCTGTGAAGAAATTTCCTACTAGTTGAATGAGGATCACTGAAATGGAAACCATAGTACTTTCTAGTTTGGGACAACTGAGTTCTATGTTGGTTTTACCAACTTGGTACAACTTCGACTATTTAGTTGAAATCAATTGCATGCTAAATAAAGGTAACTTCTACCATGTTTTACTTGGTTATGGATGTTCTCATGGACAGGCAATAAAAGAAATTTCACAGATGTGTGCCAACTCATCTGCAAACCTTTCACTGTATGGCCTTCTCTGAGAGTGTTGTGATTGTTCAGGCTGTTGTCTGATAAATATATTTCTACCTAAAAATGTTAGATACTTGAAGTGTTCATCTTCGAGAATACCCAGTGTAGAATTCTCTGCAGAGTCCCTGTCCTATCTTAATTAAGTGATTTACAAAAGTGATTCAAATGTAGAGTTTGATTTAATTTAAAATTAAATTAAGTTAAAAAATGTACTGAATTAGTTAACCAATCAATATATGACAGTCATACTACATTTTTCAAAAGTAAAATCTAAGTCATTTCTAAGCTCTGATATTCACCTCATGCTAGCAGCAAATTGCAGTTTCCAACTGTCCAGTTTACACAGATGGACACAAATCAGACAATAAAACATTAAGAATAATAATGTGTTATGTAGGCCTAGATAGACACATAGATTTAATTAATTATTCTTAAATGTTCAGAGGAGAGGATAATTTATTCTTTGCTAATTCAATTCTCAGTCCTATAGGGTTTCATCCTCCAAACAATCTAGTCTTCAAAATTAAACCTAGAACACTTTAGCCTCCAAGACTTCCTGCTGACTGAGCTTACTCAGAGCTGTACTGAACTTAACTGACTGTTCTCATTCAACTTGACTCACTAGCTGTTCTGCTCAAACTCTTCTCTGGGATGACTTATTCAAACTGACCTTCTGAGCCACCTGATTGTTTCTGACTAAATTCTTCTGACTCTGGCTAAGTCTGGCTGGCTCCCACAACTTTTGACTGAACTGCTCTGCTAAGCTTCACACTGACTCTTACTAATACCTGACTCTTTCTCCCAAATTTACTCTTCCTGTCTGACACTGACTCCTGCTGAACTGACTCTGTGTTTTATCTGACTGATTCTCTCACTGCCTGCCTCTCTGAGCTGAGAGCCTGCTTTTATATCATGAGAGATGGACATGTCCTCACTCCAACTCAATCTGATAACTTCCTCTGATTTATCCTTTTGCCTGCTTTTCACTCTGATTCATCTCAAACATGGGATTAAAGGTATGTACTCACTCTGTATCTCACTCTGACTCTGACTTTCTAATTCTCAGTTAACTAGCATGCTCTGACTCAATCTCCTTCCATTCTCACAATATCTACTGCTTAATCTCTCTTAACTCTGAATTGACTGTGAACTCTGGATTGAGAGCTGTAAACAGAGAACCATGACCTACTTCTGAACTGACTGTTTCCTTTTCCATCCCCAGAACTGAGATTAAAAGTATATGCCACAACATCCTTCTGAATTGGGTTTAAAAGTGTGTGCTATATTGGGATTAAAGGAGTCACTACCTTAGAGCAGCCATGCTGCCAGATTAAAGATCAAATGTCTGTCATGCAGGACTTTCAATGTAATCCTATGCTAGAGCAGCCATGCTGCTGAATTAAAAGATTCCTCTACAGTGTTACAAATAAAATAGCCAAGTGTAGCACAAATTCTTTGGAAAGCTCCTGTTGGGAGTTTCTACATTTTGTTTTCTATAAAATAAATTCTCTTTAGAGTACATGTATAGACAAAGCTGTGTTGAAATACAAGTAATACATCCTCCACACAAAAGGCTTCCCAAAATGTCCATATGCAGGTATGGCAGACTCCATAATTTTAGGAAACTTCTGATACAAAAACTGGGGACATGAATACCTCTTCCTTAAATCTTCCCTTAACTGCCTTGCTGAAAATAATTTGGATTGAGTGTGAACAAACCACAGCTCTTGAACTTCTCTTTAGAAAGCAGTGTTTGTCTCTAAGAGCTAAAGAAAGAGGAGACGAACACAAGTATGCATTTTTTTCTGCTTTCAACACAGAGCCCTTGATAATAAAACAAGCAAAAAGCTTCCTGACCAAAGAAGCCCCAGACCTGGAAGATAGTCTCTACTTTAATGAAACAATATTTGGCCTCATGTTTCTAGCCCGCAGGGCATGGAAATTTCCAAGGACATTGAAAAGATTTATTTTATTTATTTTTCCATTTTGAAACTTGGTACTAAAAATGACGCTGACACTTTTTTTTTTCCTACTTACACTAGAATTCATTAAACATTAAACAAATATGTGTGTCTAATTATAGAAATAACTAGAACAAAAGATAGGAAAATATTCTGTGTATATGAGTCAACAGTTTGAAATGGGTTATTAATGAAGTAAATTGGAAACCATCTGTTTTTCCAATTTGATTAAACTAGAGAGTAATCAGTGTGAATGGATCAGCTGTGGATCATACAAAACTATTACATAAAATGAGTCATGCATAATTGTCTACATATTTAAAATCAGGACTTTTTTGTATCAAATCACTACAATACACAATCAGATAGCTCAGCCAACTTGGTTCATTATTGCAAATTAACACTAGGAGTATTCCAGAATTTTACAAAGGCAGAATCTGTTCTTGTTTGTTTTCACGAACAAGTACTTCTTGATAAATTTTAATTTCTACTCATGCTCATCAAGACTTAATAACAAAGAATATGTTAGACACCCTGCTCTTGAGTAGCTTGCAGGCTCTTCAGAAGACAAAATATCTGAACATGGTATACAACTGGATATTACAAGTATTTAAAAAAGAAGCTGCAGAAATTTGTTAGTGTTACACAGTCTATATGACTTACATAGTTTAATATTACCCATGCCTCAAATTTGATTTTCATTGAGTCCTTTGAGCTAATTAGTTATGACTCTAGACAAATGTATAATTAAAAATTAAAAGTATAATATCAGCACCTGCAAAATGTGAAGAAAATTTGAGGTGTTTAGTCAAATCTTACTAAATGAGAAAAGAAGGAGTTCAAATCTCCCTGAATTAAATAAATAAGCTCCAACTCACCTAAATATTCTGAGTTCCACAGGCATCTGCAGCACAATTTCAAGGTTGCCTTAGTTGCTTTTTGCTAAAGCTGTAGTATTATTAACGCTTTCAGCCTGAGTAGTAATAGTGTTTGTTTTATAATCATTATCAATTGATATTTCTGTTGGCAGCCTCTGACATTTCTCTGGAACAGTAGGCATTATGAGATCTACTTTGAAAAACAACCAGGTAAAAGAAGTCTGTTCAACATCCTGTTTCGCTCTGAAAACTGTCTGCTTTATTTTTCTGGAGGTATCTCATGAATTCTGGCTCTTGTTTGACACATCTTCATACCCAAATTAAGTATGCAGGCTCATTGGGAATTTAAAACTTGGACAGGGTGGATATTCTGCCTTGGGAATCTTTTCACATGCCCTGTTTAGTGCTTCTATTGAGACATTTCTTAATTTATTTTCTTTACTTAAATCCAATGACCAATTTTGTTTCTGTTGGTCATTACATGAATAGACCTTGCATGATTTTGTTATGGGCTGACCTAGTCCATGTGTTTGCATCCTAAATAGACCTCATTCCAGTTCTTAGATAGGCTTAATCTCTCTTAGTCCAATTGGAATCTTGATAAAACATGAGGAAGAAAAGTAAGAAATGTCCTCAAATTCAGTTTCATGTTTGTATTCTTAGAGCAGAAACTTCCCTAACCAATGATGTGTCACAAGAAGAGTGCATTGTATTTAATATATGTAGCCATCAGACATTTCAGTTTCTTAGGATTGTATTGTGACTAACAAAAGTTAAATGTCATATGTTTTTGCTATTACTGTCAATTATTTGATATACCATGTGGTGATTTGTAAATATCTGCAAGTATATTTACTGCAAGTGTAAAAACTTACAAAGTATCTTCAGTCTAAATGTGTTAGTTGTTTTTCTTTTTAAATCAATTTTACTTGTCTATATTCTTACTTTAGGGACCTTGAATGTCTCTTATTTTCACTAAGGATATCTTTCCTCAGATACTGAAATGCCTTGAAGAACAACTTCTGCTACCAAGAACTAAGGCAGAGAGGCCTCTAAGAGGATATGAGGAACCACCATGGAAACCCCATGAGGAGTGATGACTTTATAAGCATTGTATAACAAGAGTCATAAACTAATGATAATTTATTTTAGATATAATTTAATCTGTTAGATTTTAATAATAGCATTTATAGTTCAATTTAATGTACGTTCAGCTATGATATACTCTAAATAAATCTAAAAGAGCTAATAATATCAACTATATAACTGAAAAAGAACATCTTATCTTTGTTAATTTGGAATTCTTTTAAATATGTAATAATAGCTGACCTGTCAAGAGTTTTTTAAGCATTAACCAAAAACCAGTCATATAGTAAGATTCTTACATTCCCAGTGTATACATGTTCACATTGCTAGAGACAGGAAGTTGTTATTTACTGTATGAGTTCAGCATACTCAGAAAACATATAAAAAGACATGAATGCAGGAATATTAGTGATCTATAACAAACCAAGGTATGAAGTTATCAAAACATATTGGAGATGAGTGAAGAGGAAGGAATGGGCAGAGTGAGGGGTTAGTTGAAATGTGACTCAGTAGAAAAAACAAATAATTACTCTGCGTAAGTACACTCAGATTTAAGGTTGTTCTTTACATTGCACCACCTTGAGGCAGGGTTGTCACTCTGTTTTTATCCCAATCCTAGTTGATTCTTGGAATGAACAAGTCTTTGGATATAGGTTCCCCAAGAAGAAGAAAAAGAATCTGGTTGTTTAGGGTCTTTTAGCTTGAAATTTATCTTCAAGAGTAATAGCCACTAGATACAGGCAGATGGGAGATGCACTGCTATATGTTCTTGACTACTCAAGATTTTATTTCCACCCCCTTTCTCTTTGGTTTTTACCACATTTTCTATCTCAGTGTTAAGCATGGTATTACTGTCTTTTCCCTAGTGATATTCTATATTGCCTACTGTAAGAATCACTTAGCTAAGATGACCCAACAATCTAAGCCTTTGCTCTTTATACTTCAAAATATTCTGCTCCTAATACCTGTCTCGGTACAAGTATATGCTGTGCAACTGCACTTCCATTTTCACAATTATAAGCACAAACGTATGACATCACCTAAGGCAATACTTTGACAGCTACCTAGGCTATGGCTCAAGTGTGGAGAACATTATGAGACAGCTTTTAAAAATATGTTTGACTACACAGTACCAGAAAACACAATCAGAAGAAAGCTAAACTTCATGCCAAGTAAATTCCATCCCCAACAATTTGACAACAATTTGAAATGATAGGAAAAGTTATGTGTAGCTAATGACTTAAAATTCATAGCAGTGTTAAATTCATTTTGTACAACTATGGACAAAGAAAAATGAAAACCCAACTCTTATATCCCAAGCTACCTCAAACCTATAAAAAAAATTTAAGTTATTAAAATATATGAAACTATGAAATATATATCGTGTACCTATTCTAGAAATTAGAAATATGACACTGTTCTAGGAATCAGAAATATGGCAGTGTACAGTTAAAACACTAAAATAAAAAAACCCCAAAAACCAATTCCTTATTCTTGTAAAAGTTTGCAAGTACTTTTCACTTAATTATTCACCGCTATCTCCAAACCCCTTAGTCTTCAGTGGTTATGTCCCTGGTCCTTACTGCTTTGTACAACTAACAAAAACGTAGCTTACTGCAAAAGTAACTTTATTCTTTTCCAATGGTAACCTACAATAATTCTCTCATTCACCCTTTTTATATTTCTTTAAACTCTGTCTGCTAACACTATCTAATTTTTCAATTCTTCAATGAACAATCAGTGCAGTTCTCATCTCTCAATCATAGTATATGGTGCATTTTACAAGTATTTGATAATTATATAAAAGAATGAGAAATGTTGATAGTCTGTATATGCAAGAGATTATAAACGGATGAAGTAATGATTTCAGTGACACATGTTTAATTTGCTATTTTCTTATTAGGAAACAAAATCGGCCCATCTGACTTAAATAGATAACATTTGATTTCACTCACTACATTTAATATGTTGGCAATGATTTTATGATGTTTTAATGTGATAAGCAGACTTAGCTATTGTGTCAGTCTCTGAAGAGAGGACTTTCAAAGCATATTCTGCTCTGAACTTCCGAGAATGAATGCTGAATTAGTTGCCACCTTCTCTTTTATAGTATTTATTTTGTAGGAGATTGTCAAATAGAAAAAAAAAGGTTTATGTAATTTTCCTCCTGTGAAATATAAAATAAACTGAGGCTCCAAGAAGAATTCTTAAGACTGCACTCAGAACGGTCTTTGGTAATCATTTTTGGATTTAAAAGTCACATCACCTGTGTGTTATTCCTGAAATAACCATAAACTTGTGTTCCAGTTTCCTCTACAAAGACAAACAACACCTCTCCCACTAAAGCATCCCTTCATCTGTAATCACCCCATCAGAACTGGATATAACCTGCCTCCTCCAACCCCCATAACCAATTTATCTCAACTAGGTAGGCAAACCAGGAAAGGAACGCAAGTGACAGCTATTTCTATGTAAATCAATAAACCTATTT
The DNA here is from genome assembly GCA_026225945.1 of Cricetomys ansorgei. Classification (NCBI taxonomy): domain Eukaryota; kingdom Metazoa; phylum Chordata; class Mammalia; order Rodentia; family Nesomyidae; genus Cricetomys; species Cricetomys ansorgei. The sequence continues at coordinate 3,675,290 of JAMJFZ010000039.1, forward strand.
TGAAATGTTTTCCACTGTCATAAATTTTAGCGTACAAAGTGAGTTGGTATTTAACATTTGGTGTGTGAATTTCAAATTAGATGATATAAATTCTGTGATTGAAAATTTTTATCAGATGCTTCTGTAATTTATATTTTGTTAGTTGGTGTTGCTATTTTCTCAACAATATAACATATTGCTATTCTTATTAAACAAAACATAAAATCCTAGACTTAAACATGTTGGTTACATGAAGTTCATGATTGTGCACTGTTTGCAAGTTCACAAATTAGTCTTCCTCATTTTCATAGATACCAGCAAAGGTTACATGACTATTAGATCAGAAACACAAAGCATATTGCTATTGGTACACTAAGAATCTGAGCTTTCTGTCTGCATTGGCTGGTTTTGAATTACAAGTCCCATAGGTGACATAAGCAGGCGAGGTGAAGGCTATAGACCCTGAGGTTTTTATCATTTCAAAGGAGCTCTGAACTTAATGAAAAACTGCCAAACCTATGTAGTCAGTAGACCACACATACACACACACACACACACACACACACACACACACACACACACACACACACACACACACACACACACACACACATATATTTCAGTACAGAGGATAGTTTAAAAAAATAATGTTGTCTACTGTGGTGTGGGACAATAAGAAAAAAGAACAAGGGTTTTCAGTGTTTTTGCAGCTCAAACACATAACAGAACAAGAAATTCATGAAATTGTCTAACAGACAGAATATTAAATATTTGTCTTTTCTTCTATTTGTATTATTATTATTGATAAGTTTAAATGCTTAGTTTAAAGCCCCAGATAGTTTGTTTATTACAGAAGATATTGGTATCAATTATTTGGACTTATTTTGCAATATCATTCAATTTAAAAAGAATCCCAGTTCTATCTTATAAGACCATATGAAAACTGATGAAATATTCCCACAGTGTACAACGAGAAGCACTTGACAGAAGAACAGTGCTAATGACAACAGAAATGATGAACTTTCTGTAAGGTTTTTAACAAGAACAAAACAACTTTTATTAATCAAAAAGGATATCTATTGTATTGGGCTTTTAAAACAGACACAAAATCCTACTGCCATGGACTAATATAGCAAGGCTTTGCATTCTGTTTCTCTCAATAAAGTCAGGGCTTTGCTGTCTGTGCATGGATTTTCTTATCTCTTCACTCTACCTTGCAAAATACAAAGAGAATAAAAACCAATGTTTAATATATAAGCTTAGGCATAAAAATTTGATATAATCATACCTACCAGCTATCTCACTGGAAAACATCTTAGTCTCATTTTTGTACTATTTTTCTTCTTGATACAATGTCTCACTATCTGTGGGAAAAAAAAAAAACTCATTAGGAGATTTCAGTTTGATTTTATCTGAAGTGTTTATTATAAGCCTCTAGTAATTATACTGGATTTTAAGCTAAAGTTAAGAGACATGTTAAAATTATACAGTAAGTTTCTAGTAAAAGTTGATTAAATACCTTGTTGGATTGACAGATGGTTACATAGAAATTTGTAAATAATGAAATTATGTATAAATGATGACAATACTTGCAAGTAAGGAAGTATAATCTATTTGGTTACTTCCAAACTACTATGCATGTAAAAAAAATCGCTTTTTATTATTTTAGTTTTAAGATGAAATTAATTTTAATTAATTATTTGATCAATTGTGTGAAAGCATGTCTTTGTGTGTATTATGTGGTGACATACATGCCATGCCTGACACATATGTGGAGAGAAGAGGACAACTTTCGGAAGTCAATTATCTTTTTGCTTCAGGGGTTGAACTCAGGTTCTCGTGCTGACAGACAAATGCCTTTACTGGATAAGCCATATGGCCAATCCTCTTTACATTCTTAAAACTAGCAGAGACGATTGTATGAGAATTTATAATTATTATTTTTTTCTAGAAAAACTGAGCCAACCCAAGGCCATTTGAGGTTATTCCATACTATATTTTGAGATGTGAATATTAGTGTATATTTTATGCATTTAAAATAAAAAATGTCATATGTAATTACTATACCATACCGGCAAGCTTTGGACAATGGCCTGCTGCTATAGATGCTTCCCAGAACAAAGTAGTGGAATGAAGTTATAGATTAAATCTAGAATTAGATTGTGACTAACACAATCAAAGCTAGAAAGATCTTAAGTTCACATAGCCTAAATTTCCAAGGTCCATATTCTGAAGGTGGAAAAAGACCTCGGTGATGAATAAAGACAAGACTATGTTAAAGGCTGAGGAGAATAGCATTCATCCTTTGTCCTCTTTCTTACTGATTATTATTTTTATAGCCTATATTTCCTCTTGATAAATTGAAAAAGAAACTACAAAACAGAAAAAAAAACAAGACAGCGAGGAAGGATAGTTATCTTGCAGTAATTTTCTGTGAAATGGAAGATTATGTCTTCTCTTGACCCTCCATCTTTCAGCAAGTTGAAGCAAAGAGTAGGAAAGCAAGGAGTTGAAGCAAGGAGCAGGGAGTAGGAAAACATATTAAAACAAAACAAAGCAAAAACTACTTTAGACTTCTGTATTTTATACTCACACCTGACTCTAGACTTCGGCTATGTCTTCTCAACAATTCATCTTTTTTTTTGATAAAATTCATTAGTACATTTTTCACCTAGTTTTTGACACTGATGGAAGTAGCCTGACTGAGTTCACAATAGTTTCACCTTCATGATTTTTCTAAAGGATCCTCCAAAATGCTGATAGATATCCCTTGGTCATTCTAGACACAATTATTTTCCTGTCTACCTGGACTCATCTATTTTTTCAGACTCTTCCCTGTGTCTCACAGGACAATTATAATTGTCTTAGACGTCAACCTCATAATGAATACTGCATATAGAAAATAAAAGAGAGCAGTAGAGATGCATGTAAAATATGTACATCAAACTTTTTTCAACTGGAATTATTTTCAAAACAATTGACATAATTATTTCGTTGATAACAAGAAACTAATTGTATTGACATAAGAAGTGTTAGAAATAATTTAATTGTTCTGCTCTACATGTGTGTGTGTTGGCTCTAAATCTTGAAATGGAAAATATTGGTGGAGTTTTCACTATAGAAATGAAGAACAATATAGAGGCAAATGAAGTGATGTTTTTTTTAAAAAAAGGCATTGAGGATCCTACTACTATGTATTTACCTAAAATTTCAAATCAGGTTATACCACTTACATTTAAAATGCTCCCTCCAAGAGCCATAATCTAGCTAACAAAATACTAGATGAGAATGCTCCATCAAGTTATTGGTTAGGGGAGTTTAAGCAACTCCCAAAATGATAGCCTATTTCTATGCCTTGCTTCTATGAACTTGAAAGTAAGCACCTATTTAACACTCCACATAGTTTGGAGTATTAAACTCCATATAGCTGGATCTTACTGAAAAGCCTGCTACCAGGGCACTAGCTTTCAAAGTAACAGAAGGTACTATGCAAACTTCCAAAGGAGAAAAATAGCCAATACCTAATCAAATTTGATACATATGAATCATAATAATGACCAGAATGATGAGATGTTCCTACAGGTACAATAGTGGTATATACATATTTATCTTGGTGGTAACCACTAGCTGCCTAATGAGGCTAAGGACCTCTCTTAATAGAAGGAATTCACATCTGGTTCTGCAAACCTAGCCAATTACCATTGCTTGTGAAGCCATGGATCTTAGAGGAGAATATTATACTACCTATAATTCCTAAGTACCTTTTAAATATGTATCCTCATGCCCACAGATAATCTCTCACCCTTTACAAAAAAAAGGTGCTTTTGCAGCAGACAGAAATCAATAAAGAAAGCCAAAATGGGATGAAAATAATTAATAATAATAATAATAATAATAATAATAATAATAATAAAAAATTACTCAATTCAATAATTACTTCCATTAGATTGACCTCTGGGCGTGATTATGGTGTGATTTCTTGATTGCTAATTGATGTAAGTAGGGACAGGTCACTGGTGGGAGTTGGTCCTGGATTGTACAAGAAAACTGGCTGGACAACAGAAGGAAGAAGCATGCCATTAATCAACATTCTTAAATGACCTCTACTTCAATTCTTGTCTCAACATCCCTGCTGTGCTCCTGCCTTCCCTTCAAGAACTATAACTAAAAAGCAAAAACAACCTTTTTCCTCCCCAAGTTCCTTCTGGTATTGTTTTGCCACAGCAATGGAAAACCAAAACAGAACAATAAGTAATTCATAGTGAAAAAATTATATTATCCAAGTTACCTAGAATGACAAATGGTAAAAATTATAATATAGAAAAAATCAATGGGAAATCTCAATACAGAAAACTAAGATATTTTAATATGTTTTCAGCATATTCTCACTCAGAGAAAAAGTTCATACTCTGATATGTTAATCATAAGTTGAATGTGGAAGTAGAGAAACAGAAATTAATGGGTAGGACCAATCATGTAACCAATCATACTACAATTCATATAGAGGCCAAAATATTCTATCTTCAGTACAGTTTACCTCTAGAAGGTCCATGAATGAGCACAAGGAAATCTTTCTGAATCATCTTTCCAGAAAGACTATGAAATCCATTTCTTGCATATCCTTTTGTGAAAGGCTGCTAATGTCAATAGTTGTTTTATAAAACATATCATTTTAGTTTTGGAGCACACAACCCCAAATGATTGTTCCATATAGCTGGCAGTTAGGAACATCCATATGAGATATTTTGGCTAAACTTTGCATTATTCCCACCATTTCTTTACAATAAGTATACAAATAAATAGATTTAGTCTGTTTAAGTCTCACAACCTATTTTAGCGTATGTTTTTATTTACATTCTTCATGAAAACCAATTGTGTCCATAGCTAACAACAACACAAAACATTTACATGATTTTTAAGTACAGAGTTACTTTCTATTCTCATCTGCTCCATTTTCAAGGATCAATTTATTTTTTTATTTAACTGACAATCTGAAATGTTTTAAAACTTTATCTCAAATCAAGGAGAATGTCAAGCCTGGAGGTAGTGGTGCACACCTTTAATCCCGGCACTCAGGAGGCAGAGGCAGGTGTGAGTTTGAGGCTATCTAGGTCTATGGAATGAGTTCCAGGACAGTCAGAGTTACAACAGAGAAACCCTGGAAAAGAAAATGTCAAAATCGAAAGCATAATTATCAGAGTCAGTAAGAATCAAACACTAAGAATGCAAACAAAGTACAAGAGGGAAGATTCATAGCATTCAACTATATCATTATTAAACAAATTTTTTTTCTAAACAGTATTTGACAGGAGAACAGGTAGATAAACACAAGGAAAACCATGAATTCACATGTAAATGCTAAACTCAAACCAGGGTTTTGTCACATCTAAATAATAAGCAGGTAAACAGCTAGAAGTAAGTTTCTTTTATCACTTAAAATGGATTCTTTGCTCATACAATCCATCCAGAAAAGTTTGCCCTCCTGCCACTCCTCCAGGCTACCCTCGTCCACCTCCTATTTCCTCAGGATCTCCCCCTCTGTCTCTCTTCAGAAAAGAGGAGGCCCCCAAGAGTCAAGAACCAAACAAAATGCAATAAGACAAGGCAAAAGCCCTTACATCAATGCTAGACAAGGCAATCCATCTGGAGGGAAAAGGTCCCAGGAGCAGGCAAAGGAGATACACTAGCTTCCAGTGTTAGGAGTCTAATAAAACCATCAAGTAACAGCCTCAACATATACACAGAAGACCTGGTGCAGAACCATGCAGCTCCGTGCTGGTCACTTTAGTCCCTGCGAGCACATATGTGTCTTCCTTAATTGATTCAGTGACTGCATTCTCCAGGCACAAGGGGATCAATTTATTTTTTCTCAGTTTTAAATGTTATTTTTGTTTTCTTAAGACTTTAGGACTTCCAAGACATTCTGTACAGATAATACTGCACAAAAATAATTGGCATTAGGAGTCACATATTTTATATTAAATTAATGAGGAAGAATAATGTATTATAATTTTGCCTCCTCTGAGATATCTCTTGAAAAAATGATAGTAAGGTAGTAACTGCACTATATGATTGTATTTTAAACACACTCTATGAAATGGAACCATAGTGTGACACTGCTTAGGTATTCAAGAACCTGAGACTAGATAGGACAGAGGCTTTGAGTAAAACCAAATACTATTGCATTGCTAAAAGAGAATAACAATTAAATGACACCTACTGAAATGCACCCAAAAATGAGTGCATTATTTAGCCATCATTAAAGAGACTTCCTCCTGACGTAGATGGGAACTAATACAGATACCCAAGACCAAACAGTTTGTAGAGACTTTGCCACACTGAGTCCTAAGTGGGATGTCTTAGTCAAACCTTTTTCCTCAGGGCTCAGGGAGTTATGTAGAAGAGGAAGAGGAAAGGTCATAAGAGCCAAAGGAGATGAATGACACCAAGGAAACAGTGTCTTTCTGACACAACAGGGCATATACACATGTGAACACACTGAGATTGTGTGGCTGCATGCCCATGGCCTGTGCAGGTCCAAACCAGATGCGGTCCCAGTGCTCAGTGGGGAAAGTTGTCTCAAAATCAGTCTCAATTGACAACCACTTGAAAAGAAAAAATTAGTTTGCTATAATGCAGGCTCACTAGGTATATAAGCCATACCTGAGGGGAGGCTTTAAGTCCGGCAATAAGTGGCCAATACAGCTTAACCGCAATTTTTTGTGTGATTTTTTTTGTTGTTGTTTTGTATTGGTTTATTTGAACATTTTTTTAACTTACTGATCTTTTGATAGGATATTATGGTTTTGATTTTGTATATTAATATGTATGTGTGCTTGTGTGTTTTTTGTGATTTTTTTTTTATGTTTTTGTTGTTTTGCCTTTTGTTTTTAAATGTTTTTTCCTGTTTGAGAGAAGATACGGTGTCGAATGCATGGGAAGGTGGGGAAGATCAGGGATGAGTTCAGGAAGAGGAAATGGGATCCAAATATATTGTATAAAAATGATTTTCAATTAAAAATGATTTTTAAAAAATGATAATAGGAGTTGAATATTGCCTGAATTATTTTAAATACATTTACAAATTTGTCTATGACTAAGTAAGGATGGTCACGAAACCTTGCATAGTATTTGGCCAAGTCTAGAACTACACAAAATCCTTGAGAGGACTCTTCTTGCTCCTTGCAGCATGCCACAGAGGGCTCACAGCCACACAGCCTGGCACTCAGTCTTCATACTGCTGAGGTTGTTTTTAATGTTTTATTGAAGTGCAGGATTCTTCTGATTGTTAAATCTGCATTAGGGTAGAGTCTGAGACCAGATTTCCTGATGGGCCTCCGACAGAGTGTGTCAGGAATGATGACAGACAGAGCTATGTTCACAGCAATATGGCAGCTGCCAGAGGGAAGCAAATAATAAGCTCTAAAAATGCCAATTTTAACTTTAAAAGAAATCTATAATTTTCACCAGATAAGAACTCTGCCTCACCATAGATTTTTTGAAAAAGTTGAGGAATGAGGATTCATTTGTCCTTGAAATGAATTCTAGCTATGTCTGTGTTAGAAACAAAGATAATTGAAAACCTTTTCTGGTTTTGTTTTGTTTTGGACTCTGAGCTCTGATCAGAGAGAGAACAGCACATTGTGGAGAGGTAATTTACTTTTGAACCAATTACTAATATCAATCCGGTGGGGAACTGACCTTTGAAAAGGAATTTTCAAACAACTCATAAAGGTGTCTCATGGTAATCCTTTGCCAGACAGAATCTTAGTAAAGTACAGGATGTTTTGAATTTTCATACCTCACATAAAAGAATATCATCATGCTATGGATGTTTTGGCCAACTGGGCCTCATTAATTCTGATCACACTGTATTTTAAAATCCTTAAAGCCCAGAGTGATGGCAAAAAAATATAACCAGTTTCTTACATAAATCTCTCATGTTGCACAAAGTATTAAGCATCTATTTCCAGAGTGTCAAATTAAATATTTCCCTTTTGTGTGCATTAACAGTGTTTCATATTTATGATTATCCCTTTGAAGACCTTATACAAACAAATTTAAAATGTATTTTATCTGTTTTTCTTTCAATAGTATTTGTTCATAAACTTAGATTTGTTAATATTTTGTGATAGTCAAAACAGAATAAACACTAGAAGAGCACACTCTTTGTTTCAATACCATTGTGATTTTTGCAGCTGCTGTTAGTGAAGACTCTCCAAGAAGTTTGAACCAATATTGCAGATAGATAATACATAGTTTGATAGGTGATAGATAGATGACAGATATATAGATGATATCTAGATATACATATACATAGATAGATACATAAATAGATACATAAATTATAGATTAGATAGGGAGAAAGAGATACATTATGTGGAGAGAGCAATGTATGGGGACAAGTTAGGATTAGGAAATTTATAAAGTGGTTGACTCATGTGGTTACAAAAGTTAACATAGTCTATGAGATGTTTTGTGCAAGCTGAGACCCCTAGAATGTTAGTGGTATTGATCTGTCAATCTAAATTGCCAAAATTCTGAAACAGGGAACTAATAGCATAGTTTTTAGTTTGAGACAGAAAGCCTGAAATAACCTATTGGTACAAATCTTGAAACCCAGAAGTAGGGACTCTGAGAGTATCTACCAAGCCTTCTGTATGAAGAACAGAATGACATTGAAATGGTCATTGTACATTGAAATTCTGTACATTGAAATGATTATTCCTCATCAGTGTACTAACATACCAGGCTCCTAGGAAAAAATCCTTTTGGACTCATCTGGGAATGATGAATTACAAGCAGGGCAGGCATTACTTAGTCCAGTTTAATTGACATTCAGATTAATCTTTACAACATACAGTAATGTAACTCCATCTTCTCTGGATTTTTTAAGGTTTATATTATAATTAATAAGAATTATAATTAGCAAGAATATTATCATTAGTAAGAATCTAGCCCTTGGGATATGATTATGTGGCTTTGAACACTTTTCCATTACTAAATGTTATGCAATTTTTAAAAAGTTACTTATGTTTTTAGGCCCCCATTTACCCATCTTCCAGAGAAGAACAAAAATGATATATGGTTTTCTATGAATATTACAATCACATAATTGTATCATTCATAGAAATTATGCAGACCCTTGTCTGGCATGTAGTAGAAACTTATTATTGGAAAGATTTGAACAAAAGATTTGTGTCAATACCAAAATTACATGTTAGTATTTCTGGATGAAAGGAAATTAGATTCATATATTTATTAACTAGAAATTTTCCTTAGTCTCAAGTCTCTTTAGGTTATTAAGTGATCTATATAGGAATAGCCCTATGTAAAAGCTAAAGTCTACATTCCAGGAGCTGCATTCAGAGATCTGTGTGGACAGAATGTAGACACCTTTAATCCAGTATTCAGAAAGGTGTTTGTGGTTTCAAACACCTTTAATCCCAGCATTCAGAAAGCAAAGGTAGTCCACGCAGACACAGAAAGCAGAACTCAGAAGGAGTCAGTGTCACACAAGAAGTGACTTCTGAAATGAATCAGAGTGAATGGCAGACAAACTGACTAATTAGAGAAGAGTTAGCAGAGTAAGGACATGAGAAAACTCTCATGAGAAAAGGCAGGCTCTCAGCTCAGTTAGAGAAAGTGACATAGGAGTTTGAGTCAACCAGTTAACAGAGTCAGTTGAAGAATCAGCCAGAGGAGTCAGTTGAAGCAGACAATAAGAACAGTTAATAAGGAGAGTCAGTTGAGAATCAGTTAAAAGAATAAGTTGAAGAGTCATTTATAGAGGAGTTATAGAATTTGAGTCTGAAGTGAGTTACAGAGCAGTTTGTTGAAGCAGTTAGTTACAGAAGCAGGATGGAGCTATGAGAGCTCAGTGAGAGACACAGAGAAACAACAGTGCTCAGCAGAAGCCTGGAAAGAGTTGAAACAAAAGAGTAAAGTGCCGGAGGAGCTTGTCAGAGTGTCTCAGTCAGCAGTAAGTCTCAAAGGCTAAGGCTGAAGTCTTCTAGTCAAGGATATCAGGTTAAATTCTAGATCGTATGAAGGCTGAAGCCTTCCTGCTCAATGATTAAGATTAGACTGTAAAGTCCACAAAAACTCCCTAGGGCTCCAAGGCTCTGGTCAAGAAACAGTGATTGAATTAGACAAAAGAATAAACTGTTCTCAGTCCTCAATCAATGTCTACATCGGGCAAATCCACATCAACATCTACAACTACAGTGGTATTTGTCAGTACTGTGCTTCTGTTTCCAATTCCCAAACATCGTTTTAGATATTGACAATACCCAGTTCTTCATCATTTCAGTGACACTAAATTCAGATGCTTCACTGGTCCACCCGAAGATCTCTCCGCCTTTCTACTTTACTTGTTTTATACTATCTGTTCTTCTGGTACATAAACTCCCATAGCACAAGCTCCTCTACATTTTTTTTCCCCTTTTTCCTTGATTTTTGTTTCTTGGGTAATAATTTTACTTCCGTTCCTTTTTTTTATGCTCATATATTTCTGTATTTCTGTGTGCTCATGTTTGCCTTTTAGTGTTTTAATGGAAAACTAGATATTATTTAACATACACACACACATATGTGTATGAAAATACATATGTAGCAACATGGTTCTTCATAGCCACAGCCAAATCTGCTGAATGAAGTATGATTCAAAATTATTGTAAAAATTAAGGATATTAAGGTACTGAATGCATATTGAACAGATTCAGACTTTTTCTTTTAAGTTTTTGCTTAAAATAATATAATATAAATCATTAATAAAAAGCATTAATATTTTATTATGAAATTTTATTATTTATATCTAGATATAAATTAAAGTATACCATTGGACATTTTATAATAGGGTCTTGAACAGCTACAGGTTTTAATACCCACTAATCTCCCATGGATACCAATGTTGAATCACTCAGCTGCTTCTGTCAATCAATGTAACTATCTACATATAACGATGTGTGTGATTTTTGTTTGTGTACAAATGAATGAGTTCATAAAACCAAGTAATGAATGTTTTACTTTAGTATGAATTATAATTTTTTAAAAAGTAATAACCTGGAGGCTAACATCTTCTTCCTTCCTCCCTCCTTCTTTCCATCTCTCCCCTATCTTACCTCTCTTCCTCATTTAATTCCATCCTACCTTCTTTATTAGTTTTTATTTTCTACTAGTTTTATTTGGCATGAGTATTTGGTGAATGGAAAATAATGTGTACGTGAGTATATTTTTGAAATGACATAATCATTTAAGTGACATAAAAAATGTTCAAGTCTCATAGATGTCTGACACCTTCCACTTAGGCCACATTAAGAAAATATTCCAGAATATCTGTTTCATTATTCAATCTAAAGCTGGAATCAGCTTTCTGATGAGTACTTGTCTGCCTTATCATTGATCATTTTATTAATGCAAAATTTAGTGTTCCTGTGGAATGGATCATTTTAATGATGTGTCCATCTTGGGACTAGCCATTTGTGGTGTGGAACAGTGTTGTGCTATGAAGTTACTAGTATACCAAACAATATGGCTAGAAGAATGTAAAAACAACAGGTGAAAATTGCAGAAATCAGTTAGTGGTGAATCCAAAATCCTAAATGAAAAGGCATGATAATGGCAAACAATAAATACTCTAAAGTCTACTACCAAAAACTACCACATTTTCTTTACCAAAATTTCCAGACGAAACATGAAGCAGCAAGGTGCTTCTTGTCTCATATTCCCAATAGAACTCTCTTACTAAACACTATGCTGTTGTGGAAGTTGTCAAATTGCATGGCATGATCATGTGTAACAATCTTTTCACAATGTAAACTAGTGACATCCAAAGCGAGTTTTAATTTATTTGCCAATTGCAGCCCTCCGAGAACACCATAACTGCTCAAGATAAATATTTTCAGTAAACAAATGAACTATTCTAAGCAGTGTTAGATATAAACACAAGCATGTTGGCTTCTTCCTTTTTCTGTACTTCTATCATTTTCCACACCGTTAACATAATTAAATGTATTGAACAGCTGTTTTCCCCTAACCAATGTTTATATATATCTACTATTTTAAAATTAAACTGTAATATGATGTAATTGATGAGATAATATGTATGAAGGCCAACAAAAAGTAATTCTACAAAAATCCCAGATGGAATTTATACTTATTTGATATTATGCAGAGATTCATAACCAATTAAAGAAAATATTTTAAATAAATTATGTGATATGTCAAAACTGATTGTAGTATGGAAATGACCCTATATTAATACAGCTATAAGTATGATATATAACTATTTTTCTCCAATGATTTGCCTTTCTGAATAATAGACACTACTCTGTATTCTTATTCAGTTTTGAAAAGCAGATAGATCCAATATGGTTGCTCTATGCTTGGTTAGTGAATTGTTTGCCTTCTCCAAAGGAAAGTTACTCAGTAGACAGTAGAATATGTTGTAAGCAACAATTTTTATTTGGATATAAATTACACTTTTTATTCAAGCTGTTATTACTAACGTATAATCATTAGAAATTGACTTTCTCATCAATTTTAACTACTAGCTTACCAGACCAGATTCTTAACACTTCAAGGAACCATACACAGATTAATGGGATAGAATTCTTCCTGGTTAACTCATTCTTTATGAAGCCATCTGTAGTATGGAGAATTTTTAAAATTATTTTAGAGTAGTGATGATAAAAATTAACATGTTTATTACATGGATATAAAAATTCTACGAGGAGACTTTGCTGAGAATTTATTGAAATGTATAGGCAAAACGTAGATATGAAAAACTTCTGTAGCAATACATAAAATTTACTCAGTTTTCATTTTGATAAAGTAATTTTGCTTTTAAAATAATTGTGGTTATATTTGTATATGTCCCTATCTTTTATATTCTGACAAATGCAAATTTTGATTAAGGATTTTAAAGCTTTAATTTAAAATATTTCTTTTGTTATAGTAATATGTTTTCAAGATTAAAAATTCTCTCATCTTTAAAAATTATACTGTAGTGAAACACAAGCAGTAAGTAAAAATATTGAAAGAAAATAATAGATGATAATAAATAGAAGATAATAAAAGTCCATATGTCCAGATTAGGATACCCCATAATCAAATACTTAGTGGTTATTACTGGCACTTTTTATGTTTATGTAATTAAGATACCATGTTAGTACATTTTTTTCAAACTGCTTTTCATTTCCTTTCAAGTATGGAAGATAAACTTTTATCAAACCCCTACTTCCTCAATTTAAACTCTTTATAGTGTTCATATACAGATACATAGGCATTTAACAACAGACAGTGCTTAATTATACTTGTTAGATACTTAACTTTATTTCTATAAAAAATATAAAGCATATTTAAGATTTCGTGTTTTAAAACTGAGTTATGTGTTTTTTATCCTAGTTTTCAATGGATTGCCATGTTCCATAAGATCTGATACATATATTAATGTCATTTATTGAAGATATGAAAACCTAAGAGACAGTCAGTCAGACAAATTTTTGTAATGAAGCCATTTGTTCCAGTTACAGTAAAGATGGTTGTACAACCCTCACCACTGCTCTGTATGAGCACAGATATCATTTTATCACTTTATATGTAATATAGTTAATTGTCAAAGAAAACATACAAGGTGAATATTGATGTGACTCTTATTGTTCTTATCTGCTTTTCTGCTCTCAGTCTTGCTAACTTTATAGGTAAGCATATTAAGATAAAAGTTATTCCTTTGAAAAACATCTAGTGAGGAATCTGTTGAAAGTGAAAGTCTTCTGTTTACAAGATAAATTTTCATTCCAACTGATGTTTTTTTCAGTCTTCATATGCTGATCGTGTGATCAGCTGTATTAGCACATGTTTTATACATAACTTTTATGCTGTATTGGGGAGTTGGTTCAATATTAAAGATGTTTTACATAAATATTAGAAATATTTAGGTATTATAATTTAAAAGATTAAATATTTTATATGCTATTAATTATATGTTAATATTTTAGACTTTTAATAATAAAGAACTATGAGTTCAGTTCAGTTCTGCATGACTAGATAATACAAATTTACATGTGGACTATATTAACACAGGTACACAATTATTCCATGGTGGACTATAAATGCCATCCATGTCTATATTTTTCTAAAAAGATTAATTTCTTTAATAGAGGCTTTTGTCTACCTGTACAGTCGTGTTTTTGTCTTTACTATTTATAGGAATCTCTTTCTTCAGCTCACCGCCTTTGCTCACTTATTTTTCTTAGTGTTAGGGCCAAGTGTCACACTTTTCTTGAGGTCTTCACTTCCACATTGTTAGAACTTGACGGCACTTCAGTGTACTATCTTCACCATGCATCATCTTCAGATTGTTTTCTTCCACAGCATTACTTATGATTTTTTTAAACCTCACTTTGTTGTCTCTGTACAATCTTGAAATGTATTTCCTTTGACAACATGGTCTGAAATGCATGAAACATCAAAAGTTACTGTCAATTTCAAATATTTATTTTTTAGAAACCATCATGGTAGTTTTTATTTAAATTTCCTCGTGATTAGCAATGCTGGGTGTTGTTGCACATAACTTGGTCACGAAATACTTTTCTTACAGAAATGTTGTTTCAGGTCTTTTATGTAGTTTCACATCGAGTCTTTTTAAGCATCGAGGGATTTGCTTATATTTTAGGTAAATTAACTATGTTTTAGGCATCTATCTTTATATGTAAATCCTCACTTGACCCTTAAAATTCCAATTAAAACTTTAATTCCAAATTCTCATATGTTCTTCTGCTGCGATTAAAAGGGAATCTCTTTTCAGTGGTGGTGTTTACTCTTGCATTTCAGACTCTAGGACAATCTGTGATGGTGGCTTTATAGGAATTTGGAAAGTTATCATGTTGAGGATTTTGTAACTGTCTTTATACTGTGGGAGTGATATTTTCCCATAATCAGAATTTTCATCAAAAGCTAGAAATAAATTCTTTCCATTTTTAATATTTACTGGGTATCATCACAAGTAGTTGTATTCTTCATCTTGTGTGAGGGAAAAGCCCATCACTGTTTAGTAATATATGAAAATGCTTCATGTTGAATTTGCAATTACTCCCATCAAATTGGTGCCGTACCTAAGTCTATCAACGCATTAACTTGCCACTGCTATATAAGGACAATTTGTGATATTTCTAGAATGATGTGCAATGCCTGTCCTCAACTAATTTCATTTTAAATCACTGATTTGAATTAAATTATATCTTTACAAACATTAGCTATAAAATATGAATATACCAGACAGAAAAAAATATAATTTATGAAGGAATAAATGGCAAAATTAAAATAAATCATTAATTTAAATATTCAGCAAAAATATCCACTGTATAATGCATATATTGTACCATGGTAAATAGTAGATTCAAACAAATTTATAATTTTTCATATTTATGATAGTAAATTCAGTAAATAAAATATATAATTTAGAAGGAAGTTACAGGAATGATTAAGTTATGAAAAAAGTAATGGAAAGTTCATTATAATTAAAATACATAAGGACTGAGGAGATGGTTTTGCTGGTGAAATGCTAATCGCATGCACATGAAGACCTGGTTGAGTTTTGATACCCAGTATCCACATAAAAATCTGGGTAGAAAAAAATCCCCCTTTTTTTTTCTAAAGAAAGAAAGAGATGGAAGGCATGAGGTTAAATGAATAGGTGAGGGAAGATCTGGCAAGAGGTGGAAGGGATCATGATCAGAAAATATGGAACTGTGAGAAGTAGAGGGAGGAGAAATCATAATCATATATTTTGGAGAAAATAATCTATTTTCAAAAAAAGATGGAAATGACCATTTACATTTCAGGCATTTTATGTGTTGAAATATTACGGAAAGGTAATTGTTCAAATATGTTATTGTTTTTTTGTTTGATTGGTTTTGGTTTTTTGAGACAGGGTTTCTCTGTTGTAACTCTAGCTGTCCTGGAACTCACTCTGTAGACCAGTCTGGCTTTGAACTCACAGAGATCCATCTGCCTCTGCCTCTGCCTCCTGAGTACTGGGATTAAAGGTGTGCATCACCACAGCCAGCAAACTATGTTATTGTTTAAATATTTTTAAACTGTTTATTCTTTCATGAATGGATCCGATAGAAAATGTTTGTCACTTCCATATGTTGAGCTCCCCCCTCATTTTTTTCAAAAATAAAGAAAAAAGAAAAATATTATTTTAAATAAAAAGCCAATATAGATGAAGTTATACTTATGTGTACTCCAGTGCTAAGAGGATGGAGACAAGTAAATTCCTGGAGCTCATTAGACAGCCAGTCTTCCTGAGCAGGTGAATTCCATGATCAATTAGATACCTTGTCTCAAAAAAATAAGGTTGAGATGAATACAGAAAACATGCAGTCTCAATTTCTGACATGTAAATTTGTACACCCATGAAAACATATCCCATACATATACATAGACTATCTTGAGTGTATATAAAAAATATGAATGGATAGTCCAAGCATAGAGACACATGTATGAAATAAATATTAAGACAAATCAGAAAACAATAATTTTTAGGTTCTAAAAAAAAGTTGTCATGATTTGAATGAAAATAGCCCCCTTTGGCTCACAGGGAGTGACATTATTAGGAAGTGTAACCTTATTAGAGGAAGTATATCAGTGGATGAGGGTTTGAGATTTCATATGATCAAACTAGTGGCTTACTCTCTCTTCCTGCTGACTGCAAATCTGGTTGTAGAATACTTGGCTCCTTCTCCAGCACCATGTCTGCCTGTCTGCTGCCATGTTCCTTGTCATGATGACAATGGACTAAACCTCTGAACTGTAAACCAGCCCCAAATAAATGCTTGCCTTCATAAGAGTTGCTCTCTGTGGTCATGGTGTCTCTTCACAGCTATAAGATCCTAACTCTGACAAAGGTATTGGGTGAGAAAAGTAAAAGCAATGAGGGTAGTAACAAAACTTGAGATTGCAAAGAAAGTCAGGCAGGGCATATTCTTGGGGTTTGAGGTGCTAAGAAGAAAAAAAAATACCTGATTTGTCTTCTCTTTTGAGTAAGTAGAAATTCTTTGGCTAATTCTAACTTTTTACCTACTGAAAAATGTCTCCTACCATTCCACTCTCCTAAACCTCTGAGGACACATATCTCTTTCATCATTTATGAGATGAATATTTTAATATTTAAGCAGTAAGACCATATGTATTAGTTGATGTTTGCCTGCCTTAATTAATTTAGCATAAGTTACTCTCTTCACCCATGTTTCCAAAAATAAGATCTTTGTGATTAAAAACTATTCCCATATACACATTAAAGTCTAGATGCAGTGGTGTTTATTAGTTATTACAGTGCTTAAGAGATGGAGACATTCAAATCCCTGGCATTCATTAGACAGACCATCTACCTGGTCTGGGGAAATCCATGTTCAGTGAGAGATATGATATTTGTAGAACTAAGGGGGAATGCTCTCTCATATGACAGTTAATTTTAAATTTTTCAGATGCTTTTATGATCCACAATGAATGTATTAATTCACATTCTAAACCAAGTGTTTATGGCCCATAAGTTTCTACCTTTCTTTTTTTGTGGTCCTGCAGTATGAACCACAGCTTTGCACAGGTGATAGAAGCTCTGTATTAATGAACTTCCCACCTGTTTTTGTGGAATAGCTATTCCACTGGGCTCAGAAGATGCTATGATTTTTTTTCTTTCTTTTATTGTTTCATTGTTTTATATGAAAAATAACTAATAAAAACTAATATGTACCTAATGCTGCTTTGAATTTTAAAAACAAATAAATATGTTGGGAGATACTTCAGGTATAGCACACATGAACCTCATATAAGAGGTCAGGTCCTTGGTTCAATTAAAGTCCTTGGGAATAATCTTAATAAAGAATTGGCAGTTCAAAATTTCTTAAAAAACAAGACAATCATATTTCAATATTAGTAATTCACCAAAGAACTCTAGGAAATAACACAAAATACTTTATGGACATTTAATTTATTTTCATTTATTTGCCCATAGTAACTTTTTTCTTGTCTTAAGATAACTTAGTCCAAATTATTGTAGAAATAACAAGCAAATTTGTTCTATGTCAAATCTATCACTTTCTTAGTTGTCTTCATTTTATATCACAAATAAACTATTATCAATACCAATACAAATGGAGATAGCTCAAAGCTTGTTAAATTGGCAACCGTGATTTTCATTGGTGTTAGATATTTTCTTTGACTATCAGCTGACAAAACTCATTTACTCTTTCCTATAAAGCCTGGAAATTTTTATTCTTGACTGTCAACCTCTCCTATTCTAAAATTGCCTTCTGGCCAGGTTGTGGTGATGTTGCCTTTAATCCCAACACTCAGGAGGCAAAGGCAGGCAGAGCTCTGTGAGTTTGAGACCATCATGGTCTACCAAACATGTTCTGGGACAGTCAGGGCTGTTACAAATCCTGCTGCAAAAATAAAAAATAGATAGATAACTAAAATTGCCTTCTTCGTTGATTAACAGTTTTGCTGAGGTTCTTTTGATTGAATATTCCATATTTATAGAAACCTTTCAATTCATTATTTTCTTGAGTTGGTAGGAGAGTGTTATCCGTGGGCAAGGGTATTTGTGCTGTGAACACTGTTTCCAGCTCACATAAGTTGCACAAATGTAAATTAAGGAATATGGATAGCATAATACCAGGAACACCAAAGGACTTGGGTGTCCTGGTTTTCAATCTTGATCTTATTTTCCAGAAAGAGTCTCCCTCTTTGATTGTTCATTTAGGCTTAAATCCAACAATCCCCAGAGAACATCCAGTGTCCTCTCACCACTATCATGACAGTTTTGCAGGAGCAGGACCCATTACTCCGCTGTATACTAGTGCTGGAATCTGAACATAGCAAGAGCCCTCTTACTCATTGAGGTATATATCCAGGGCCCCTTAACATTCATTGTTATGGCTTATTCCTTAAATTCAGGTAAGGTCCCATTCCCTTAGAGGAGACCTATGGAAGATTCATGCTGACTTTAGAAGAAGATAACTTCTGTTCACCCTGCTGTCGAGAAAACAAGAACCATGTCCTATGACAATGAATTTAAACCCTGAAAGCATTATAAATACGTGATTGGTGAAAAGGACTCAGGATAAAGGACTCTAAAAATGATTTTAGGAAATGTGCTCCCACAGTAGTTACTTAGGCAGTCACTTTCATGGCAGTTTCAGCCTGTAATAAGAAAAGCAATGGCAACCTGTGCCTCGGGGTTCCCTTTCTGTCGCCACAATGTGCACCCCACTGAATGAAATATCAAGCCACTGAACCTTGTCAAGGAAATGGGTGTAGTAATAGGAACTCAGTGGCATAAATGAGGTTAATAACTGGTGAGGAGACACTATTTTATTCCAGACCCTTCGCATGTCTGTGCTGTGAAGCTCCACAGAAACAGTGCCTGTCCATGGAGAGCTAATGGCTCTCGTCATGAAGCTAATACACTGTGCTTCAGTAATCTTGGAACTCATTTCTGAAGTCACACTAATCTGACATTCCTCTGTTTTGTTTTCTTCCTTGAATGGTTTTCTTATTCCCGAAGAATTCCAGCTGAGTGTAAAGCGGTTTCAGAAGCTTCTTGTGCTATTTCTAATCAGAGATAACACTTTTGTTTTCAGATATTTTTTTCATTTCAATTTTTAGTATACAGGGAAGCAACTTGTGACAGAAACAGTGTTTTCAAAGTATTGCAGCTCCCTGCTAACACCGCTGCTTCAGGATCCTGTCTCTCACCATTGCCTACTCAGTGTCTCAGGGGAAAGTTTCCTGTGTGCTGTTTACTTCCTGCGTTTCTACTCTTTCGAAAGCTGTTTTAAGCAGGCTGAATCAAACATCACAGCCAGGGTATTACATGCATGTCTAGTAATCTATCTATGTATCTATTTGTCTAAAATTTAACCTACTTCCCTAGCAACTATTATTTATTGAGTTGCCAGAATCACCTAATAATAACTGAGATTCTCTGATTATATGGTGCATAAATGTTTTATTGTATATGGATGGTTTTGGTCAGGTTCACTTTTAATATGTTTTTATTTACTTTTTAAGAACATCATACATGTGCATAATATAATTTGCTTCATTCAACTACTGACAGACCTCATCATCATGTTTCTCTCCTAATATTTAGGGAAGGAAATGTGAAACAAAAAAATAAAAAAATAAATGAGGTCTTGCCAGGTGGTGGTGATACACACCTTTAATCCCAGCACTCAGGAGATAGAAGCAGGTGGATATCTGTGAGTTCGAGGCCAGCCTGCTCTACAGAGTGAGTTCTAGGACAGCCAGAGTGACAACAGAGAAAGCTAGTATAGAAAAAAACAATAGAAAAAAAAGGAAAAGAAAGAAGGAAGGAAGGAAGGAAGGAAAGAAGGAAGGAAGGAAGGAAGAAAGAAGGAAGGAAGAAAGGAGGAAAATGAGGTCTCAAATCATGTATCTTCTCTTCGGAATTACTTCAAATATTTGGAAATGTTTATGGATTAATATTTTTAACAATTATTGGATGACTTAAATATATAGGATTGTTTTAGAGGGGAAGTTCAAAAGTATTAACAATGCTATGACTTGCCTTTCAACTTATATAGTTGATTTATATATGTATCTTTCTACTTTATATTATATTTTATATATTTATTATATTATATATTTTATAATATTATATATTATAATATATTTATATTATATTATATATTATTATAGTTCAAGGAATTTTATTTTTGTGCACTATCACTGAGTTTTCATCAGAAGGTTTTGGAATTGAATTACTTTGTTTTCATCTTTTTTGATTTGAATGTTGTGTTGCTTTTTTTTTTTTTTTTGCCAAATACTATGTGCAATACTATTGTATAGTCAAGTTAACCATCTCATAGACCAAGATAACCCTATTTTCTGTTGAGTATTATATTATTTACTTTTCTTTTGCGGTGATAAAAAAAATCATGAAAAAAAAATCACTTTATAGGAGGAAATATTTATTTGGCCTTAGATTCCAGGAGGTTAGAGTCTATAATGGCAGAATGAAGCATACTGGCCATATCAAAATGAAAAATTCATTTTATCGAACTTCAGAAATACCTATAGTCTCTCAGTCTCAATCCTGTTTATAATTCCAAAGTCTCTTCTGAGACATAAGGCAATCTCCTAACTTTTAACCCTTATAAAATTAAAAGGCAAATGTCATACTTCCAAAATATAATGGTACAAAATGTACATTACCATTTCAAAAGATGGAAATAGAGTATAGTGTGAAAATCCAGACCAAAGCAAGACAAAGACTAAATAGACAAATATTAAATCCTTTAGTTCTGTATCTAATGCCAAAGGCTCCCTTAGTTCTGCATTACCAGATTACTACTTGCAACATACTTTTCTCTTTGGGGATGGATCCACTCTCTGCCTTTTTCCATGTCATCTAATCTTCAAACCTTGAGTTTATAATTCAAGGATTCACTTCTACAGTTTCACACAATGGCCTTTTGGATCCTGCACAAGGTGACTCCCCTGCCACCCATGACCTGGTTTTTACTTAACAACTTATTTGATACTTGGAATGATTATTTCTGTACACACTCTCACATTGCTAAATCACAAAGGCTCTTACAGTCTAATTGAGAGTGAAATAAGATATAAGCATTTGAAGATTAATATATAATAGAAAAATTAAGGCTAAAATAATTTTCATGCTATCCATATTTCTTTTTTTGGTTTGGGGAGGTGCTTCATAGCAAAAGTCAAGATTAAAAGGATAAATACTGTTTGAGATTAAATAAAATGAATTTTAAAATAATATATTTTAGAAAATACCATGCCTGGATCAGATTATCTGGAGAGAAATAAGACAAGCATCTCTCAGTCAATGTTCTTTTTCAAGTAAGAGTGACAGAAGAAGGGTAAGCAAATCTTAGTAGTAATTGCAAGGGGAAAGTCAGGGACCTCGTATTATGGGAACAGAGATGAAGAGAAATTTGATCTTGTAAATGTAAATAAATTAGAAAGAACTTCTTCAGAGACAAAATTGTATCCAGATAGCATTTTGAACAAAGGCACTGAAGTAAATAATGAGGATCCAACAACAAACAAATTCTTATAATAAGATGACGATCAGCCAACACACAATGACAATTTTTAGACTGGGAGTGCAACAAGAAATTTCTGCAGTTCGTGCAGTTCAGAGATAAAAATATAATGGTCATCAAATGACAAATAAAATCATTTTTGCTGAATCTTTTTTTCCTTTCTTTTTTTTTCCTTTTTGTGTATTTTTTTATTGTTTTTGTCAAGTTAACCCAAGCTAGAGTCATTAGAGAAGAAGGAACAATTGAGAAAATGAGTCCATCCAACTAGGACTGACCTGTAGGCAAGACTGTAGGCATTTTCTTTAATTAATGATTGCTATGGAAGGGTCCAGCTCACAGTGGGCAATGGCAGCATTGGGAGGTGGTCCTCAGGTATGTATAAGTATAAATTGAGACATCCAATTGGAGGAAGCTGTTAGAGTAAGCAGCACTCCTCCATGGTTTGTGCTTCAGTTCCTGCCTCCAGGTTCATACTTTGAGTTCCTACCTTGAATTCCTCTGATGAGGGACTGTAACATATAAGTGAAATAATAAACACTTTACTCTCAAAGTTGCTTTTGATCATGATCTTTATCACACAAATGGAAACTCAACAAGCACATTACACCTTGAAAATGAATGCAAGACAGTAAAAGTGTTCTGTAAATGCTGGACATTCCTAGACAAATGCCATGGATAACGTTAAGATCATTCTTAAAGTTAAGGATACATTCTATACATTAAGTCAATAAGATATATTAGGAAACACAGTTGTCCCTTGCAGTTACATACCTTAAAATTTGTACCTATCACTTGATTAAGATAAGAATAAGGAAAGAATAAGGTCTCCCTGGAGACCTGGACATTCCTCTGGAATTTCATTAATCTGGGAAATTCACTAAGAATAGAGACTAGTTTGGGTGAAAATTACACTGCTACATATAAATATATTCCTTTTATTTTTTATAATTATATACCATGATTTCCAATACTTATACATCAGTAATATAATATTACTTACTAAAAGGATGTAACAAATTTATGTTTTATCATAAGCATTACAAACTTTGCCATGTTACAGGTACCATTTTGTAGGAAACAAAAGGAAATTCAAACTTTTTATTTGGTCAGCAGATGGCAGTGGAGATGAGAACAACTTCTTGCTTGTTAACCATCAGATTTGAAGACTAACTGTTGACATGTGAGTTGCTTTAGATCAGAATTCTGAAATTGTGAAGTTGATATGGAAGCTACAATTGCTTTTTTGGAAAGCCTGAATATAAAGAATTTGTGAAGCTCAGCTCTCCGACCTGGTCCATACTTGTTCCTTAAAATCTTTTCACCCACATTTCTCTATCTAGTAGCTTGACCACCTTCCTTCCATCCTTCCTTTCTTCCATCCCTCTTTGCTTTTTTCCTTCCTTCCTTCCTTCCTTCCTTCCTTCCTTCCTTCCTTCCTTCCTTCCTTCCTTTTTTCCTTTCTTTTTTCTTTCTTCCTTCATTCCTTCTTTCCTGCCTATCTGCCCTTTGTGTCTTCCTGTGGTCCTCCCCACTCCTCTCCTTTCTTCTCCCTGTTCTCTTACATTGGCTTTTCCTATGCTTTGTTCTGCTTCTTTTTCTTTTTTTCCCTTTAAAATCACTATAGAAACGTTGCCTAATGAGTTTAGAAACATGTTCAAAGCATTTGAAGATCAGTCTTACAAAAAAAAAAAAATAGCTAAACTAGAAGTCATCTACTAGACATTAAGCAGAAAATAATCTTACAGTTAAAATAATGGCTTAAAATACCAGAGGAAATGATGGATTTTTTATTTGGTTTATTTCAATAAACTATTCTAATTATTAGTGTGTAAATTAGAGGGTTTTTTTTTTCTCTCTCTCTTTCTTTTGTCTTACATTTGCTTATTGATTTCAACTGTTGAAATCAGGAAGTAATATTTAAGATATTCATGATGCCTGGCTTTCAAGAGCTGGAAAATGTATTTATGGAGTTAATTTACAGGGCTTTGTGACATATTTTCTTCCAATGGTCAAATTATTTATTTAAATGTCTAAAATAAAACTTCTTAAAAGTAAAACTTCAGCTTATCCTCTGCAAGGCTTGTTTTAAAACATACATCTTCTATGTTATTGAGTTATTTTATTTTGTCATTGGTATTTCATGGCTGTGATAAAATATTAAATAATATTTGTGATAAAGAAAATGATAACTTACTTAGTGACCGAAGAAAAAATTCATTTGGAGTGAGAGTGTTTTAATTAAAGATTAATAATTGTTGGTCAATATATCTTATTATATTTTTGAGAAAATATATTACTATTTTTAACTTTTGTGTTTCTTAAGATAGTAAACTAAATAACCACATCTTTGTATAGATGTCATAAATCCTCAGCCCATTGTTTATGTGTACCTGTTTTATAAAAGTAAACTTTCCTATCTAAACACTTACATTCAAGGGTACACCCATGAACTCTCAGTTAGTTTTTGAAGTGGAATAGTAATGTATTTCCTGATCATTCTTCTCCTACTTTCTAGGCAATAATTCAGAGTGAATCTTCTATGACATATTCATGGAGGACCATGAAAACATCTCAATAGCATGCAGACTTGGGCAAGACTCTGAGTCTAATGTCTGTTGAAAATCTTACAGCATCCTAAAACCTAGAATAAAAGGAGAGATGAGTTACACAAAATTTAAACTGTAAAGATTAAGCAGAAGTTTACTATACTCACTTTCCCTGAAAACGAACATGCCATGAAGCATACTTTTTTGTATTGGTTTGGGTGTGAATATTTAAGAGTCACCTAACATTTTATGACAGATGTTTCATGAGTTCTGAAGTCAGGATTGACATTTAAAAATTTTACAAAATAAGATAGTGGCTTATACTTTACAGATTAAGGATACACCGAGAGTCTTTAAAAACCAAATGACCATATACGGAATGAATGGGAAGGGGAAAAACAAGATTTGGATAGTAGTGAAAGAGTAGCTCCAAAGACATCCCAGAGGAATTTTGGTTCGACAGCATGCAGAGGCTCCTGGGTGATAAAAGAGTAGGCAATTTAGATCTGTACAGTGACTTTATTACAGAGAATTGACAAGATTGGAAATATGCAGCAATGTTTAATATAGAGTTTCACCTAATTAATTTATGTTGAAAATAAAAGAAAATGACATACACCTAATTGTAGACAACCCCTTGAAGGTTTCCTTTTTTTTTTTTTTTGTTTATTCAGACTTTTATATATCAGGGAATTTACTTCATATAAATATATTGATGTGCAGTTGCTTTTAACACTTTAAAATTTTATATGATTTTTTTTGTCCTGAGATAGATGTATAATTAAGAAATGTAGAATGATATAATTTATAATGAAATTATGTTTGCTTTCCTTGTGACTCTACGGCAACACAATGTCAAAATTCACGAAAGCAAGTATGAAATAATTACCCGGGGAACAATTTCTTTATGTCTCTTCAATTTTGGAAAGAAACAACAACTTGAAATTAAAGTTGCCGTGATGTGCTCAACAATCTCCACAACCTATTCTACTGTTAACAGTGGAAAATGAAATTGGAAAACCCATATACTTGTGATGGGTTTCTTCTAAAAAAAAACTTTAGACAAAGAACTTTGGAAAACATTTGTTCTTATACCAAACATAAAGTCTATTGTAAGGAATATACACATTATTAGAAGACAGAATATTCTATTTCAAGTCACTAGAATTCCACAATTACATAAAATGGAAAATACAGATAGATATAACAGACTTTGAGAATTGTGAAGAATCTGTGATTTTATCCTGGGTGGAAGCTAACAAGTTCTCACAGCACACTCCACAGGACCAAACACATGCCTAATATTGTTAACTATGTCCAATATCGTGAGTAGCTGTGCTGGTGTCCAAGGCTTTACTCATTAGGACAGAGGAGGTAGCTTAGCTACATATTTCTATTGGCTCTGTTTCCTCTTAGTGATGGAGATGTCACGAAGATAAGCTCAGGTGCATGATCAGTGTACACAATGGGACTTCATCATGACAAAATAACACTAAATACAGAAAAGTTCTATTTCATAAGTGGTTATGCTAAGTTGGTGATGAACAAATTTACGCTCTGTTATGTATAAGATTCTTCCTCTACTGTCATCAAATATTTTACAAAGTATTTACAATGATATTATGGAATAAAATATTTCTTATGACACAGAATACAAATAGCTGTAGAAAAAAACACATCTCAAAAATAAACTTCAGTAGCATGTCTCCCTTTGTGAATGAGGCATTCTAAATAATTTCTGACATACTTTCACATTTGGGTCAAGAATTGTGAAAGGTCTGGGATTTTATCGTGGGTGAAAGATCATAAATTAGCTTTTCATAGCACACTCCACAGGATATGGCTGATTAAAATATGGCTTCATATTTTCTCTACTCTAAATCTGAATTTTTTGCATATGTTTTTGTTGTTATTCTTGTTGATGGTTTAAGTATTTAGGGTAATTGCCCTAAGCCATATACAGTCTAGCATTGTTTTATGACATGAGGTTTACTTTTGCAATTTGAGGAGAAGAATATTCAATAATCTTACCTAGCTTAACTGAAAGTTACACTTAACTGAAAGTGCACTTAACTCAAAGTTACAATAATAACTACTCTGGGATGAAAGTGACAAAAATATTATAGAACTCACCAGCTTCTTTCTGATTTTATTCTTTTATTTATCATTACTTTTTATTTAAAATCTTTCTTCATATAATCTGTTTCAATCATTTCTCCAATCAAAACTCCTTTTAGATTTTGGCTACCTCCATAACCCAAATTCACTGTTTCTCTCTTTTTATCTCCCTCTAAAAATCAGAAACCCAAAACTGAAAACAAAAGCCAATTAAAAGAAAAGAGAAAAATATCAAAATAAAACAATCTGCACTCATAAGCATTCACACATATACACACAGAAGAGGTATAAGAGATCTAGTTTGGCATAATTTTTCTTTTTTTATGATGAATCCACTTAAATTATTTCCATACATCCTAATATTTTTATTCTGCTAAATATACACAGTAAAAAAAACTGTCCCACTAGTTGTTTTATATATCTAAAGCTTAGTGTATCTAAGCCATCCTCAGATACATGTTTTTCACAGTAAATGTCAATTAATATAGAGATTTATAACTGTTCAACTTGCATAGAATAAGACATTGTGTGTACTCCGTTTTAAATGATTCATCTATACATCTCTGCCCTCCAAACCTTGGACTTTACTATGTAAGATTAGTCAGAATGATTACAAGGGCCAGAAGTAGTAGACTTCTGCAGTGAGATAATATTTCTCAGAATTGACAAGGCCATCATACACATACACTCACAGTAACTACAACTGCAAGTCCAACACCTGAACAGGATCAAGCCAGTGTAAATTCCATTTTGGATGGAGGAGGGGCTCATGTGATTTTACCCCTAGATGAGAAGTTATTGGAAATTGAACAGGAAGTTGGCACAGAATAAATCTTCATTTGAAATATATCTCTAAACTCATGCATATACAGGCATCACTAAATGAATTCAGAGTTTAACATCAACCTAGACAAAGAAGTAAGGTCACTAAGAAATGCTGAAAGCAAGAGAAATGGCTTCACCAAGTAAAAACATTCCTATTCTTTATCTAGAACCAAATCTCAGCCATAAAAATTTACACATACTAGTAATATTATGTGTACAAAACAGCCTGCATTTATATATTTAGGAAAATATACATGTATTATACAATATATTGTCTATTATACCATGCAGATTATATTCTGTTATATATATTTTATACCTATAGTATTATCTTGAAATACATATATTATATATAATGTTACATATAATATATATGTGCATGTTTGTATAATAACAATTAAAAAAGAGGCCAAGAATCTATAAAACAGCAAAAGGCAAGGGGTATATAAAAGGAACTAGAGGGAGAAAAAGAAATGGAGAAAATGATGTAACTATATTCCAACAAACAAAATTTTATAATATAGATAGAAAGAAAAAGAAATTTGTGGAAGTGTGACTTTTATTAAAGCACATTAATTTCATGTAGGAAATTATTAATTAAAGAATAGAGAAAATTGGTGGCAAAATTAGTACCTGAATAAATATATCAATTACTATTTTATCTAAAATAGTATAAAGTATTACAAATCTCAATGGTCAAATTTCATTGCATTTTCATGAAATACCATGAAAAGTGAATGGTATCTTCTGCAACGTATGTTCTTTTCTTCTTTGATAATTCATTTTCATAAAAATTTGTTCCAGTGGCATTTTGTACTTGAAATGTGGCATCACCTGGTTCTTAAAGAAGTTAACTTATCCTTCTAGTGGAGGATTCTATTTTTTTATTTTTATGTAGTGTCAAAAATATAACTCAGGGTCTTACATGAGCATGAACAACCCACCACTCAGCTACATTGAAAGCCCCCGTACACTTGGCATTCTTATTGCTTCAGAACTATTAAACAACGTAGCCCTTTAACTGACAGATGTAATACATATTTGTGTTCTAGTCTAATCTAACATCATATGCTTATATATATATCACTGGCAAATATGACACATATATGGATAGACACACATACATTTTGGTCTCTATATAAGTTTTTGGAAACTTAATTCTCATCAAATTAAATTTAATACATTTGACATTTTCTGACTCACTCTTTCTCTTAAGGATATGGAGCATCTAAGCTTCTATAAATTAATATATTTACATCTTTTTTCAGTGTGTTTATGTAGCCAGCAATGTTCTGGAGGTCTGCCACACTGTTTTCTCCTTATGTCTGTGTCCTCCGTATCCTAGAATTACAATCAAGTCCTAGGCACTCATCATTCACTTAGGTTTACAAAACAACTTTTCAGTTATTCTACTTATATTATAATATACTTGCAAAGCAATTGAAATAAAAATAAAGAAATAACTTTTAAATGTTAATGTTTGGATAATCATTGTTTTTATGTTTATGCAAATAAGAGTTTTGCTTTTAAACAAATAACATTTACATTTCAGGATGAGCTGTTGTTGCCTTACCTTGCTTAGCATTGCTGAACTGGGATTGTATGTAGGTTAAGTACTAGGACATCATTTTTGAAATGTAGCTATGTCCAACTACTTTTGTCTCCTAGTTTTGTTATGTTACAGATGACGTTTTACCAAATCAATGCAATGCTGTTGCAGATAATCCCAGTAGTATGGAATCTATGAGAAAAGCAAGAGATGAGTGATTTATCAGAAATAACATCTTTGAATCTTGATGGCCATCATATATGTTCAGCAGAATAGGGATATTTGAAGTCCCGAGAGTTCAGATAAAACTGAGTAATTTATGAGTAACTTAGAGATTTTATATGTCTGTGTATGTATGTATGTATATATACATATACATATACATATACATATACATATACATATATATATATACATATATATATAAATGTTGGAAGTGACTTGATATCTCTTCAACATATTCATGGAGCAAAAAGGCTACATTACCTCTGAAAGGTAT
Organism: Cricetomys ansorgei; assembly: GCA_026225945.1. NCBI lineage: Eukaryota > Metazoa > Chordata > Mammalia > Rodentia > Nesomyidae > Cricetomys > Cricetomys ansorgei. The sequence goes on from JAMJFZ010000039.1 coordinate 3,704,912, forward strand.
GTAACCCTATTGACCTATCAAGTTGAATGACAATTTGAACCATTTTTTAAAAACTACTTTTAAAGTGTTAATTGAATACTCTATATCTTGTTATGTGATTATTCATTTTAAGGAATGTAAACATCTTCATACTGTTTCTTAAGTATATATTTAGTTATCTTTGAGAATTTCCTATATGCATACATGTATTTTGCTTAAATTTGTATACCAGTTTCTCCTTTCCAATTCCTTCCAGTTACCTCACATTTTCCTTCCAATTTTAGGTATTTGGCTGTTGTTGTTAAGCACTATGACTAGTTTGTATTGGTATGTATATACTTGGGTGTACAAGGATATAGGGCCATTCACTAGAACATGACCAACTTCCCTGCCCCCCCTTTGTTTCATCATAAAGGTTCGCTGTCATTTCGAGTAGACAGTCTCATAGCAACTTTTCTGTTCCTCCAACACTTGCAATCTTTCCAGCCACTCTTCCTTGATATTCCCTGAGATTTACATGCTGGAATTCATTTTAGATCTATCAGTTGGGGTTGGATAGGCCAAAACCACATGTTCTCTTTATCATAACTGGCTGTGTTTTTTTGTAATGCCCTCTTTCTGTTTCAAAGAGAATTTTCTTTTAAAAGGAGTGAAAGCCACACTTGTCTGTAAGTATAATGACAGGGATTCAGAATTATGCTAGTTTAGTAAAGTGCCAGTAGTAAGTAATATTCTAAGCTCCATTATCTCACTAGCCCTGGGTTTTTGGCTACCAGGAATGATTTCTGTGCTGTGCTGCTGAGCAGGCTTTAAAGCCAATTAGAGAGCAGTTGGTAATCACAAGGATATGTGTTCTACTAGTACATGCTTAGAGTAATCAACCCATATTATCATCATTGTATTTCATAGGGATTACAGGTGGATAGGACTATAAGGTGGCTGCTTCTCTTCTTTAGATCCTTTCATAGCGTCCTCCTATATTATGAAAATTATTCCTCAGATAGGAGGCTTGCAGATCAGACCAGGGTAAGGTCATCAAGGTCTGGAGGGCATGGTATCAAGTGTTATACCATTTCTTAACAGCTTAACATTATAATTTTTTGTCAAGACCAGTGAAAATATAATGTCGAAAGAAGGGTCTTTTCTCTGTTAAATTCTTGAGCCACATTAGGCAGGAGTCTGACCATGCAGTAGTAAAATATTATTATTTTAAAAATAGTACTTTTTATTCATCCAAAAACATATTGAAATCAAAATTATTTGTCATATGCCAAATCCTAATCTCCAATATGAATTTGATATAAAAATTTTGACTATATATCTTTTAAATATGAAGATATTTTAAGCTGTATTATTTTATTCAAATGTTAATTTAAAATATAATTTTAACAAATAAAGCATAGTCTTTGGTGCTGACCTCGAAAAAAATCCAAAAGTTACATAGATTTGCAAATTGAAGACCTGCATACATTTTAATGTATTCTTAACAAGCTGAGAATCGGACATTCCCTACCTTCTTCTAGTTCTACTCTTTGTCTTTTTCTTTTATCTCTGCTTTACTGAATGTTTTGGACACATGACAAAATTACTTCTCAATTCTTATAGTATTTTATAAGAATTTTTTTGAGGAAACATTCCAAAACCTTCTGTGTTTACGACTTTCATTTTTATATATCTGTTTTCCTATTGTCATTTCAATTGCCTCCACCTTTTATATGTAGTTTTAAATTAAAATAAGACATAGTTCTGATAGGAAGCCATCTATCTTTAGTTTATTTCAATAAAATAGAATCAAATTATCATTGATAAACATGCAGATCTGATACAATTAGGTAACAAAGATTTCTTAATTTCTGGGACATGAGGATATAATTGTTTTTTCTTCATCAGTACTAAAGCTACTGAAAGAGAAACTTTAACTTGAAAAAATTAAGGGTCATTATATACAGAAGAATTAGCTTTTAAATGAGTCAGTTCTTATGTAAACAAGTAGTAAAAATATATGAGTGATTTGCAAAAGAATGGTATTAAACATTGGAAATGTTCCCAAAGGAGCAAATGTGTAGTTATGCTGTAGATTTATATTTACAATGCAAATGTTGCTATGAACAGAAAGGCATAAATCAACGGGATGAAGTGGGTTTGGTTTTTATCTCTAGATTCTGCAGGCCTCTAAGGATGCATAGGGCAAATTTGTTCTAGCATGAACAGAGCTCCTTCACTCACACAGCAACCAGCTGTATGAAATCAAGGGTGTTTTATTATTATTTTTTAGTCAAACTCACTCTGTGGTATTATTGAGTTGAAAATGATTGTGTTGGAGGTGATTTCTTGGACATTAAGCTATAATCATTTTCTTCATCAGTATCACTGTTACATTTTATTGCTTTCCTGAGAAAAACACAATTTCTATTTCTGTGTTGTTTGGAAAGCCTAGCCTAGTACCAACAAAGAATAAGAAATAAAACAATACTTAAAAAAAAAGGTTGTTAGTAGTACAATGCTTCTTATGCTCATAATAATAATTATTTGATTTATATTATTTGGAATACAGCTAATTATAGCTTATAATTAAATTAAAGACCATTTTGCCAATTGAGAATATTAATCAAATAAAAATTTATAAGAAATTATCTGACATGAATATATTCCCACATTAAAGAGTTCCTTCTTAGCCAGGTGGTGGTGGTGGCACACACCTTTAATCCCAGCATTTGGGAGGCAGAGGTAAGTGAATATCTGTGAGTTCGAGGCCAGCCTGGTCTACAGAGTGAATTCCAGGACAGCCAGAGTTACAACAGAGAAACCTTGTCTTGAAAAACAAAAATTCCTCCTTTTTACACAGCCATGAGCTTATTGGGTTCCATGGTCCAGTGTTGAGAGAGAAAGTGGACATAGGCCCCATCCTTAACCCAGAAGCTAGTTCCAATTGATAACTACTTGCAAAGGAAAATTATTTTTTCCATCAGAGTCTGAATAGAGATACAAACTACTATTAAGGTAAGACCCTACCTATGCCCAGAAAGAGAAAACCAACTCAAAACGAACTCAATGGTGTTTTGAAAGTTCTTTTTCTCATAATGTTATATATGGGTATTTTTTTTCTTTTCCTTTTACCTTAAATGTCTTTTGTGTATATTTTTATGGTTTCTGCTTTTGTATTTTTCTGGAATTTTTGAAACTATGACTATGTGTATCTCTGTGTCTAAATGTGATTATTTAGCTTTTTCTTTGGCTCTTTTTTTTGTTTGTTTTTACTTTATTATTATTTTTTAGATGTCTGTTTTCTAATGAGAGACAGAAAGAGTCTGGGTTTGAGTAGGAGTAGGGGAGATCTGGGAGAAGTTTGGGAGAGGAAATACTAATTAGAGTATATTTATTAAAAACAAATCTATTTAAAAAAAATAAGGAAGAAAAAGAAAAGTAATATTCTATTTGTATCTACTTAACTTACAAAGGTTTCTATCAAGTTATACAAGCCTGAATGTTCAGACTTGCAATCCAAGCTGCTATACCAGAAGCTATACCAGAACAATCATGAGTTAAAAGATTACTTGGCCTATACAATCAGTTCAGTGCCAGCCTAGCAAATTAAACAAGAACTTGTATCAAGATAAAAAATTACAAATAAACAAAATATAGTGGGAAACATAGATAGATGATAGAATGATAAACTATTAGGTATGATCCCAAGAATAACAAAATTAATAAATAATTTAGTACTTAAAGGAAATTATCCAAATTAAAACAGAGTACTCCAGGAAATACTTTAAATTGTAATTATAATAAGTTAATTTTTACAAATGTAATTACTTTTAGATATATAGTAATTTCTTTTCTTATGATAATTTTGCATATCTATGCACTCATTTCCCTGAAAATTCTGAAAGACATTGGTTTAATTTACAGACTATAAACATTTAGATTAATTTAGGGTGAGTTCTCATTTTCTTTTAGTTACTGGACATTGAAACCAACTTATTTAACCTATTTGTCTAAATGTCATGTCATTTTGGAATGAAACCATTGTTTTTGATAAATTATATTATCTTAAGTGAATTATATCTGTAGTGTATCAAGTCTATTTAAAAGTGATAACTAATAGTTTTTATAAATATCATGTCCAGTATAACTGCCATATATTCGGATACTTCCTAATAATTCTCAGGAAGCTCATGCTATTTTCACATGAACAGGTTTGAAATCCTAGTCCTAACAAATAAGTTCTGATGTTAACACATTGTGTTAATCTAAATCCAATCTGTATTGACAAATATGTATGCAATTGATCTTTATTTCCTGACCTGACACTCTGGTGTAAATATACTCATCAATAAAAAACTATTATGTCAGACAAGAATAGTAGGAGGAGGAAAGTCTCAAAAAGTTTATATATTATATTTCCATCCATCAAGACAAATGTACAGAACTGATAAGTACATTTTCTTCCCTGACAAGCACTGTGAAATGTCTTAACATTTCTCTATGTAAAATGAATATTTTATTCACACTGCTTAACTGAAAGAAACCTCTGTAGCAAATCTTACATTTATAAACATATTCTCTCTTTACACATACATCTGTAATCTCAAATCAGAATAGAGGATTGAAAGAAAGACAAGGGAAGGTGATCATTAACAAGTCAAGGAAGAAATAATGGAATGGGTTTTCCTTTTGATACACAATAGGAGCCAAGATGCCTGATACTTCTCAATTTCTTCCCTCAAGGATATGAGACAAGACATTTCTTGTGTTTAAGATATACTCTACATGACCATAAATACAAAGCTACCAAGCAGGACAAATGTAGTAGCATTCTGTTTACTTAACAGATCTCACCAGATTCCACAGTCAAGGGAAGAAAATCCTGGAAAAGTTCAATATTCATGCTCATGGACAATGAAAAACACAGTGTGAGATTCTATCATAACTCTATTCCCCACCTTCTAATGTCACATGAGTCCCATTAAGTAACAGATGGATATCCAATGGTATAGCATCAGGGTTCTATGAAATCCCACTAAAGTTGGGGAAGGTGCTGAAGACAGTATTAGCTACAGTCATAATCAAAATCTGAAAAACAATAAATTGTCCACAGAGAAGATAATAATAATAGTAAGAAATGTCATATGATGATATATATTCCAATATAATCTAATGCAAAATAATTATTCTATAGCCATTTCATGACTTTAGCTATATGAAATTGAAAAATGAAAAAATGACGGAAGAAACTTGAGGATTTATTTATTGATGGAGGAGAAGATGAGGTTATTGAGGAAGAACAGATTTGAAAAGAGTATGAAAAAATATTAGAATGTGTAAAGGCATCCTGTATATTGATGGTGAATAACTTTTGAGATCTATACATAAGTCTGACATTAGTATTTCATTTAAAATTTGTTCAGCTTATTTGCTGCCAATTATGCTGCAATATTATCACTTAAAATGATTATTTTATATCTAGCTTTATTTAAATATTAATTTAAACAAACATTTATCTACCTCTACATTGTTTACTTCTTTCTTGCGGTGAATTACATGGTACAATCATTCTGTTAAAAATATATGTTTAGGTGATAATTCACCTGACTACTGTCTTTTCTATTTTAATGTATTGATATTTAGCTTACCAGGTCTATGTAAACTATTGGGTATGCATGCCTTAAAGTTAACATAGTCATCTAAAAACAACGACAAGGCTGTAGGGAGCTACTTTAACCAATTAATACTCCAGAAGTAGTTTAGTTTCCAAGAATGATTTTTCTTTCAAGTTAACCTATATGCAGAACTTCCCAGCTTGAAATTGAAGAAAGAACATCACTGATTAATGTTCTTTATAGTCATTCAAATTTAGCTTAAAAACATGCATTTTTCACTCAAAAACACCTTTCTGAATCTATATATTTCCTTCTCTCCTGAGGAAAATACAAAATTTTGTGAAAACAGCTTATTTGCTAACAGTGACAAATTCAAATACCTGTTTGGGCAACTCAAGTGACAAATTAAGAAAGTAAAATCTACTTAAATTGTGGAATGTTGCATGGTGCTAAGCATGACTGACATGTGTGGGTTCCTTTATGAAAAGATGTGGCTGGGCTCTACCAGAGGCTTTGAAACAAATGTTAGTAGTTACTCTGATTTTTCAAATATGGTTATCTGGCTTAGTGTTCTTGTTGAACTCCTGAAAATACATATGAAGTAGGTTTCAACATAGAGTTTGTATTGTTAATAAAAAAATGTTTATGTTATATGAAATCATACCTTCAATGTATTTTATGTATAAATTTTTTTAATTTAAACCAAAATTTAAGTTCCAGTTAAATATATATCATACATTTACATTAAAACCTTTAAAAGATTACAAATCTTAGAAGTCGTTATATTTTAGCTTTCTGAAGGCTTTTTAAAGCTTTTTAATTATCAAAGTCATAGGCTTAATTCATTTTAGTTTTTCAATATTTTCTTATATTAAATAATGAATAGTGTGTTATAATATGCCACAGTAAGTTATTGATATTTCAAAACAGAATTTGAAAGTCAAGTATTCATTTTTTTTCTTTTACAAAGTTTGAATGAAGTAAATTTAGACAGACAAAATAAGCAATATTTTGAGTGTCAGAAACATTTAATGTAGCCTGAAAGGACAGTAAGATAGATCTAGGATATTTAGTTGTTTCCTACAGATTGCCAGGGCTTGTGAACTGAAGTAGATTAGATACTGTTTCAAGTACCCATTATAAAAAATTGAAGTCACCATATGATAATGCATAAATCACTAGTACTTATTAATTTATTATTTCAATAATTCATATTTTACCGAATTGTTAATTTATCTTTCCCGAGAAGCACACATGCTTGCATTATTCAGTGTTCTTCAGAGAAACAAAACTATTAGGTTATATTTTATACCATGGTATCTTTCTTACATATGCATGTTTATACTGCATAATATATTTTAAACGAGATATACTATCAACTTACATGTATGTGGGAGCTGACATGTTTCAAGATTTCCAGGATGATTGGCTAGCCAGAGACTTATCAGAACCATTGGATTACTGTCTATTCACAGAGTAAAGTCTGAGAGCTAGAAGTGCATGTGGCGTTCCAGTCTAAAAATTGGTAAGCTTTGCTCTCTGTAAAACTGATGGCTAAATCTTCTCTTGACTGGTAAAAGGAAGAAGAGGAAGAAGAGGGAGGAGGAAGAAGTGGGAAGAGGAGGAAGAGGAGGAAGAGGAGGAGGAGGAAGAAGAAGGGGTAGAGAAGGAAGAGGAGAAGGAGAGTGAACTAATGAACAAAGACTCAGTTTAAAGAACATCATTAAAAAGAATTTCTCAGACAGGTTAGCTTCAGGTATTCATCTGACAGAAGAGGGGTTATAGATCCTAGGGAGAATAAAATACTGAGTCTGATGATGTAAATATTAATCATACCAAATCATATAATCATAGAAAATATTTGGCCAAACTTCTAGGCCTCTGTGTCTTATATAATAGTAGCATATAACCATATTTAACCTCAAAAAAAGATAGTAAAGTTACCTTCAAGATTCATGATGTAGTGTGTGTTCAGCTGCAAACACATTCCTAAAGAAGTTAAATTTTGTTACTGATGCTTACTCATTTCTTTGATATCCTGTAACTGAAATATTATAATGTAAATTCAGTAACGTGAAGCACCTTGATATAAAGTAAAAAATCCTTACATTATATGATTACAAAATAGACACAAGAATATGTTATTTAATAGAAAAAAATGTTGCATGTAATATTATTATTATGGATGCTTAATTGGTTTTCATTACAATTTTTTAAAAAGCCAATTCTATCAATATTTTATGATCTCATTTGGCAATGAGCAGTGTGATTGTGAAAAGAGTCTTTAGAAAAAATAAAAAAATCTTTTATCTCAGGCTTTCAAGGGTCCCCATTCATTGACACTTGGATCCTTTGTTAGTGGGTGGGCAGAGCATCATGCTTAAGAGGATGTTGAATAAAGTTGTTTAACTCATACAAATCATGTCAACCAGACACACACACACACACACACACACACACACACACACACCCCTTTCCCCACCACTACCACACATACATGTTGTGTGTCAAAATATTCCCTTCGATTGCATGCTCTTTTTTGCTTTCTTTATGTTTCTGCTTGACTCAACTCCTATGTTTAGCACCATCTTATACACCAATCCTTCAACACATGTCATAAAGGCATTTCGTATCCAAACTATGAAAGTACACAAAGCATCTATTTTAATATATCATTTTAGGTTTGGGATATCATTAATCAATCAGAGGATCAGAGTGATTGATTACTGGGGACTAAGGAGTGTATTAGAATGGTTATGAATACAATGTACAGATTGTTCAAAAAGAACGAATGAAAAGAACAAACGAATTTCAAAAGGTAGTTACCATTTATCAAGCATTCGTATAAAGTATACATATTTGCGCAGTGTTTTGCAATTTATCTTTATACCTGTTTGTCATATTTCTTCGATAACAGCACGTTGAGGGCTCTGAGGATAGGTCAGGCCTCAGCATCAGAGAAAAAAAGCATGTCAGGATTCTACAGAGAATCAGAGCCAATATGGCAGAATTGGAGGTCTTTTCATGTATACCTCGATGAGGATGGGTTTGTTCCACAGCAGGGTCCTGCAGCCGGGTACACTGAGTCCTTATGAAGGAGTCAGGATAAAGGAATGGGGAGCAGGATGTATCACCCTTATATGTAAATTCATATTTCAAATAAAAATTTGAGGAACTGGCAAGTCTGTAAGTTAGAGACACCCAGACAACATCTCAATCAAGTAATTGTCAGTGTCTGTGAAAGGAAGTGACGGCTGCTGCAAAGCAGCAGCTAGGTTCTAACATTGCATTCTTACATATAGCTGTGTAAGGCAGGCAAATCCATAAATATGGTAAGCATATGATTTAATTAAGAACAATTTTTTTTTCTCTTCAACAACTGAGTCAGACAATGTAATTAACCGAGCACTAAGTAACTTTCTGGTTACTTAGGGCAATAACATCATATTAGAGTTCAATGTTGTTTTTAGCTCCTGGCAAATAAGGCACTGAGCAGTGAGTGAAGTCATGAAGGGCCCCTATGAGAGTAAGTCCATTCTATTGAGTTTAAGTATAATCTCAAATCCTGCACACTTCAACTCTTTTATGATCCTGTTGGGTAATGTCATGACCACTGAAAAAAGAGGTTCATATTCACAGAATGTTTTTTTTTTTTGTCTACATTGTTATTAAATCTCTTTCAGTTAAGGACAATTACCCTTTAACAAGCATTCATATAAAGCATACATATTTGGACAGTTTTTTGCAATTTGTCTTTTTACCTATTTGCCATATTTTTTTGATAATGACTTCTTTCTTTCTTATAATACTTTTATTAATAACTTGATGTATAACCATCTTCCCATTCTTCTCTGTTCCACCCTCTCATCATTGTGCCCTCAAAAAAAGGAAGGAAGGAAGAAAATTAAATCTAGCTTTGTGCAGCAGGAGCATTGTTAATAGACATCTTCACGGTTTTTGGAAGCAGCAGGCTGCTACAATCATGGACATTCGCCTGGCCCATACTAACTCAAGATTAAGCATGTTGTAGTTTGACTTGTATTTGGGCTTTATTGCCCAGGCATACAAGCATTGGGGCATCCAAGTGGCACATAGACATTGCCTAAGCATCCAATCACCCCAAATATCCCACACACACCAGGACCTCACAGAGATACCAGGGCCCTCCACAAACACCAGAGCTTCCTGCCAGTACCCAGACATCCCTCAGGTACCAGAATATCCCTCAGCTCCAGGTTTTCCTTGACACACTCAGGAATTATGCAGGCAGTGGGCCAACCTGCAGATACCTGGGCATCCTGTAGGTACCCAGTCATCCTGCAGGCACCCAGACATAGGGACTTATTTCTTAATGAAGAAATTCTTTGGAACTAATTTTCCAGTAATGTTTCCTCTAAATTTCTGATCATTCTTTAAATGACTACCCATAGGCCACAAATCAGTCTATAACGGTTTATATTTGAAGAAAAATGCATATTACTGGGTTCTTAGACCTAAGAAGATGTCCCCTCATCTCTGTCAGTCAGAGATGTTCCAGTATGTGATAGTGCTGTAGTGCTGCCATTTCAGTTCACAGACAGTCTAGTGTGTTACAGATGTCCAGCTGAAACAGTCCAAGGATCAAGGATTGAAGTAGCAAACGATAAATTGCTTTTGTCCTGAATCTACATGCATATCTGCTGCCCAAACTGGGTGGCTAAGCACCTTGGAGTGGTAATCATAAGTTAAGCATGGGAAGGGGATACAATAAGAATGGGTATTAGCATCTGGGACATCTGTTCATAAAATTTATGGCACAGTGTCTTCATAGTTCCTCTCAAATATGTACCTAGGTGTTTTGATGGTAAAATGATACAATGTTTCTTTCACACTGAACAATATGACATCATAGACTCAAAAATAACTGGATCATGATAGATAGCTCAAATAACAACATGGTCAAGTGTTTCATTTCTGGTAGATACAATAGACAACTTTAATTTCCTTCTTATTTATCATGTGAATATCAATTCCACATACAAAGTTCTATACCAGAGATATCTAGCCAAAGGTAAATAAAAGGGATGAACAAATAGTAACTGGTAATCTTATTCTTACAATCTAAATGAAAACTATTGAGATTTTTAAAAATAAAATATATATCATATATCTGTTTTATACTCATTTTCAAATTTAAGTTTATTTGATAATGTGCAGTATCTGACCTTAAACTTACTTTACCAGTCACAACTCCTTTGAGTGAATGCAAGCCCTTATTCTAACGGCAGATGATGTGCACAAATAACTTAGAATTCACTCTAATACAATTCAGTGGTTACTTTCATGTATATAGAATGTTTAATTTATCTGTGGCTTCAAAGACCTTGTCTGAGTAAAGAACACACTTTTTCCCCCACCCACCATTGGCTAAACAGTTCCATTTCTAATCATTTCTCCCCAACACTCTGTGGATAAGTGACAATGAATTTTAAACATATTCTATCAATTTTTTTTTCTGAAGATATTGGGACTTGGAAGCTTTCTCAGGATTACAGTAATAAAAGTAATATTTAATGCTGATTGACATCGATCCTGATCCACTTGTTTCATTTCAAGGACACTCAAATTTTGGGCCTGGCATTTTATTTGTAGCGGCATTGGATTTCAATGTAGTACCTTCATGATATGATATGTGTATTAGCTACTGTTAATCTTACTTAAGCCAGAAAATTATTAGAGACAAAGCAAACTGATGTAATATGGGCAGCATGATATAAACAAATAATCTAAACTGTTAATCCTTTTAATCAAAGTTCTAAAAATATGTTTCTAGTAGAACTCTACAGATTGATACACCATTTGATGTGAAATTAGTTTTCTTTTTTTAAAACTTGCATTTCAATCAGATACTCAAAGGTCATGCTTAATGTCACATTAGCACATTCCCAGAAAGATGTAGTTTTGTTTATGCTTCATGTGATAAGATAAAAACTCCCTGCATGATGAATTTAAATGCAACTCTTGAAACTCATACAGGATTTTAACATTGAACCATAAAGCTGTGCTTTTTCAGCCAGTAACATCTCCTAGAAACGTTTACAACAATGATATGCTGTGTTATGTTTGTTTGTTTGTTTGTTTTTATTTTTTGAAACAGTGGGTTTTTGATTCCATGCTCAGGCAAAACATGAATGTAATGTGAATACACTTTTATTCTGTGCTTCAATTGGTTTAATTTACCCTGTTGATTTGTAAGGTAGCTTTCTCAATTGTATCTTGAATATTGTGATCATAATTTATTTTAAGCTTATCTATTCTTGAATTTAACCATTTTTCATCTGACCTTATCTTTGGTCTCTGATGACAATACAGTGGAAATCAGGGTACCATCCTGGGGATCTTAGTGTTGTTAATAAAAATTAAGAATATCTCAAATGGGAACTCAAAAAAATTTCGATGGCCTTACCCCAATGTAATAGAGATCTAGGGAGAATAAAAAGATGAAAAGAAGAAATCCGAATGCCATCAGCATCTCTCCTTTCTCTGATTCCTGGAGAGCTCCCTTGCTAAGATCTCTCACTGCCAATCCATTTCCACAATGATAGACTGTATTATTATGAATTTTGAGTAAAAATTAAGTTTTCTTCTTCTAAGTTGTAACAAGAAAAATAACTGACACATCCTATTTATATAGATCATTAATATTTAATTTGCCTTAAGTATCATTAAATTATTTTATCTGTGGAATTCACTTATTGAATGGGTTTAATTATTTTGGAGAATTAAAAAAGTCCAACACTATATGGAAGGAATATTTTATAACATGTTTTATATTTCTTTCTTAAAATTAAAATCAAAATCCTTTTCTAATGTTTAGAGATCATTGGAATTTAGTAGTTCTGAGGAAAATAATTTAAAAAAAGATTTTTTTCCTTAGAAATGATTTATCTAGAGGAAAGATGCATAAATACTACCCACGTTATCTTAAAAAAAACAAAAAACAACAACAACAAAAATAAAATTGACCGTGTATATGAGGGCAGTCCTTCATCCTTCCATAGTAGATTTATTTGTATCCTCAGAGTGAAATGTAACAATGAGAACTAACACCTGAACCTGTGGCTATAGAGTCATGAATGTGAGTGCTCCTAATGTCTGTTATAAGAGATTTTATTTAAATTGTCTTTGGATCAAGAACTCCTACAGCTTGTCAATAGTCCATAAAATGGATATTCAGAGACAGACCCGGTTAATTGTGTCAAATATAGCAAGTGCTCTATTAATACACACATGCCTAGCATGGGATTTGTGAACACACAGAAAAATGTCCAGTATTCCATCTGGAAGTGTTAAAAAATTAAAGAAGAGTTAATTTTTAAGCTATGAAGAAAATGATGATGAGCTATCCAGGAAATCTAAGTGAGATATAAACAGGAAGAAGATAGACTTATGAGCAATGGCTGGGATTCAAAATGCCACAGGATGTATTTGGAAAATTAATGAGAGTGTGGGATTGCTGTAGTATCCGTTGTCAGGCAGTAAATAAATAGTTTTACAGAGGATCAAGAAGGTCTTTATCTGACAGTTTAAATACCTAAAAAATTTACTGATAAACATTGCTGAGAGTTTTCAAAGAGCTCCCATTTCACTTGTAAAGAAATAGCTCTCATTACCTGCATTGTAACATAAAAAGGTCAACAGATATTTTTGTCCTACAAAATTAGGGAAAAAGTACTTTAAAAACTTCTAAAAAACATCCCTGGATATTTGATTAAGAAATTTAAAGCAAAGGTTCTCTGAACAAAATCTACTCAGTAAATAATGGAACAGTTAGGAAAATTTTAACAGATAGAACTCATTTCTCTATGTCACTATCAGTTTCACAAGGTAAGGAATAATATGGAATTTGCTTCACATGCACTCAGTCTTGAACTCTGTCTCTCTAGCTCTCTGTCTCTATCACTGTGTCTCTGTGTTTGAGAGAATGATTGATATGTATTTTTAGATATAGATAGATAGATAGATAGATAGATAGATAGATAGATAGATAGATAGATATGATAGACAGAAAGATAGCTCATAGATAATAAGTAAATGGGTAGATATAGAAATAGAAGAACAGAAAATTAAATTAGACAAACATATTTAATTAAAAATTTAACATGTTGGAACTTTGATTTTGAAAGTCGTTTACTGAGCTCTAAGAATCCTGTTCTTTTAAACTCTTCAACTTGTGACATTGAATCAACATAAAAAATATTAAAAGAAAATTTTAGAGAGGAAGAGTGTTGTAGTATGTGTAAAAATATCTGATCTCTACAAAGAAAGGAAGAATATTTAAGAGCTAAATGAAGGCAGCATGGAATTGTATAATTTATTATATCAAAATCATTTAGTAGGTGTTGTGTAAAGTAGTCATACCAATAACACATTGAGTGATTGTAACATTCATGTACAAGTGACATGGTTTCATGACCACAACATTGTAGAAAATGTGAGAGACTTTTGTCACCATTTCAATAATGTAGTATAATGATATTCAAAACAAGATGTATGGTTACTCTTCTTTGCCAACAATGTCCACTTGACTGAATTTAAAGTGACAGGGGATTTATTATTTGCTACAATCTGGGTGTGGTTGCAAATGTGTCTTCAGAAATGGATTAAAAATGTGGATATCAACATATTAGGGATTGGGATTTGGAATGGAATACAGGGAGAGAAATAAAGAAAGTCAGAAGAGTCCCATCTTCCCATCTTCTCTCTCTCTCTCTCTCTCTCTCTCTCTCTCTCTCTCTCTCTCTCTCTCTGTGTGTGTGTGTGTGTGTGTGTGTGTGTGTGTGTGTGTGTTTCTATCTTACCATGATGTGAACTGCTTTGCTTTATTCCATCCTCTTTGCCAAGATACGCCAACTCCTCTGAAACCATGACTTGAAATAAATCCTTCTGTAAGGTATTTCTTTCAGATATGTTGTTCAAGTCCAAGGAATTAAAAAGTGGGTTTAGATGAGCTGCATATGTTGGTTGAAATATCAGCAGAAAGTACTATAAAAATTTAAACTATTTATTTCTCTTGCCCTTGGAAAATGGAGCAAATGAAAGTACCACAAGTGGCACAATTAAACATAGAGAACAAGATGTGCATGATAATACATGGCTTTAATCCCAGGAGGCAGAGATGGGAAGATAGTGAGTCTGAAGCCTGCCTAAGTTGTACCAAGACATTGTCTCAAAGATCATATGGATGAAATAAAACAAAAAGCAGAGATTAAAGAAAAAATGATACATGCAACAAACAAAACCAAAAGTATGATATGGACTTATACAAGTGGATGTAACAATGTCAATATTATACATATCTCAATTAGAGGTTGTCAGATCAGAAAGCAATATATATAAGAATCATATTGTCTGTACAAATATCATTTAAATTGTGAATGTAAATAAATATGAAGTAAAAGAATAAAAAACTCATAATCCTGAAAAAAATGTTGAAGAAAAAAATCCTTTGTGATTATCTTACTGTCAAGCAAAGGAGGAATCAGAATAAAGAAAAATATGATGCCCATTTCCAAATAATAAGGAGATCCCAACTGTAATAAATAGCATATGTGAATAAAACAGAGCTTCTTAATTTTTGAGGTTAAGAAGTGCTAAAATTTGAGGAAATATTTGACTCTCCTTTGAAAAGCCAACTTCTCTCCTGAGCTTTTTCTTCCCTTAATCTTAGTGCAACAAATTCAGTGAAAGAAGCTAGAATTTCATGTGTTACACAATTTTTCTCATATACAGAATCTACCCATGAAAGTATGTGAAATTAGCAGGAAAAATATTACAGACAGGTCATGTATCACAATGGGTGGGAAATTAGGGTAATGAGAATATGATTATGATCAAAGCACTATGCATGGATATATGAAGTGGAATCATGGAAGACATTATTATGTACAATTATTTTATATTAATAAAGGTAAAATAAGTTTAAGGAAGCCTAATTAATTTAAAATAAATGATTAACCAATTCATCAAGCAATAGAATTAATAATGCTCTCAAATTCATATGGATTTTTACTAAAACAACCAATACTATGTTTCATAAAATGCAACTTAAAAATTAGAATCATAGAGCATATAACATGTATTTTTAAATCAAGACTGAACATGCAAAATAGTAAATGAGCCTACAGCTAGCAGAATTGAGAAAAAAATGCAAATCTTATATTTTAGGAGGAAACTTTTCTTTGATTTATTTTTGAAATCATCCTAAAACTTTAATAGTAAAATGTCACACCATCCAATTAAAATTAATCAAAGTGTCTGAACAGATATTTCTTCAAAGAAGACACACAAATATAAAAAAAATACATAGAATTGGGTTAAAAATTTTTAGTTGGAAATGTGAATTAAATCCACCATGAGATAGCACTTTATGTCAAGTGGGATATCTGTAATAAAATAAGATAATAACTAGTGTTGTTAAGTATAGAAACAATTGGGATACGTTGGCTGTAGGGCATAAAATTGTAGAACTAATTTAGAAGAAACACTGTGAGTTTTTAAGACAAACACAGAGATTATCATGTGATTCAGTAATTCAATTCCTATGCACTTACCCAAAGAAGTGAACATAAATATAGATATAAATGTGCACACACATATATATTGGGTCATTATTGTAAAAAAAAAAGTAAAATACAAAAGAAACTTAAATGTCTATAGGCTGATCACTGTGTAAACAAAATCTCTTGTGTACACCCAAGAAGATTGATTGTAGCCACAAATTAATTTTGATGGTAACGAGTCAAGCTTTACCTTAAACGGCAGGCATGTCAAGGTCTGGTGGTGATAACTAAATTTGGGAGTATTTCATTAAGATAAATCTGCAAAATATTTTGTGTGATAAAGGCAAACAGAAATACCACATATGTTGATGAAGCTTGGTTGTTATTTTGACAACATATAGAATCAACTGAACCCCAAGAAGCTGGAAATACTTATGTGGGATTTTCTTGATTGAATTATTTGAGATCAGAAGAGACACCCTAAATTTGGGTCACAATTTCTCATGGCAGTCCACATAAAAGGTAGTGACAAAGGAAGCTTTTGCTTTATGCCTGCTTACCTTCACTCTCTTTGGTAAGTTCATCTATCCTTTTTCTGAAGCATTCTCCTTTATCCTACATTAGAACTTAGCTATTTGAGATTCCATTGCAGATTGAAGACCAGAAACTCGGTAGCAGTCCTCCAGAACTCCAGCACCAGATTTGCCACTACTGAGTCATCCACTGTGTGGACTGAACAGATTCTTAGGTTTCTATTGGTAGATAGCCATTGTTGGACAACCTGGACCAAAATCTATAATGCAGAAAAATAAACTTACATTTAATATGTATACATATTTATTAATATATGTAGGTATAGATATATGCATTGATTTTATTATTCTTTTCTCATGGGTTCATGGAAAAAGACAGTTTATTCTTTGCTAATTCAATCCCTGGTCCTAGAATGTTTCAGCCTCCTTACAAACTGATCTTCATCCTAGACCTAGGAGGCATACAATATAATATTCAAATCTAAACCTCGAATGTTTCAGCCTCTAAGACTTATTACTGACTGGGTTCACTCTGATTAACTATCTTGTGAATTACCTAACTCCAAACTGTAAATCATAAACATCTGCTGCTGACTTTCTGCTTTCTCTCTTCTTATTTTGTACTGGCTCTTCTCTTCTCGTCTTCTCATTGAATTGACCTGTCTGTGAGCTGACTCTACCCTAGCTGGCTGACTGAATTAACTCTGTACTTCTCTCTGAGCTCTGCTTCTTTTCTCTGCTTCTCCTCTCTGAGCTCTACTCTTTTCTGTACTGAGTGCTCCTTTTATACCTTTTATACACAGAGATTTGGGATTAAAAGTGTGTGTTGTCATTTCCTTCTGAGTTAGGATTAAAGGGTTTTACTACATTGCCTTAACCACAGAAATCCCTTTCACTTAGCATTAGCACAGAGGACAGGTTTAGTCAGACAAACATTCTTTCTGCATTCCATCCTATCACACAGGCTCTGAATGTGATCCCTTTTTACAGGCCCTTGAATGTGATTCCATCCTAGCTATCACACAGGCCTTTCAATGTGATTCTTTGTTAGAAAACCCATGCTGCTGTATTAAAGAATTAAAAGTTCCTTTACAAATATATATTAATATGTTAATATTAACACATGCGATAAAAATTTCATATATTCATTCTATCAAATCTATTCCTTTTGGGAAACCTGAATAGTACACTACATATAATGATTTTACTTACCAAAGATGTAAAAAATAGTCAAACCCAAATATTCATAATATATCAAACACATTATGATAGTTCATATATCTTACCTTGACAATTTGATACCCCAAAGGCATATCATTTGTATGAAATCTTTAATCATTTCTGAGTTGTGTTTATAGTAACTAGGTGATACTATATATTCTTCTGGCCCATATTAAATATGGAAATAACAGGCATATGCTCAACCTAATCATTTACTTTTTTCTTTTTTTCTGTAGTACAGTAGTCATTTTTGGAACTCTGCTTAGGTACATAGAATGTACTTAGCATCACATTCCATAACAATTTCTGTCTTTCAAATCTGTCTATGGCTCCTTAAATCATTCTGCATTCACATCAATGTTCGTGAGCTTCCATTTTTACATTATCTCAGTTATTACACTATGCTCCCCCATATTACATTTCTTAGTGATTTTGAATACTCCTGACATTCAGTCCAATGTCTTATTTCCATCAGTAATAACAGTATTAGTATTTATTGATCTTATGGGTCATATACAGTGAGAATATAGTGAGAATGCTTACTATGTGCACTGATCAATATATTCCTAGGCTTCTCATGCTCTTAAGATCTTTTACTAAAAATTCTGTTAAGTATATATTATTCAGAAATAGTTTTTCATGGAGCTTAGGCAACTGCTTTTACTAATCAAGATATTTTTGTCCTTCAGAATAATATGCAGAGGGAAAAAATATAAAGCAACTCTCCATGACATCTTTTAAGAGACTGTATTTGTTTTTGGTGATGGATTGAACATGATTGACCCACAGGCTCATATATTTGAGTGTTTTGGGTTCCCTAGTTAGTGGACTGCTTAGGAAAGTGTTGCCTTATTGGAGGAGGTGTGTCACTTTTAAAAGCCCATGTCAGGCCCACTCTCTTTCAGTACCTCCTGTGTATGGATCAGATATTGCTTTCAGGTACAACTACTGCCCAGTACCATGCCTGCCCTAGTGCCCACCATGGTCGTTACTATGATGGTCATGGGCTCACTTTCTGAAAATTTAAGCAAGTCCCCAATTAACTACTTCATTTTATAAGTTACCTAGGTCACATTTCTACATACAGCAATATAATAGTAAATAAGACACTTTGGGAATTGATTTTTCCATATATTTTAAATTAATTCAACCAATTAATGTGAAAATCATGGAATAAAGCAAAGCAAAAAGTAGAAAATTATTTCTTTATCATGATTTATTTAAAACATAACAATAGACTATTTTATTTAGCTTAGCACTTTAAATATAATTCAATAAATTAATTTTAAGTTGGCTATCCATAATATGAATATTGTACAATCAATTATTCCATTGAGGCCAGCAGATATACCAGTAAGATAGTAAGTACATAAATTAATTCTTTCAAGTACTGTTTACAATCAAGGTTTTAATTATTTTCAGATAGTGATATATTCTACTGAGGCTTATTGCATGGAAATCATATGATTAAACCTTACTTAAACACTATTTTATATTATATAAAACAAAAGTTTTATTTAAATATTTTGTAGCACCAATAATATAACATTTTTGTTTTCTACTTATATTTGATTTTTGGTAATAATCATATGTAATCTATGTATTTGGCATTAGGAAAGTAATTGGGCTACTCCTAGACATTTGTTTATTACAAAAATTAGAAATATTAATAATGGTGTTTATTAGGTAGCTGAGGAATGATATGAGATAAAAAAAATAATACAAACTATAAGTATTTCATTTTAGTATAAGATAATTCAAATTCTAGGTTGTGATAATTGTTATCATTTTAATTTTTGCTCCAAAAATAATCTATGAGTTATTCTTAATAATATTTTACTTTTTAATCTTTTAAAAAATATTAGATTAAAAAAGTGAAGATCCAATTAAGTCATTATTCAGTCCATCTTAGTTAGGAGGTTAGTTCAAATACATTTTTCAGTCACATGCAGCTGGAATTAGGTATGCTTTCTAATCAGAAGACCCCAGTGAATAATACTGGAATTATGATTCTTCTATACTCAGCTGAGAAAAACAGCACACTATTCTCTAAGGAAGCTCTAACATTATTTTTCTTTTAGTTCCCCATTGAGATGACAATAAACCTTTGAATCGCCCACCTAGAAATATTTTCTTTTGAGAATAAACTGCTAGGGTTATTTAAAAAGTCACTTGATACTATACCAGAGAGAGAAAGCTTTTTCTCTTGGTGTGGCTATCAATAGATGAAATAGCTTTCTTCTCTCTCCTTGCCTCATCCCCACCCCCATCACTCATGCCCTTTATAATGTTTAACAAAAGTATTGCTCAACGGCATCTTGTCTGACAGTGAAGGTACATAAAGTGCACATTTTGTTTAAATGAATGACAGTAACCTTTTTGCCACACTAACTACTACCACACCACAGGAAACAGCCTGTGCTCTGCTTGCATTACTTCACTTTCAACTCAGTGTCTTCCAGGTGTTATAAATCACAATCACCTTTAATCTCATAACCATTCAATGGAAGATCCTTGTGTGTTTTTTAAGTAAGTGTTGCGTGTTTTTAAGACATCTGTTTTAAAAGTTGCACATTGTCTGACATGGAAAAACATCATTCATAAACTATATGACAATATCTCAAATCCTGCAACAATAACACGTATTTAGAAAAATGTATAAGTAACTATTTAATCTCAGGCTTTAGGACATACATTTACAAAATGTTCTTTAATTCTTGCAAAATAGAAGTCAAACCTCATATGTCAGGATATAGTGAGTTAGAAAACTAATCCTGCTTCCACTCATTTATAGTCTTCATTTTCTCTTTTCTGTATATATATATTCATATCTTACTTCATAAATCTTATTGTCTATCATATATGTTTACTGTTTTAGCATATGTTTACTTTTTTAGAATTAGCATCTTATGTAATTCTTTCTGGATATTTATACCATCATTAGTTTTTACATATGCACATCTTATTTTTAAATTAGCTCAAACTAACATTTAATAACAGAAATAATGCAAAAATTATGATCAAAGTTAAAACCAATTAATTGCAGATCCTACTATGAATCTATTGAAAATGGCCAAATTGATAGCTTTATCACATAGCCCTGTTTTAAAGTTCATTTTGCTTTGAGGGAAAAGGAAGCTGAAGCTGCCAAGACTTTCTTCTGTCACCTAACAGCAACTGTATGAGAGGGAGGCTAACCTGTAGGTTCTTCTAGTATAATAGAAGAAAAAAAGACCCCAAAATCTGGGATAACACTTTAAGAAATGGAAAATTAGAGGTTTTCTAGTATGAAAAGTAGTGTTCCAGTCAGAGAAACAGCAAAATACTTAGAATAATTGATCTAAAGAGAAGTTAGCAGTTAGAGAAATGACTAAAATAGTTGAGACAAAAATGAATAAAGGAAATAACACAAATACATGTCATAATTATTTCTAACCTTCCTCAGTCTTCTAGCCTGCATTAGATATTTGTTCTGATACTCAGTTTTTCAATTAGTATTTATCATGACTTTTATTATTTATTATATTATTTATTTCACTCTTTTACCCCTTATGTTTTTCTATTCTTAGACCATAGGAAGGAACCTAATATTGTTCTTATGCTAAATGGACACAATATTAGACAGCTTCTTATAAACTTAACTTTATAGAAGAGATGAATGCATCTTTCAACCTGTAGCCAATTATTTAATCCACTACTTGTAGGCATTTATTAATCCAGTATTATATTAATAAAGACATGTGAGACAAGTTTACATTCAAGCATTAATTACCTCAGCAGAGAACCCAGCAAACCATCTTCCAACCTCTCTGCTTCCAATTCCTCTGATGGCACCAGGTGTTTTATTATTGTGTTAAAAAGCCATTCCTTGCTCTCCTTTTACTAAGGGAGAACATTAATTGCATGATGCAAGAGATACAATGGTTTTATACCTCCCAGGCCTTTCAATGTCAGGATGTGTCCATGTTTATAGTAGATTGACCTCCAAAACAAAAGGGGCCAGGCCACACCTGTTGAGCTATGTCCATGTCTATAGTGGAGTAGATTCAAGACAATAGAAGAGGCCAAACCACACCTAATGTTGCCTCCTGCCTGATAGAGTTCTCATAGGACCTCTTTATCAGCAAGTTTGTTTACACTGAAAGAAGGGAGAATGGCAACCTTTTATATTAGAAAGCAGGCCTTTTCAGATTGGAAATCACATGTCTTGCCAGCATTTCTGGCAGTCAGCACAATGATTATCTTTAAAGGTACAGTGATATACATACAGGGCAATCAACAAATACAATATCTACATGTTCAAATATAGCCCAATATCAACCCCCTCAGAGAAGCTTCTATTTATAGTACACAGACTCACAACTGGTCAAGATATTAAGAATAAGAGCACTAGGAATGTTCAGTTCTAAATGGGATTCACATTATCACACTTCTAAAGGGTCAGGAATCATTGTTGAATAGAGGCAAGAAAGATTATAAGAACCAAAACTTATAGATAAACACAAAAACTGTTTCCAGACATAGCTAGGCAGTTTCATATACAAAAAATCTATGAGTGTGGCAATATGCACAAGACCTGTGCAAGCTCAAACCAGAAAAAAAAAAATCCCAGCATTGACAGGGGAGATGTTCATGGAGTCCCATCCATACTTGAGAACTATTGGCAAATTATATCTGCTGGGAGAAGAAAAGTCAGTTTTCTCTCTGAGTATAGATCTGAGAGGTAGACCATGTTCCATTGGGTGGCCACAAATCCAAGACTATATGGGAGGCAAAAATTGAACTTAATACCTTTTTTATTTCAAAGAGACACAAATTTGAGTAGGTAAGAAAGTAGGGTAAGCTTGTGTTGAAATAGAGGAAAGTGGCTGAATATGATCAAGATATTTCATAGGAAATTCTCAAGGAACAAATAAATTATGAGAAAAAATAATGTAGGAAACATTTATTTTTAAATAAAATTAAATATTTTATGTTTTTTTATTTAATTAAAATATAATTACATCACTTGTCCTCTCCGACTCCTGTCTCCTCACTTCTACCCCTCCCATCTCCTACCACTTCCTCCCAAATTTCATTTCTGCAAATAAAAGACATCATCTAAGATTTTATATGCACATGTCTATTTATATACATATATATTCATACATTACACACATACACATATATTACACACATACAGGAATTACATTTCAAATGGTCTTATACAGTATTCTTATCTTGTAAACATTCAGTAGAAAACATTTGTTTTATTTTCTTTCATGTGAGGGACCCATTCAAATTTGGAAATAATTCTGGGGTAGTATATGTAGATGTGGATGTGGATTCTCTCAGTTGTACACATTGGTTCAGAGCAGAGGACAGCTTATTCTTTTACTAATTAAATCACTGGTTCTTGTCTGGAGCCCTAGAATGCTGGAGGCTTAGAGTTTTTGTCCTCTTTACAATCTAATCTTACTCCTTTAACTGGAAAGCTTGAGTCTGCATAGAGTCTAGAATATTTAAGCCTCCACTGATGACTGAGTTACCCCTTTTACTCAGTCTTTAGAATGATCCGTTAATTGAACCTCAACTGTCTGATTCCAACCTCTATGTACTCTCCTTAACTGAACTGAGAGCCCACATTTTCTCATGAGAGTTGGGAATGCCCTTACTCTAACTCTTCCTCAGATTAGTCATTTTGTCTGACATTCACTTTGACTCACTCAGACATCATTTCCTATATGACACTGACTCCATCTGAGTTCTGCTTCCTGAATCTGCTTCCACTCTTTTTTCTAGGGATGAAAAGAGTAGACCACCATTTCTTTCTGAATATTGAGATTAAAGGCGTTTACTACTATTACTTTCTGAATACTGGATTAAAAGTGTGTCTACTTTCCGTCAAGACCACACAAGTCTCAGAATGTAGCCCCTGCAAAGCAAGCCTTAGCTTTCACACAGGGCTATTTCTCTATAATTCTGAGATTGTACAGTTCCCTGATCATGTATACGGACTTCAAATTTTGTCTTTTCCATAATTTTAATTGGAGAATTGTGACTATAAGAAATATAGGAATTATTAGATGGTATAATTAATTTTAAGGCAGAACCAAACATTTCCAATATTTGCCAATATATTTTCTACATGGCACATATCTATATTTAAGTTTGCTAAAATCCAAACCTAAATGATGTGGGTATAGTTTAAGTAAATTGACCTCTACTTTACTTAACATTTCAATGTTAATATCTCAATCAGAGTAAAGATGTTTGTTTTAGTCAGTGTTCTTTTGTGTGAAGAGACACCAGGATCATGGCAGCTTTTATAAACAAAAGCATTTAATTATCACTTGCTTACAGTTTTAGAGGTTTAGTCCATTATTATCATGGCAGCATACAAGCAAGCGTGGTAGGTACATGTTTTACATTTGAATAAGAAGTCAGCAGAAACAGAGCAATAGAAACCAACAGGCCATAGTTTCAGCTTCTGATACCCCAAAGTCTATCCCAAGTGACACACTTCCTCCAACAAGGCCACAACAAGGCCATACCTCATAAACTGTTTCAAGTAGTGCCACTCCTTAATAACTAAGCATTCAAATACATAAGCCTATGTGGGCCAGTCCTATTCAAGCCATCAGATTCAACTCCCTGTCCTACATAGGCTTGTAGTAATATCATACTGCAAAAATGCATCCAGTCTAACTTTAAACTATAACAGCATCAAGACTGTTTCGTGTCCAAAGTCTTAAATCTCTTCTGAGATTAATGGCAGTCTCATAACTGTAGCTCTTAGTAAGTCCCCCATACTTCCAGTATACAATGAAGCAAAATATACATTGACATTCCAAAAGGGATTAAAGGGAGCATAGTGAGAGAATCCTGAATCAAAGCAAGATGAAAACCCAGCTGCACAAACTCAAAACACTTCATCTACATGACTGATGTTAAAGTGCTTTTCAAATCTTCAAATTCTTTCAGTATTATTGACTGTAACATACTTCTCTAACTTGGGCTGGATCTACTTCCTGTTACCAGCTCTCTTTCTCAGGTATCCCACTGCTGTGGCACCCCAACATTAAAGTGTCTAAAGTTTCACCTTACAGGTTCATGTAAAGGCCTCTCTGGGCCTCCATGCAGAGATACCCCTAACACTTGCATGGCCATGTTTTTTGTATCATTGACTCTAATCATGGCTTAAACTGCCGAGTTCTACTGCTTGCAGGGGCTGAAACATGCCCTTCTCATTCATTAGAGATGCTACAGCTTTCTGTTGTTGATCATTCCTCTCACTTTTAAGATTTTCTTTAATAGCTTTTCAAAAGTTGGGAGCGTAGCTGGGTGTGATCTTGCCCTGACATTACCACTCATATTATTCCATTTACCCTCAGGTTTTGCTTTAAACCTTTTTTATTCTAATGGAAAACTGAATTTTACTCCATTATACAGCCTGAGATATACTTCTTTTTCACTCAAACAGTTAATTTTGTATTTTGTCTTGCTCAGCTTTTTCCTTTTCATTATAGATCTGCATAAGAGCAACCACTAATAACCACATGACAAAGTCAATACTAGGCTATCCTGAAATCTCTTCCACCAACACCATTAATCTAAAACTCTTCAACTGAGCCTCAGACAGACTTTGTTAGGGGAGGGAAGGAACAAGGGCAAAAAACAGCCACATTCTTTGTCAAAATATCACAAGAATGGTTTCTAGGTTACTTACTAACATTGTTTGTTTTTCTCTGAAGTCTCTTGAACTGAATATAATACTCTACATTATTACAGCACTTGTCTTCCACATTCCTACTAGAATTTACCATTAAGCCCAAATTCAATCTTCTTTTCTAACTGAAAGTTCCAAAGTGCATATTCCAACAAGAAGCATCACGGTCAGGCCTGTCACAGCAATACTGCACTCCTGTTACCAATTTCCATCTTGGTCAGTGAACTATTACTATGAAGAAACACCATGGCCATGGGAAATTTTTATAAAAGAAAGCATTTAATTGGGGGCTTGATTAAAGTTTCAGAGGTTTAATCTATTATTGTCATGGTGAGAAGCATGGAAGCATGCAAGCAGACATGGTGGGTGAGAGTTATACATCCAGATCCAAAGGTACCAGAAAGACAGAAAGAGAGACACAGGGCTAGCTTTGGCTTCTGAAACCCCAAACCCCACCCCTTGTGACATAGTGCCTCCAACAAAGCCACACCTCCTTATCCCTCTCAATAACTCCTAGGTTATAAAACTCATTTAGGGAACTCCATTGTTCCCTAATGAATAAACATTCAAATATATGACCCAATGAGGCTATTTCTTTTCAAACTACTACAATGTCTAACAATAAATAGATGATCTTCCAGAAAACAATTCTATTTACAGGTGATTTACACTATTACAAGGCAATGCATTTCTACCATTCATTATTCCAGAGAAACATTTAGGGAATATCCTGAAGACTTTATAGTCTCTCCTTAGTACAAATTCAACCTAATACTCACTATTTTTATTATATCTATTACATTTCTCTTGAATGAAATCAATTCTCTCTGTCTCAAGATTTTATACAAACTAAGCCCAAGCAAGGATATATAAATATATGGTTTAAAAACTTTAGTATATTGCAGAGACACAGATTAGAATATATTTTTATGATCGCTCACATCACTTATATATCACCACGTCAAGTAAATTTTAAAAATATTTTATAATTTAAATTACATTTATATGTATAGATAAATAATTCATTAATAAAAGTTCTCATTTTTTATATAGTTCAAATCAGAATCAGAGACCATAACCATATGTGTATGGATTCTCCCAGAACTTGAAATTAAACCTCAGCTTCACAAAAGATCTACAAGCCAGCAGCTTTAACTAATCAGTGCTTGAATGACAGGTTAAAGTCCCGTTGGCTCCCTCACTGGGTATTTGATCAGTCACCTTTATAGCTGCCATACATCATTGATTAGAAGCAATCAAACCCATTGCTAGTCTCAGAATATCAAAGTGGAGAGATTAATCAAACTGAGCAAACCCATAATGATTGTCAGAAACAATGACTTTTTCTGACTTTTAGAGATAGACAGACTTCAGTGAATAAAATTAATATGAATAGGTAGTAGTCTTCTGCTAAATGTAGGCAAGGTAGTTCTAAGTTTGAAGAATAAACTTCTCTGTGTAGAAGCTGAACATTTAGCTTTAACACATATAAGTTGGCTGACTCATGACCATCCTGAGTGATCACAAATCAGTTATTTCAATAACCATTAAATCATTCCTGACAACTGCTCCACAGTGAAGGCTATAATTATGGATTAGCACAGGATGCTACAGACACAAAGAGAAAATTACAACTTACATCCTGCCATCAAAAAAAGGGAAAGAATTAAATGGTTTCCCTACAACTTTCTTTTACTTTTTTATAAAAATGGTAAAAATATTGCGCAATATTCGGCCTTGTGTCAGTATGAATATACACTAATACATAGTTTACAGGATTTATACAAATATTTTACATAGTTTTAACAAAATACCTTATAAATAAGTACATATTTCTCATTTTTCATGTAAACTAAAATATTTACAAGAAAGCTCAGACTGTGAGCTTCTTCAGTGGATATATTTTTTCTTGTTTGGTTTTGTGTGTACGGATGCTGACAGTCATTGTTATTGGTAGCTTTCAGAAGAAACAAAAAAAAAGGAATTTATTTCCCATTGTAGAGAATTAGTCTTTCTCCCTTCTTTTCCATGAGTTTCAATTTTGTCCATTTACTTTAGAAACTACATCTTTTATGTATCTTATAATCTAAATTATTTTTCTGTAGCTATTAGAGTATATCATCTTGACAACCACTTCTTTGCCTGATTAAAATCATCCAAGACAATCAGAATTTCATCTAGCAAGTGACAAATAATTATTGCACCTGCATTCTCTTTCATGTACCATTTTTTATCTTTATGTTATAAAGAAATTCAATGAGAAAAGAGAGTAGAATTAAATGGAATTTCATACCTTTTATTTATATGTGTACCTTCTTTGTGTGTCATGTGAGTGCAGGTACTTGAGGAGGCCGAAAAAAGATTTCAGATTTCATCTTGTGGAGCTGAAGTTAAAAGCTGTTGTAAGATGCCTAACATGAGTGCTGGGAATTAAACCAAGGTCCTTTGGAAGAGCAGTAAGTGCTCTTATCCACTGCACCATCTCTCCAGTCCATCAAATGGAATTCCTGATCTCATCTGGCTTAATGGAACTTTAGAAAGCATGTCAATGCATGATTGGCTCCACCATAGATCTTGATTGAGTAATCTATTGCTAATGAATTTCATTTTTTTAACTGAGAAAATGCATACTCTGAGTCACAGATAATTCTTACATAACAACAATTTATATGTTTACGTTCAAGAAAGAAAGAAAATGAGAATTATGTCATGACAGTATACCAGCATGATCTTTACATTTGAAGATACTGTTAGACCAGGTAGTTGAAAACAAAATGTAATTAAAATAGAAATATTCAACTTTGAAATGGTAGCTTTTCGTAAATTAGTAGAAATTTATGACATATAAAATTATCATCAAATATAGAAATTTTTCGTAGTCATAATTATAAGAATGTAAAATAGTCTTCATACATTTATTTGCTAAATTGATTCATTCACTTCTTATTTGATAGACAATATATGCTTGAAATGTGTAATTATGAGCAAGAGTACTATCTTCCCTCTGAAGTTTGTAATTTGTTTAATATAGAAAAAATACTAATGAATTATATAATGAATATATAATCATAAAAAGCTCATGTCTGTATTTAATATAATAATTATTCCAAACATGATTTTACTAGATGGACTATGAGAAACACAAATTGAAGTAAATGAATTTATTTGCATAGTTTTTAAAATTGAAAATGAAATTTTTATGCAATATATTCTTATTCCTCTTTCCCCTACCTTTAATTTCTCCCAGATCTTCCTTAATATTTTTAGCTAATTATTTTGTAGATTTTTTTAACTCCATTTCTCGAGTCTTGAAACTCAGATATGTTTCCTTATATATCAGTGACCATGCTCTTCATAAATGAATAAACAAAAACTGTGCCCAGCAAACATAATTTTCAAGGAATACATAGCTCCACTAATCCTTGTTGGTTACTATTTGATTTAAAAGCCTTGTTGAAAATCATACCTCACCATCAAACTTATTTGCATTTTGGATCAATAGCTACCAATAATTCTGACTAATATATCTATGCAGTTGCTCTTAAAGCAGTGTCATTTTTGTCTAACTGCATTACTTTTTTCCAAAAGTTATACAAACATTTAAATGGGAAATACTTAGGTATATTTTTCAGTGGAATTTTAGTCAATGAGGGTGAATTGTGAAGGACTTTAATGAAGCTGAGCCTGAAACAATAACTGATGCTGATCACACACTTATTATTGAGCCTTCTCTCCCATTCTGTACACTTACTAGCTCTATATTTCCAAGATATATAAACAGACTGTTGAAGACACCATAATAACTCAAAATAGAATTGAAATTTTTTTCTCATACATGTTTAGTGCTTCTTCTACCTTCTTGCTCAAAGCAAATCCTGGTTATTCCCTAAGGATATAACTCCTTCTCAAGCCATTTCACAAATAGACTGCTCATTTTCTAAAAATTAAGGGGGAGTCTAATCCTTAGCTACACCAACACAAGTAGTAAAAATGACAGTCTTCACAACTCCAAAAGATCTACTGGATAGAGAGTTCATGTCTAATAGGGCATCTAAGTTCAATCCATGCTTACCACATTCAGGTTAATTCCTTTCCTCAAGGAAAGCTCTAATACGTTATCATATCATAATGATAAAAACACTAATAAGTAAGAAGAATAGTCAAACTTGAACTATAAATTTCTGCATGAGAATTCTCTTAAAAGTGTTTCTAATAATTACAGCTTAAAATTGCACAAGTACAAAGAGGATAATGAGGTTGTAAGTATCACAGAGGAGTGTAAAAACAATTTAATCCTCCCTGATTTAACTTCCTGGATAAAACATACACTTTGTCCATTCCTGGAGTCGTTTCCCTGGACTTAATGAAATAAGGGAACTGGTTATCCTGGTATATATATCTCTATATATATATATATATATATATATATATATATATATATGTTGTGTTTCCAAGTTCCCAAAGACAGTTTAATTTTTCTCTCTGGGCACTGTCAACTACCAGTAGCTCTCTGATAGTGTTGGGGCCTCAAGATCACATTGGAATGTTGACTAGCTTAATCTTGCATAAGTCTTGTGAAAGTAACCACAATCCAGCATTTCATAGCCCCCCTTCATCCATTGGGTCTTACATCCTTCCACCCATCTTTTTCAAACTTCCATGCATGCTGGGTATTAGGAGGCTGATATAGATGACCATCCATAGCTGAGAACTCAGAGTTATTGTTACAGGGCAAAAAGCAGTTATAATTCTCTGTATTAACCACAACTCACTGAAAAAAGAAAATATCTCTGAACAAATATGAGATCAACTAGCACCTATGTGAACAAATGCAAATATTTAGAATCTAGTTTGACATGATCATTTAGGAAAATAGCAGTAAATTTTCCCTTATGCCCTATGATCTCCACAGTCCCAAATTTTTGATAAGATTTGTAGAATCAGGCATGAAATTCTGCTCGTGGAGCTGGCCTCATCTCCCAAAGTGAAGTAGAAAGTTACCCTCATAACCACCATGCCATTATTAAATTATTTGTTACTTTTTCATATAATCTATTTTAATCATATTTTTTCTGTATCTAACATAAGTGTTGTCTCCAGTAATGGTGACTTACAATTTAGTTATGCTGAACAATCAAGAGAAATGCAATAGCCAGTGTTGTTTTGGGCATTTTTGAGGCCTCGCTGAACAATAACTTGTATGAAAGTATCTCTCACCTGGCATTGATGTTTTCCTTTAATAACATATCTCTTCTGGGAAAAGCAGAAAATTATAAATTTCAATGAAACTATCACAGATTTGAGGTGGTGGATTTTTGAGAAAATTAATTCAGATACTTAATATTAATTGTTGTTATTTAAATTAATAATTTGTTAAAAATGATGTAGTACAAGATGTGTATGTTTTTTAAATTACTTGCATAATTAATCTCAGATTCTTAATGTATTCAATGAATGATATTCATCCATAACACTGAACAGAAAGTTTTTTTTAACATAGATATTAAAATTAAGTAAAATATAAAAATATGTTATACATGTTTAGCATGTCACTAGTTCTATTTACAGGGTTGAATCGTTAGCAATTTTAAAAAATTAAGTACTCTTTTAATGTGTATGTGTGTTTATATAATGGTGTTTGGATAGGATCTCTTGTAGTCCAGGAGGGCTTCAAACTTCCCTGTGGTTCATATAGCCTTGAATTTTTTATTTTCTTTCTCTGCATCACAATGATTATAGCCATGCTCCTCCATCAGCAAGTTTTATTTCTCAGTGCCTCAATGTTTTCTTTGATATCTTATTTTTAGAAAATACATATATTTGTAGCTGAGATATATCTCAGTGCTTAAAAGTTCAGGATGTGCCTCTGGAGAACTCCCAACACCTAAGTCTAATGGCTCACAACCTCCTGAAGCTTCAGCTTCTTGATGTCTGAAGTCATACTTTGGCTTCAACAGGCAACTAACACACATCACAGACATACAGTCATACACACACACACACACACACACACACACACACAAATAATATCTTACAAAAGGAAAAAGGTTATGTTGATATGTGTAAAAATAGTCCTTAATATTTTAATGTAGTCATATATGGTTGGCTCAGTGTAGAATACAAAAAAATATGATTTTTAATTTATTTTTCTCAAGATTAATTTCAGTGAATGTCTGCTATTACATGAGCTTGTATATGCAAGGATAACAGTTTGCTATTTAAAATTGAAAAGATCTTGTAATATCAACTTTTTCCATTTATAATCATTTGCTGAATGTTCCAGTTGCATCATTTAAACAATGTTACCTAGTAATTTCATACAACAATGAACAGGACATCAGTTGTGTTTGTTATGCTTTCCTATAAAAGGATTTCAGACAAAGGTTTCTTTGTAACAGAATAAAATATAAGAATTTAAATGATTATAACAAGTACCTTTGAAAGCTATCTTAACATATCTGGATAATACAATTGCTTAGATATTCCTAATGTGTTTTTTTTATTCTCCAATCTTTGTTCATATTAGTCACAAGGAGGCCAAATAATATTAAAAGTAACAGTACACTGGAATCCTGAAAGCAGGCTTTTGAATAGTGTTTGTAAATCATTAGTTCTTCCTTTCTCATTCAACCCATTTATTCTATGGTTTCAGTTAGATCGGGTAACTGCCTCACCCTTTTCTTCTTACAAGAAAACAAGACAAGTGATGCACCATACAGCAACCATTCCTCTTGGGCTTGGAGTCTTGTGTTCTTTATCCTTCAGTGAGTTCTGATGACAAATACCAGAAGCTCTGGGAAAATCATCCCAGGTGGTGATTCCAACAAGGGAAAAGAAAATTTGCTCCTAAATGTTGGATTGATTCTGATTGCATGACTTATATTAGATGATCCTCAGTCTCAGCAGGATTTTCAAAAAGGATTATTGACTTTCTGCTCCAGTGTCTCAGACCAACAACCTGTAAATCATATGTCAGAGACCACAGGAAATTTATTTCTTTGGAAAGACAGAAACAGAATTCAGATTCCTATAAAGAAAATTCTAACTCCAATTATTGATTTTTGAGAAACAAAATTAACAGAAGTTATATCATCTATCTAGTCAAAAATTAAGTCACTTTTGCAGGATGCAACTGTAGCTTTACAAAATTTAGCCAAAATTGTTTTGCAAGTTTTTACTTCAAAAGTTACATAAGAATTTATTTTTATTAATTTGATTTCTGTTCATTATGACTTATGAAATATTCTTACAGGAAGAAAAATTACTCCTTAATTTTTCAGGAGAATTTCTTTAAGGATTTCTTTCCTGAATTCTAAATTACATTTTAATTGAAATGGGTTCAAAATTTCTACTTAGTTTGTGAAGTGATACTTTGACAGCAGTTAAATTAACTGTATTTGTACAAAATGGGCTTTGTTACTGGATAATGTGAATGTGACTAATAATGAAGTTTGTGTAGTAGGTAAACACAGTCACAAACATGAATAATGCTGATCTGCTTAATAGATGTCTGTATCTCTGTCCTTCTGACAGTCAATCCTTCATATACTCTCATTTATCTGTGGTGGAATGAGATGCATCTCTCACAAGCTAAAAGTTTTTGCCCTAGTTGATAGTGTTCTTTGGAGAATTATGGAAGCTGTAAGAGGGGAGGCTTCCTGGAGGAAGTATATCCCTGAAGGTTGGGTTAGAACGTTCATAACTTCTCCCAAAGTCCTGTTTTCTATCTCTGCTTTATGTTGGTTGAAAATGTGAAGTCTCAGCTCCCAGCAGCCTGTTACTGTGTTTCCCTCACCATTATGAACTCTCCCTCTGTACCTGAGGCCAAAATAAATTCTTCTTTCCAAATCTATTTCCTTTAGTGTAGTGTTTTATCACTGTATCAGAAAAGTAATTAATACATCAACCTATTTTCATGTTCTACCTTTAGCTCCAAAATGTTGTGGTTTTTTAACATAGTTCGTAGCCATATCACACATATTATGAAGATAAATTTCAAACATGGAAACTTATCAGTTAAATTCTGTTTGCCATTTCCCTATCCACAAAGAAATTACAAAATATCACAGAGTGCAGTAAGAAGTTTTGTTGCTGTTATTTGCCTACACTTAGCAACACTGTGGCTATTTTGTATTTCCACAATATGCCTGTATTTCCTTCTTATAATTGCTGCCCATCAGGCAATATTTCCTACTATATTCTTCCTGCTTTTCTCATTTGCAAACAATGCTACAAATATTAAGATAAAGGGAAAAAATCAAAGGAAAGTTCTTATTTCTGAAAAATCAAAATTTTGAAGAAAAAAATTTTATTATGTCTACAAATATTTTGCTATTAATGTTGTGGCAAATGACGGAAAAGGAAAAGATAATGAAAGGATTTCAATAACAGCTGATAAGGCTCTCACTCATAACCCATCACATCCTCTCTTTTTCCATGTCACAGACTAGTATACAGCTAAAATGAATTAGGCCAGAAAAAAAAATACTAGTACTACCTCCTCATTTAGGTATCAATGAAAAAATTCAGCAATGGCCACTGACTGTTGTCAATGTATTTACCATCAGACACACTGTCCGACATAGATGTAATGGTAAAATAGTTTACCACTCAGGCCTGTGTGTACCAGTTTTGTCTCAGAGCCTTCAAGAGGCACCAACTCTATGAGCACCTTGATGTTGATGTAGATTCCAGAATCGTGAGACAATAATTTTCTGTTGTTTCGGCTACCTGGCTTGTGGCATTTTGTTACAGCATACCAGAAAAGCTGCAGTTAATGTAGTTGATGGATAGAATGACCACAGATTAGGTCTGTGTCATTCTGATAATTAAAGTGAAAGCAGTATAAGTTATCTCTCCAAATTCTCTTGGTGGAAACTGCCTGCTTACAATATCTACATTTCTACCTGGAAAAGATGCTAAGCAATCTTATGATGATTTTTTTCAAGGAATTCCAAAGGATATCAAGGAGAACATGTGCAAAAATGTTAGAGATCTACCTGATCATAGAGGAGGATGGAATTTACAATGTCAGGAGCCTCTTCTCCCATATTATGGTCCTGGTGGTCCCAATTTACTTATTTACTTTAAAATCATTTCTTTATTTATTTATGTGTATGTGTGTTTCTGTTTGTCAGTACATGCATGCAGGGTCATGGAGGCCAGATGAAGATATATGATTCTTTGAAGTTGAAGCTACAGGTAACTGTTAGCCTCTTGAGTTGAACACAGTAACTAAACTCAGGATCTGCAAGACCAGCAAGCTTTTGTAACTGTTTAATCATTTCTCTAATTCCATGTCTATTTAATTTTACAAATGAATTATTTGATGTTTTCATTCATGTATGTATTCTAGTCATACATAAGATCCATCT
Organism: Cricetomys ansorgei; assembly: GCA_026225945.1. Lineage (NCBI taxonomy): Eukaryota > Metazoa > Chordata > Mammalia > Rodentia > Nesomyidae > Cricetomys > Cricetomys ansorgei. The sequence continues at coordinate 3,739,868 of JAMJFZ010000039.1, forward strand.
TCTCTTAACCTTCTCTTACACTTGATAACCCTCCCTCACTGAGCCCTCATCTCACTTAAAGATATTTTGTTTTGCCAGGCAGTGGTGGCACATGTTTTTAATCTCAGCACTCAGGATGCAAAGAGGCAGGTGGATTACTTTGAGTTCAAGGTCAGCCTGGTCTACAGAGTAAATTCCAGGACAGCCAGAGTTACAACAGATTAATCCTGTCTCAAAACAAACAAACAAAAATATGTCTTTTTGTATATTCACATTCATTTATGCTCTATGACCTAGTGGGTATAATCAGGTCCATTCATGTGGTGTGACTATGAGTGTGCTACTTTCTACTGGAACAGGAATAAGTCACCAGTGGCTACATCTCTGAAGGTAATGACCACCCTCTCCCAGAAGCACTTTATCACCATTAACTCCTTTGGGTGGAGAATGGCCCTATGACCATTATCCACTAACTATGATGGAAAAATCTCTGAAAAGCAGGCATAGATAATAATGCTTCTTTGGAAGGGCAAGAGAGTATAAAAGAAGATGGCAGGACAAAGCCTAACAATAACAAGAGCTGTGCATTAGAAATATCAAGGTGGGATATTTTCTGCAACATGCTGTCTCACATTCTTCCTAAGTTTCTGATGGATTTCCAACAATGTTCCGTGCTCCAGTTTTTGTGGAGCTCAAATTGCAATCACTCCTTGTGTGATTGTCTGTGTATAGAATACCTCCTTTGACATGTGCACTGCCATATACATGTCATGGATTAGAGAACTAAAATATCCCTCAAAACTGCCTTTTAGCTAGTTATGGCATGGCCGTTTTATTTCCAAACAATATTATACTTCAGAAACTAGAGATTAAGACACAATTCAACACCACAACATTGGTCATGCTTTCTAGAGAAAAAGAAAATAAGTCACACCTTCTAGAACATAGTTTAAGATGAGGCAGAAATTTTTCATTTGTGGCTCCTTAACATTTTAATGATAAACACATGCTTGTCCATCTCTCCGGAGAGAATCATGAATATTGGTAGGTGGATTGTAACTAAATACATACTGTTAAATATATAGAATTAGAACTAACATTTGTTTTATTTTATTTATTAATTAAACATTTGTTTTATTTATTTTAATCAGGTCCTATGAAATTAGGAAAGGCACCCATGAAATCAAATTAATACAAATGTGCATCTGTCATTTGAAAAATTGTATGATTATACCAGACATCTATGTATTTGACTAGATTCATTTAAGAGCAGAAGAAAAATCTAATACTTATGTATTACAGATTGACAAACATAGAACTTCCACTGAAATATCTTTATCATTATCCAAGTGTGATTTTGTTTAAAAACTAGAGCTACTTCCCCACTAACCAAACAACATCACTTTGTAAACATATATCCAACAAACATGGAGACATAACAGGAAATAATATCTCACTTACACAAGTTCACAGTTTCAGATGTATCCAGTATAGAGAAAGTTACATGTATCTGTGACATGTAATAAGCTTTGTGCTCTTGCCAATTTCTGTCTGCTGTGTTCCCAAGGAAGGGATAAAAGGATATGTGTTAAGAATCTGAGCCATAACAATGGGAATATATGTCACCCCTTCCATTTCAGCAAACTGTTTATTGAGAATCACTCTTACCTTTCTGAAACTGTCAACAATTTTCTACTATTTCAATCTAAATTAAATTACATCAGTCCATATGGAAACTAAGAAAGTATTAATAAACAAATTAAAATGAACAAATAAGTTTTAAGAACATATGATAGTCAGATGAAGGAGAGTCACAGAAAGTGTCTTCAAGCTGTTATGTGGGGTGGAGGATAGCTGATATATATGCTCAGTCAACAAAGTACTATTTGATTCCCAGAGATCATATGAAAAAGATAACACTGGGAAGCTGGAGTGTAACTGTAAGCATTGAGGTTACAGATCTGAGACAGGTGGATCCCGTGGGCTTCCTGGACAGACAAACTAGTCCAATCAGTGGTTTCTAAGCCAATGAGAGACCCTGTCAAAAAACAAAAAGACAAAGCATGCTGCACTGTTATAGGATGAAATAGAATGTCTTCCAGACTCCACATGCAAATGCACTCGTGTTCATATTCATACATGTGCACATACACAGGGAAAAAAAGTGTGCAAATGCATACATCAAAAATTTGAAGTACTCAGAAAAATGATGTGCCCTATATTTTGGGAGGCACACACTCAGTCTGGATGGATAATATTTCTGCAAATAAATGATAAATATATAATTAACCATTTTCCTGTTTGTAAAAGTAAAATTATTTGCTAACATAGTCTGTGTCCACAGAAAGTGGGCAGGAGGCTGTACTTATGTCTATTGTTCCACACTCTGAGTGTAGGGAAATAGTCATCCTATGTCAATATGTACACCATCCCACATATATTATAAAGAGAATGTGAAGATACCATATATCACTGCTACTCAAATACTAAGTTTACTTCTATCTCATTATTCAAAGTTAGTCTTTCACTCAGGTTGAAAATATTGAACCAGAAAGCTAAAATCTAACAGGTTTAAAGCAAAATGAAATACATTTGTGAGCAATAATATACATTTCCATGGAACAGTCTCCCAAAAGAAACTTCAAGAACTAAGTCTCCAAAGCAAGAACAAGTGACATTTTAAAGTGAGGAAGCAATTAATTGATGATAGATAATATTTTGCTATAAGTTTTAGCAAGATATGTGACTCAGAGAGATAAGAGGACACCAGATAATGTAGAACCTTGTCATCAACCTTGAATTTTATCTTGAAGAAAATGCGATAATTGGTTTGAAATCACGTTATTTCATATTTTCATTCTTAGTGTCATAATTTCATGCCTTTCTTGATTTTATATCACTCTATATGCAAATATATATGCATATATGAGATATATATGTCTTCACATGGAGCTATACATAACTTTAAAATATAAAATGCTGAAAATGGCTTTCATTGAATTAAATTAAATTTTATGGTATCCACATTAAATGTAGTATTAAATGCAGTCTTTTATTGGGTTCTTTTAGCAAATTATATACAACAAATATCCTGTCCCTAAGGTTCATTATTTTATGTAGTTCTATTATTACTCCTATTTTTCTCCTTCCTGTAGCAAAAAGAAGTGGTTATAAAACATTGGTAATGACACAAATGCAGTCAAATGTATGATCTACTAGACTAATAACATCTAATGCATTCCATTTTAGAGCATTTTAACCAAAGAACCCTATTTTATTTTGTTAGGCTTTATAGAATCCAAACATTTTCAAATGACAAAGCGTACTAAATAGTTTATTTTTTGTGTGTGTGTGTGTGTGTGTGTGTGTGTGTATTTAACCTTTAAATTCTTCATCCAACTGTACAAATATGTACTATTGGAACTTGGGAGTGTGATTTTTCAACTGAGTTAAATGCCAATATTTAAAAGTTAATGATTGCATGTAATATTATTGTATATTAGAATGTCTAGCTTAAGCCTCATATTTTATTTTGTAATTTGTTTCATAACATTGAGTGTGGACTGTTTCTCTGGCTGGCTACTGTCACTGTCTGTGGATGTACAGTCATTTCTATTGTTTTTCTGACCTTCATGCACATCCTTACTTGAGATGCAGCTCATTTCATTCTCCTATCTACTTCAGAATTCTTTACTTAGAATATAGAAGAAAAACATCAGTAACTATAGTTCATTTTTCTGTAATTATGTCTATTTTATTGTATGATGATTGTCACACTGAAAAATGTTTTTACTATTGAACATAGTTGTTGTCTTAGATGCATATTAGCTGTCACTAAGCATATGAATGAAAATTAAGCATTGATTGTATCTCTTGATTACATAAATGAGTGCATACATTGACAAAAATATTTTCTAAATAGAGAAAAGCATTTGTTTTATTATGTTTTAGTTCAATTCTGCTAGATTAAAAAAATCATGCCTAATTTTGTCTCACATCATCACCATTTGTCCAGTTTGCTGTGCAGAGGTTGACTGCATTGTTAACATGATCTAGAAATTTGAGCAAACTTATGTTGGACTCGTTCACATAGTTTTGGTCATTAATTGTAGAACACAACAAAAATGACCTTGTCCTTCTTACTCATACAGTGAGTTCCTCCATAGAATGATTCCCAGGATTCAGGAGCAGGGAGATGGCAATTGAAAACAAAATCTCTTGAGAACTAGATTTGAAGCACATTTGAGGTTAGGCACCTGTATTTTCCTAGTTGAAACTGAATTTATTTAAACTAAAAACATTTTAGAAGAAAACACACAAAAATGGAGCTTTTTTCTTAAACAAATGATATTGTGAATCAACTAGGAAATTATCTTTTCTGAAGCAATGATAAAATGTATTTTCTATGAAACAATTTTCTTTAGTGCAAAATAAGAAGGGAGACTGCTACTTTTTGGAGGGTCTTTCAGTCCATTTTAAGTCAGTTGGCTGTGGTGTAATGTCCAGTGTGGTTTTTGTTAAAATGAGGCTTGATGTTGTCTCTGGTGGCATCATCTTAACCTCAAGTCTGTTATAGAAATGTTTACCTCACATGACTATGGAAAAAGATGAAACAAGATAATTTATGAATTATCTCACTCAGAGGCAGCGTTGCAATTACATATGGTCTTGTTAGCAGAACCACCTTTAAAATGTTAATAGTTGAATAGGATTTCATTGCATAGAAACATTTACCAAAGCACTTACTCTAGTTTGTCATTTAATCAGCTTCCACAAAGCTTAGATGACCACAGGTAGTGACTAAGGGCAGAAAGATCTGGTATGGTTTTTACTTCCATCACTAACAGTAAGGATACTTATCTGAGTGTTGATGAACAGAACTTGTGTAGAATAGAGGTTGTGCATAATAAATCTTGATTATGAAGGTGAGTGATGTTATTGATATATTTGTATAAATAGATGCTTAATTTTATCTTAAGATCTGTATTCAGGCTGATTTTTTTTCATGTGCGGCACAACTCCTTGGTTGATTCTACTCATCTGAAAATCTTAGCCTGTTCTTCAAATATCATTGTCTAGTTATTTCCATGATGATTTTTGTTTTTCTGCAAAAAGGATATTTGGCTGTTTTCTTATTAATACTAATGTGTGACAGTTGTGATATTTGAAATCACAGCAGTGGTGGCAGCACTTATAATGCTGATGTTCTAATGGAAGTACAGTTCTTACAAAACAGATTTTATTTAATCTTAAAGTAGCTTCTAGCGAGCGTTTTAGACTTTAGATTTTAGTGACATCATAAATCTGTCATTTTAAGGGAGTGTTCCAGGACACCAGGAGAATTGACCTTATAGAGTTAACTGACCAGCACTCTAAGGGGTTCACAGAGACTAAAGAAGCAGACAAGGAGCCTGTATGGTTCTCTATAAATCTTTGGGTTGTTTAGCTTAGTGTTCTGGTAGAACTCCTAAAAGTTGGAATGGGTGGTTTCTCTGATCCATTTGCCTATCTGCCTATAGGACACTTTTCTTCCTGCTGGGCTGCCTTATCCAACCTTGATACAGGTGCTCATGCCAGGCCTTGTTCCATTTTTTTAAGCCCTGTTTGAGAGGTCATCCTGGGAGACCTACTCTTTTCTACACCCCTGCTTGTAGATCTGGATATAACAGAAAAGCAGGGAATGGGAGGAGTGGATGGAGGGAAGGATGGAGATTAGAATATATTATATGAAAGAAGAACTAATAATAATAATAATAAAGAAAACATATAAAAATACAAGAAATAGAACTAACTCTTTACTGTTTAAAAATCTATATAAATATGATCATTCTATCTCTCTTTCATTATACCTTTTCATACTATGCTTACTCTTTCTCATATGATAATATGAGATGATATCTAAAGAATCACTTTACAGTTTATCTTCATTGTGTCCAAATTTTCAGTTTCACATACTTATGCCTTTGGACCACTGTTAAACAAAGCAAGGGTTACTTGAACATGATCACTATAAGCCTTTTCTTTTGATCAGTAGCAGAAGAGACTACTAAGTGAATAACAGGAGAGTATCTCATACTGTGTGAATACAGTGAGCGAAGGGATCTCTCATGTTCCAGGCAGGATACAGAAGAAAACTATAACTTCATTGTGCTATTCAGTTTACAACTTATAATTTGCTTGTCTTGGATTTTCTATTTAATATTTTAGACCCTAGATGATCAAAATTCTGCCTCAATATAACAGAAATACATTCTAGGAAATTGAAACTGTGACTAAGAGAGGATTACTATACTAGTCTCCAGTCACCCCTAGAAAGGGATAACCTATTTAAAGAGAGTATGGAGTACACAAGTAGAATCAGACCCTCCTATCCTATTGGCATGAGCAAAAGCTCAAATGAACTCAGAGACTGGAGCAACATGCACAGAGCAGACATAGATCTATACCACGTCTTCTGTGCTTATATTACAGCTTTCAGTTTAGTAAGTGCTCATGGAATTCCTGAGTATGCAAAGGAATGGACTCTGACTCTTGTGCCCTCTCCTTGGTTCCTTTCCTTCTCTCTTGTCCAATTTGGATGTGATAGTTTTTGTTTATCCCTTTTTATATTTTATTTTAGTGTATTAAAAAATGAATGACTGAACTTATGAATGAAAACAAAGCCACTGGTGTAAAGATTAATAACAAAACTGTTATTTATACCAGTTAGGATAGGAAAAATCCATTTTCTCCAATAGACTGAAACTGAGTATATCAACTACAGGACAGGCTCATGTTCAAGAGTAGCTGAGCAACATATAATGGGCTACACAGTTATTTTGTTTTTTGTTTTGTTTTGTTTTGTTTTTGTGTGTGAGTGGTTTTATTTGGTTACAGCTCAGTGGGGTTTTTGTTTGATTTGTTCTGTGTTTTAGGGGGTGTGATTTTATTTTATTTTATTTTGGGGAGAGGTTTTGTTGTAATTTTCTTTTAGAAAAAAAATTTAAAGTTAGGTGAGTAGGGAGGCAGAGAGAATCTGGAAGGATTTGGAAAAGGGGAAATATAATCAAAACATATTTAAATTAAAACATAAAGAAAGAAAGAAAGAAAGAAAGAAAGAAAGAAAGAAAGAAAGAAAGAAAGAAAGAAAGAAAGAAAGAAAGAAAGAAAAAGAAAGAGTCAAATCTCTAATCCCATACACTGTTCTGGTCTCTAACCTTGGTTTCTGCCAAACTTTACCATGCCTAGATACATAGGCATTCAAATACTATGTACCCAGTGCTACACAGTAAGAACTTGAGGCAAAAAAAAAAGTGTGGAGACTGTAGAGAGATTGCTCAGTGGTTAACAGAACTTCCCACAATTGCAGAGGTCTTGGTTTCAATTCCCAGTACCACCATTTTGGATGGTTCTCAACCACCTGTAACTACAATTCCAAAGCATCCCTTTTGGCATCGGTAGGTAGTGGATGCAAGTGGTACACACTACATGAATATGAGCATATAGTATTTAAAACAAATTTCAAAGGATCCTTGAAGTCCAAACTCAAATTGACTGGCATAGTATTTTCAGTTTGATAGTGTATCATGTGCATGCTATATCTCTAATCTGCTTTTGAAATTTCCTTTCACAAATTTGTTTCTTGTTCTCATGGTCAAATCATAGGTGTTATTTGAAATGTAATTCCAAATGCTATCTTCCATAAAAACTATATAATGAACTTTAAGTTTATTTCTTGAACATGTTAATCTACTTCTTATAACTTCAACACTCAAGAGGCAAAAGCAGGTTTTAGAATTTCATGTTTAGATATGAAAACTAGCTTATTTTTTTTACAAATAATTACAAATTACAAAGCCAAACAAAATACTATTGGAATCTCAAAAATGTTTTTAATAATCTCTTTCTTTCATTTGTCCCATTTGAAAGCTTCTCAATTAAGATTTTTCTACACACATTTGTTTCTGTTTGTGTCATGATTATATTTGAAAATTGTACATTCTGTGTTTAGATGTTGTGTTCAATGCAGTTTTGCTAATGTGGAAAAGAAGATTAATTCTTACTGAAGGTAAACCAGTGAATGTTTCTTAAAATGGAGCAGAGAAATAGAGAATAAAATCAATTTTTTTAAGTACACTAGGGTTTATATTACATCTTTGTCATAAGGTAAATTTATGGTTTTTAGAAGTTCATTTCTTTTTGCATGAAAAAGGAAGTAAAAGATGATATGAAGTTATATCTGCATATTATACAATTCTACAGTTTTACTTACCTTTAAGCAACAGGAAAACATAGTTATTATGTTTTAATAGTGTTATCTAAACTACTGAATAGGAAAAAATCCAGTTATTGATTCTTATTCTGGAAGGTTCATCCAGCTGATTGTATTTTGATATTCTTTTTCATCTACCAATCTGAAAATCAGAGACTTATAAATAAATTAAAGTAATTATTTCTAGGGACTTAAAAATTAATATTATTATCACTTCATTACAAATATAAAGAGCACATGATAAAATAAATTAATTTATGTAAAACAATATAGATTATACTTAGATATAGAAGGATTTATCTGAGAATTTTTCTGTATGTAATCTCAATTGTGATGGAGTTAAAAATATTCTAAATTAGAAATACATTTTTCCAGTATAAGAAAATCTTTCATGTCAAACTAACTGTAAATACTAGGAATTCATTAGTTGTTTAAGGGATGGTCATTAAAAGTAGTACTTGATCTTATTAACTGTTTTGTCATTTATTAGATATAATGTTTGGAATGTTATGTAATTTATGAATGTAATTAATAGAAAATTGATCTTCTATACTGTGAATAGCATCTAATTTCCAATAAATAAAATTTGTGAATTATTGAAAGATTCCAAATGTCATTATCATTTCTCTATTCTTCTAGAATAATTTTATGTTTTAATTACTATTTAAATTTAAGAATTGATTTTTATATGACTTTCTCCCTGCTTCTTTGATGTATTTTTTTTTTCTATTCAGACACTGTTACATACTCTTGGTTTTCTGAATTCATTGGATAGTGATTACAATTTAATATAATCACATAATAATGAAAATATAACCATGCTCCTTAATCAAATACACATAATTGTTTATTTTTAACTATAAGATATTTAAAATACCAAAGTAAAACTGAAAAGGTGAGACATGATTATGTATGCGCATAGGCACACACATGCACACACTCATACACACACACACAAAATAAAACACATAAAATATAAAGCTTGAATAACACTAATGTAAGAAACAAATTAAAAGTGGGAATATTATAGGGTTTTGAAATTCATACATTATAAAACTGTTAAAATTGCATGTTAGGTTATAGTTCATTGCCATTTCTCATGACAATTTGAATTTCTACTGAGGTATTGATATTTTAAAGGACTTTTCAATGTTCGAAGGTATATGTTTTTCATTGAAATCTTTCATAATTGAATTCAAACATTAGTGTTTGTAATAGAAATACTTCTAAATATTATCACCTTCTTGAAAGTAATTGATTAATTTTCCTAGCTATAATGCACTCAGTTTAGGGAATTGATTCTTGTATTTCATGCTCAGATCCATATTCTGTATGTAACCATTAAGTCAAAATTGCTTATAACTGATTTTTCTTTGTGTGTATGTGTGTCCTTTTTTATATGTTTATGAGTGTGAACATGGACATGCATGTGTGTGTGAAAGTCAGAGGGAATCCTCAGATCTCATCCCTCTGATGAAGTCTACCTTTTTTTTGTTTGTTTGTTTTTTTTTTTTTTTTTTGAGACAGAGTCTCTCATCCAATTAGATCTTCACCAAGAAGATAGAAAAGTTGGTTTTCAAGCTCCAGGGATGCCTGTGCCATAGCTGCTAATACAGGGATGCCAACCTTTATTTCAAATAGGTTCTTATAAGCTGATCCTGTATTCTTATAAGCTGATCATGATTCTGTATAAAGTGTTATATCATCTGGGCCATTTCATTGGCTTTTGTTTCTTTTCTTGGTATATTTTATGTATTTGCTTCATGTACTTTGTCGATCATTTCTTATAATGGTAACTTTAAAATGTAATGAAATAAGCATCCATTTTTTGGGATATTTTTATTATACATATTTCTCCCCATATGTGATTAACCTATATTCCACATAAAAGTTATATTAAAAACTAGGATGTTTGATAGGAATAAATTTCACTTATTCTTTTTCTTAATTTTATTTATTTATTCCTTTTAAAATGAGCATACAAACTAATAGTTTCATGATGACATTTATATACACACTTGTCAATAGAGTTAGGTTTTTTCCATTTTTCATTAAACTTTATTTTTTCTTCTCTCATATAATACATCTCAACTCCCATCTTCTCTTCCCTCCATTCCTCCCAGCTCCTGCCCTTCTCTGCTCTCACCCGGATGCACACAAACCCTGCTTCCCCTCAGAAAAAAAAAAAAGCTGGCTTTCCCAATGGTTACCACTCAAACAGGGCATAAGAAGATTCATTTTTTTTAAAGTATCTTGCTTGACATATTAAGGCTGATTTCATGTGTTTAAAACTGTTGTTTCAGTAAATGTCATAATGATTATGTCTTCCTAGGTAATGAAACATTTTGTATCTTAATAGTAGTAAATTTATTTTGCATTATGAATAATGGGTACTTCCTTTCCCTTGGAGAGGCATTCTCAGATGTTAGTTCCATTCATTTCTGACTTGTGTTAGTGTCATTATTTAGTAGGTCATTCATTTTTCTATTGATTTCATCATCCTTTCTCTAATTATTCATCAGTGGATATTCAGATTCACTTAGATCATCTTTCTGTCAGAGCTGATATGTCAAAGGGAGCTAGAGAAAGCCTGAGGCATTGGGCCTTGAGTTCTAGGTTGGTCTAGCTCTTCAGTTGCTCATGGGAATCAACTTAGGTCTGGCTGGTATCTAGGCATGCATTTACTTCCATGTCCTTTTTTTGTTGCTCGTGTCCATCCATGGGGCTCTTGGGAGCAGGGGAGAGCTGGCACAGAACCAACAACACAGGCTCTGGGAGCCAGGTAAGTGGTAAAAGCAGACTTTATTTTATAATTTATTTCAGGAAGAGGGACCTCTTTTAAACCCTTGCCTGGCATCCCATCGGCTCCTGGACTGCAGACTGTTTCACATTGGCTTGCATCTCCCCATGTCATCTGTCTCTGGGTCCATCTGCAGGTTTTCAGTTTGGCTCCAATAGGAAATCCTAACTGCATGCGTCAATGGTGGGCTTATCTCTGGGCATGCTGGGGCATGCCCCTGGCCAACCCTAAGTGGGAGTCCAGGTGCACATGCTCACCATTTGTACACGCTGTTTGGCAAACCACATATACAAGCTGTTTAGTGGCAGGCCCTGTTCCTGCCACACTTTTACACATAGTCCCCTCTTCTCAACTTTAGGACAGAGCTGACATAGGTAATACATACTCTTGAGAGTGTACTATTTTATTTTTTAGTTCCTGTGCTTTTCCAGGTATTACAAATTCTTCTCTTATTTTTTCAACATTATGACCACATCTTTGTATGCAGGTGGCTATTCAAGTTAGTGATTTTGTGAGGGGGAATCCTAGGAAGCTTGTATTCTACCATGTTGCTAACATCATGAGCAGCTAGTGATTACTGACAAGCCTGTGTGCTAACTGTAGTTTTCTGCTAGTTAAACTATAGTCTGGGAGATTATTCATCACATTTACATTTTTCATATCCAGAAGTCATGTTTACTTCTCTTTTTAACCTGTCACCCATACATGATTTTCTTCGTTTAATCCTTTAGTTTATAATACAGATTTTAAAACTCTATTTTAGACAATTATGCTATCCAATTTAAAAAAAAAAACAAAACAAAACTGATTTTTACTTGTTGACACTAGACTTTTCATGCCTCTTGGAATTTTGTCTGAAATAGCACATTGCAATAAATTTTGAATTAATATTCTGCAATGCAAAGGAAGACTATGTAGATTTTGTAAGTATCCTGGAAACAACTATGACCCAAAGAAATTTAAAATAAATATAGAATCTGTATTTTATAGTTTCGTCTATACAGGAGATATCAACAATGAATGGAAACACAACAGTGAATTGTTATGGTTATCAATTTTATAAGAGATTTTTTCCCATTATTTTGGCACAATAATGAGTGGTCATTTTTGTTATTATTGTGTGCGTGTGTGTGTGTGTGTGTGTGTGTGTGCTAGGGATAGAAAAGCATTATGCTTTCTATGCAGTCTGACACTGACCTGTACTTTCAGCCTCAAGAGCAAGTTTGTGTCAGATCAATTTATTTTGTGTCTAACTGGGAATAGTGGAATTTATTATTTATACACTCTGAGGTAGCTATGAAACTCTGGTACCTTTATTTTGTGGATCTTATAACAATGCCTGATTTAGTATTCCTTTGCTTTTATCTTCTGTCTATTCCAGTTATCTTGACCTCTAGCAGAACCTCTAAGTATTTAGGTAGACACATTCTTTGACCATTAAATACACTTTCAATTAATGAAGACTCTCTTGCCAGATAATTTACATTAGAAATAATCAAATAATTGATATAACTATATCTATACCTTTTTAAAAATCTATATCAACATGGATATAAATATAATATCATAGGTATAAATGCATTATGTATATATGTGTGTAACATATGTATTTAGAGGTAGTATTTATATTAAAAATTTATCTTCATTTTCAGCACCTGTACTTTAATATAGAAGCACACAACACTACATGGCTTGCTGATATGTTCTAGTTAGATAGTAATACTCATCTGTTAAATAATTAATTAATTCAATACACAGAGTAGTGCTTTGAAGAAGATATCATTAGGATATTTAAGTTTAAGTAAATGATTTTAAGTTTTAGTTAAAAGAGACTGCTAATGATCCTACTTCATAAAACTGTCAAAGCTAAGAGTAAAACTCAGTGGGTCATCTGAAAGATGCATACAATTTTAAATTATTTTGATTTTTTTATGATCATTTAAAAGCTGACATAATGAAAAGCTATACATCTTGGTGATGGATTCTTTATGTTTTCAGGGTATGATTGGATTTAAATTCTCTACAAAACTATGCATATTCCTATAAATGAGGATGCCCACATATACATACTTTCTTAGAAAAAGTGAGGATTTATTTGTTAATTGACTTTGAGATCCTAGGATTAAAGGTTTAAATACTATCTTTATGAAGGATAGAAACTAATTAAAGTTTTAATCTCAAATAATCTTAGGATTAAAGGTTGTCTCTTAAATTGAGGTAGTAGGTAATTGAAATTAATTGCTTCTTTACAGTTCCATACACCTTGAATTTACCTTCCCATGTCTATGAGTGTTGGTCCTATTTTTCTCTTTGATCAGTGATAGGATTATGGCCTTATTGGAAATTTTTCTACATTAAGTATTGAAAAATTCTTATTTTCATTCCAAATGTGGTTGGCCTATGTCCTGTAGTTTCTTCAAGGAACTGCCAAAAATGTATTACTAAAAGAATGACTTATAATAAGGTTCTTCTCAAGAACTTTCAGTCTCTGATTTCTCATCCAAGTGTTATATATTCTGTTTTTTAAGGATGGCATTGAAGTTACCAGAAAAATTAAAAATCCTCTCCTTTAAGATCTTAAAGAAGAGAGAACAACAGAATACAGATTACAGGAGGGGAAGGGCAGGTATCAGGGTCAAAATTATAATAGTGATAAGGATGATAGAATAAGGAAAATTAAAGGGGAGGGATGACTAACAGTAAGAACTTTCGAAAATTCCTTATGGAAACATACTGCTTTATAACCTGTGTCTGTGGTTCTGTGCATATTTGTAAGTGCTTCTGAAGTTCAGAGGTATCAGATTCCTTGGAGATGAAACATTTAAAGTATTCACTATAAAAGTCAATATAAAACTATATGAATATATCAAGAATAAAATGCATAAAAACAAGTCATAATAATGGTAAGATGACTATTAGAATTGTGATATTATACTTAAATCACTTACACTAGCAACTTATATCTGTAGAATATCTAGAGTGAGGATTTCCAGACACTCTTCAACAGAGAACAAAAGTTTTCAGGTTAATGGCAGGGTGGGTTCCTTTCTAATGTTCCTTTAACTATCAGTTCTAAAATATCTTCTCCCCTTCCATCATCAAAACAAATCATGCAGCAAGGATAGGCTATGAGTCGGAGGTTTTGTGGCTAGGATGATGTCCTAGTCTAACCATTGGAAGCCTTGGCTGGCCACAGAAGATGGCCTCTTCGGGTTCTGTAGTCCCAATTACTAGGAATCCTTGCTAGGGTTTCCCTCATAGATTCCTGTGAGTTTCTACTATGCTAAGTTTCCCAATTGCCCCCTGGTTGTCATCTCTACTTATATTTTCTTTTTCCATCCCTCTCCCCACTCTAACTCCTGCTTCAAACTGTAGGGTAGGCCAGGACTCAACTGTATAAACCCAGAGATAATTTCTAAAAATGTCAAGCTCTGCTAATAGATCTGCACCTAGCCCAGTCCTCGCCAGAGAGCCCCTCTCCAGCAGGTGATAGGAGTATATGGAGAGGCCCAGGGTCAAACATCTTGCAAAGATCGGGGAACCCCTCAGAAAAGGGAGAGAAGGAATGGTGGAGATCAGAGAGGTAGAGGACACCAGGAGAACAAGCCCCACAGTGCCAACTGACTAGCACTCTTAGGAGCCCACAGAGACTGAAGCTATAGAAATGGAACCTACAGGATCCCCTAAATGCACTTATGGCTGTCTGGATTGGTATTCTTGAAAAATTCCTACAGACTGGAGTGGGGGAGTCTCTCTGACCCTTTTAACCTGCCCTTGAGACCCTTTTGCTCCTGACAGTTTGTTGGCCCACCCCTGTTATAGGAATTGGTTCTTGGACTTGTTCCATCTTGCTATGCCATGCCCTGATTGTGCTGTAACCGTGGGTAGGCGTGGGGGTGTGGGTGGGGGCTGATTGTAGGTGGTGACTGAAAAGTAGATCTCGGGGAGAAGTGAGATGGGGATAGTTGAGGGGGTAGAGAGAGGGGAGGAAGTGTTTTGGGATGTATTGTATAAGTTGTATGAGAGAAGAAATATATTAAAAAAATAAAAATAAAAAAACCTACTTATCTTTCAAATTTTCCATTTAATAAGATGAAAACACAAGTTAGAGCACACGTATTAACAATATTATAAATGATATTAGTACTATTATACATATAAAATCTGCACAGTAGTACTTTGTAATGGTCTGAACTATTTCCACAATACCTTGAGGCATGTCACAAAACACAATTTAATGATTTCTACAAAGAGTCATGATTGAGTTCTAGAGAGGAAATTATTAAAACATGAGTAGAATGAGAGATGTTAAGAGAAGGAGACTGGCTAAAAGAGCAAAATACAAACCCTAAAGCTCTCTAAGTAATGGACTTGGTTTCAATATATGAGAATGGGTGCAGTAAGATAAAAAGAAGACTAAGGTTGGATAGGATAATAATAATGACGTTGATGATTTTCTTACAACCTAGATCCTATTAGTGGAATAATTTATGGTTTAGATAATTTAGTAGGTAAATGGAAGTAGAAATGACATTTACTTGGTGTTCTTAAAAAGTTCATGTTCTTGAAAAAAATACATGGTGTGAAGTAACTAACTATAAGAAAAGGGTGCTGTTATGTCCTTAGTGAAAGTGTAGTTATTATTGACCTGAAGTCAAGTAAATTAATTTTAACAGGTTAAATTTGGATTCTGGAATGAGAGTTCAGGTACCATATTTACAAAAACATTGATATCTCACTCTTAGTGTAGAAGGCTTTGGCAAGTGATGGGAAATAGGTGCTGGAGAGTCAATTTTGTTCAGATATAATGTTCCTAAATGGCTACCCATGCTCCAAAAAATAGCCCTATTCTCATGCACATATTGACAATACCTAGTAGAGGAAGACAACAAGTAGAGACAACACTAAGAGAGATAATGAGACCAGAGACCACATGGAATTAGGAGGAAACAGCGGAGGATTGGAATAATCAGGAATTAAAGAGTGGGAATGGAAGTGAGTTCATCAAACCGTATGTGTCTTTGAAATTCTTAATCAACAAAACTAATGAACATAGTACAGCAACATCATTTACAATGGGATTTTTCCCTCCTTATTGTCATGCTTGGCTTCTCTGATTTGAATCTACATCTCTCTGTCATTCCAATTGTTTCCCATAATATATAGACCACTGGAAACTTTCTATCTGAACTATCCATTACTATTCAAGAATCAAAGGCTACCTATATGCTTTTTGGAAGAAAAGACTATTTTGAAATTATTGAATAACTGCAAAGATTTAGGTTCCTATCTAAACAAAGGAATTATTAAAGCCTGAAATTAGAGAAATAGTGTTTGGATGAGGATGGTATGCATGCACTCTGCAGAAAATTTTAATGGCTAGGAAGGGCATAGATAGGAAGAATTCACTCTAACATATACATTGTCTCTGGGAAGAAAACTATAGTCTTCTCCTCTTGGACAGGAACCTGAATACTGTGATCTGCTCTTTTTACTTCCATCAGGCTTGACATCTACCTGGATAGAAACTGTCATTATCTCACTTGAATCTCCAGTTGGCTAATGTAAGCAATGCAAATATTCTTCTTCTGGATTTGCCTAAGTGATTTCCTTATATGATATCTGCCCAACTCCATATGAGAGAGAAGGCAAGAAAGATTCCCGATTAATACTTTCTCTAGCAGTTAGTAATTGACAATATATCATAACAAATCTTTTCCATTTTTCAATTGCTAAGCAGTCCAGAGAACGAGCTAAGAGACCTAAAGGTACCAAAAATGAAGAAAGAAGTCATCATTTTTTTCTCTAGTATGATTTACGTATTTTGGCCTGAAGAGTAAAAAAGGACTAAAAGAATTCAAAACTTGATCTTTGTTTAAAACACATCAATGTTTCCTGATTTACTGACCTAATTTCCCATAGATTCCCAACGACATCTATTTTGTCACAATGGAAGAATAAAGGCTGCAGCGCCTAGAGAAGTTCTGAGAAAAGACATGATGTATTGAATACTCAGGCCAGTCCTGTCACAGGCAGGATAGATTTCTTTGCAAACTGTGATATTTGAGATCCAGGTTCACTGAGGGTAAAATCTGTTGGTAGATAGAAATTCTCATTTTAACATCTATTTCTCAGCTGGCTTTGCATGGTGAATGTACAAAGTAATTTCATGAAAAGAGTGAAGTAATCACTCAATGACCTTTGAGGTTCCAGACAGAACTAAAGAAAACACAAAGATGAAAACCTAAGTAATCCTTCCAGCTGTCAGACTGTTTTCAAGTTTTCTTTTAATGATGCTTGAATATCTTATTCAAGAATGAAGGAATTTGAGCAAACATAATCTTGCAAATAATGCTTGTAGATATTTAGTGACCTGATATTCATTGGCATAAGCACTTAGACTTTGGTTTAACTATAATGTTTAGTAGTTCATCAGACCTTCTCACAGAGTGAGGAAAGTCCATTGATTAGTGGTAGACTGCCAATAAAAGTCCATGCAAGGGAATCTTCAGGTTTACTTGTTTGAGACAGGATGTGAAGATATAACACCTGGAACACAGAATTCTCCTCCCTCAGCTTTCAGAGTTTTGGTATTAGAAGTATTCAGTGCTGATCCCTACTAAAGAGTGTGTGTCTGGATATATTTTAGCAAATAATAACATGACATATGACTCTAATATTTCTACTTATTGTTTACATTTATTAATTAGACTACTATTCAATTCCCTTAAACTAAAGTTATATAAATATAACTGATCATAGAATTCATATAGTTCATATATAAACAAACTATAAGTAAGCATTCAACAATGAAGCAAAATAATTTGAGGAGTATCTAAATAATATGAAGAAAACACATAGAAAATAAAAGATTAATTGAGGTAGAAATTTCTATTTTGGATGATCAGAAAGAATGGCATTGTTTTAAGATGGACAGTTTCAGGAAAAAATTAAGTGTGAAATGTGATAGGACCTGGAGTAAATTATTTTATGTAAACAAGACTTCATACAACAACTCAGAAGAAGAAATCCTTTGCTTTAAGAAATGAAGAAGTCAGTTTGGAGGACATTGAGTGAGAGAGGACTAGAAAAGGATAATATTGGAAAGGTTTTTGGACAGAAGGTCCGTGAAGATAATGTGTGGTATGTTAAATAGTGTTTCCAGGTCTGTAATAGTAATGGATCTAACGAGACTTAAAACGCACACACACACACACACACACACATACACACACACACACACACGTTTGGATTGAAGAGGTAAAAGGGAAAATGGATCAATATGCCATAGGATTATTTTTCCATATTCAAAGAATTTTTAAATATTCAATAAATTTTCAGCAAATAAATATTCAATATTTTAAATATTCAATCTTTAAAACAGAATAGGAATTCACCATGATTTGAGCAAGTCTGACCAGGTTGTTTCACATTCAAATTAGAACTGTGGTATGGACTATAAGGATCTTTGTCAATTTTAAAGTTCACAGTGAATGGGAAGCCATCTTTCAACTTTCTCTGTGCTTATGCCTGGAAAATCTATGTGTGCAGTAAGAAATATATGAGCTTTGTGTACCTTTCACTGCATACACGAGATTAACAATTGTTACAGTCTTTATAGAGCTCTGTTCTTATCCTAATAGTGGAGACATCCATGAAAGAATAGTGCTCATTTTACATGAAGTCACATTCTAATATTAAAATTAAGAGATGGTAAATAAATCTTCAAAATTTACCAAATTTTTCTTATTATTTATTGCATTCTTCTCATATTAATTAGGAATGGTTAATAATGACTACAATCATTAATTTACTTATAATTTAGAATGTAATGCTATTTAGTTAATTACTAATAATGCAGTCAGTATAAAAAGTATTAGAAATATAAATAGTGCTAATAATACATACATATGTGTACATAAGCTTGAAGCACAAAAGATGAAAACATTTTAGTACTTTGTTGATAACTGGATGAAATACTAATTAGTTTTGAGTCACTGTGATGAAATCTTCTGGCAAAAACAAAAGAGAAGAGCTGTATTTGTTGATACAGTTTCAGGGGATGGCAGTCCATCATAGCAGGGACCATGGGGAAGTGATGCAGTACCTTTAAACAGGAGTACCCAGTCACTGCTGATCTAGATAGCAGATCAGGAAACAGAGAGAAGCCAAGACATATGTAAAGCATAACCTTAAAACTCTTGTGAGTATTTACATAATGAAGACAACCAAGCCTCACCTCCTAAAATTTGCCAGGTTCCATAAATTATTAGCAGCCACTATGAAGAGAAATCATTCAAAACTTGATTCTGTGGGAGGATATTTAATAATCAAATCACAATGACTTAAAAAGATAGTTAAATGTTTTCTTTCTTTCTCAAGATGGATTAAGAGTATACACAAAGATAGAAAAGCTTACTGCTTTAATTATAGAGCTGATGAAATCAGTCAAAGAAATATACATATACTTGTAAATGTATATGTATATATATCACAAAAGCTCTACAACAAATCATATTATTAGACAATGAAGTTCAAAATTCAATAAGACTCCAATTAATATTTTTACTTTAAAGACAATCAACAATGCATGATATAGTACTTAGTGATATGCTAGAGCTAGCTGTAATTGTTTGAAAATATCACTTAGGTTTTAAGAATTTGAGACCTCATTTTTAAAATATTAATAGCTTAAAGATGAACACAGTAAGGGAAGCCACATCACAGAGATGGCAAACTGTATCCACTCAATCTTCTTATTAAATTCCTCATCCTCTCCTTAAGTGTACCTTTATTGGTATCTTGATTTATACCCCTCTCATCTACTTTGATTGACCAACCAGGTGTCACTAGTACCAAGAATGTCTGCTCATTACAGACAAAAACTGAACTGAGTGTAGAATTAAGCATAATATTTATTCTCTTACATATTCTAGACTTAATTTTAAAATGAGAAGTATTTGGAAAATTTAGTATCTATAGGGTTCAACTCTCACCATTATACCACCTTATAAAAGGTATTTATTTTTTAAAAAATGAAAATATTTATGCAATTGAATCACATATTTCTTAAATTACTCAATTTAAAAAATACCATTAGAAGTGAAACATAAAGGACAGAAGCCAATCTGCAGCATACTCTTGTTATATACATGAATATATATATATATGTATATGGACACCAGTAGAAATAAATTATCATTTAGGACACGTGAGAGCTCCATGTCAGAAATGAAGGTAAAGTATGCATCTCAACATTAGTGAGGACATACTAATACTGAAAGTTTCGGCCTAGTTTCTATAAGCTTTGTCTTTTACAAGTTTTCATCATGTAATTTTGAATATGTTTGGTACCTATGTACATATTCTGGTTCCATGTTACTAAATACATGAAACTTCCTCCCAATTTTCCTGAAGAACATCTAGGTTCAGGAATCTCCTAATTAACTCAAATAATAGAACCAATTATGAATTGTCTGGTAATTATTTTACTTTGAAAGTGAAGTCTTCCCTTCGCCCCCTTTCTCTTCTTTTTAACTTTTTGTTTTGTTTCTTTTCCATTAGTTTGAACTGCTAAATGACCTGTTTTAGATAGTCAGGAATGAGAAGTATGTGTCAAAACTTGATTGGATCCTGCAGTTGAAGAAAAGGAAGAAATCTGTAATAGGACTCTGAAGTTATTAACTTGGAAAATCAATTACCTGCTGTGAGGTAACAACAGTGAACAGCTTTCTGGAAGGATAAGAGAGAAGAGCAGTGAGAGGATTAATGGAGCAGTTAGTGGAGTATTGATTAGGTCTCCACCTAGAGAATTTAAGTCTGGATCTTGCTAAAAAGGAGAAAAAGTCAATTTACTCAAATAATAGTTTAATAACTATTTAACGAGAAAAATCTTGAAGACATTTATTGTATTCTGTGGTAGAGCCCCTTATATGCCAGATATATTGCAAACGCAAAGACACATGCATATGCCTATGCATACAAAGAGCACATAAGGGCAAATATTCCAGTGCCATCATTTGATTTTACTTTTCGTATTTTGATTTTATATCAATAACATGATAATTATTTATTAAATAATTATTTAATTATTTATTTAACTATTTAAATAATTATTTATTAAATAATTTATTTACAATTATAATAATTTAATAATGTTCATAATTTTATGAACATTCATAAATATTCATAATTTTACAATTCAAATATTCATAAATTTAAAGTTCATTTACAGAAATATAATCATTGAAATAACAAAAAGTAATTCTATTAACGTATATAGACATTTAGATTAAGGGCTAAATTAAGGAAGTATTAAAAATATACACGGGATGTTTAGTACTAATGATTAGTTCACTGTACTTTTCATTCTGGCTTAGTGGTACTTCCCTTTAATTGAGAAACACACAAACTAAAAGAAGTTATAAAGTAATAAGCAAGCAAATGGTAGGGGATAAGTCTTGTCTCATAAAAACAAATTCTGGGATGGACCTAAAGGTAAGACACTTACCTAGCATGCACAGGACCCTTGGACTGATACACATCATTCCACAAACACTAACACATGCTTTCTTTATATCAGAGGCAGTTACTTAGATATTGAAATAATCATCACCATTTGATTGGATACTATTCAGAAAATATTTGTCACAATTACAATTGCATAAGAAACAATGGAAAATAACTTTGACTATGTATAATATGTGCACTTAAATAGAATACCCATGGGGCTGGTTTTATATTCAAATTCATAGGTATAGTAAAGTATTTATGTTGATACACTTCAGAAATAGCTTGAAATTATTTAGTCTTCCATGCTTTTCACTTTACCCTCACCACTCTCAGAGTAGAATGGGAGTAAAGATTGCATTGTTTTTGTGTGAAGTATACAGTGGTTTTCAAAATTGTAAGAAAGTGGAGTACATTATTTCATGTGATCTTGTTCCTCATCTTATGTTATTTTTCCTTTGTTAAAGTAATGTTCAAACTTCACCTTCAAAGTCATCCTCCTCTACTTGAAAGAAGACATAAACAAGTTAGTTACTGAGGTGATTAAAGGCAAACAGTGGCATTTCACATCATTCCTGTATTCCGTGGATACACATAGTATTTATTTTAAAACAATATGTTATTGCAGGTAGTCAAACCTCTGTCTGCATTATGAATGGTGTTTCTGCTCTAATACTTGACTTTGGTTTGTTTCTTTTGCTTTGAATTCCATTGCAATTCAGAAATTTTTACCCTATCATTTCAGCTTATATATTATCAAATAAAAAGGAAAGCCTTCTGGAGAAACACACTGTAAGGACTATAGTCTCATTTATGCATGGAAAAATTAAAAGAAAATTTACTTTTAGCTCGAACCTTTTACTGAAAAAGTATTGAATCTTTATATAAACTAGGACCGCTACTTTAGCCTTTTTGAGTTTGTTTTTTTTTTTTTTTAATGAAGCACAAGACCACATGCAGTTTGATAAAGAATAGAGTTAATAGGGGTATGTGTTATGACTTTATAACTTGATTATTAAGAAGATTTTTGTTTTCTCTTTGGCATAATTTTGTATGATAAAAATGTGTAAATTATATTTTTCTAAAAATATTAATTAATAAGATAAAAATAAATCATAATAATATTTACACATATTGTGTATACATATTCAAATAAATAAATTAATTTGCTCCACACCCAATTTAATGTATTTTTGCTCATATTTGATTACTCATCAAATTGTAATTAATCTTCCTGAAACTGATTTGACTATACACATATCTTGCATCAAGATAGTTAAACAGAACATTAGGGAATAAGGATTATTATATAAATATAATATAAGGTGATGGTTTTTCAATTATCCAATTCAGATATAGACATTGAAACATTTATCATATGACCAGAGTTTAATTCCCAATGCATACTTTGAGCAACTGACAAACACCAGTTATTACAGCTCCAGAACAATTACCTTCTTATGAATGCAAATAATAAAGTCACAAAATCCAGCCCTAGTTATTCTCAGGTTTTTCTAGTAACCTGAATTATTTCACAATTTATTTACTTTATCATATTTGTTCTCCTATTCAACAACCACAAAATTAGCAGACTCTATGTAAGAAATAAGGTGCTAATATTTCTTTATGCAATTTGCTTAAAGAAATGTCACCTATTCACAAAAATGTATGCACTCATAAGTCTTTGGCATTGGAATAGAATGAGCTCTTTAAACAATTTCCATTGAGTGTTAAGTTTAGTGGAGGAGATTTTAAAAAGTCGAATTTGAGTACAATAACCTAATGTTATGGTAAAACAATCAAATAAAATACCATGAAACAGCAAAAATAAAACATTGTAGTGGACTTTTCCCTGTATTGGTGTTTTATACTATTTTCACTTAATGGTTTCTGCAAGTCTCTTTTTGAACTAGAAAAGTCATCTCCAATTGAATATATCTATATAGTTATGTCTCTGTCAAAACAAAAACAAACAAAAAAACACTGTTCCTAGATTTGGGCCAAAATTCACCACTTGTTCATGCCATCATGTTTGGGTATCATTAAATTATAACTTAAATTAAATGTATGTCTGTAGAGGAATGTTTAGTCTTTTACTCTGGCAGCATGGCTGCTCTAGAGTAGAAAGAATGTTGGCACATGCCTTAACCTCAGTATTCAGAAAGCGTTGGTAGCAAACACTTAATCCTAGTATTCAGGGGACAGTGATGTGCATGCCTGTAATCCCAGCTCCTGGGAGGCAGGAAGCAGAACTCAAAGAGAGTAAGTATCACACAAGAAATGACATCTAATATGAGTCAATGAGGTCAGACAAGTGAAGAATCAGAAGAAGACAGAGTGAGGACATGCCCAGCTCTCATGACAGAAATGTAGTCTCTCAGCTCAGAGTCCCAGATTTATAGGAGTCAGTCAATCATGCAATTTGAGGCTAGCAGTCTGAAACAGGTAAATGGGGGACAAGACACAGAGACCATGAAGGTGTCTGATCAAGTATCAGATAAGCTGACTGACCAAGGATCAGAGAAGCTGACTGAGGTATCTTTGGAGTATGGAATAAAGAGAGTTCAGGAGAGACACAGAGACACAGAGGCAGCTTGGCAGAAGAAGTCAGTATCAGACAAGAAGAGTCAGTCAATTTGAAGCCAAGCACGGCAGTTCGGTCTGAGACAGTCAGAGAATCAGCCAGAATCTGCCTGAGTCAGAAGACTTTGACAGAGACAGTAAGCCAGCTCAGAAAATCAGAACCAGCAGCTTAGAGAAGAGTTTGGGCTAGCAAGATTCAGCTGAATTGAACCAGAAAAGTGAGTTGATCAGTACTACCTTGTGTTCAGAAGGAGCTGTTAAAGAGGTTCAGTAGCAGAGGGTCTCTGAGGCTTAGACTAGAGTATACTGAGGCAGAATGCTGCAGGCTCCATCCTAGAACAGGTGATTGAATTAGGCAAAGAATAAACTCTTTGAACATGAATCTACATCTACATGTTCTATTAAGACAGATTGGTGGACAAGATACCCTAATGAGTTTCCTGTATCTTTACATATTTCTAAAAGTCACCAAAAATATGACCGTATCATAATAGTTCCATTATTCTCAGTTCTTCTTATTTCCTTTGACTGATTGCAATGTGTAGAATAGAATAATAAAAATGATTTATATAAATGGAAATTGCATTCACATTTCAATTAAAAATTGCATAGTGACAATAGAATTTGACAGATATTCATGTGTTAAATTATAATTGGAATATCATTGATGCTCTATTGGTGGAATGCCTGTTAGTACAAGGTAATTATTATATTGAGAGAAAAATGAAATTTGCATATACTCAATGATTTAGGGTCACATTAAATGTCAAAAGAGGTTCCAAATTGCATGTCATATGAAAGTATCTCAGACTAATAACTTTAGGATATTAATAAGAATAACAGAGAAGATAAATCATACACTTTTATTTTATAGCAAAACAAGTATTCTTAAAACCAAAAAAGACCCAGAAAAGCAATATATTAAGTTAAATATGAGAATAATATACAGAATATTTTCAAACTTAAGAATTATGAACTACATATTTAACATATTGGACCTTAAATGTGTTGCAAAACTATTAATCTAGAATTATTCCACAAGGTAAAAGTTTGATAATTAAATCTTGATTAATAATTTTTAAAATATCAGGAATATTCTAGGACATTTTGCAAAATGTAATATTATATCAACAACATTTTGAAGAAATATATCTTAATATTATATTTGAGTTATTATATCTCAGAAAATTTGAATTTGTTAGGAAAATTATTCCTTATATTAATATATTAAAAATATTTTAAAAAATGTAAACTTTATCTCCTATTAAAAATTTCTTACTTGAATTATTCTTCTTAACCAGTATATAGCAATAATGGTGTATATGATTTTGATACTAAGGCTCATAAGTTACTCTTTATGGAAATTTCACATATTGTCATACCAGTAGACTAAAATTGTGTTGTGAAACTAATCAATTCAAAATTGTTGTTCCCAGTATGCACACTAGGTCATCAGTTGCCTAAAAACAATAGGTATATGATTTTAGCAGAACTTTGTTGTGCTGCGAAAGTAATTTTTATTGGGGAATATATAGTATATAAAAATGCTTTCTTCCCAGGAAATTCTCAAATATAAAAAATAAAGTGAACACAAAACAAAAATCTTAAATGGTTGAAAAGAATAAAGAAGGATCCATAGATAGTTAACATGAAAATATTGATCTATGGGTTCACAGGTAAGAATAGTGCTCACTGCTCATCAAAGAAGTTTCCTGTTGCAGCAGATGTAAATGATTAAGGAAACCCATACCTGGTTAAGATGCAGAGAGTAAGTGACCACGGGGTAGCCAGGCCCAACCAATACATCTACACACAATGTAGCCTATACCCTTCCAGCTCAGGGAAAAGTGCAGAAGTTTATAAAACCAGAGGACCACAAGATTCCTGCTGCAAGAGAATGCCTATTAGCAAGTTGCAACCATGAAATCATAGCAATATGATTGTCTAAACAAGACTTACAAAGTGAAAATAGTAATTGATGTATAAATTGAAGGATAAAATTACACAAGGACTCACCATAGATAAAGAGTTATTTATAGACAATAAATGGCTACTAAGAATGGAAGAATCAGTCTTAATCTGAGGATGAGTGCCTTGATATGTTATCCAATTGGTCATCCCTAAGTACATGCATATATGAACAATAAATGGATTTTGTAGTGTGTGTGTGTATGTGTTTGTATGAAGCACAAGAGTCATAAATCTGAGAGAGTATTAAATTTAAAAATTAAGTTCAAATAAAATGCATTCTTAGCATTTTATTCAGACTTCAGACTTCAGAAAGAAATTTGAAGTTTTCCAAATCTAGTTCAAAGAATACGTATACTCACGTGAAAGAAAATGCCAAGAGAGTTAAAGTGAAGCAAAGTCTAATTGTGATCAGGTTTAAAAAGGGAAAAGGATTGGTTTTGCTTTTATCACTAGGAACTAAATATTTCAGGATCTCAATTCTACTCTATTTGACATCAAATTTTATAATGGCTCATATATGTTTATGTATATATATTTATATATAACATATATTTTATGTATAACAGAATACATATCTAGCTTAACAAAATGCAGGATATATATATAAAATATCCCTAAACTTCTTTGATATGTGTGTATGTGTGTATATGTATGTATGTATGTATATACGTGTGTATGTGTGTATTTGTCTATGTATGTGCACACTGGAGAATAGTTATCATTTAAAGAAGAAAAACTAACAATTGATATATCAAGGCCATAAAGGAAAACAGTGATGACTCATGACTGTCCAGTGTAATTAGTTCAGTGTAGTTAATTGGGTTAAGATAAAAAGGAATGAGGTGGCAGGTTGATATGGCAGCAATGTAATCTTGGTCGGATAGTGGCATAGTCACACATCTTAGCGATCATCGAATGTATCAGAATAGGGAATATCAGAGTGTACCATGTTCTGAGACATTTACACATAAGGTTATGTGCACCTGCATACATATTCTGTAGATGGGAAAAAATCTGTAAATAACAGTGACTAAAAGTTATACCAGAAAGTTCTGATTCTAAATGAGAAGTTTATAGCCGACTATCACATTACAGATGCCAATACACATTCTGTGTTGTCCTGGCTACTCTATAGCCAAGGTTTTATGAGCAATCTTACTTATGATGCTCTGTAAAGTGCCCTTCAGTATCAGATTTTAACCACATTTGATAAAGTAACATTCATTAAACTTGTAATCTATATTTAACTTGTCATATGTTTTCTGTTCTTCAGTTTGTTTGCCTGGAATATCAAAATATGTCGCCTTTCACATCTTCTGTCAGTTATACACACAAGTCTATTTGCAAACACATTACAGTGATTCAGTAAATGATGACTGTAAACAAGAGATCAAGTCCTGTCTCTCATTTGAGATGATGTTTATACTTAATGGAATGCAATTTAGGCTATTCACAAAAAACAATGTTACATATCATTTAATCCATCAGCTTTTTCAACTTTGTTGAGCTGGTGATCGTATTAAGATAACTAATGCACAGAATATTCTTTTTGTGAATTTATCAGCTATACAACAGTTCATGTTTGTCTACCATGTAAATTATAATACAAAAGCATGAAATCATACATAATAGCAGAAGTCTAACAGAGATATTCATTTGTATGTACACACACACACACACATATAGTATTTGATTAGTAGATATTGTATTGATACAAGCTTACTAAACCCATTAAAACGTCATTTTCCTACTTAAAAGCATTAATATAATAACACTCAATGCCTGAGGATATTATCAAATGAGATTACTATATACTATACTTCCATTTGAAAGTATTCTGTGGCATAGAAATTCATGTTTATTTTGAAATATTTCATTTTATAGTTAGATAAATATCTTAAAAATAGATAGGTTGATAACATTACTACTCAAATCATATTTTATCCTATGTTTCAAACTGAAAATATATTCCAGAGTCTGAACATGTTTACTATTTTTAGCTATAAATATAAGGCTAATAATTATAATTGTAACATTTATAAAATTGATGTATTATCAATCATAAAATAAAAAGGACTTAAAATAATACTGTGTTACATATGTCTATTCAAGTCACAATTATATCAGGTAGAATCCTATCTATAGATGATTCAGATATTAAAATCAGTTTTGTATACATTGATAATTTTAATTACATTCTCTAATACCAATAATGGCAATCACAGTTATATAAAATAATATTATAGAAGCAAAAGCTCTGCCATGTGAGGAAAAGATGTTTAGAGAAAGAAACCCTTATTACTGTCAGTGGAGATGCAAATTAATACAGTCATTGTGAAAATAAGTTTAGAGATTTCTCAATATTTCTTAAAAATAAAACTGCTGCGTAACCTTACAATCACACTGTAGGGCATAAATCTAAAGAAACTCACAGTCTACCACAGAGATATTTGCACAACTGTGTTTATTGATGTTTTATTTATATAGCAAAGTAATGGAACCAGCTTAGCAAATCATCAACATAGGAATAGATAATAGATATTAATATATCTATATGTGTGTATACATATGTCTATATATAAACCACATGTCTTTTTAACATTAAATCATAAAATTTGCTGGAAAGTGAATGGATTTGGAATATAAAATATTAATACATGTCACACAATCAGAAAGTAAAAGCAGCATGTTTTCATCAAATGCTGAGTCTACCAAATAATATATGTATATATGTAAACAAATGAACATGTGGATACTATACAGCATGCACAAAAGAGATCAAGACAGGCAAAATACTAGGAGACAAGGAAGGCGTGAATGCAAGTAATGAATATGGAATATGAAAGAGGATATAAAGGTAATTGTCTAGTTCTGACAGTCATGGATAGTTCATTTTTTGGTGATGAACATTATGCTCCAGAGTGAGGTCCTTAGTGAAGCTCCACTGCTTTCATACCAAGTGACTAACTTAACAGAAATTGTAACTGTATAGAAATATTGATCTATTTCTTTCTTATAACACACATAGACACATAAGGGAAAGAAAACTGGAGACAGAATCTTACCTTTGCAGCCTTTCACCCACAAGTCTAGAACAGTGTTAGGATATGAACAAGTGAAAGTAGGGGAAAAAAAAGATTGCTGAAGAACTGCCACCATGTTCCTGGAGCCGTACAAAGACTGGTAAAGTCAGAGGCAAGTAATTAGTAGCCAGAATTTAATTGAATGAGATCTGTCAATTATGAGAAATCGTCTTTAGAGAAAATCCAGAATTAGCCTGTCTCATTCATTAGACAAAGACACAAATACCCACAGTTATTTTAGCAGCAGAATGAAATGCAGCTTTTGTGTGGCATTTAGTCAGGAAATGTTGACCACAGAAAAAATAACATAACAATTATTGCTATGACAAGTTTAATTTTAATATAGTGTATATTTTTAGCTATGATTGTTATCATTTCTAAAATTTGTTTCATAGAAAAGCAGATGTTTTGATCTCAGTTTTAAAGATAAAATTTCTGAAATTCTAAGTGTGTATCAATCTCTTGAATATACTTGAAATGAAAAATGTATTTTATATAAGTCTATTTTTAATGGACATTTACTATTCTTCATCTTATGCAGTATCCTTGACAGCTATTTTCTTTCCTATTTTTCTTTTCTTGAAACTAGACTTTTTCCTACAATATATTCTGATTACAGTTTCCCCTCCTCAGGTCCTCCCAGATCCCTCTGACTTCCCCTCACCTTCTATTCAAATCCATACCCTTACTTTTTCTCTTTCCTTAGAAAACAGGCATCCAAATCATAATCATAATAATAAAATAAAATAAATAAATAAAAAACAAATGATCTGGAATGGGACAAAACCAACAGAAGAAAAAGAGTCAAAGAAATAACACAAGGAATAGATAGACCATATATATTTAGTGACACACACATATGCACACACACAAATCCCATAAAAAAGCAAAACTGGAAAACACAGAATATCTGCAAAAGGTCTGGAAGGTTAAAAAAAAAAAATCCCCTGACAAAGCATTATGATACCAAAAGCCCTCTAAAAAAAATTGAACAACTTTAGTGTTGACTGCTGGTCATGGGGCTTGCCCTTAAAAGAGTTGTATAACTAGTCAGACTCCATTGAAGACAATTATTTTTTCCTCTGGGAATGTTTATCAATTGGATATAAATTATGGGTTAAGAATGGAGGCTTGGGTCAACTTCTTCTCTCCGATGGGACCCTACCTGGCCCAGGCTTTTGCTAGCCCTGTGCATGTTGCCACAGTCTCTGTGAGTTCATATGTGTGTGTGTATGGTCCAGCTGTGTTTATAAGGCCGTATTTCCTTGGTGTTCTCCATCCCTTCTGGTTCTGAGAATCCATTCCCCCTCCTCTTCCAAAGGGTTCCCTGAGTCCTGAGGGGAGGGATTTGATGGTGACATTCCATTTAGAACTAAGTATTCCAAGATGTCTCACTCTCTGTACATTGCTAGACAGCTATTAAAAAAAAAGACAAGGAGAAAAAGGCACTGTGGTTTCCCAGTTCATTCCAGAAGAACCATCCATATACTTGAATGGCGTTAACTACTCTTAATAAGCACCCTCGCAGCACCAACAGAGCATAGAGTACATGTTCTGAGATTCTGGTGTGCAGTGTGTACTCAATCTGCAGAGTAAAGTACTGAGAGCAGCTCTGAAGGGGTGCTGTGGGGGTGTTTTGCCTTGAACTGAATTTCTATATTCTGCACTCAATGAGGCACTATCCATAAAATCTCAAGTAACTGTAAGAGGATTTGACAAAGCTTGAGTGGACATTTGCATTTAAAAAAAAATCTGTCAATTTAAAATGCAATAAAAATGAAAAAAATAATCAATAACAATGCATTTAAATTCACAAAGTCACTGGAGCACCTCGATAGCAATCAGTCATATTTACCAAGGCCATGTATGTAATAATCCTCCTGATCCTTAGATAATTACTAGCTCTGCCTCTCGAATTATCAACAGCTCTCATGGCTTATTGCCTCATACTTGCTTAATAAACATCAGCAATCAATAATCTTGCCACAGAGTAAGAGGCAACCAGCCAGTCAGGCCTACAGTATAAATGCTTCAGAAGCGATCATTACATTGGTGTGAACAGCAAGAATTGGCGGAACTGGCAGTGCTAATGGGTGAGGCACGAGGTAAACAGGTAATTTAGAAAATCTGCTTACTGGAATGTGTGGAGCTCATGGTGATTGTGGGTGGTACCTTAGTTACAAGGAAAAGCCACCCTTGAAGATGAATCTTGAAAGTATTCCCAGAGGTGCTCTGCCAGGAACATCTTCTCCAGTAACCCACTTCAATGTTTCACTGTCAACATAGCACATCCGGTTTGCTCCAAGTACTTTTTTGCCTGTCCAGAAAAACAAATAATTATTCTTTTAATTCACACACTGTAGGATGGAGAACTGGAATTTATATGCAAATTTGAGTATTAGTGACAGTTTGATGACAAGGGTTTAAAGACCAATTGTACTTGTCATAAATGTTTAAAAGCCCCTATTAGTGCCATTCTCATGAAAAATGAAATTGAAAATCTGATAAAATCTGTTGTATGAAAAACATCACATTGCTCATTTTATTCAATCTGTTGAGCTGCAGATTTTCACATTTTTGCAAAGGAACACTTGGAAATGTCACCATGAGGATTATTTTATTTAATTTTTGCCTCGTTACTAATAAATGTGCTTGTTATTGCAAATACTTTAAATTTACCATATATCTACAATTCAGGAGGCTGTACAGAATAAATATTAAAGGCAATGAGATTTTATTTCAACAGAGTTGATATAAAATAGACAGCAAATAACATAAGGCTTGAAGATACTAATTTAAGTTAGTGTGCATATATGAAACTAAAAGTCACCACAATTCCAATTACATTGATTATAGAAAATGTTTCTGACTTTAGATGGGCTTCTCAAATCTGAGCTTACACTGCAAGGTGAGTACTCTATTGTACCTTTGTGCAGACAGATAGTTTCTCAATAGAAAAAGATAAAAAAGGCTAAGACATACTTTTTAAATATTAAGTAAACTTAGCAATTAAGAACATACAAATTGAAACAACTATGGGATTTCATCTCACCTGACTTCAATATGACGAAGAACAACCAAACCACTGACAAAGCAGTGTTGATGAGGTTGTTTGAAGTAAGAACCCTCCTTCAGTGTTGGTGGGAATGCATATTGGTAGAGCTACTCTGAAAATCAATATGGAGAAACCTCAAAAAACTAAAAACATTGTATCCCAGGTATGCCACTCCTTGGTAAACTTGATATCTACTCCATAGATACTTATTCAGGCTTGTTCATTGCTGCTTCATTCAAAATACCCAGGAAATGAAAACAATCTAAACGTCCTTTAACAGATGAATGGACAATGAAAATGTGGTATATGTTCACAATGGACGACTATTCAGCTGTAAAGAAAAGTGAAATCATGAAATTTACAGGTAAGTAGATGGACACAGAAAAGATCATATTGAGGGAAGGAACCCAGACCCAGAAAGACATATGTTTCATGTTGTCTCTCATGTGAGGTCTCTACCTCTAAATTCTTGGATGTAACTACACAGCATGGCAAAATCATAGAAAGCATGAAATTTTAGAATCCACAGGTAGGACAGGCTTAATAGACCAAATGAAAAGGAAAGGGAATAACTGGGAGGGAACTCCAACTGGGCAGGTGGAAGGGGGGGTCAGTACATAAGAGGGAAGGAACTAGAAATGAATAACACCAAGATTGTTTGATAAAGCCATAAGAAATAATATTATCTTATATTTACTTAAAATTATGTACTTCTCTCTCTCTCACACACACACACACACATATATATATATATATATATATATATATATATATATATATATATATATATATAACATGAATCATAGATAGACATAGTCTAACAACAAAAAAAAAAAAGTACACAAGTATCAGACAAAGAAACAAACTCCCTTTTGCATGGTTGCTCAAGGTAGTCCATGAAACTCTTCAGACAATATAAATTATCAATGTAGTCCTCAACTGTGGCTCAGAAATTGGGGTAGGCTTCACCTTTTAAAGACACTGTATGCTTAGGATGCAGGACTCAGATGTTTAAAGTAGGATCTGACTTAAAACCTGCTTTCCTATGGTCTAGATTCCATCATTCCAGAAAATACTATGTTACCGTCCAAGACAGGGGAGTAATTAACCATTCCTACCCAACTGAAACACCAACGAACATGACAATCACCTGCAGAGTAATTTTATCTTATGCATTCATTCTGTTTCCACTAGAGTATCCCATAATTTCATTCTAGACTTGGGATTAATTTTAATGTACTAATTATATAAAGTGGTCATCTAATTATATATACAATTAAATTTATATAAATAATTATATATAACTACTTATATGAGCAAAATTAAATTATCTATAATGTCATAAGTACATTTATTGATAATCCCTAAATTTGCATTTCTAAGCCTTGGATCTAACCACAAATAGAGAAGTATATATATAACAGACCACAACATTGTCAAGGTATTGCTCAACACGATTCTAAAACCACATTTCAAATACATACTTCTTTTTTTCTCTCACAATCTCCAAATAATTGCATTTTACCATTTTTTTGTTTTTGTTTAGATGTTCCTGTTTTCAAATAAAAATGTAGATTTGGTTTGCTTTCCACTTTTTTCAATAATATTACCCTTCAGTTAATGCTCTTCCTATATAGGTAACTGAGTCTACTTTTTCTCACATTGTGTTCAAGATTATAAAACCATATTTTGTAATTTTAGTAGGCTACAAATTGTCTTCCTATCTCTTTTGTACTTTATGTAGTATATCATTAGGAGAACAATCTTGTTTAATTTACTTTACATTTAACTTATTGATTTATGTTTTCTTTTTTGTTTTTTTGGTGTGGTGTGGTGTGTGTGTGTGTGTGTGTGTGTGGGTGGGTGTTTTGTATGTAGTAATGGGCATGGTCCTATGTCTCCTGAATTATACATGATTGTTGACATCAGAGAACATCTATAGGAAGTCTAATCTCTCCTTCCAGCATTTGTGTTCTGAGGATAAAACTCAAGACACTAAGCTTGGCACCAAGCAACTTTACCCACTAAAGCATCTTACAGGCCCCATATATAAAAATTTAATGAAATATAGGTACAAAATATAATTTCCCTTCTCACAAGTTAATTTAATTGGTTATTTATAAAAAAATTACATTTATTTTCTTCCACACTATTAGTAATTGTTTTCATCGTTTCTCTCATCTCAGATTTTGTTATGAGTCTTCATATTATTGCATTCACTCATGCTTCTTCTGGAAAACATGAAGCATGTTTGTTTATTTTCAAAGTCTTTGCAAGTTCTGTTCCTCAACATGGAAAGGTTCAATCACAGACGACATCGAAAACTTTAACAAAAGCTATTTTTTTTCCACGAGAG
Organism: Cricetomys ansorgei; assembly: GCA_026225945.1. Taxonomy (NCBI): domain Eukaryota; kingdom Metazoa; phylum Chordata; class Mammalia; order Rodentia; family Nesomyidae; genus Cricetomys; species Cricetomys ansorgei. The sequence goes on from JAMJFZ010000039.1 coordinate 3,774,455, forward strand.
GCTATTTATCTATCTTAGCAAAAATGTCATATTTATGTTGTAGGTATTTGGTATTCTATAACATTCTCAGGTTTATATCTTTACCACTTGCATAATTGTGACACCTGGAATAAAAGGAAACTCAGTTGAAAAAATGCCTTTATATGATTATTCAATGGCATTTTCATGATTGCTAGTTAATGTAGCAGGGCTCAACCCACTGTGAATAATCTATTCCATTTCATTAGGATATATTGAACTTATTTGCTACTTTTTTGGAGTTCGCATAGACACTATCCTATTGACTAAACTTATCTAATTGTCTCAGATTGAAAAGTTGAACTCTCCTTGGCACTTAAATTCCAGAGGTGATTTTTGGTTGGGAATATAAATAAAAATAAATTACATGAGTCAAGTTCAAGTAAGAAACCTCTGACTTATGTGAGATAATAGTGGTAAGTAAAATTTTCAAATCTGACTTTATGATTTCAAAATTTATCAAAATTGAGAATAGTAAAATTGTGGGAAATAAAGGATACATAAAAATTACCAACTTTTGAAAATTGTATTTGCCTTTGTAAATAAATCTGCCAAAAAACTATTTCTTTCTTCTGTGATAACAATGTGTATATTTCAGAGATTACTGTTTTAAAACATATTATTTTTTTAAGTTTCACTTTTAATTTTTTAAAAAGGAAATACATATAATACACTTAGGTAAGTGGTAAAGCATGTAGTAACACTGAGTTCAATAACAGCATCAAATTATTTTTATTTTATTTATTTAGTTAGTTAGTTTTGTTTTTTTGAGAAAAGTTTTCTCTGCGGTAATTCTCATTGTCAAGGGACTTACTCTGTAGATCAGGGTGGACTCCAACTCACAAGATCTGTCTGCCTCTGCTTTCCAAGTGTTGGGATTTAAGATGTGCACCACCACCACCCGGCTTCAAATTATTTTTAAAAAGAAAATGATAAAATCTCAGAGATTGGATTCAAAAGCATTGACAAGTGAATTACATTGGAGAATTAGAAATGAAAGTCTTTTTAGCTTATTGGCAACCAGTAAAGGAACATTTAATCTTTAATCCAGCAGTATGGCTGCTGTAACAAAGAGTCAAATTGATTACACAAATGTGTAATAGACATTTGATCTCTGATCCAGCAATATGGCTGCTATAGGACAGAAAGAATGTTAGTACACACCTTTAATACTAATACAGCACACACATTTAACCAATTCAGGAGGCAGTAGTGGCACATGCCTTTAATCACAGCTCATTAGACAGAAGCAGCAAGGTAGAAGCTGAGGTTGAAGCAGATTAGGAGCATAGCATTGAGTTAATTCAGTAAGGCAGTTTGAGCACAGTCAGCTCACAGACAGTTCAGTTCAGAAGGAGAAGCCAAGAAGAGCAGAGCTAATCCAGAATAAGCTATGGATAAAACAGAGACTCAGAAGCAGATTGTTTATGATTTATAGTTCAGAATTCAGAAGACTTCTAGTCAGAGTGAGCTCAGTCAGTACTAGGTCTCAGAGTCTGAGACATTCTAGGTTTAGGTTTGACAATTAGATTGTATGGAGGCTGAACCCTTCCAAGTCTAAGTTTAAGATTAGATTATATGGAGGCTGAAACCCTCTAGGACCAGGGATTGAATGAAAAAGAATAAACTGTCCTCTGTCATGAACCAATGAGGATGATTAAGTAAATCAACAAATATATCTACATCTACATTACACTAAACAAAAATACTTGTAAGATGGACAAATTAGATTTTCTTAACTTACAAGGAAGACTCTATTAATGAGTATGACATATCCTCCCTACATAGTGAAAGAGTTGTGAATTCCTCACAAAGGAATATTCAGTTAGGTTAGTTCAATGCTTCATTTCTCTTATTTTTTGGTGAAGAAATGATGCTCTAGCATTTTTTGTTATGTACGTATTCCTCTTTCCTCAAAAGTTTTGAACACACCTTGCTTCCCTTTGAATTATACAACTTTATCTTTAGAACTGCAAGTCTCAAAAAATTATTGCAACTGGTCAATAGAGACATGTCACATTATGGAGAGTTATTAAGCATTAAAATACTACCTATCTACATTTAATGGACATACCTATAGCTCATCTTTTTAAGATATATTCAAACAGTATAAATCAGAAAGCAATATAGGCAGGCCTGAAGCCAATCACAGATTTTGCTGTCTATGTTGAATTATAGGAAATCTATTACTGTTTTTACCAATTCCATCCCACTCATTAAAATATTGTTATATTGGACTAGCATGGTTATTTTTATTTTTCTGAGTAACTCTTCCTTTCTCAGTTAAATCAATAGGATTTGCTATTAACATGTGCAAAGACACACATTAACTTTCCTATATATGTGATATGTAGAGGGAGACCTGAATATTGAATGGCTAAAGCATGGAAACAATTAATTTGAAAAATGTCTACTTGAAATTTATATGAGAGAAAAAACTACTCAAATAAACAGAGTACTCTGAATAGGTCTCTAAATTCTTGGACAACTAGTTTACTGTTTATAAAACTACTTGATTATTTTTTAAGTAAGTAAATACTCAGAATCATTAAGTGACACACATCCATGACTCTGATATGCTTTCTTATAAAATAATGCAGTCACATGTAAATACAATCATTACTTTTTGTTATGCCATCTATTACAATAATTTCTTTTATGCTAATTTTTATTGACATACTGAGAACTGAACCCAGAATCTTCTCAATGCAGAGAATTCATTCTTTTGAGACTAATTCTTTCTAAAATTCCCAGGATCGCTTAACCTTAATGTCTTTGTATCATAGCTTACTTAGTGGCCAGATTAGAGACATTTGCCATTATCACCAACTTTGTTTCTAGTTAAACTCATCTCTTGGTTCTGGGGAGATGTCTCAGCTCTAAAGTGATTGACATGAAAGCATGAACACCTGTGGCTTCATCCATGTAGAAAACTATGCATGATGACCATCACTTGTATTACTAGCAAGAAGGAGGAAGAGACAAGCATGTACCTGAGGTACACTGGCCAGCCAAACTGTCCTGTAGGTGAACGCCAAGTCCTGGTATAGACTGCTTAAATAACAAAGTACATGGTTCTTGAGGAATTTCACAGACTTCTGGCTTCCACACATGTGCACCCATCCACATGCAGGCATATGTATACACACACATGCTAAAACACACACACAGAAGCACAAAGAGACAGAGAGAACCTAAATATTTTCGAAAAATCTCAGTGGGGCTCTGAATACTCTACTTCCCATCTGAATTTAGCTTACTCAAATGTGTACGGTTCAAACCGACAAAGCCAAAATAAAGGCTCTTAAATGATATAGCTGAGTAGTTGTCAGTGAAATTAAAGATGATACACTAATATTTCAAAATAATTTTCCATTGAACAGAATGATTAGTAAAAGAGTCATCATTTCAACAATAAATATAATAATGATAAAATTCAGTAAAGTAATTAATAATATAACTTTAATATAATTTAGAAAAAAATGCGTATGCTTACAGTTTTATAAAGAAATGCTATGATATGCAAGAAATGAGATATAGCTTATAGTTTGTGTATATGTAATAGTAACAGATATATACACATGTAATTATATATGTATGCATACAAGGCATTTACTTTGCTCTTTGCTTTTGTTAGAAATTTCCCTTCATCTTTCTTTCTTTACACCTGATCAGATAGTGTTTTCTATCTCACACTGCACATATTAACTTTTATGCGAGTTTTCATATTTTATCCTCAGTATAGATATTAAATTAATTTAGAGACATATATGCACAAATGAGCCTCTATATTCTTTTGCTCATTGTCCATGTATTATAATCCTCCCTCAAACAAATCTCTGAAATTCATAAAAGACAGCACATCCAATTACACTATTTGGTCTTTCTATTTAGCTCAGAAACATATTTCTGATAACAGTAAATATATTTTCATATACATATAGTACACATACATGAGTATGAACGCATGTACACATGACTGAACATGTGTGTGAAGGCCAGAAGTTAACTTTGAATGTTCTCCATTGCTTATCACCTTACTTGCTTTTCTTTTCTGCTTATTTATCTATTTATTTGTCTCTCTATCTATCACCTATCTATCTACTTCTTTATTTAAATAGGGTCTTTCACTAGACATAGGGATCTTAATAGAGGCTTGCTATCCAGAAAAATGGGGGATTCATTTGTCTTGCCCACCAAGTGCTGGATTTTGTTTGGTTTTAAGAAATGAAATTTCAGGTGCTCATGTTTGCAAACCAAGTGCTTAACTCACTGCTCTGTCTTCCCAGCCAATTATCTGCTTTTTTAAATGATGATTACACATTCAGTTGTTGACTCAATCGAACAGAAGCTTAAAGAATTCACAAGTATGTAACTGAAATATGTGTATGTATGTGGTTTGCTAGATGAGACTGGTGTTTTTATATTTTGTAGAGAGTGTACTCATCAGACATCCATTGAATTTTCTTCAGTTGTTCAGAAACATTTGGCAACTTATGTAAAAAAAAAAATCTATGTGGATTTTTAAAAGTCATCAAACTGACACTATTTTTAGTATGGTGAATTTTTAATTCATGTAATTCTAAAGAAACTCATAATCATATTTTACTTTCAAATGATCCAGTGAAATTTTTAGCTTAATTGGTTACTCATTAAAGCAAGGATACAACTAAAAGTTGATTATTTAATTTCTGTAATAATTTATATTTTTAATATAAATATAAAGATAGATGACCAGAATAAATTTTTGAAGCTCCTGTATCTTTGTATAAGAGTTCAAATCAATGCAATAAATCATTTATGTTAACTTACTAAGTATGTACGAGAATAGAGGGAAAATTCAAAAGATCATATTTAAGTGGAGAACATGAATGTGGTTCTTCCTTTTTCTTGCATCCTGTATATCCTTAAATGTACTGATGCTTTTATTTTAGAAAAATATTAAAATGAATTTTGCACACATATTGACATGTGGAGAAACTGATGAAGGAATCATATTTTGACATCTGCATGATCAATTTCATGGGAGTGTTTTTTCTATAGACAAGACTTACATTTTCAATAGAGCATCAAAATAAAATTCCCATTGCTACAAGTAAAAGTAGGCACAGGCAATGCTTTAAAAAATGAATAAAGAATATGTAGTTCAAGAAAGAATACTCCCTCAAAGCGGTCTAACCAGGTGCAAATAAAGGTAGAAAAGTGTCCTTATAAACACATACATACATATATTTAAAATATAAAGAACAATTTAAAGATTACATTGTATTGCTAAGTATGGATTTGTTAGTATGTCTGTGTGGGACTATGAGCATATGAGTGAAGTTGCCTGTGATAGCCAGAACTGGATGAATGATGCCCTGGATCTGGAGTTACAGGGTTTGTGAGCCGTCAGATGTGGAAACAGGGAAATAAACTCATCCATCGGTATTTCACAAGAGCAGTACGGAGTCATCTTTCCAGCATACTTTTAAACATATTAACTATATTTAACTTGTTCTTTGAAAGCTATCTAGTGATTGTTTTACACATGACTTTTGGATATTGGATCTGGTTATGATAAAATACCAAGAAGGCTGTGCTCTTATGTTAGGATTGCCTGTAAGCAGTACAATTGTTAATTCTGACTTTGTAACAGAAATGATTTTGTTAGTTTTAAACAAATTCTAAAAGTAAAAGAAAATTTTATTTTCCGTACTCTATATTTAAGGCTTATTTCTGCATTAATAATTGTGTAGTCATGACAAACACTATTTAATAAAATAATAGAATTCAAAATATTGTCTACATGCTATGTTGGTAAGCATTTATAATTATGCCATTATGCAAGTTGAATCAGAAGCTTCATAAGTTTTAGAAAAGCTTGGGTCACACAGTGAAATTCTATCTAAAGAGAAAAAAAGAAAGTTTTGAGAGACTGATGGGCCTAATTTAAAATCTTATCTTTGAAGTTTAATTATTTAATCTAGATCATGGTCAGCATTTTTCATTGTTTGATATGAATATTGCAAACGAGGATGCCAAGTTGGCAAGAGTCTTTAATGAAGAGATGGCTAATATTTCAGAAAGAGTTGGATAATACGTTGAATGTTTTGTTAGGATTGCTAATGTGTGTGTGTGTGTGTGTGTGTGTGTGTAAAAGTCAAAATTTTAAGCTGAATGATTTATTTAATCAGAATAGGATTCAGTTACTTTTCTGCTTCAACTTTAAGAATTTATAATATGTTCTATTCATTTTATTAATAATCAATACAAAAGAGAATATCTGCTTTCGTTTTCTCATCCTGAGCAAGTTTTTTTTTTTTCTTCCCTGCAGTACGTACATTGACCGTTTTGAGATAGAGAAGAGTTCTTTTTGTTACAAGCCTCTCCAAGTCTCATGGTAAGAAAGAATAAGTTAAATAGAGCTCAGAAGAAATCATAGCTCCTAGGAAGGTTCCTCATCATTCTGCTAAAATATATTCTTTAAAATTCATTAAATGGTAGCCTCACACTTGTAGTCTCCTGGGCAGAATCCCTTAGCCACGTGTATGTCCCGCCACTGCCTATAGTTCCTTGATTGAGTCCTGAACCACCTGCAGCTGGCTCCAGGCCAAGGAACTAGGTGGAGAGGGCAACAGCATGGAGAAGGGTTGGGCTGTGGATTTACCACATCCTCTGGCTACCTTGGCAGACCTCTAGTGAGTTGACCAGCAGACAGAAACAAACACTCAAGAACACTCTTCAGGGGACACCTCAGCTTTAATGGAGCAAGTAGGGTAGTATCAAAGGTTGTAGGTAGGGGAGGAGCCTTGAGACCTTGAGAATTCACCTTGGTTAGGATATTCTATGTGGGAGTGGCCTTGCCTCTGTGTGTGTGTGTGTGTGTGTGTGTGTGTGTGTGTGTGTGGGGGGAGGGAGTTTGAGTCTGGTTCCCACAGGGCAGAGAAAGCATGTTTGGTTAGTGAAGTTTTATATCTAAATTTGGCTGGGTTTTGGCCAGGGCTAAAAGGTGAGGAACACCCGAATGTCTGCCTGTTCTCATTCTCTATGGGTGACATGGGGTTCAAGGCGAGCTTTGACTCACAATAGCCTTTGGATCATTCCCAACACACAGATTCATATAAGAACTAATTGTCTCATGGAGACGATCAATAATAACAATAACAAAAAAAAAGAAGACATGAATTTGGGAGAGAGTAAAGTTGGTGGGTGGTTACGGGGTTGGATACGTTCAAAATACATTGTATACATGTATGAAATTTTCAGAGGATAACTAAAAATATTACTTTTAAAAGACTAGTTTTTGTGTGTTTTGTGTTATGTCTGCCTATAGCTTTAACAAGACTGTATCAATGTGCTTTGCCTTAAATATGTAAATCATTAAGGTTTTATCAGATCCTAGCTGTAAAACATGAGTATTAAATTATAAGAATTCTATTCTGAATCACAGTATAGTGATTACAGAGAGTGGGAGGAAAACAGAAAGATAAAATGTGTAGTGTAACAATTATCTAAGATCCTGAGTGTATTCCCGAGGATTGTACTGCATTCTTAAAATCTGTTCATCGACATCGCTGTCTGCCTTCCAGGCTGAGTCTGCTATGATCACATGACAGCTTCATGAACAGCATATGCTGTTCAGAAGTGCTGCATATTCATGATTATACTTGCAAATTACAAAAATAACAAAAAGCTTCTTAAAACATTTACCAAAGTGCATGGATAACACAAATTAAGTTTGCAAATTTTCTCACTATTCAGTATTGACATTCCTGTATTTAATATATTCTCATTTTCTATATGTGGCTGTTTCTAAGATTTGATTTCAAGGTCTATACTGTCAACATTTTTGTAAAATGTATCCTTCTGTAGTTTATAACTTCTCTATGTTGATTATGTTTAAATAAGCCCTTGTAAGGGTCATGTTGTTATAATCAAGAAAGTCTATTAGTTCTGACGATTTCTCTTATATGACACTGCATTACCATATTAATAATTGATTTTTTTCTTTTTAATTTTTTCTTCTCTCATACAACTTATACAATATGTGCCAACACCCCTCCCCTGCCTCTACTCCCCAAGTCCCTCCATCTCCCATCTCTTCCAGATCTACATCACATCACTACCCACAAACACCCCCCTGTTTTTCCCCAGAAAAGAACCATCACCCCAGGGTTACAGCACAATCAAAGCATGACATACCAAGATGGAACCAAGCCAGGCACCAATACCTTTATCAAGGTTGTACCAGGCAGCCCGGCAAGAGCAAAGGGCATGGAAGAGTGTCAGAGACACCCCACTCCAGCCTGTAGAATTTTTTAAGAACAGCAAGTCAGACAGCCAAAAGATGTATTTAGGGTATCCGGGAGGTTCTGAGTCTGTGGCTTTAATCTCTGTGGATCCCTAAGAGTGCTAGTCAGTTGACACTGTGGGGCAGAGTTCTTGACCCCTCTGGTCTCCACCATCCCTCTTCTCTCTCCTCGCTCTCTTCAGTGGAGTTCCCTGATCTCTGTCCCTGCGTCTTTCCATATGCTCCACTCAGCTGCTGGAAGGGCCTCTCTGGTAAGGACTGGTTTAGATATCATGAGCAGAACATGACATCGATAGAAATTGTCTCCGGGTTATCTAGTCTCTAGTTCCTGTCCTGTCCTGCAGTTTCAGGCAGGGATTCCCTCCTTTAGCATGGAGTTCTAACCTTCCGTTGTCAATGAGAATCTAGCATGGAGGATAGACCATAAGTTGGAAGTTTTATGGCTCGGATGGTTTCCCAGTCTCATCATTGGAAGATTTGGCTGGCCTCAGGGGATGTCCTGTTCAAGATCCCTATCTCTGATTACTCGGGATCCTTGACAGGAACTTCTGCCTACGTTCCTGTGAGTTTCCACTACACTGGGTCTCCGATTAGCCCCGAATTGTCTCCCAAGTATTTTCTCCATCCTTCTTGGTACTCTTCTGCTCACATTCTCATTCTTCCACAACCCACCTGAACCCTTTGTTCAATTTCTACTCTTCCACGGAGATCCCGATGTTCCAAATGGGCTCCTTCACGTTGTGTAGTTTTTCTATGTCTGTGGATACGAGTACCTTTCTCATTTGCTTAGCAGTTAATATCCTTAAGAAATTTTCAAGTTGTAATAGTCAAATTCTTAGAACAATGACATAATTTATTTCTTGAGCACAATGTTGAAAAATGATTTAAAGTAAATTAGTATTTCTTATTAGGATTATTATAGGATTTCTTATTGCTTTTATGGAAAACTTATTAGAGGAAAAAAGAAAATTACTGTTGGCATGCACTTTTAGCTGATTACAGTTAGGATTCTTGGCTGAACTTTTTATTATGAATTTTCATAGCTTCTAATATACTTGGAATTTTATTTATTAATATCTGTGCTTTCTTTGTCAGTTCCCCCCCCACAGTTATTATTATTGCATCTCTGACAGCTCTTGTACTTGCTAGTTAGTTTGACCTCTAAGGTGCTATAATTGCTGGTGATCACTACTGAATCTAGACTAAATTTTTAAATTAAATAAAGAATACCATGTGTATGGAACAAATTATACTGAATGAAACGATTATGAAAATTTTTATATTCTTGGTTGTATTGAAAAGGTTTTTCCTACATTATATGAAACACACACACACACTTATATTTGTGCAAGATTAGATACTTTCAATTTTTTTTTCTTTTAAATCAGGGAATGAAAGCAGTGGTCTCTTTATCAAATAATGTTTTGGGAACACTATTTTTGTTTCTTTCTGAAAAGCCTATTGAATATATTTTGCTTACAAATAATGTTTTATTTACTCTTTAAATCAATTTCAACACAGTTTTAAATGTGTTTTTAAACTGTGAACTGTTTGTATTACAATAGCTCTAGATTCGTGAATATGGCAGGTAATTCATTTGAATTATCACTGTGGTGTAGATGAGCGTTTGTTTTAAAGTATTCATTGAACTAAAGAAATGTTAATGAATAAGTCTGCAATTATGGGCCTGAATCCTAACTTGAAGTCTTTACTGATTATTTTTAGTCTTATAGGGCAATACAAAGAATTGGAATTTAGGTATGTGTGTGGGCACTTGTTCTTGGAGGATGCAGGAGTGGGTGTGCCCTGACCACTGTGTGAGTGTCAGAGGGAAACATTCAGGTATTGATCTGAACTGTTTCATTTTGTTAGAGACAAGAGGTATTCCAGTAGTGGTTAAGCTAGAGTAACTGCCACAAGAGCTGTTGGAAATTCTCATGTCTTTCTGTCCCGCTTTTTGTTGAAGTGTGCTGAGATTACAGGTATTTGGGACAAACCACCTACTGTACCTGGCCTTTACTTAGGTTCTGGGCATATGAACACAGAATATAAGGTTTGAAGGGCAAGCATTTTTACTTACTGGGCTTTCATCCTAACCTGAGTGCTTTTTATAAACCTAAATTTTGACAGTGACCTGTCACATATTGTCTAGCACAATATTGTTCATTTGTGGCATGGTGTCTTTTCTGAAAACCTTTGCAATTTTTGTGTTATTTCAGTCATGCTTTAGAAGTTTTAGAAGTACTCAAATAATATATAAAAAATAGAATGTTAAAATATTCAAATACATTTTTGTGTTTTAATAAATAATCTTGGAAAATACTTTAAAAACTAAGGAATTATTTAGCATTGGTAATTACTTGAATCTTTTAAATGTCTATTGGTTACAACTATTTCTGTCATGTAGAATATAATCACATATGACAGATGTAAGTTTCAAAAGGTAGGTGTGCTTCATTTTAATTTGGTGTACACTATTGCTACTTTAGCAACTCTTCAGGCTTAGTAGAGTCACCTCATGATTACTGAATTAGTAATTGAGTGAATAAATGAATTATTATGATCCATGACCCCATATATGTAATACTGAATGGATAGATAGCTTAAATAAATGATTTAAAGAGCATTATTATGAGACAGTATAGTCTGAGTCAGTCTACAGTCAGAATATATATTGAAGATTCCTCTACATCAGTTATTTAATTTTCTACAATGAATATAATGGCAGTCTTGTAAAAGTCTTGTGTTATTTCTTACTCACCAAATGAAAAAGTGTTCAGTTATTCAGATTCAACTGAGTAAAGCTGATAAAGATTTCTCACATTATTAAAGAATCTTGAACTTGTCTATTATATGACTGTCATTTCTTTAACTTAATATTACAGGGCTGACATACAGATTTATATTAAATTTAGGCAATCTTTTAGGTGTTAGTTTACAAATTCCACTTGTGAGTGACCACAAAAGAAAAACAAAACCCCAAAAACTAGAGTTCTTTTTTCTGATGAAGCCATGAAATCAAAGTAATGTTAAAGAAAAACAATAAAGGAATACATCTATAAATGTAAATTTCATTAAATTTCTTTAAAATTCATTAAAATACATGGAATAAAAGTATCACAAAATTGAAAAATATGACTAGAGAAAGAGAAGCAAAGAGATAAAACTGAAAAAAATACAGTAAAAATTTATTTTTTCATACATTACATGATAGATTTGGGTGAATAATCTCTCATATAATGGGGTAAAATGGCAACAATTTTCTAATTGAAAGAATTCATTTATAACATTATCATGAAGTAACGGCTTGAGAAATACAGAAGGATACTTGTAAATTGTTTATCTGAACAATACTTAATTTCAGCAACAAATCAAAGTTATACAAAATAATTGGATATTAGTTATCCATAAGGTTGGTTTAGTGTCTGGATCTGATGGCAACTTAAGTCAAGTATCTGTTTTGCCATTAGTTTTTAAGACTATGAAAACCATTGCATGACTTGTCACCCTACATTCATAGTAATGGTGACTGCCACACAGCTGTTGATTCTACTGGATACATCTAGTTATAAAATATGTAACTCTGACAATCACCTTATAAAAGCTAATGATTCTTCTTGGTCACATGTGAAGAACCAGCTGTTTGCTGTCTTCATGAAACTTCTTCCTTTGCAAATATTGGAGTTGAAGTTAGAGTGGTCTTAATGTCTTCAAATGTTTTATAAATTTGTTTTCCTTAATAGCCTCAGAATTATACGATTCTAATTTTAACTGACTTAATGAAATGACATTTCATCTTTTAACTGAACAACACTTAATTTCAGCAACAAATCTGGATCTAATGGCAATTTCTCTTCATTGAAGAGAAGCAACCATAGTATTATTTTCATAGATGTATGTGTAAAGTTTCTTTAGTTGCTGTGTACGTATAAGTCTAGACAAAGCAATAGCAAGGTATTATGGCTTTCACTAGCTCAAGAATTACACTGCAATAGTTTCACATACCTAGGTGATGATTCCCTTTATGCCCAGTAGCTTTCCAAATTATAAATTTGAAGGCTAAAAAAATAAGCAACAATTAAAAAAATAAATTTTGGTTACTGTCTCCTATTCATAAAACATGAAATATATATCAGCCATTTTACATGTTTTATCCATTTACCCACCATTAAGATTCACTGCACAGTGATTAATTTTAAGGATTAAGTACATACATATGCAAACCTATGGCACCATATATCCCACTGTCATAAGACTGATGTGATTATATTATAGTTAGTATTAAAATTTTCTTCTTCAAATTGATTATACTGAATTGTTTTAATTGTATTTTCTCCCTTTAATATAATCTAACATGTTTCTAACTCCAGATCTAGTTTTCCCTAAACTACTATATACCAGAGGCAGACATATCCTCACTCCTATAACTGTGAAGACCACAGCATTTTTATGATTGCTTCTGAATATGCATTTCTTGTCTTCATTGTAGATGCCTTGCATGAAATTCTGAAGTGTAGGCTAATAAGATAATATAAAACTCCATACTTTGTGTTCAATTCTCTGTGCTGATACCAAATAATATATCATTCACCTCCTACATAACTGTGAGATTTGCACCCACTGGTCACACTAACTCTTTGTACATCTTACTTACTTCCCTCACTGGTTACTCTTATTCTTATTTTCCTGACGTCTATAAAATCCAGGTACTAGATTATACATGACAATTTATTTTTCTGTGTTTGATTAATTTCACCAGCAAAATGCCTTCCAGGTCAATTGATTTGTCTCAAAGTAAAGTATTCGTAATTTTCTTAGCTGAAGAATGTTACATTATGGATACATAACCTATTAGTCATATCCATCCATCCCGAGAGAAGGTGGAGAGCTGTGTAAATAAACTTGAAATATAGGTGTCCTTTCTGTGTTGATTTCATCTCCTTTGTGTATATGCTCACTGCCAAGACTGATCAACCCTACAGTTTTTCTAATTAGTTGTTCCTGTCTTAGTTTGTAACAACTGGAATATCATTCCCTCGTTGATGGAAACAAGTTGCCTTCTTACAAACTGTGAATGACTGTTCTCCCTTCTTTTTGTATGTAACTTTTTTGTTTTTGTTGTTTCATCTTTTCTACTCTAAGTCCCCTAAGTTTCTCATGAATGTTGCTGATGATTTTTCTGTCATTTATTTGTTGGTCATTTTTATTTCTTCTATTGATAAACTTCAATTCCGAGATCATGATTGCTATGATTGCTTTACTGAGATTTCATGATATTTAATTGTATTGATTGTATAGATTTACCTTTTAGCTCCTGGTTATCTCCACAGCTCATAATTAACTTCTCTATTTACAGAGCTTTCTCTTCACTCTGTTTATTGCTATTTTCATTTCATTGCAGAGCTGCCAAAATTTGCAACTCCCAGGTGGTGACTTGCATATAGATGTGTTTGTCCAGTATTTTATTTTATTTATTTACCTCTTGGATTTGAGACACAGTCTTGCTCTATGGCTCAGTCCAGCCTGAATCTTACCATACCAAAGTTTTTCCTTAAACTAATGTAAATTCTACTGCCTTCATGGTTTGGTGTTGAAATTACAGACTCAAGCCACTCTGACCAGCAACCACCATTATTTTTAGATTATTTTTCCATCTTCACTTGTCTTTGCCCCTGTCTCAAAACTCAATTAGATGCCTTTCTTTTTTCCTGTTATTTAAAATATTATTCACATAATACTCTTGATTATTGTTTCATTACCCTCTACTGCTCCTAGCCTTCCTCACTCTCCCTCTCACTCAGATCTACCCTTCCAGTGATTTATTAGAAAACAAAGAGGCATCTAAGTGATAATAATAAAATATAATATAATAACGTAAAATTAAAATTAATATATCAGAATAGTATAAAACAAACAGAAGGAAAGAGCACAAGAGAAGGGACAAAACAGATACCCACTTGTTCCCACTTTCAGAAATCCCATAAAAAACACTAAACTGCAAGCAATAATACATATGACAAGGACCTATAGGGTAAAAGGAGAGAAACACACGCACACACACACACACACACACATATTAAAAATGAAAAACAAAAACCAATACTATAAAATTATATTTAAAAAAAATAAAAGCCTGACATGACATTGCAAGACATGAAACCTCCAAAGATACCACTGAGTTTGTTTTCTGTTAGCCATCTACAGCTGTGCATTCAATTTACACTTAAGAATAGTTTATTTTCCCAGTAAGACTACCTTTGAGTAAATTAAATTTTAATTTACAAGTGGTTGTCAATTGGAGTTTTGCTTTTGAGTTAGGGATTGGAACTGTGTCCTCTTCTCCTCTCAGATCTAAGACCTCATCTGGTGCAAACACATGCAGGCCCTGTGTATTCTGCTTGAGTATTCTGTATTCTCTGTGAGTTCATTATGTGTGTTGGTCTTGTTGATTTAGAGGGTTTTATTTTCTTGGGAACATTTATCCTTCATTGTCATTTCTTTACTTATTGACTTCACAAAAACTGAAGTACTGACAAAATTCTTTTAATCACTTTAACAAGAAATTCTGAGAATTTTTCTCAAATAGACTCTTGTTAATATGCTTTGCAAAGACATATTATTTGGGTGTGAGAATATGCTGTTTGATTCTTATTGATCACTGTTCATATAGTATGTCAATTATTATAAGTTTAAAATTAAGACCAATCTTTTGGTGGAGAACAGCAATCTGGCTAAATGCAGCCTCACTATTGAGAAGCACAAAAGAACAAAATTACATGTTTCTTCCAGAAAATAGAAACAGTGTCAACAATTGAAACAATAGTCAGCACATATCCTGCATTTGCTCAGTGATTATAGATCCAAGATATATGAGGCACAGTATCAATGGGAAACATAGATGCTGTAAGTTAAGTTGAAGAGAAAAATGTCAGTGTAATGATAGTAGCAGTGTTTTCTTAAATCTTCTTTGATTGACCACCCTCTAGCAATGATCATTCATCTAAGAGTATCTCTGGAGAACAAAGTACTTGATTTAAAATAAAAAAGACGGAAAACATAAAGTTAAGTGGGAGAGAAAGGGTGTGATCTGGGAAGAGTGGAAAGAAGGGCAAATATAAAGAAAATTACACAAAATTCTCAAAGAACTTATAAAAATGAGAAAAAAAAGAAGACAGTGGAAATAGATATAACAGTGTTTTCTTTCCCTAAAATTTCATTGAGAAGTAGATGGAAAAAGCATCTTGAAAATTAGAGAGAATATAAAAAAAAAAGTGGAAAAGCATAGGTTTCTCATTTAGGACCTTAATCATATGTAGAGGAATAGTTAATCCTTTAATCCATCAACATGTCTGCTCTAGGGTAGAAAAAATGTTGGTATACAACTTTAATCCAAGTATTCAGAAGGAAGTGGTAGAGCACAACTTTAATCCCAGCACTTGGGAGAAAGGGAGCAGAGTTCAGAAAGAGTCAGTGTCAGGCAGGAAGTGATGTCTGAGAAGAGTCAGAGTGAAGGGGAGGCAATGTGACAATTCAGAGGAGAAGTTGGCAGAGTGAGTCAAAGTGAGGACATGCCTAACAGGATAGAAAATCAGGCTCTCAGCTCAGAGACAGAGGATAGGACACAAAGGCATTCTAAAGCATGTAGTATAAAGAAGACAGTCTGAGGAGTCTGAGGCAGTCACACAGAGGCAGCTTGGCAGAAGAAGTCAATATCAGATGGGAAAAGTGAGTCAGTTTGAAGTTGAGCAGAGCAGTTCAGTCTGAGACATTCAGAAATCATCCAGAATTTGCCAGAATCAGAAGAGTTTGGCCAGAAACAGTAAGCTGGCTCGGAATATCAGTCAGAACCAGTCAGGTTGGAGAAGAGTTTGAGTCAGAAAAATAAGTAGCTAAGTTTAACCAGAAAAATAAGTTGATCAGTATGACTCTGAGTTCAGAGAGAGCTAATCTGAGTGACTCAGTCAGCAGCAAGTCTCTGAAGTTGATTAAATTATATGGAGGCTAATGCTGAAGCCTTCAAGGTCCAGACTAACTGCTTAAATGTTTTGGATTGTGTGGAGGCTGAAATGATCCTGGGCTCCAGGACTAGGACTGAGGATTGAATTATAACAAGAATAAAATGCCTTTTGATCCTGAATAAATGTCTACAATCATATTTTCACAAATATTTATTGAAATGTTAATTCACAAAGAAGCTTAAGATTTCTCTACATTATTTATTGAGATTCTATTGTATGAAAGTAATCAAATGAGGCATAAAGAGATCTCTGGATGTGATTGACATTCAGTTGTCTGATAATCAAGAATTCTGAAGACAAGTTTGAGCTTTATTGCTGGTTTATCTCTCTTTCCATAAATAACTCTAATGTGAAATGAGAAATTCTAGTGGAGAAGGCATAGAAATCAGAATGCATGAGATTGAATTTCATAAATAAAACTGAGATAAATTGTTCCTTCTCTATCTCTATTGCTCACTCTTCTAATTTTCTTTATTACATTCATTTGGAGGGTTGAAAGCATAGTTGAAAGCACAGGCAGAATATTGGACATTTTGTAAAATTGTTTTGATGATGTATGCTAAATTTTTGTTACATTGAAAGAACTTCCTCTAGATTCTAATACACTAATAGAATATATGTACATTTATAGGAGATAATTTATAGGTATACCATGTAACCAGTAGCAGGAGAGCTCTGTAATAGCAGTCTACAAGGAGGGGAATCCAAGAAGCTGGGCCCATCAAAAGAAGTAGGCCAATGATGCAGACCTAGTAGATAATTTAGGATGCTCTATCTATATTTCAGTTACTATAACCTCATTTTCAAAAGATATTTTGCTGTATTGAATAATATATACCCAGACTAAGGGATTTTGATGAGTGACTAGAATGACTCCACATTTACAGACTGAAAAAGCTGCTATATCATGTCTATAGGAAATCAAAGCAGAAAAAGCCACCCTCAGAAAGCATTAAGCTTGCCCACGGTGGAATCTTACCCTGTTTATACTTTGTTCAATATGAACATTCACTCTATTAAAAAGGTAAGTCTTTTGTCCTTGAATCACTGACTCATATTCCCTTTACTACCAACAGAGAGAAATACACTTATTCAAACTTTCTAGCTGCCTCTCAGTCCTATGTGTTGACCATCAAGTTTAACCATCATAGCAGGAGATAATTCTGTTCCCATCAACCAAAGTTTAAAATAAAATGTTTATTATCTCCAGGATATGATGAGATCTTCATAAGGAATTTGTCTTTATAAGGACAAAAAATAGTCCTGATATAATTTATCTCATAACATATGTCCTCAACATCTATGTTATGGTTGTTAGCTTGATGTTTCTGTAGAAGTGAGGGTATCTCTCACTCTTTTGTCTGTAATTGGGATCTTTTTCCTCTGACTGATTTGCCTTGCCCAGCCTTGACATGAGGCTTTGTGCCTAATCTTATTTAATGCTGTTATGCAGTCTTTGGCTGATACCCCTGGAAGGCCTGTATTTTCTGAAAGGAAACAGAAGAGGGATGGGTCTGAGGGAGAGGGGAAATGTGGGGGGCTGAGAAGAGTAGAGGAAGGGGAGACAGTACTTTGAATATATATTGTATGACAGAAGAGTAATTTAAACAAACAAAAAAACAAAAACAAATAAAAGCCCTCTAGCCCCATCTTCCTCTTTTACCACAGCTCACAGGTTGGCAAGGGTCTTTTTTTGAAATGTTGCAAAGTATAATCTTAGTTTTTTTTTTTTGTTTGTTTGTTTTTAATCTTTTGAATTAAGAAAGAAAAGAACTAAAACCTTTGAGCTTCCCCCTCAGAATTCCTTTGGCATATTAGGTGATTTCATTTTTTATTGTCATACAGCCCATAAATATACCTTCATTAAATTATTGAGCTATTCTAGAAGAGCTTTTGGAAGATAGCCATTGGCAATACATTTTATGTATATGTTAAAGGTATAGTCCCAATATCCTGTATCCATTGTTGAAGCAATGGTGTATACATGTCTATATGGTATCAAATCCATAATATTTACATAGACTTGCATAGCTAAACTGCCTATAACACTTTAAAAACTGATAGATTATGTCATATTTATCTAAAAGTAATATCTGCATTTTACTAATTTTAGTGTTCAAAATTATTTTTTAAATTTATGTACTTTATGTGCAGTGGTGTTGTACCTGCACACATGTCTGTGTGAGTGTGCCTGATTCCTTGGAACTGGAATTACAAACAGTTGTGAGCTGCCATGTGAGTGCTGAGAATTAAACCCAGGTCCTCTGGAAAGAGCAGCCAGGGCTCTTAACTGCTGGGCCATTTCTCTTGCCCCTAGTATTCAAAATTCCTAACAAATACTATTCATTGCTAACAAACACTGGGTTATCGGATCTCAACTAAATTCAACTAAATGTCATTTACATTGATAAATAAATACACACAAACATGCACACTTTATGTTACTGTCTACCACTAGTTTGAATATTGTTTAATTTTAATAAAATTGGGACATAAAAAACATATTTACTTTTTCAATCATTTTATCTCCTTTGAAAAATAGAATACATTCATTATATCTCAATTAAGATAAAAAGTATGCTTATTGAACCATAAGCAGCACAAATATAAGGAACAAGGATAAGGTAAAATTAATACTTTATCATCCAAGCTGGCTGTGGTGGTGCATGAGGGTAATCCTGCCATTTGTACACAGGGGCAGGGAGATTTATGAGTTTAAGTCTAACTTGGTCTACAGAGTGAATTCAAGTACAGCTAGAGCTAAACAAAACTCTGCCTTGGACAACCAATAATAAAACATCCAATGACCTATAATTATAATATCATTGATGATATGTATTATAGGAATGTTATAAATTACTTCTTCATATACCTTTATGATGCTTTTTAAATATAACATAAAATGAAACTGTATAATTTGCACCCCAGACCTCTGTTTGTGCCTCTCTTTCCCCCTCTCTCTCTCTTTCTCTCTCTCTCTCTCTCTCTCTCTCTCTCACTTCCTCTCTCTTTCTTTCTGTGTGTCTGTGTGTGTGTGTGTTTACACACAAAAATACACAAAGTTACATATCTACATTTGCTATTATCATTATGTGATTTGGGATTTGATATTTTATTTATTATGACTTCCAGGTAGGATGGAAAGCTTAAAAATGCTTTGAAAATTACTTAAGAGCAAACCTGTTTAACACAGAGTCTATAAATCAATCAAGTTTCTTTTCAATACTGATACATGAAACATAATTTCCTAGACAAATCCTTTAGTTCCAGGATATTATTTTTGCCATTTGGAAAAGGTCACAAATCAGAATCTAGAAAGGGGAAATATTAGAAAAGTCTTGAAATTATGGAAAATATAGTTTTGAACAAAATAATATTATAGCTTCTGGACTTGTACTGAAACAGTTTATTTATAATTTTTAAAACTACTCACTTTACTTGAGAATTTCATACAATATATTTTGATTATATTCTTTCCCTTCCCCAACTCTCTCTGATCCTCCTCTACCTTCACTCTGATGCAACTTTATACCCTTTCTCTCTCACAAACAAAATACACACACCATGAAATCAGATTTCTGTTGGCCAGCTTCTACAGCATTTTGGAACTGCATTGGCCTGTGGTTCATTTATTCAGTATCACTCCTCTGAAGAAAATTATGTTCCCTCTCCCAGCAACCAGCAATTGCAAACAGGATGAGACTTTGTGTGCACTTTCCCTTCTTAGTGTTGGAGTTTTTTCTGACTTGGACTTCTGCAGACCTTTGTGCTGTCACAGTCTCTGAGAATTCATATGTGCTCCAGCCCTGTTGTGTATGGAAAATACTGTTCCCTTAGAGTCATTCATCATCACTCACTCTTAAAATCGTTTGACCTTCCCTTCTGTATCGATCCCTATGCATGAGTGTGGTAAGGTTATCCCACATAAGGTTGAGAGCACCAAAGTCTCTCACTTTCTGCACTGATCTAGGTGTATGGTTTTATTTCTATGTTCATTGAGCAGAATAATAGCAATATGTTTTCCCCTAGGGCCAGTTACCAAGCTAGTCTCAGGTTCTTGACCTTATTAACAGTACCAGGTATAGCTTCAATTTCATGGATTGGGCCTATGATCCAAACAAAAAGTGGTAGGTTGTTAGTGTTACCCTAAAATTAATTTAGAATTTAAAAAAATCTGGTGTATTCAATTCCTTCTTAATTACTAATGGGCATATCACTCTCTATAGGAAAATAACTGTGAACATATAAAGATCCATGTCTAATTTATAAGAGAAAGTTTTAATAGTTACTGTAAATATGTACTACTAATAATAAAATCTGAATGTTGAAGAAAAAATAAAGTACCTCTCGATTAGAACATCTCCCACATAACCCCAAGATAGCTTTGGATCATGAAGTCTCAGCCTCACTCACACAGACCTATCTCCCAGAAAACACTTTACAGTGCCCCAGACTCTCTCCAAACTATCCAAACTTCCTCATCTTTGTTCTCTTCCTAGCCAATAATAATCACCTACCTCAACTCTTCTCCAATGTTTCCCCTTTTCTCTTTCTTTCCTAGAACCCTAAATACCTCACCATTTTGGACTGATGTCCTTTGTATGCCTCTACTCTCTCCAGAGGTAATCCTTTTGTTCCTGTGGGGACAAAAATATCCCTTTCCCATATCCCTTTCCACAGATCCCTGTCATCTGTCCCTCTGGAGCAAATGCATCTCCTTTGCAATAAGAATCTGGTGTGTCTAAGTATATTCTGTGCTGACCCTGAGTTCTTACACTCCTAGTAACACACTTCTATAAAGGGAGATGAAATCTTGACACACTAGTTCACTGATTATGAAACTGAAGACATGAAAAAAGCCTAAGAACGTTCTATTTACAAGAGAAACTTCATTGTCTAAAGACAGTGAAGGAACACAGGGAAGAATGATCTGAGAATTAAAAGATCATTTAATAAATAATGCAAAAATTATGACATAGAAAACATGTTGGATTTCAGAAGTAGAGAAAGAAAATGCATATAAAACAAAAATGAAATGTAATTATCAATGGGAACATTCACTTTGTTATGGTCTGAATTTCAAAGGGTCACCTTTCACTTCTCTGAGCCAAGAAAAACCAGATTCTGCTTCTTGAATGACTGTATTTTTTTTTAATAGTTTACTTGTTTATTTATTTATGTAGTTTATTTATTCGTCCATTTATCTATTTATTTATTTTTGAATTTGATACATAACTGTTGAATTTCCAATTTTTTCTGCCACACACTCCTCATCCAACTCCTAGCATGTCCTTCCAGACTTACTCTCAATTTCATGGATTTTTAGATAGATATATAGCCTGGTTGTTATATTTTCTGTTGTTCGTATGTGTATGACTTTGCAGATGACCATTTGGTCGCAGATACCTCTCAGCAGTCTTGCCCATCAAGAAGACTGATTCTCCATTTAGCAGCCATTAATTACATGTAGCTAGTCATCTATGATAGAGGCATTGTGTGGTTTCTTGCATATTTTCTAGTAGGTCAACTGGCCAAGTGGTATGGTAATTTCACAGATCTTATTTAAGCAAACCATACTGGTAAGGATTCTTGTATATAGTTTCCCTATCATATATAGAGGGCATTATCACGTAGCCCAAGTCTTATTACTCAGGCTCCTACAATATTGGTAGCCATCATAGATTCACCAGATGTAGATGTTGATTCAGTTTCAAACCTTTTATTCTTTTGTCTAATTAAATCATTGGTACTTGTCCTGGGGCCCTGGAGCTTTTCTGCCACCTTACAATCTAAAATATTTAAGTCTCTGAGATTTGCTGTTGACTGGACCATCCAGACTAGCTCCTTCTAGACTCAGAGCTCTACTGCACTCCACTAATTTTTCTGGTTCAAACTGATGTTCTGAGTCAGCTTACTGCTTCTGACTGAACTCTTGACTCTTGCAGATTCTGGGTGACTCCAGCGACTTCTCTAACTGAACTCCTCTGCTCAGCATCAAACTGACTCCCTCTTCCAGTCTTATACTGATTTCTCCTGAGCTGCCTCTGTGTCTCTGTGTCTCTCCCCCGATCTGCCTGCTTCAGATTGCCTGCTGCAATTGTTTGCTATAAGTAACTCTGCTCTGAGCTGAGACATCACTTAGATATCTTGAGAGTTGGGCTTATCCTTACTCTGACTCACTAACTCTTCCTCTGATTAGTCACTTTGCCTGCCCTACTAACTCAACTCAGACTTCATTTCCTGTGTGACACTGACTCCTTCTGAGATCTGCTTCCTGTGCTGCCTCCACACTTGGTTTTACTAAGGATTTAAGGCAAGGGCCACCACTGCCTTCTGAATACTGGGATTAAGATATTTACTACCACTGCTTTTTGAATACTGGGATTAAAGTGGTATCTACATTCCATACGGAACACACAGGCCTCTGAATACAGATTGCTGGAATATAGACTCTTCCCAGCTTTCAAACAGGAGTATTCCTCTTCAAATATTTTTGTCCTTTTTCCTGTGATGTTCCTGGCTCAAATTTTTCTTAAAGTGTGTTTCTTTATTATAACCTATTCTCACTACCAAATATATAGGTAATTTCTTATAGTTATTTAACTAACAAAATTAAAGTTTTATGAATCATAAGACCTAATTGACACTTCAAATAAGCAGTAGCTCATCAGATAATAAAAACATTTCACATCATTTATTTATAACAAATTCAATTTTGTTTCTGCTCATGATGTTTGATATCAATCTTCACTTTCAGACTTGATGAAATTGTCCTTATCATATGGTGCCCTGCCAAATACCATCACTTCATTTACCACCATAACATAAAACTTTCTCTCTCACTCTCAGCCAAGAAATCATCATCACTGAGAAAATGTAACAGTCTTTTCCTTTTGCCTGCTTTCCTTATTTCTTCTCCATTTGATGCAAAATACATAATGTATATTTGATGGTTTTTTTTTTATTTCTTTCTCCTAGGATTATGTTACCAAATATGGGGAAGTTGAGAAATCACTTCAAAAGTATGAAAAAGATTTTAGAGAGCAGGAAATAAAGTGTATTTCTGTTTCCTGTTGTATTTGTTCAGTTAGGTTTTCATCTCAGAAATTTTAGATGCATTATTTTCTCTGTAAAATACTTGGGGCAATGTCAATTTCTATACAATGACATGATATTTTATATTTTATATTTTGTAAAATATTTTATATTTTATAAAATGTCCTTAGCAAACTTTCCCTTTTCTGGTCTGAAACTTATGCTATCAGTAAGATATGTTTTCTATATGATATGACATCATAGTTTAGTTTCCAGTGTGGCAGATAAATATAAAATTGCTATAGTTTGGAATTCAACAACTATAAGGTAATCAATCACTATACCTCGTATATCTTGAAATATTTAAATGTATATACACAGAAAAAATTATATTTAGTATTTTCCCCTTTCTTATATTTTTATAAGCTGCTTTCAAAGTTTCCCAGAATTCAGGAGATATTGTGGCAATTATGTTTTTTTTTTTTGTCTAGTTTTTAAAGCTTACCATAGATAACTTAGTTGAATATCCCAACAGAATTAGAAAATATATTAATCTTAGAGACTGAATAAAAATTGGATAAATAAAAATTTTGAAATTATCATGCATTGGGGGCATGAAATCTATGTCCCGTTTAGAGCAAAGTAATCCACATTCTCTTGTTATCTCTTCTTGGCCAGTTGTGTTTCCATTGTGTTAATTATCATCCACTGTGAACAGAATATTTTTAATGAGGATTGAAATATACAATAATTTATAGGTATAAAAGTTAGTTCTTTGGGAATAGTTTAATACTATGTTCATTGAACAGAAAAATAATATTTTTTTTTTCCCCTCAGAGCTACAACCTAGCCAGCCTCAAGTTTTTATTCAGTTCATATGACCAGTCATGTGTTTCATCTTATGATGTGGGCCTTAAATTTAGCCATTCATGGTTGGTTACTCTGAACATTCATGCCAGTATTAAACAAGTGGGCAGATCTTGCCAGGACAGTGATTGTTTTTTTATTTATTTATTTATATATTTGCTTACTTATTTATATTTGTAGCTCACAGGATTCATAGCAGGATTAGAATGTTGAATAGTGTTCTCTCCTGGTAATGTGTGTACAAACTACTAGCAGGAGTGATATGCTGCTGTCAGGACACTACCATCTTGATTTGCCCAAGTCCTGTGACTCAAGGAAAATGCTTCATGTAGCCTCCATTGAATATGTATTCATGTGCACATACCCCCACACAAGCACATTCCTGCAAATAATTAAAAATAATAAAACTACATCTTTAAAATTATTATTAATGAATGACGTGAATCAAATCCTGTCATTTTTTTGTTCTGTGGTATTTTCTTAAACTTTTTCTCATTAGCTGTTCTGGAATTGTTAATTTCCTGTGACCTCTTGATTGTGGTTGTCCTTTTACAGTGACATGCTCTTTCCAGTATCCTCTGTTGAAGTGACATAATGGTCATAGATTCTTTAAACCTGTTTTTATCATGAAATGCTTTTAATTTCTCCTTTATTCTGGAAGGATAGTTTTGTTGGGTGCGATTGCCCACGTGGAGAGTTATTCTCTTTTCAAACTTTGAATACATCTATCTAGTCTCATTTAGCTTTAAAAGCTTTTATTGAATAATCAGGTAGTATTCTGATGGCCTTGTGCTTGTAATTTATTTAACTCTTTTCATCTTGCCGTGTTTAATATCCTTCTTTTTTTGTGTTCTTAATTGCTTAACTTCAATATACAGTGTCCCTGATAGCTAGTGAGGTTGAATATTTAACCTACATATTTCTATCATTTTTACTTGATTTTTTTTTTCACATGATTCTTGTCTCATGTAATGCATCACCTCCCTCAACTCTGCTCAATTTCTCCACACCAGCCTTCCCCTCATTTCCTCATTGGAAAAGAATAGCCTTCTAAGAGATAACAAATTAAAATACAGTAAGTTAATGCAAAAGCTATCATACCAAACTGGACAAGTCAACCCAACAGAAAAAAAATATGTAAAAAAAGCAGGCACAAGAATCAGAAACATGTTCGTTCTCACATTCAGGAGTCCCACAAAAATGCTAAGCTAAAAGATGAATATATATACAGAGGATCTATACTGACCCTTGTAGGTCCTGTGATTATTTCTTCAGTCTTTGAGAGTAAATAGTATGTGCCTTGCTTAGCTGATTTAGAGGGCCTTTTTTTGCCTGGTGTCCTCCATTCCTTACAGCTCTTATATTCTTTCTGCCTCCTCTTCTGCAGGGTTCCCTGAGCTCTGAGGAGAATGATTTGATGGAGATATTCCACTTAGACTCTCTGTGTAATGCCTAGTTGTAAGTCTCTGCATCTATTCTCATCCACTGCCAGAGGAGGCTTCTCTGATGATGACTGGATAAGGTACTGGTCTATGAGCATAGCTCAATATCACTAGGAATAATTTTATTGATACTTCTTTTATACCAATAGTGTTTGTGTTTGCTCTACTTTTCTAAGCTATCTAGAGTATGGTTCTTGGTTACCCAAGCAGTGTGAGTTCCATTTTGTGGAGTGAGCCTTAAATAAAATCAGACATTGGTTAACTACTTCCACAGTTTTTTCAGGTAAAACATAGGTCAAAAGTTTTGTGACTGCATTGGTGTTTACATTTTTGATAGAATGAAGAGTATTAGAATGTAGGAGTGAAGGCTCCACATAGGCACCAGCTCAAATTCTCCGTGTTCGATGAGTTGTGAACATATTGTCCTCTACAATGGAGACCTGCTCCCCACCTGAACCTCCAGTTCCCAGCCCCATTTGCCCTACTGTAAAATGTATTCTATTTTCTCCTCCTAGGGAGATCCATGTGTGCCCCCAGACCCTTCCTCTATATGTAACCTCTCTGGATCTACAGGTTCTAGCTTGGTTATCATTTACTTAACAATTTTCTTGCTTTTTTTATGAAGCATTAGTAATTTTATTTTTTCCTTTCATTGAAAATAGATTTCTTTTCAAACATCCTATTCTGATTATGGGTTCTCCTCATGCTAGTATCTCCACAATTTCCCTCCCATTCAGAAAAACAACTTTTCTGTCTTTCACTAGAAAACAAACAGGCATACAATAAGTAATAAAAATAAATAGATAAAAATTAATAACAGAAAAATTGGATTATGACAGAACAACCAAACAAGAAAAAAGAAGATCCAAAGTGAAAGCATAAGAAATACATATAGGTGCAGAAACAGGCAAGCTTTCACATTCAAGAAACACATAAAAATTCAAAACTGGAAGGCATAAGTCCTGTGCTTGCTGCCACAGAGTTTTGGAGTTCATATATCTGCCAGCTCTGTTGTGTCTAGAAGGCCATATATCCTTGGTCTTCTCAATCTCCTCAAGCTCTTATATTTCTTTCACTTATTTCCTGCAGGGTTTCCTGAGCCCTGAGAGGAGGTATTCAGTGGAGACATTTCTTTTAGGGCTGAGTCTTCCAATGTCTCTCATTATTTTCAGGTTGTCTGATTGTTGGTGTCTGTATTTATATACAGCTGTGGTAGAAGGAAGCTTCTTTGATGGTATATGAGCTCTATCAGGACAGCAGAATATAATTAGAAGTCATGAATTGGTACCCTCCTTTTACAGATAGTATTTGGTTTTCCCCTATATCCTTGGTCTATATAATCTCAAGTTCTTGATCTTGTTAATTACAGTTAATCAATGTTAGTTACAGGTTTCATCTCAAAGAGTGGACCATAAATCAAATCATATATTGGTGTGCTACTCCCACAAGCTTTTTGTTAGTATTGCACCAGTGAATACTGCAGGTAGGTTACTCTTGTAGATCAAATGGTTTGCAACTAGATTGATGTTTACCCTTTTCCTTTAATAGCATACAGAATACCTTCTAGTACCTTAGATATTAGTCCATAGGGTGAAAGTTCTAAGTAGGCACCAGCTGGATTCCTTCATTTTCAATGAGTTATGTACATTTTTGCTCCAGTAATAGGTCTTTCCTGTTAGCTTATGGAGAGCCACTAATAACTCGGAAATAATATGGATTGTTCGTGGGTTCCTTTTGGATCCCTTTGTATAGAGGAACATGTAATCTTTTAATACAGAAGCATGACTGTTCTAACAAAGGATCACATTGAAAGGCCTCTGTGATAGCTAGGAAGGGATCACATCCAAAGCCCTGTGTGAAGAGATAACATTCAGAGACTTGTATGATCCACATGGAATGCAGAAAGAATGTTAGCTGGACTAATCTCATCCTCTGTGTTAATGCAAAGTGAAAGGAACTTCTGAGGTTAAGGCAACATAGTATATGCCTTTAATCTCAATTCTGAGCATAGAAAATGATCAGTCAGTAGAGAGAAAAGCAGTAGAGAGCTCAGAAACAAGAAGCAGAAAGTAGAAATAGAGTGTGGAAGCAGAGCTCAGAAAGAGAAGCAAGAAAGACAAGAGGCAGAACTCAGAGAGAATCAGAGGGTTAGTTCAGTCAGGCATTTTGAGTACAATCAACTCACAGACAGAAGGAGAAGTCCAGAAGAGCAGAGCCAGTCTAGAATAAGCAGAGAGAAAGCAGATAGCTCAGAGTGAAAAGAAATCAGAAAGTTCAGCAATAAGTCTTGGAGGGTGAAACATTCAGGCTTAGGTTTGCAGATTAGATTGTAAGGAGGCTGAAGCCTTCTAGGTCTAGTCTTAAGATTACATTGTATGGAGGCTAGAACACTCTAGGACTAGGGGATTGTATTAACAAAGAATAAACTGTACTCTGCCATGAGCCAATGAGACTAATTAGTAAAAACAGTGCATACATTTACACCTACACCTTTGACCAAGAACTCAATTACATGTAACACATTTCTAGTATGAGAATTTCATTTGATGATGAGAGATGTCCAGTTGGGGCTCCAAATATTTGAACAATTTTACTTAGGATTGCCTTCATACATGTATATATTTAATTAGCTTCTACTGTATTAAATTTCCATTCCCCATTTTTGGCTCTCCCTGCCTGTATTCCCTCCCTCATGTATTTTTTAAAGAACTATCTATTCATTTTATTCGCCCACTTATTGACTGAATTGTTTGAGGTTTTTAATATTTAGTTTAATTTTCTTCCAGATATATAGGTGAAAAGTATTTTCCCTTATTCAAAAGCTTATTCTTTACTAAACTATTTTCTTTGCAGTACAAAAGTCTTTGAATATAGAGCTTTCACACTTCATTTTTTAAAGAGATTATCCTCTTTCCAATACATTTGGTATTTTTATCAAAATGTGGGAGCTATATTTGTGTGAATTTAATGTTGTTTGACATATCTGATTCTGGGAGCAGCATGATGTTTTTGTTTCTATATGGCTCACTGTCATTAAGTGAGATCAGGTATAATGATACCTTGATCATTACATTTCTGCCACGGATTTTTTTTTTTTTTTTTTTTTTTTTTTTTTTGCTATTTAAGATATTTATACTTTTGAATGAATTTGAAAATTTTATTTTTCTATTTATGTCATAAATTCCATAAGAATTTTGGTGGGAGTTCATTGATTTGTTGATTTCTTTTGAAAATCTAGCCATTCTTCTTTATATTAATTCCTGGTAATCCTGGAGTATAGGAAGTCTTTCTACCGTCTACATCTTTCTAACATATATTGTTAACATCTTTTCCTTCTTAGTTAGGTTTAGTCCTAAAATTTTAATTATTATTTCATGTTATAGTGAAATGGATGGTTTCTTGATTTCATCGTATACTGGTAGATAGATGTTTGCTTATTTTGTATTCTGAATTTGTTTGTTCTGTAATTGTATTAATTCCGATATTGCATTACTAAGGCAGACAGAATAGGAGAGTGTCTCCATATGGATTCACTGAGTGAGAGCAAAGAATTTCCCTGTATAGTTTGAACTGGGATATTTAGACAAATCAGAGCCTGGCCAGTTTAGCATCAGTCAATCTAGGCCTCAAGAGGAAATGCTTTCCTGTTGGCCTACCTGAAAATAGTTTTACGGACATCTGGAATTCACCCAGACTTATGATAACAAAATTCTGTTAAAAATATTTTAAAGAGTGTCTTTGAGACCAAGGGAAATCCATTGCAATCCTCATGTAGTTTTTTCAAGGCCTCTGAAGATTGGTGTAAATATTGGTGCTGATATAAATATAGTTTAATTAGCTCCTTAACTTAGAATCCTTTTTCTCAAGATAGTCATAGCATCAGGGGAGAGTTCATCAGCTCCCAGTTGCCATATTCCCACCTGTCTTTGGTCATTTACAAATATATGAACATTAGAAAAAGTTCCTGTAATAATAATGTAGAGAATTTATTATTAGCAATAATAATGATTTCAAGAGTTGTTAGTAGGATTTAACACTTGCCTAGTGCTGGAGGGAAATTTGATCACCTATGTGCATCTCAGTTTCATCTAGAAAAGGAATCAGGGGGAAGTTTTTGCTTCCTCTGATGTGGAACTGTGTTTATAGCATCATGATTATAGACTGAAGTTATAACTGCTTTAGTTTTGGCTAGTTGATGCAATTAGCAACACTGACATCTGGCAGTTCTACTCTCTCTTCCCAGTTCAGATGAGTTGTTGATATAGGTACAAAAAAAGTTAACTCAAAGTATTCATTGGAAGCCCAAGATTAGAGTGAATCAAACAACATGAATACTTCTTAGAAGCAAATAATTTGCTGATTTGATCCAACACACTAAATTAGTATTTTTATGGTAGCATCACCATAGGACTCTCTTTGGAACATAGGCAACAATAATTCTGATACTTAGTTTGTGATACCTTCAAGGCAATCTCAGTAAAGCTAACAAAATCCACTTGAAAGTTACTCTGAACAATACCTCTTTCCCATTACACCACTAAGCACACATACTTTATTACTCAGTTTCAGAAGGAGAAAAGTAAACTAACCAACTTAATAACAATATTTTCACTGTTTTCTTTTGTTTTGAGACAGGGTTTCTCTGTTGTAACTCTGGCTGTCCTGGAATTCATTCTGTTGATCAGGCTGGCCCTGAACTCACAGAGATCCACCTGCCTCTGCCTCCCAAATGCTGGGATTAAAGGCATGTACCACTACCATCCAGAAATATTATTACTCTTAATACAAAGTTTCAAAAATGTGTTCTCTGATTATAGGTTTTCTGATCATCTATGTATGATCATACATAGATCTCTATCACAGTTCTAGCAGCACCATCAATGATTTCTAGTGAATTATAGGAGCTTTAAAATGAAGGAATGTTATGATTAGAAAGTAAATGTGAAAAATGAAGTTTTGAGTGCTTGACTAATATCTTCTTTACTATAAAGTGATCCCTCAAAACTTTCCTGTCTTAAATCCAAGTAAATATTACTTTAAGTTGTGGAGCAAATCAGTGATCTATCTATTTGTATTTAATTCTTACATTTCTAGTTGTTTAGAATTACAGTTAAATCTTACGTCAACTAACCCTGCCAAATACATATTATGAGTAAATATCTTAGTATCAAATAACGAATGAATGGAGACAGGCACAGGCACACACACAGACACAGAATATATATATTCCTCAAGAGATATTGTAGTAATTTCTAATTATTACAACATTTTACTGATAATAAAATAGTTATTATGTGGAACAAGTTGTGTGGTCAGAATTGAACACACATGTGAATGGAGCCAGTGTGACCCTAGAGTGTAGACACTGTGGTTTATCTTCATGCGTTTTTCTCTCTCTCAGTTTCATTTATGTCAGTACCATGTTGCTTTGATTACTATAACTTCATAGAACATTTACAATCAGGAAATCAACAAAATGTCACAATTTATAAATAACATGGCAAGAGAAATGGTTGAAATATTATTTAGAGAGAAGAATGAGTATGAGTCTTATGAGGTTGGTGAGGTTCGTGAGCCCCTCCCAATATCCTAAGGAGTAATCTCTCTTCCTGCAGATTTTCTCGGAAAGAAACAATAAAGTAATTGTAGAGATTCTTTGCTTGTTGAGA
The DNA here is from genome assembly GCA_026225945.1 of Cricetomys ansorgei. Classification (NCBI taxonomy): domain Eukaryota; kingdom Metazoa; phylum Chordata; class Mammalia; order Rodentia; family Nesomyidae; genus Cricetomys; species Cricetomys ansorgei. The sequence goes on from JAMJFZ010000039.1 coordinate 3,805,797, forward strand.
TTTTTGTGAATCATCTATGCAGATTGGGGTTTCCCAGTGCTGTAATAAAGCAAGAGTTACCATTACTTGTGTCAGGAAACAAAGTATAGCATGGAGTAAACTACTGCAATAATGAGTAATTCTCACTCAAAACAAAACAAAAAAAATCACGTTTCACTCAGTACACACCCTGGATCAGGTAAAATGAATTTACTAGACAGGAGAGAAATCTCAGTGGCTAAGGGAGCTGAATGTTCTTGCAGAGGACCTGGATTAGGTTCCTAGAATTCAAACAGGGGATCTGAGGCCCTTTTCTGGCCAGTATTCACATGTGTATTGTACATAGAAACAAATGCAGGTACATACACATGCATATAAATAAATCTTTGCAACAGAATTAACCTTGGTTTTTAGTAAATTAATATAAACAAAACCATAGGAATAAATGACATGGACCAGTAAAATGTCATAGTTAAATGTATCTTAAGCTGTCAAGATGATTTAAATGAATATTAATTGCCTTCAAACATAAGAGTCTAAGATAAAGTACATTAGGTTGCTAGATATAAAATAAATTAAATTAATTCAAAAGTAGGATTAAAACTGTGTAGTTGAAGCAAAACATCTTTTATTCACAAGAAAGTACACATTTATTTATATTAAAATCTGTTTTCTTTTACTTTTATATATTTGTATTATATTTGTCCTTCATATTTACAAAAATAATTGATTAATGGTATGAAATAATGCTCATAATTCCTAATCAATCTGAGAGGTATAACAATTCTACTACAAAACTTCTTACTTAGTATAAATGGGAGAATTTGGAACTCAGGTAATTATACCATCCTCTGGAAACACATGGGAATGTTTTTTTATGTTGTGCTATTATAGTATTGTTAAATATATTTTCTTTTTTGCTTTGTTATACCCACAAACACACACACACACAAAGTATTTTCTGATTCAAGAAGATAGTATATACAGCATGAATTGTAAGAATTAAATACTGTCATTTTATATAATACTTCTATAAATATTTTCTGGCTAATTATTGAAAATGTTATGATTTATGCTTTATTATAAGAGAATGGCTCCCCATCATTATGACGTTTTCATGTTGGCAGCTATCACAAATGTCAATGAAATGTGTGCACATATTTTATGTAAGTATACAAATTACATTAATGTGACAAGTTCTACAAAAGATCTTGGGTAAAATCTGACTTTGAATATAATTATGCATTGGATCACAGAAGAAGGAATCCTTCATGTTTCAGGAAATGCAATTGAATTTGAAGTTCAAGCTGGAACTTGCAGCCTATATATATCCATCTACTCTGCTTTTCTAGCTCAATATTCAAAGGGAGAAGTAATGCCAACACAATGCCTCACATATTTTAGCTGAAAAAAAAAGTGGAGCAGGGGAGATGGCTTAGCAGTTGAATGAACTGGATGCTCTTCCTGAGGACCCTATTCAATTTCCAGCATCTACATAGTGGATTAAAAAGTCTCTGTAGCTCAATTCTCAGAGAATAAGACATTTTCATTATCCCAGTACATATTACCTCCATAGACACACATGCAAGCAGAATACCCATCCACACAAAATAAAAATAATGGAGCAGTGTTTTGTTTTTGTTTTTAATCAGACAATTCAATAATGTGACAAATATCAACAAAAGCAAACTACCTGTAGAGGAATAGGCTTGTGTGAAACCTAGGAAGTGTCTATTTCCCAGGGGTCTATATGAAGGAATAGTATTTAGAGGCCTGTGTGGTCCAGAGGGAATGTAGAAAGAATGTTAAGGATGTTAGTACACACCTTTAATCTCAAAAATGTAGTGGTAACAAACATCTTTAATTCCAGTATTCAGAAGGCAGTGGTGGTAAAAGTCTTTAATCCCTAGACAAAAACAGAGTGTGGAAGCAGGCACAGGAAACAGAGCTCAGAAAGTGTTAGTGTCCTATAAGAAGTGACATCTGAGACAGGTTGCTGAAGGACAGGCAAAGTGAACAGTTAGCAGAGTCAGTTACAACAGTAGGAGTAGTCAGACACAGGCAGTAATGAGGCAAGCAATGAAGCAGTTGGACTGAAGATAAGGCAGAGAAGCAAAAGAGGCTGACTGAGGCAGTATGGAGCAATGTGAGCAGAGAAGAGAGACACAGAGACTAAGACACAGAAGCAGTCTGAGGAGTCTGAGGCAAAGATGCAGAGGCAGAATTCAGTATCAGTGAGTCAGTTTGAAGAAGAGCAGAACAGTTCAGTTTGATGCAGTTAGAGAATCAGCCAGAGTAAGACAGCTTCAGATGAGCTGGATCAGAAACAGTAAGCCTACTCAGAAGGTCAGTTTAAACCAAGCAGTTTAGAGAAGAGTTTGAGCCAGAACAGTATACCAGAAGAATCAATTGAGTTCAGCCAGCTCTGAGTTCAGAGGGATCTAGTCAGGGTGGCTCAGTCAGCGGTGGAGGCTTAAATGTTTTAGATTGTTCAGAGGTTTAAATTTTCTAGATTATATAAGGACTGAAGCCTTCCAGGTCTAAACTGGAGTCTAGATTGTGGAGAGGCTGAAAAGCTACTGGGATCCAGACTAAGAATTGGTGACTTAATTAGCCAAGAAATAAGCTATTCTCTGCCCTGAACCAATGTCTACATCTGGCTTCCACATCTACAACTACCATGGTGAACATTAATGGAACTTTATGTTTGAGCTTTTTCTCTATAGAAAAATTGTCTATTGCCTTAGATGAGTACCTCATGGATTTGTGAAGACTCTTCATAAATTTGTTTATTGGGAGACAGTAATATTGCTTCATGATCATATTTTCTGCCTTTTTTCAGTGTGACACCAGGCTTTAATGGTTTTAACAGACTCCATGACCTGCTTTGATGAAAATTTTTACTGTTGCATAAGAGAAATTTTATAGATTGAAAAGAACTTGAGTGTTCTATTTTGATTGAAACTAACGAATTAACACTGCTTGCCACTGGCATAATCAATTAATATGCTAGTACAACAAAATGTAAGATGGATATACAATTAAAGGTATTTATCACACACATATATCCAAGCCAGCATACCTATTTGTGTGGTCTTTGTATAGTTTTATTTATGAGGCCATATTACTGAGGTTTCCTGAGCATAGCATCACTGCAATGTCACAGCTGTCATATTTGTTCTCTGGCTCTTACACTATTCTTACATCCTTTTCCAGAGTGGTCCCTCAGCCTTAAGTGTAGGAGTTGCATTATAGATCTAACAATTGAGACATGGCTCGACAGAGTCATATGTTCTCTGAATTTTGACAATTTGTGCATCTCTATAATTGCTTCCATTTGCTGTTAAAAACAAAACAACAAAAAAGTTCTTTGGTGAGAATGATAAACACACTTATTGTGGGTATAAAAATGAGTGTTCAGAATATAGTTAGAAATCATACTTGTTTAGGAAAATTGAAACAGTATATTCTTCCCTGGGATCTATGATCCATTATGCCATGGATACTTGTTTTATACTACCAGGCATGGATTCCTGCCTATTAGGTGGGCCTTAGGTACAATAATATGGGTGTTGGTTATCCTAATGATAAAACTGCTACCATTGAATCACTGAGGATATCTTACCAAGATGGTCATTGTCATGATTTGCAGGGTTTACAGATAATGTGGGTTTACATAACACTTTCTGATGCTATGAGAGACACTCCTCAAGAAGGAGGCTTCCTGGTCAGTTCAAGTTCCAGCTTGATTTTTCTGAGTACTTTGTCTAAAATATGTGTTTCCCTTCAATTTCTGTAGACAACAAATGGGAATGGCCATAGCCTGCATTAGTTTGAGAGTACCTGGAACAGTTCATGCCCCTAATGAACAACTTAAATGGAGGATTCCATAACCAGACACTGAGCTTTTTGTGTGATAGTCCCTGGCTTCTGGAAAGAATTTTGTCAGGCCATGTTGTATAAATCCCTTTAACTTGTAAATATATGTTTACTTATTGCTTTTTAAAACATCCTTAATGACATTTATCTTTTCTTCCTCCCTCTCCGTATGTATTACCCTATTTCCCCTTCCCCAGTTAAATTTCCCCTCGTTTATATCCCATTTACTGCTTTATAACATCCATGCCCTATTATCCACTCTGTAGTTTTCATTCTCATCTACTTCCTCTATAGTCCATTTCTGTTTTCCTGATTTCTGTATGTTACTAAGTATATACTCCAAGTTATACCCTCAAATCTAAAGATCCAGAGCTAGGACTCACAATGAGAAGAATGTGTAGTGCTTTTCTTTTTAGGTCACCAAACTCAATGTCATATCTTTCTGTACCATTAACTAACCTGAAACTTTCATCATTTCATTTTTCTTTGCAGATGAATAGAATCCATAAACATTGCATTTAAAATGTCCATCTAAGTTGTAAGTATGGAACTGGACCCTGTGGACCTCCCTGTCCACATGGGAGATGATGGACACTGGAGGCTTCTGGTAGTGAAGGTTAGCCACATAGTGGAGCCCATGGTGCTCAGCTGGGCATTTCTTCAGGACATAGACACCTGGAGCTCTCATCATGGGAAGCTGTTGTTGACAGCTAGAGAGTGTGGCCCTGTCTGTGCCTGAGTGTCTGCTTAGGAGCAGCCACTCCAAGTATAAGATGTGACTCTCCAAAAGTCATCCTCTTTTCCCTGGGATGGCTTAGAAGGGATGCACAGTTCTCCTGTCCTGTGCACCCACTGTGTTTTGGTCTTCTGGTCATTAAATTTGCCTGGGACTCCTTCCATGCAAACCCTACTGTGTCACCTAGTACATCCAGATGTTGACCCAGTAGTCCCAGTCACAGACCCACTGCTTACAAACAACTCCAACTGCAAATGTAGCAAGAATCCAGAGATTAGAAAACTGTATGACAGGGGCCTGGAACACGTATCCAAATCTCCTATAAAGGTGTGGTCCTTGGGAGGTCAGACCACCCTCCTGCGGACATATTCAGCTTGTCACTGGAGAGTTCAGACTTTCCTGTCACCACAGCATCCCGCCTGAGCAGTGACAATGACAAAATGCCACTCAGTGGGGCAATGGAGAGGGTACTGGCATATCATCCTTGACCTGCATTTCTGTTCATTACAGCTGTGCCTGCCACTAAATTCAAACATAAATTTTCTTACACACACTCAACCACTGACCCTCAATATTCTCTCTCTCTCTCTTTTTCTTCTCTCTCTCTCTCTCTCTCTCTCACACACACACACACACACACACACAAAATCAGTCATCACTGATGTGTCTGGGCAAGGGTCCAATGCTGAGTCAGGTGAAGATACTTGAGTTGAATGTTCATGGTCTTGCTAGAAGGCAGACGAATGACTACCTGAACCCTTCCTTTCCTTACTCACCTTGGCTCTCCCCTTCAGTAATTGGTTTCTCAGACATTGAACCCTGGTCACCAGGGTTGGTACTTTTTCCCACTGTACTGGTTAGTTTCTCTGTTAACTTGATACAAACTAGAATCACTTGGGAAGAGGAATCTCCATTGAGAAAATATCTTCATCAGATTGGTTTGTGGGGAAGCCTGTGGGACATTTTCTTGTTTAATGATTGATGTTTGAGAGCCCTGCCTACTGTTTATGGTACCACCCTTGAGAAGATGATCCTGGGGTATATAAGTAAATTTGAGAAAACAATGAGGGACAAGCCAGTAATTTGTGTTCCTTCATAGCTTCAGTTCCTGCCTCCAGCTTCCTACTTGAGTTCCTACAGAGACTTCCCATAATGGTAGACTATAATCTGCAAACAAAGTGATACATACCTTTCCCTCCCATTTGTCTTGAGTCACAGTACTTATCACAGGAAAAAAAAAAAAAAAGAAAACTGAGATGCCTGCTGGGCCTTCTCACTGCCTGTGGGTCTTTTCTTGATACTTCTTTATGAATTGCTTGCTTATATCCTGGGGTACAATAAGCACTAGCTTCTGAACGATTCAGAAAGTTTTGAATGTCCCCCAAAGGAGTTTCTTGTTTTATAGATCAGCGGGAGCCAAAGAAGGTTCTTGAGGAAAGGAGTTGGAATATTAAAGCTGTAACTGAAGCTCATGTGTCTGGCTGTTTTCTCCATCTGTCCATTAAGACTTTTTTGAGCATCTGTTTCATCCAGTCCTTCTGCTATACACCTGGCTTCCATCTTTAGCAGTGAATAAAGCTGACATAAATCCCTATTGTGGACTCAATGTTCTGGGGAGGAAGGTGGAAGGACAAGCCAAGTCCAACAAGAAGGTGAGTGCCAGGCAGGGTTAAGTATTATGAAGAAAACAAAGTGATGGAGCTTATGGTGGCCAGATGGGTGGGTGCCATAGTTGATCAGAGATATGACTGAGAAGACAATGATGGAGCTGGTGTTCATATGTAGAGATAGGAGCTTCAAGAGTCATAAACTTTGGAAACTGGGTGCAAAGATCCTGGGGATGGAGGCTGCTGTGCATCTGTTTATTTTATTTACTTATTTATTTTTATTTATTTTATTTTTATATAGGATCTTTTGTTGTTACCAAGGCTGATATAATTCATGATCCTTCTGTCTCAGTCTCTTGAGTGCTGAGATCACAGGCAGGCACACCATGGATAGTCACTATTTAAAGCTTGGAGGAAGCAGAGTTGTAGGAGGGTTCACCATCAAGACCTAAGACTGCTTTCAGGAGGCTGGAGAAGAGGAGTGTCAACCATGTCCTCTGTGGCAGTGAGGTGATAATAGGCAAGGCACACCCTGAGCTAGCTTATCATCAGAAATTGAGATATAAGAGCTGGGTTGATGGGGTGGAGGAGCTGTTGGAAGCCTGTCATCCCAGCTACTCCAGAGACTGAAATAAGAGGGACAAATATGGAAACTTTCAAGAAAGAAATTAATATGCAGAGAGAGTTTTGTAGTGGGTCACTCCTGGTTGTGGTGGGTGTCTAGGAAGGCAGTTCACATGTTTTAACAGGAGATGGTGTCCAAGAAGAAACTTAGACTCACAAGGAGGCATATGGACTCTTTGCCTATGTAACCTCAGGCAACTTAAAGGAACATTCTGCACTTTCATTTTGGTGTCTCCAGAATCAGCCACACAGGTAATTGACTACTGTGGTAATGATTTGCAATGGTCAGCTGTAGCAGTCACCTGAGGTGGCCACTAATATGTTCAGTTGTATTGTGTAGAGAAATATTTAAGCATTTAATCCAGAAATATGGCTGCTCTGGGAAAGAGTCATATTGATCTCTATGATAAGGCCTGTCTAATAGGTAGGAAAGGATCAAATCCAAGGGTCTATGTTGTAGAAGTTTATTTTTAATTGTGTTTAAAATATTGTCTTGTGCACTGTTGGGTAAAGGTCTGCCTAGGTCTTAGCATTTTGTATTGTCTTCAGGTGTTGGATTTATATGGAAGTTGATTGCTAATGATATGCATATCATATCAGTAGGAAAATATGAGGACTTCTGAATCAACAAAAAACACCTGGGCTTAGCTGCTTGGGGTTCCATTGTCACATTTGGTGTTAGCCATGACAGTAGTTCCATCTGCTGAGGCCCGGAAGGGTTTGAGTCTATGAAAATGCCTCCATGTCTTTGTTGCTGAGACACCACAGCATCTTGCTACTACAGGTCTGTATGATGGGATCACATTCAGAGGCCTCTGTGGTCTTGATGGAATGCAGAAAGAATGTAGTACACATCTTTAATCTCAGTGTTCAGATAGCAGTGGTTGTGCCTGCTTTTTATCTCAGCACTTGGGAGACAGGAAGTGGAGCTCAGAAGGGATCAATGTCTGATAGGAAGTGATGTTTGAGATGAGTCACAGTGAAAGGCAGGCAAGATGATGAAGCAGAGCGTTTCCAGAATGAGTCAGCATAAGGACATGCCCAACCCTCAAAATAGAAAAAACAATCTCTCAGCAGAGAAGGAAGATAGACACAGAGGCAGAGACACAAAAGCAGTTTAAGCAGTCAGTTACAGAAGCAGGACTGCTGGTGGAGAGACACAGAGGAAAAGACACAGGAGCAGTCTGAAGCAGGAAGTCAGGGGATAAGAGATAGAGGCAGTATGAGCTAGGAAGGAGGAAGACACAGAGGATAAGACCCAGAAGCAGTCTGAGTAGCCTGAGGCAGAGACACAGAGGCAGTTCTGCAGAAGTCAGTATCAGACAGGAAGAGTGAGTCCGTCTGAATCAGAACAACCAATTCAGTCAGAGAAATTGTGAGTCTTCCAGAGTCAGAAGAGTTCTATTAGGAACAGTCAGGGGGCTCAGAAGGTCAGTTTCAACAAGCAGCTTGGATAACAGTTTCAGTCAGAACAGTGAATGAGTTGATCAGTATAGGTCTAAGTTCAGAAGGAGCTAGTCAGAGTGGCTTAGTCAGCAGTAAGTCTCAGAGACTTAAATAAGCCAAAATATTTCAGGGCTCCAGGACTAGGACCACGGATTGAGCTAGCCAAAGAATAAACAACCTTTATACCAGAATCAACATCTACAACATTGGTCAACTACAATGGTCACTATGGAGGTGAGTTCTGTTCACTATGATGGTCAGCCATAGTGGTCACTAGATAATTATTTGTATTGTTCTCTGTGATTGTCAGTAATAGTGGTCACTGTGGTGGTCATAGACATGGTCAGTTGTGGTGTTTATTGTGGTGATCAATCATGTTATTGATTGAGGTTGTAAGCCATACTCATCATAGTGGTAGTTAGTTAATGGCCAGCTGTAGTATTCAGCTGAGGTGATCACTATTGTGATGAATTGCATTGGTCAGTTGTAAAGGTCACCACGGAGGTGAGTTGTGTTCACTGTGATGTTCAGTCATAGTGGTTGTCTTAGTTAGGATTACAATTGCTGTGTTAAAACACCAAAACCAAAAGCAAGATGGGAAGAAAGGATTTATTTGTCTTATATTTCTATATCTTTATTCCATCATTATAGGAAATCAGAACAAGAATCCAAACTGGGCTAGAACCTGGAGGGTGTAGCTGATGCAGACGACATGGAGGGATGCTGCTTACTGGCTTGCTCCCATGGCTTGCTCAGCCTGCTTTCTTATAGAATCCAGACCGCCGTCCCAGGCATGACCATCCACAAGGTGCTGAGCCCTCCCACATCAGTTACTAATTATGAAAATGCCCCAGATGCTTTACCTGCAGGTTGATCTTATGGAGACATTTTCTTAATTGAGATCCCCCCCCCACTCTAATAACTCTGGCTTGTGTCAAGTAGACAGGGCAGTGGCCATTGAAGTGGTCATTTGTAAGGGTCAACTGTAGTTTTCAGTTGAAGTGGTCACTATTGTGATCGATTGCATTGGTCAGTTGTATACAATCACTATAAAGGTGAGTTTTCTGTTCCCTGTAATGGTCAGCTATAGTGGTAACTGTGGTAAACACATATGTGGTCAGATGCAGTCTTCATTGGGATGGTCAACCATAGTGTTCATTTGATGGTCATTCATGTGGTCAGTTGCAGTGTTCACTGTGATGATGATTCATAATGGCCACTATGATGATTTTTTGTGGTGGTCACTGTAATAGTCAGCCCTATTGGTCATTGTAGTGGTTATCGATGTGGTTAGTTGTATTTTTCACTGTGATGGTCAATCATAATGGTGACTGTAGTGGTTATGGAGATAGTCAGTTGTAGTGTTCACTACAGTAGTCACTGTGGTAATCAGTTTAGTTTCACTGTGGTGGTCAGTAATAGTGGTCAGTTTGGTGGCTATTCACTCAGGGTGAGCCCTAAAAGTCTCTCCCATAGTGACCATTACACCTGAACAATGTAATATAATATGATAGTGACAACCTCAGCTAACTACTACAGCTGACCTTTACAACTGACTGCCACAGTGATCATACTGCTGACCACCACAGTGACCATCATCATTAGGAATACTACAGAATTCCACCATAAGTGACCATCAGAGCTGACCATCACAGAGAACTCCCAACCTGATCTCTGCAGATGACCAAATGCCTCCCTCACCAGACTACAAATGTCCTCTTCTAGTGCTTCATGCCTCCCAGGAAATACTGGTCCATTTTCACACCATGTTAGGGGAAGGCACTGAGGCTCAAGAGAAACATGGTATGTTTCAAGCTGCTCAGCTAGCATTATGTGCCCTTCACTGACAATCAGTTGTCCCTGGTGTGTCCAGATACCTATCTGTTCTCTCCATCCTGAGGAAACTTGATGCTCATGCTCTGAAAATCCTCTTATAGGCAATGCAGAGATCACAGAGTGTGCCCAGTGTAGAGTAAAATATGCACAAAATGAAAGCTGACATGTCCCAGTTTGACATTCAGTGAAGTACCTTGCTGAACAATGGGCTTGGACCTCCCCCATTAATCACTAAGAAAATGCCCCACAGCAGGATCTTATGGAGAGATTTCTTGAATTGAGGTTCTCTCCTTTCAGATGGATCTAGCTTTTGTCAACTTGACATAAAACTCACCAGGATATCAGACATTCTGTTCACTCTGGTATCATTGAATCCAGTTTCTGAATGGATATGGACTTTGAGAAGAGTCATGTGGCCTTGAATTTGTATTCCTTGTGTTTCTATGTTATGACTTGTGCATCTGTTAATATAAGTATTCTATTGTATTTTATTATTTGTTTTAATTACTTTGTGATTTTCCTACATATATGTCTGTGCATCACATGTGGTCCTGGGCCTGAAGTGGACAGAACAGTACTTTGAATCCTCCGCAACTAGAGTTACAGTTTTGAAGCACCCACATGGATGCTGAAAATTGAACCCAGGTCCTCTGGAAGAGCAGTCCAGGATCTTAAATCCTGAGTCAACTCTACAGTCCCTCTTCCACATTTAAACAAGGATACTCTGAGTGAAGACACTTCTCTTTAGGGCTTTATCCACAGGACCATTCAAGGACAGAAAGCAAGCCACAGCAACACCATCAAATCAAACCATATGCAGGAATACAGCAAAATGAGTTAACAGGAAACATGCACTACACTGATGACCATAGAAAGGACAAAGGTATATACAGAATTCACTAAGAGATTAACATTTAATCAATGTAAAATGATAATAAAATAAAGAAATATGCTAAAAGGAAAGTACAGGGATTGGAAAAAGAAATATAGCCAGATTTTTTTTTTAAAGGAAAGCATATGAGAAAAAGGAGGAAAAAAGTTTTAAAAAGCTAAAAATAACAAATGAAGTTTGGAAACCCTTTGGAATAAAAAAGAGAGAAAGAAAAAGAAGTTGAGAATTTTTCCTTCTAGCTGAAAGACTCGGATTTTGACAGAGAGGCCTTTTTCACATTCTCTTTGTTCTCACCAAACTGGTTGGTGCTGTGTGTGTACTGAGAGCTTCTAGCCTGGCATGGTAGAGGCACATGGTAGACAGCTCCACACTGTCACAAACAAACAAACAACAACAACAAAAAACAGACAAGAGGAAACAAAATAAAATACTTTGCACAGATTGTAATATGTTACCTAAATTTACATAAGTAAGAATTGAAGTATCCCAGCATCCAAATCATAGTGGCTTGAGACCAAAGCTTATGCTATTCTGATGTGGCTCACTGGGTTGTTGGTGGGGACAATAATAACCCTCTAAGTAAGTTACAAAATGACATAGATTAAAGCTTGCTTGAATGCACTTTTTGCAGTGTTAACAGCTTCTAATATGATAATATAATGGTTCAATGAGCAAATCATTTGGGAACAATGAATTAAAGCATCCCTAAGCTATTTTTTAATCAAAACTTCCCTAAGATTGTGACATATTCATGTGTTCCATAGTTTTGAAACCTCTAAAGTAGTAGTATACAATTTTATTTAGCAAAATACTTCATATGGATTTTTCTTTTTTACATCAGGGTCAGGATTCACTGGATCTTGAACTATGTAATACTATGAGAAAATTAACAGTTACAAATTTACCTGTGAAATTGTTCCTTTTACTTCTATTCTTCCTAATTTTCAGGGTGGTGGGTTGTTAGGGAAATTTATTTCCAGTTATCCTCATATAACTTTAAAACAACTGTTTTGTACAGTTTTGTGGGGAGGGCTGCCTAAGCCTTGGCAGTTTGTTCTATCTGCAGGTATTGGCTTGATGTAAATCTGTGATTCAGGTTTTTGTTTCCTGATGATTTATAACTGCTCACCACTTTCTGACAGAGCCATTGTGGTTCAGATAGCTTGCACTCTGAGATCTCCATGTAAAGAGCAAAGTTACTGTGGAGGAATTCTTGTATTGAGCACCCCCACCATAACGGTGACATGTTAGGCTGCTACAGGATTGAGGAATAAGACTAATCTACAAATTTCCTTCGTTATGCAAATAGGCTTTTAGGATGAGAGGGCGGAGTTTTTGTATCAATAAAACAATTGAGATCAGACAATTGGGTTTCCACAGTCCAAGATGAAGCTTGCCATGACATGAAGTTCCCTCTCCCAAGGTTTGCCAGGTTTTGGTTCTATCACATAATAGCTATTGGCTACAGAGAGGTGTTGATATGTTTTAGTTTTATATGTATTTAACTCCATAATTCAATGTTCCACTTGATTTCAAAAGTTTTCTAAAAGTAATTTTATTTCCCTTTGGTCTTAATTTCCTTATTTTAAAATCAAATCTTTGTTGTATTAATTCATTTCTGCTGATGAATTCTCCAGAAAAAAAAAATTGAGATAACTCTTCTCTGGTGATTGATTCTTTCAGCTTTTGCACATCCTTTTTTATTCATCTGAGTTTATTAGTTTTTTCAGTAATTTTGAGTTATTCATGTGGGAAGATTCTTTTCCTATCAAGTTCATTAATCTTTGCATGAAGACTACCTAACTTATTAATTCCAGCTACCAGACTTTCACTGTTATAATGTAGGTTAGCTACTTAGACATTTCTCCATGTTTGATATTACTTTCTTTATCTAGCCTAATCAATTTTCTCCATCATTTTAACATATAGAGTATTGTAACATATATATATATATATATATATATATACATATATTCACATATATATACATACAATGTATACTAATATACTAATAAGTAATATGTTACATTAATGTGTAATGTGTAATATTTAATATACAATGTATGCTATATCATATAATACATGACATATGGTATAAATATTATGTATAATATACAAAATATATAAATATATAAAATAATATGATTATATAACATATATTATGTAAATATTATATTTATATCCATTCCAATATTTTTTCATTTATGAGATTTCTATGTCAATCTTTATTGACATTTTTTAAATCATGAGTTATACGAGTTTTTCTTACCTATTTGTGTGCCTGGTAAGTTTTACTAAATTACACTAAATGATAGACCGTATGCACCATGGGCTGTTGTTTTATGCTACATACTTTATATTTTATTCCTTTACATATTTTTGAGTTTTGTCCTAAATGCAGTTAAATTACCTGAGACTCTTTTGTTTCTTTCAGTTTGTTGCTATTAAAATTTGCTATGCAAGAACTTATTGTTTCCCTAGCAAAATCTATTTCCTTCACTCAAGCTTAACCTATCTCAAGGTTTTAGTGATACATGGCTTCTAAGGTTTTCTGCTTTGAACTGGTGATGACAAATGACTTCAGGCCTTGGCAGTATTTGCACTCAAGTTAGGATTAGTGGGAGAATTATCATGAAGTATACTTTCCAATCTAACTATAGTGCCCCCAAACTTAATGCTGTTTTAAAGTGGTTTTCTGGACCTTACATAAGTCAATGATATCGAGCCAGCATTGTATCTTCTAGCACATAGTAGAGAGCTATTGATTAAAATCATCAAAGAATTATTATTCTTTGTATATTTATAAACTGTATTATTTATAAACTGAATGTTTTAAATTAATGATGCAATGTGTATTGTAAGAAAGATTTAGTTTTATTATTTTAATTATGCATGCTTCTATGGGTGGGTGTCTGCACATAAGTTCTGGTTCCCACAGAGGCCAAAAGTGTCAGATCCCCCAGGAGCTGTAATCAGAGACAGGTGTGAGATTTCCTGATGTAGGATCCAGGAGCCTAAACCTTTACAGGTAAAATATGCACTTTTTATTGCTGAACCCAAGTCCAACTTAATGTATCTTATTTTAAATATATATGTATACATATACATATACATATATATATACACACACACACACACACACACACACACACACACACACACACAATGTAATATATGTGCTAAATAACATATACTCTTTTGACAATATTCAGATGACGATATCATCTTAAGAATAAGAACAGCATATGCTTTTACCCACCAAGAATTCTGATACTTGGTAATTTCAGGCTGGAGAATCAATTCAAGTTCATTCTCAAGTGAGCGTCAGGCAACTTTGGGCAACATAAGGTGTTCTTTTAAAAAGCAATAGGAAACAGAAATTAGAAAAATTACATCAATGTATCAAAATACATTTATACATACATAACCCTCCCTTTTCACTTTGTCTTCTTCCTTATCTTTCTCACAGTCTTCATCTTTTCTGCATTCCATTCTTCACTTTCTCTTCCTTATATGATCCCATATAACATATATACACATTTGTATTTACTGTAAATGAGATGTAAAAGAACATGAGTTGTTTCAATTCCCAGAAGGTAAGTGGATGATCATTTTTATTTTATAGCACTTCTACATTATCCACAAATAATGGTAATCACCAGATACACTCAATTTTGCTTTTGCAATTTTAAGTAACAAATGAATTCGTTATTAGTGGAGATAAATTAAGCACCTTTGTGAATTTACTCTATTTGTGCTGAGGCTTTAATACTTAACCTGTGAAAGCCTCAATCCCTTGTCTTCTAACATATCTGGCATACTAACAAAATATCTTTTATATTGGATTCCCTAGCCATTTCTCCTCTCTAATTATATCTCTTGATCATGAACAACTTAGAATTATATTATCCTAAACTGTTTAGTGTCCATATGTTTTTCTACAGTTGTATAATAGACCACGATCAATATTCAACTTCTTGCCTATTTCTAATTGCTTGTATTGTAAATATCTACATCTTCTGTGTCCTATAGAATTTTGTCTCAACCCTTACAGATGTCTTTTGCTTTAATTGTGAATGATATTTTTTGCTTCAGTAACATTTCTGTTTATAGAACCATAATTAGCCTTTTCTCATTTAGGTCTGTTGCTGTCTTGCTAATGAATAAAGATGAACTACTATTAGGGAGAAAGCAGGATATTTTCTGCAATATCTTAAATGAGTCCATCTATGGCTAATTTGATTCTCGTCCTGTTTTTTGTACCCCTTCTTAAATGCTAGTTTACATTGCAATCACCATGTTTTTGCTTTTACTGAAAATGTGTTTTATTTAGTTCATACAATATTTTGTTTGTTTTTCTGGGTTAATTGGGAATCATGGTGTTTCAAGAACAATGCAGTTCCCCTACGTTCATCTGCATCTCAGGGAAGGTTCGGCACACATTTGTTCATGATAAATTGGTTTGGAGTAGGAAAATATCACAATTTGTACCCGGGACAGGTGGGCTTCCATGCAACACACAGCTGCATCATGCTGCATCCATGCTCCTTCTTTTATTGTTTCCTGTATGAAATGTACTTTCTCCAACCACAGACAGGGTTTTATTAATAGATTCTACCCATGCCTTCCAATCACATTTACTAAGTTAAAATCTACATGAGAGAAAAAGAATAATACTGATGACATCATTCATTATGCTCTCCTACTGGTGATCTGAACTCATGTACTCATTAGTTTACATAGTGTTATAATAAAATATTAATGATTTATATCTGAAACAAAACTCTAAACTTCCAAAAGTACTGTTTGCCTTCTCTTTTTGATTTAATTCATTCACAAGCATCTGCATGCTTCTTGAAACCCAGAAATGATGTAATTATTTTAATTTTCAAAAAAGGAAATAAATAATTAAAAATAAAGTTTCTAAAATCCACCTTTCCATTATACCTATTATCCAATGAAACATTAATTAACCTTTATTGATATTGATTGTGCATCTTACAGGTTTTTTTTGGCTCCTTCATCATACTTGAAGCATCTATCCAACATGATGCACTGAACATTTCTATTTTATATTTTTAATACATTTATTAGCTTTAAGGCATTCTCTAAATGCTTACTTTCTTCATTATCTTTAAGATACATGTAATTTAAAGACATATTTAATACTTATTTTAATTTTTTTGTGATTTTATATTTCTTTAATTTTAAAGTTTTATATATATATATATATATATATATATACACATATATATAGTCAATTATTTTTTTCCAATTTTTATATATATTTTCATATTATATAGTTGAGAATAAATTATTTTTCTCTATAAAATTAATACGAAAATAACAGGAACAAGTAAAATTTATTAGTTTAATCATTTTACAGTTTTTTTTTTACTTTGAGAATAGCTATATAAAACAAAGAGAAGAATTTGCTGTATTTAAAAGACCATAACATAAAATTATTTTATATTTTTATACTTATAAGTAATGGAATTCATTTTAATAAATATGAATTTTAGAAAATTTACATTCTTAAAATATATTAAAATGTGAATAAATTCACAACTTGGACATTTAATTAACTGCATATAATGTAAAACATTTTTCATCCAATACAAAATTAGTATACTCACATAAATCAATCATCCATTATACTAATTACTACAACAAATAGAATGAGTGAAATTAATGATTGCCAAATGTGGCTATAGCATTATTCAGAATAGACAGTGGGTATGTCCTAGAAATTTTTCACCATAAGCTGGTGAAAAACCAAATAAAATGTGGCAGATACATACAATGAAATATTTTTTCAGCCAATATAATTTAGTGAAATACATTTAAAACTAAAAAAAAATTCATAAAGCTCAAAAACTCTTCATTTTAAGGAAAGCTAGATGTATGCAAAGTTCATATAAAACCAGAGTACAATTATTAACATAAAGAAGGTAGAATTTGCAATCCCATGAAGATAAAAACTGAGATATGACTTGAAAATAAGGAAAAGGGACAAAAGTGGTACACAATAATGGGTCTAGATTTCTACTAGGAGTCATAAACATGTTTTTTTTAAATCAGTTAGAGGTGATATTTTTTCAACCTCATGGCTAATATAAAAAAGCACTGAATTAAATTTAAAATTGTGGATTTTCTGGTATGTACATTTACTTCAATTTTAAGTTATGGGAAAGCAAATCATTTGTTTCATGTAGTCATGGATTGGTTTTTAAGTTCTATTTTGCTTAATACATGCCACTATATGGCTTTCCTGGCATTACTACAAGATATCAAATGTTAGAAAAAGAAATGTTGTAAATGATATAGAAAGATAATTTAGAGAATAAAGTCATTTACTATTCTTGCAGAGAACTATAGTCAGATATTAGACTCTCCCAACCATTGTGTTACAACTGTCTTAAACGTCACCTCTGGGAAGTCTCGTGAGCACGCATATGCACGCACACACACACACACACACACACACACGCACACACACACACACACACACACACACACACACACATCTAAAACCAAATACAGTGGGGATGCAGCAGTGGCTATGTGATTAAGGACACTTAGTGCAACAGGTTTTGATTCCAGGATCCATGATGTAACACACATATTTCAGTTGTAGGGGTTACAACACTCCCTTCTGGTTTCCATGGACACTGAATGCACAAGGTGCAAAAACATACATGCAGACAAAATATTCATAGACATAGAACAAGAACATATTTTAAAATCTTTAAAAGATAACTCAGCTTAATATCTGAAATGTTGCAATCATATCATAATCTTAAAAATGAAAAATTACAACTGTGTAATTGATCAACAATTTCCAATTGCATATATATATATGTATATCCAAAAATGAGTAAAATAAAAGTGATAAATAGTTGTTTATTTGGAGCCTTTGAGAACTGATTATATAGCTGATTTTCCCTCCATATTCTGCATGATGACTCTACTTGTATGTTTGTTTTTTCTTTCTACTTTGCTCATCTTTAGGTACTTATTGTCCCAAGATTATAATACTGTATAGTCTGCAAAGATATGATGTCTTATTATATAGTCAGTTGAAAATGAAGATTTGTACAAATGAAAGTTCATGAGATTTTCCTTTAGGGATCCATTTCTGTCAATTAAATAAAATACAAACTTCTAGAAATGTGACATTTAGGAATACCCACACACATATCTATTTCAACTAATAAGCTGAGCTTTACTTATGTAATCTATTCCAATCACATGAAAGTCATAAAAGTAAGTATACTCTCAGAAGTGAATGCTATTACAATAAAATATTCTGCAATAAAACAATACACAGCAAAAATACTAAAGCATAAAAAGTATTGTGCTCTTGGTGCCTAATTTGCCAGCACTCAGGTCAGCAAAATTTTTGAAGATTCAATCTCTTCCAAAGTTTTCTTTTAACAAACTCTGGTTAGAATAAATTTATTGTAAATGATATATTATTCTCTGAGTCATCATAGAGATAGTAAAAATACAGAGGATATACTGAGAGGAGAATAAATAATCTTCAATGAAGTTTAATAAAAGTGATGTGGTATGGTTTGCGTGTGTGTGTGTGTGTGTGAAGAAAACTATGTTTTCTATGCTAAAACAGTCTGTGATCAATAATCCTGAGGAATCTATTTTTGATACAGTGTTCTAAAAATTGTTTAATTTTGAATCATAAAAGGGGAAAACTGCTAAAAGAGCAAGATTCCATAAACTCCTCTTATGAGGGCATGCCCTTGGCAAAAAAGAAATAAAATCAGTTACTGTTTCACTTATCATTGGGGTAAATGGATTTTCTGACTAAATAGACTATTTGTTCTAGAAAGAGAAGACCCATGTATGTTCTTCACAGAGATTAAATTTTAAGAATTACATACATAAAATAATCACAGAAGCTAAGAATTTATGATATGGATCCCAGAAGAGTGTCATGAAAATTAAATTAGAGACAGTTTGCCCTATGATTCCTTGGATGATACTTTATTATGCCTAAAGTTTGCAAAAAGATGAGAGCGAAGCACCACTAACATTGAGACCTCCCACTACTTCTCCTGTTCCTCAACATTGCACGCACCCTTGAAGTTGCTAATGCATTTTAATAAGAGATGAGATTTCTGAACTCTGTACAAGCATAATTTGACAATCTAAACCCAGTGTAAACTAAATATGAAATATGTATGATTACTGTTGGATACAAATACTCTATATTGCACTTCCTTATGACAGATTCATAATCAAACTTGGGGAAATACTATTATGCATTATAAAAAATAAATACTACGGTCTTAAAAACATTTAATCTCATGAGGACAGCAGATGTGCCAAAATTAGTTTGGAACTCGATGTATAAAGCAGTACTTCTTATTTTGTAAATATGTCATAGATAATAACATTAGCCCACAATTAACCCAATTCATTGTAATGTTTTGTTTTTCATATCATTCAGAATTTACAATAAACTAGAGCAGAGGATCTCAGTGGACATTTTCACTAAAGTCAAGTACAGTTATATTGCTTTAGTGTAACTTCTACTTTTTCAACAATTTTAATTACAAAGCATGTGAATCAAAAACGACCAGAGGAGGCAAGGCGGTGGTGGCACACTTCTTTAATCCTAGCACGTAGGAACTGGAGGCAAGCAGATCTCTATGAGTTAAAGGCTAGTCTGTCTACGAAGTGAGTTCCAGGATAGCCAGAGTTATAACAGGGAAACCATCTCAGAAAAAAAATGAAAAACAAAAACAAAAAACTACTAGAAGCAAGCTGTCAACAAGGAAATCTGGGAGAAGAATTTGCCTAAAATAGAGAAACCATCAAAATTATCTTGTATTCTAATTATATTTATTCAATATTTCATAAAAGAAAAGAAAATCAAAGGGGATTATCTATTACAAATAATATGCTTATTTATTTGTTACTTGGACTATGAGTGATAGAGTACCAAAAGATAGTATTCAGGTTAGTTTCTTTGTGAGCTTGATACAGTTGCAGTAATCTTGTAAGAGGAAACTCATTTGAGAAGATGCTTCCATCAGACTGTTGGCAAGCCTGTGGAACGTTTTTTTGATTGATGTTTAATGGATGATGCTCCAATCTACTAGCAGTGGCACCATCTCTAGGCAAGTGGTATTGAGGTATAAATGAATTCCTAGTGATTAGGCCAAGGAGAGCAAGCCTATAAGAAGCATACCTCCATGGCTTTTGCTTCAATTCCTGTCTCCAAGTTCCTGCTTTGAGTTCTTGCGTTGATGAGTGTGGCTTAAGTATAAGCTGAAAGAAAGCCTATCCTCCCTTAGTTGCTTTTGGTTGTAGTGTTTTATCTGAGCAATAGAAACTCTAACTGTGACAGATGCCATTGAAAATAAGTTTATGTATTGATGTAGTGCTAAGGGCATATTCTTATGGAACAGTTGACATTATTAGCTGGTCTCAACTTATTGACCAATATTGTCTTTTATAAAATAAGTAAAGCAAGTTATGTCTGTTGTTTAAACATAAAGGGTACATATTTAGAGACAATTTTAGAATGTACTTAAATTTTTATAGCTGAAACATGCATGTTTCTTATTGTTTGAACTCCTCTTGTGTGAATTGCCATATACCATATAACCTACATGTTATATGATATTTAAATATGGCACCCTAGTGTCTATTTTAATGATTTTAAAAAATATTTAACAGTTAGTTACATTACTAATACAGAGAGATTTCCCAGAAGAATAAATTAAATGATGAATGGTGTAATTTTCATTCATAGAAGAGTGGATTCTTCAAAAAATTAATTTTGAATTGTGATGACTTCATTTGTTTGTAATATAATATTCTTAAACATTACAAATGCATTTTAGCAAACAACAAATGTGGATTTCACACATGTATTAGTAACCATATAATCAAGATGTGATTGGTATAGCACAAAGTGTTTTCAACAATATTTAGATTATTGTTTACTTGAAATAAGTTGTATATTTTCTTAGAACTACTTCTGTTTAATAAATTAGAAGATGATCTATAATGGGAGGTTTATGTTATTTTATAATAATTAAAAAGATATCTGGGACAATAAGCCAGAATTTCCATCAAAATTTTTGACAATAAAGGAATTTTATTAGCATCAATATTATTACAAACTGTCACATATATTTATTCTATAAATATATTTATAATTTGTGTTATGTCTAATAATCTCAATTCAGAAATATATTTTAGTTCTTTGTATGTTACTGTAAGTATATGAGGTTTATCAAGTAGAATTTAAGAAATTTGTTCCCTGCACCCGAAGATGCATCCTCATTAGCACTTTTATCATCTACTTCTCTCTCAGCTCTAAACAGCAACTGTTTGCTCTTATATATTTAATCATGTCTCTACTAAAAATTTCCTATCAAAAGAGTCACATTTAAAACGTATGATACTTTGACTATTTCATAATTTAAAATTATAAAAACCATATAACATACCTCTTCCTGATTAGCTTTCTAAAATTTCCTGTAGTATTTTCAGGGCCTATCTGATTGCACTCCTTAGTCTTAACTTCTTAGCTTGTTATTTTAATTGATGAATACTATAGTGAATACACATTATGATCGTTTGAATAAGAATGTCTCCCATAGTCTCATATATTTAATACTTAGTCACCAAAGAGTCACACTATTTGAAAGGATTAAAAGGATTAGAAGGTGTGGCCTTATCAAAATAAGTGTCTTTGTTAGGGGAAGTGTGTCACTTGGGGTAGGCCTTCCTATTTCCAAAGCCCATACCAGGCCTAGGATCTCTGCCTAGGGTCATGATAAAGCTCTCAGGTATTACTCCAGTGCCTGCCTGCATGCCACCATGCACTCCACTATGATGATAATGGATTAAACATCTCAAGCTGTAAACAATACCCAGTTAAATACTTTCTTTTATAAGAGTTGACTTGGTCATGGTGTCTCCACAGCAATAGAAAATTGACTAAGACATTCATTGTTCAGACACATAGTTTTGTATTTTTTGTTTTGCTTTGTTTTGTATCAAAGCCATTTATGATTATTCCACATTTGGGCTAAAACAAATACTGTAGCATTGAACTTTGTTTATAAATATTTTACACAATCATATTCTTTCAAATAAATATATAAGGATTGGATGTAGGGATTTATAATAACTCAAGATTTAGCATATTAAAAATGAGCAAAAATTTCCAAGTTAGCTGCATAACTCTACATCTCCACGAGCAATATCTGATGGCTTCAATTTTTCTATGGCCTTGTCAACAATTACTATGTTACTATTTTAAAGACAGTCATTTTAAAACTGTGAAATGACACCTAATATAGTTTGACTGTTATTTTACTAATGAGTAATAAAATTGAATATATTTTCATATGATTATTGTCAACTTTATATCTTTCTTGGGTTTATTTCTATATTCTACTGATTTTTATTTGGTCTACTTGAATGTTGACACTTGAGATATGAAAGCTATTTATAAATTCAGTATATAAGTCCCTTGAGATCTTTATTTCTTAAAAACATTTTCTTATACCCTTGTCAAATTTTATTTTTTATTATTTAAATATTTTAAAGAATAATTTTTATAGACATATAAAACAATTTATTTTTCCAGTTACACTTTTACTGTCCTACACATTGTCCACCCCTAAAGCTAAGATAAAGGAGACTTGATCTTATGACTTTCTGAGAGAATTTTGAAATTTTAAGTCTCACATTTTTGGTTAAATTTCTAGTATACCTTGTAGGATACAAAGATCCATTCTCATCCTTTAGTTTGTGAATGTCCAAGTGTACAATGCTACTTATTGAAAATGAAACAACTCAAGGAATTTTTTGTTGCCTCATGTCAATTGACAATGTATTTAAAATCTTGTGTCTTTATTTTAAATTTAAAATCTAAATTTTATGTTCCAATTTATTTCTTTATTTTCCTCAACAAATTTGGGTTTGGTCATTCAATAGACAAAAAATAGATAGTCCATTAATTATTTTTCTAACTTGTCTGAAAAACTCTTCAAAAGAAGTCACATGAAGAATGAAGAGTAATTTTATCTCATGGCTGGAGAATATAGACAAAAATGAGGAAGACGATATGAATTTTGGCAGCAATTCTCAACCTGCAGCATAAATATGAAACTGCTCTCTCATATCCGAGCGAATCAATAGCAAAATGAACAGGCGATAGACCTAGGCTTTTAAAAATTTCAAGTATTTTCCTCCAGTCCCCCTTTCCTATCTAAGTCCTACATTCCAAAGCTTTAATTTACAGGAACAGTGATGCCAGCTAAGGATCCAGAGTTCAAACATGGGAGCCTGCTAGGGACATTTTATGTTCAAACAGTAACATTCCACATCTGGTCTCCACAGACTTATAGGAATGTCATACCACAAAATAAATTCAGTTAAACATCAATTGACTGCATAATGTTAAAAGTTTTAACACTGTCCAGAGTGTTTTCTGAGATTTACAACTATCTGTTAACTGTTAACATTTATAAAATCAAATAACAAGCTATATGTTTATGATATAAAATAACATGGAATAACATTGCCATTATGAAAATGAAGAGTGAGAAAGTAACATGAAAAGATAAGATCAAAGCAAGACTCCAGAACCACACGTCAAACAGCACTGCAGCTCCATGTCTCTTTTTCTGGGGCTCATGATGGCATTATCAGTGTTCCAATAGTCATGGATAGTCTCACTCTTCCAGCTTTGTTGCTTGCAGGATATATGGATTCTCTCTTTAACTAGTTCCATTTGGTGACTGAAAATGGCATAAAAAATGCTTCACATTTTTTGGTGGCCCCAAATGTCTATTCTAGCTTAGGCTTTACTCTCACAATTTGATATACTTAACCACAAAGATGGCCTTGCTATACATTGCCAGGACTCAGAGTGACTTTATGGAACATTTGAAAAAAATTCCATGGTTCCCTCATTATTTTTTTGCAGGCATAAACTAGACTCAAAAAAAATTATGCTGACTTTGTTGTCAACTCAAGAATTATACTGCTTTTCTCTGGTCCAAAACTGCTGTGGCCCTTGTGAATATTTGTAGCTGCATCTAGGAAAATACATTGCTAAGCAGTTATTTTTCATCAAGATACTCTGAAGGCTTTAAATTTTGGAGTATTCTCATAAAAGAAAGTTAAGTTTGCATCATTCCATGATTGATCTCTTAATACGAGGGGACTTTCCCGCTAAGATGCTTTTACTATTGTCCAAATACAAATCCTAACTTTTAACATAAAGGTTACTAAACTTTGTAAAGAAGTACAGAAACATTGTCCATGCCAGTTAAAGTCCCTTTTCTCACTAAATGGTGCATTTTTCATATATTTCTGCTTCATTTACTGGTCTTACTATAGATCTTTGTAAAACTGATAAGTAATAGTCATTTCTACCTGTTATACTATCTTGAATTTTCCTGTACTATACCAATTATTCCATTTCATTTTAATTCAACCTCGCTCAAATTACAGGACATGCAGAGAATGCAGTTAAAATCTTCACCAGAACATAACCTCTATTGTTTGTAGTATAATTCCCAGTACAGAGTTTGTTCTTTTCTTAAACCTTATGAGCCTTATTATCACTGCATGAAATAGGATTCTGGTTTCCCCAGGTCTTACTAGTCTACTCAAGTAAGCTCTTTTAAGTCTGCAACTCTCTGGTTTTCTACATTCCCCTAAAAAACAGGTCATAATACTCAGAACATATGGTCAGTATTCTCAGAGCAACAACCCCACTTACTAGTACTGGTTTTCTGAATTACTTTTAGTATTGCTCAGATCTAATGCCTGACAAGACACAATTTAAGGGATAAAGGGTTTATTTTGGCTTAAAAGTTATACCCTCAAATTGTGAGATAAAATCTAAAGTCCAACTAGATTTTTTCTAGATTTTTCCCAGAAAAGCACCACCAGTTGTAGACCATGTGTCAAACATAGGAGTCTGTGAAGGACATTTTTTCATATAAGACATAATTCTGTAATTACTATAAATCTGGGTTATAAATCTTTAAAAACAAGTGAAAATATTTAAAAGTAAATTATAGGGACTGGAAGTGGTTCAGTGTTGAAGATCTCCTGCTGCTGTTGCAGAGGACCAGTGCTCACTTTCAAATATCCACACGGAGCTTATAACAATAATCCATTGGATAGAGTTTCAGGCAATCTGGTTGCCCTTTTTCTGGCATCATGCACATACAATTCCCAGCTATTACATTGCTGCAGAAAACTCTCTGTAAAGCCTATACTAGCAGATCAAACATCCTAAGATATTGGCTGATACCAGGCACACATGGAGTACACATGCATTCAGACAGGCAAAACACTCAAGTACATAAAATAGTAAAAACTAATTTAAAAAAGGACACAAGTTGAGTGGTTAAGGAATAATGGGTAGATTTGGATCTGGGAAGAGCTAGAGATGAAGATGGATATGACAAAATTATGTTGTATGAAACTCTAAAAGAAACAATACAGTTTCAAGAGATATACTGCATGGTACATCAACATGTGATTAATTATCAATAGTTCCTCTGAATGAGTCTTTATAGAAACTCTAAGTTTCTTATAGGTTTTACAATGCTTTTATCTGTAAATATTATAGAACACACAAGAAGAGGTTGTCTTAGTTTTTCTATAAAAAGTTTTCTCCTTTTATTTTCAGTGCTCACTATAAAGCCTATTAAATATTTTTTTGCTTAAGATACTAAGACAAATTAGATGAGCAAGAAACAGATACTGATATTCTATTTCAACCTGTTTAAAACTAGTCCAAGACAAAAATAATATGTTTGATTGATTAAATATCAAACTATTTCTATATCTTCAAACACATGGTTGACATGGTCTTAAGACAAAGATAGTATACTTACTGAATTGAATGTGTGGCATATTCTGACATTTAATGTGATCTTTCTGCGTTTGCTGGAGCTTAGGCATTCCTTTCTGATGCTGAAATGCATCATTGGACATAATTTTATTTTTTAATTCTAACACAGGTACATTATATGTCTGTGAGTTTCTAAAAACATTTTTTGAAGAATCTTCCCCTGTTCCTGACTCTTGAACATTTCAAATTCATATTTGTTGTCTATTTGATGTATTTCCCAGCTGTCTCTTTTATCTTTTTCTACTACTATATTCTTTCTCTAGTGTCTGTGTTGACTAAGTTACAATCATTTTTTTTTTTCAGGGAAAAAGTAAATAAAAATTATGCTACTACCTAGAACCAGTATTGTCTAGTAGTTAAGAGAATATTTTCTCTATGATATTTTTCTATGTCTTACTCTTTTCAGTGCATAATTCTTTGAATTTGAACAAATGTATTCAGCTCGACAATTAGCACCATAATCAAGATTGAGATTCTTGAAATTAGGTAATAATATCACCACCTTGAATATTTTAAAATACACTGAGAAAGCTGAACTTAAGTCTGGCTTGTTAGACCACTGACAATATCTACACAGCTCATTGAACATAGAGAGTTCAAACTGGTACCTGCATGGAGTCTTTACACTCATGTCTAAACATTTTGTTGTGTTAGGATAGTCTGAAGACTCCCTAAAGAAAAACTTGAACAGCAACCCAATCACAAAACCTTCTACCAATAATCATCTATTTGGCCTGAAATGATGGCTCAGGACTTGTTGAAGTGGCCAGTCAATGTCTGGTTTAATGTGAACCCATGCCACAAAAAGGAGTTCATGTCCAACATAGCCCGGTGGCCAAGAACTGGAGATTGGATAATCCAGAGACATAGGTTAGAACCAAACATGACTGGCATAGAGAGAGAGAGACAGAGAAATAGAGAGACAGAGAGACAGAGAGAGAAAGACAGAGACAGAAAGAGAGAGAGAGCGAGCACGAGAGAGGATTCTTAATGATATTCAGGACTCTGCTACACCTAGTCCAATTGGAGGCTTCCTCCAACAGTAGATAGTGGTGGGTACAGAGATCCATAGCCAGACATTAAGTAGAGAGAGAATCTAAACTGGAGGTCTCCATTTGATTCTTCTGCTTTGAGCTCAGAGAAACCCCATGGAAGAGAGGGAGGAAAGATTGAAGAAATAAGAGGAGATGAAGATCACCAGGAGAACACAGACCACTGAATCAACTAAATAGGGCTAATAGGGCTCACAGAGACTATAGCAATGAACACTGAACCTGTGTGGGTCTGTACCAGGTCTTCTGAGTATATGTTTTACCCGTTAGCTTGATATTTTTGTGGGTTTCCTAACTTGGGGTATAGAGGAATGTTTAATCTTTTAATCCAGCAGCATGGTTGCTCTAGGGTAGAAAGAATATTGGCATACACCTTTAATCCCTGTATCCACAAAGCAGTGGTGGTCCACACCTTGGTTCCAGTATTCAGAGGACAGTGGTAGTCCATATCTTTAATCCCTAAGATAGAAACAGAGTCTGGAAGCAGACACGGAAGGAGAAGTCAGAAGGAATCAGCATCACAAAAGAAGTGACATCTGAGATGAGTCAGAGTGAAGGAGAGGCAAAATGACTAATCAGAGGAAGAGTTAGCATAGTGAGTTAGAGTGAGGACTTGCCAACTCTCATGATATAAAAGTAGGCCCTCTGCTCAGAGAGTCAGAACAAGTTACAGAGACAGTATAAAGTGGTGAGTTATAGCAGTCAGCTACAACAGGCAGTATGAGATGAGCAGTCTGAATCAGGAAGATGGGAACAAGATACAAAGATAAAGAAGTGGTCTGACTGAGGAGCTGAGAGGCTGATTAGGGAAGTTTGGAGCTCAGGGAGAGACAGAGACACAGAGGGAGTTTGACAGAAGTCAGTATCAGACAGGAAGATTTGAAGTCAATTTGAAGCCAAGCAGAGCAGTTCAGTCTGAGGCAGTCAGGGAATCTTCCAGAGTCAGAATTTGGTCAGAAAACAGTCAGCTGACTCAGAAAGTCAGTTTGAAAAAGTCAGCTTGGAGAAGAGTCAGTACAGCTTTGAGTGAAAATTAGCTAGTCAGAGTGGCTCAGTCATCAGTAAGTCTTGAAGGTTGATTTAGATTGTACGAAGGTCTAAATGTTCTAGTCTGCACAGAGACTAAGGCTGAAGCTTTTTAGTTCTAGACTAGAACTTTTCTAGTCAGTTCTGAAATACTCCAGAGCTCCAGGGTGAGAAACATTGACTAAATTAGCAAAAAAAAACAAAACAAACAAACAAACAAAAAACCAAATAAACAACAAAAAGAACAACCAAAAACCCCCAAAAAACCAAAACCAAAATAACAACAACAAAAACAAAACCTAAAAAACAAAAAAAAAAAACCCAGCCTTTTACCTTGAATCAATGTTTATGTCTGAATTAAATCTGTGGCTACAACAGGGAGTGAGTATGTCTCTGACTCTTTTGCCTGATTTTGGGACTCTCTTCCTCCTATCGGGTTGCTTTTTCCAACCTTGATTTGAGAGATTTTGCCTTGTCTAATTGTATCTATGTTGTCATGCTTTGTTGAGTCTTGGAGACCTGCTTTTTTTTTCAAGAGAAATGGAGGGATTAGATAGGGGGGAGAGTTTGGGTGGGGGAGCTTTGAAGAGTGGAGGGAAGGAAAACTCTGGTCAGGATGTTTTGTATGAGAGAAAAATCTATTTTAAATAAAAAAAAAGAAATAAACTGAGAAAAATTAAACAAGCAAGGGGACTTGTTTTGTAATACTGCAATAGGAGGGAAAATTAAGTACACCTCCATTGGTACAAAGTGATGGGAGATTTATAAGCAATGGGCTGAGATACTGAGAAGAAAAAGAGGACACTAGAAACCATTTAGTTACATAATTATGAAGTGTATTTTGCTTTTGTGTGTTTGCTTATCAGAACCACCCCCAGAAAACCTACAAAAAAGGAAACATTTCTCTCTCTCTCTTTCTCTCTCTCTCTCTTACACACACACACACACACACACACACACACACACATACCCATACTTTATTTAAAACACATATTTGTGTATGTATGTTATGATAGCCTTATGAAATCTAATCTGGCCTCAAATTTACTATTTAGTCCACCGTAAGCTTCTAATCTTCCTCCTCCAACTCTGCAGTTCTGTAATTTCAGGCATGTATGAGCATGTTCTGCTTATGTGGTACACTGAATAGAAGCCAGGGTTTTGCCACACTAAGAAAGCTCTTTATGAACTGTGCTATGTCCCTAACCAGGATTTTACTTTCTTTTTGAATGTGTTTTTAAATGCAGTTTTACTTGTACTTCTGATAACCAAATTTTCTTATGTTGAAAACTAATAATTTCGCTTATGGTAATTCCTGTTGTAGACATGTACGTACTACTCTATCCAAAGAAAGAGGCACAACATAATTTTGATATGAAAAAGACTAAAGAAAACTATCTCTGTGCAGATCAGTTTTTGAATACAAGAAAATCCACTTTGTCCAAAACAAGATATTCAGTGATATAGCATAGTGTTTATATTTCAGCAAGAATGAACGTGTAAGTCACATACAAGATACGGCACTAGGGAACTAGCTACTGTGTTAGCCGAGATAATTCTATAGCATCAAACATATTCAATAGTAAACTTTTTTGAACAAAGATGCTTCATCTATGTAATTGAATTTTCTTATAATAAATTGTCAGGCTGTGATACTGTGATAATATGAGTGATTTTTAACCCTTAATAGCAAAAGTCTTAGTAATATCTGCTTGTCAGTTTCACTACATAACTTTATTGATTCTTATTTTCATATCTAAACTGCCATGTGCTTAAAATGTTAAAAAGAAAGCTACCAAATAATAAAATAATTGCATAAATATGTGACCTTAACATATAAATTGTTCTACACTTGTTTTTAACTGTACCCATCTAATTATAATTTTGAATGCATGGTTAAATATGACATAAAGTGCAATGGCCTTTAATTTTCAAGATAAGAAATATAACGAGAAAAGCAACACATATTTAATGCTTATTCACATAACACGAAGTTCTGCTTTAGGCATTTAGTTCTTTTTATATAAACTGAATCTGAACCATAATCTTCATATAAACAGAGCTTGGAACAACAGTCCTAAAGAACTGATGGACTGTTCTGTGTAATTTTACAAAATTTTACTTACTTCAGAAAGCCTTATATAATGTCTGCACACATTTCTCAAAAATACATTAGGCAATATGAATTAATAAATTATTATGTATTCTATTACATTCAATATGATAATGGAGTGGATTTACTTTTATTAAATATATTTTAAACATTGTATCATACTTGTGAATATATGAATGAGGGAAGAGGGTACACTGGATTTACAAACAAATTTCAAGAATTTAGTGATTTCATATTTAAACATTCTAGACATACAATCATTTCTCACGTTAACTTTTTAACACATATGTGACATATGTGCTAAACATATATGGCAGTCACTACTTAAATCCACAAATCAATGTTTTACACTACAAATAAGCAACTACTGTTCTTCCTATTTTAAGATATTCTCTATATGTGCTCAAAGGTGATCATTAATTGAAAAATAAATAAATAAGTAAGTAAGTAAAAAAATAAATAAATAAAAAACACCCGGCAACTGCTATATTTGGTATAGAGACTATGTGCATGATCCTGAACCAATCTGACTCCTAAGGTTCTGTTCTTAATTAATTGCAGTGATCTATTTATATCAAAACACATTAATGAGAGTCATTCCTTTGAGGCTTTTTTCTTTATTTAATGTGAGAGGGAAAAAAGGAATGGCCAACAATCCAGTTAGTTTAGTCACTGGAAAATTAGATTTACACTTCTTCTTTATAATCCCTATGGATCTGTTACAAACTAGCTTTAGATGCCCAAAAGCATAGAGGTGTATTTTCACTGTGATATCTTAATTTGTCAAATTAATGTACCTAATTTCACAATCATAAGATGGCCAAGAGAAACTGAGCTCCAGAAAAAAACAAGATGTTCTTACTGATAAAGGATGGGAATTCTGAAAGTAGAAGATAATTCGGACTTGGAAAAGTAATAGTAACTGAAAAGCCACATATAAGATGCTGTTCTATGGAAAACACCATAAAAAAACTGGAATTGACAATGGAAACATTGTGTTTTCAATCGTGTTTCATTGCTCATTTGATAGATAGTATTTACTCTGTTTTTCCACAGAGGTCTTCCTTAGGACCTCCTTTTTCTCTTATTTGTGCTACACTAAATTTTTCTAGATCCAGTCACAAATCTGCATCACAGAAAGAGCCCCCAAAGTACACTGTACTTTGATAATGCAAATATCTGTTACCAAAACATTATTCTACCTGAAGATCTATCTAAACCTTTTGATAATACCTTGTGCAGACTTAGTGCAATTTCCTTCACAGTATGTCAATTTTACCTTTGGAATTCTTGCTGTCTATTTTATACAGAGGAGGAGGCAAGTAATTGAATAGGAAAGCAATTCTATCCATACAGTATAATTACTTGTAAATTTAGTTATTACCAAAACATAGTTTAAGGTTGAACATTGTTATTCTTAGCTTTAGTTGTCAGCTTGTAACAACCTATAATCACCTGGGTAGAGTCTAAACTAGGGATGATCTACATTGAGATAGCCTGTGGGCATGGCTCTGTGGGATTGTATTAATTAATTTTTGTGGGAAGATCAGACAAGTGTAGGCAACACTATTCCTTAGACAGGAAATTCTGAACTGTGTAAGAGTAGAAATATCAAGTTGAGCATAGGTATGTAAGCAAGTGTGTGTATGTGTGTGTGTGTGTGTGTGTGTGTGTGTGTATTTGTTTGTTTCTTTCTTTTTTTTTTGACTACAGAGATAATATGACTATTTGTTTGAAGTTCCTGACTTGACTTCCACATAGTGATTGAATGTAATTTTGTTTCTAAACAGAATAAATCTCTTTATCTTCTAAAGTGCTTTTTTTGAACATTTTATTAAAACATCAGAAATGAAACAAGACAAGAAACACATTTTAAGGACAGTTGAAAGGTGGTCAATTCTAAGGTCATAAATATTGATGAAAATATTTTAAATGAATAAATTAAAATACAATTATTGGAATAGAACCTGAGGATATTCACTCAGTTTGCTCCATTCATAATCCCAAATTCACAGATGACTTCAGTCATATCAGTATTACAGATATCCATTGAAATAGTAGGATCAAACCTAACAACAGCAACAATGACTTGTTGCACCATGGAAATGCGAAAAGCCTTGGGCAGCAGAATTAGAAGATAATTCAAGATTCCTGCTGATAGGTGGAAGAAGCCACAGGCCCCCTCCTCCATGTGTTGCAGGCAGAAACTCTTTCCTCCATGGTAGCCAGTACACCATGGAGAAATTGGCACCTTTTGACTACCTGTGGGCCTATCCAAAACACCCCAATATATCCCCCGGCCCATCCTGAATAAAGTGACTTTTGGCTTCCACCATAAGCGGGTCCCAGGATTTTTCTTCCACCATGTAGGATTCTCTGAGAGGCAATCCGGTCTTGGCCAATCCTTCCCCCCACACCACCCATTTTCCTGCATTCCTGCCTACAATTTCCTCCATGACCTTGCCAGTGCGAAGAACTTAATGAGGCCTGCAGGTGGTAGCAGTGAGAGAGAGGCCAGAACACATGGAACCCACAATGACTTTCCAGTTATGTAACATATCTTTCAAGACTAAGTTGAAACATGTTACTACACAGCACTATCCCCTGTTGGAGACTAACCATTCCCTATTTGAGATGCCTTTTTAAAAAGAGTTCACGGTTAATCGTATCAACAAGCTGTCTGATAGCCTCTAGAAGAGACAGTAGAAAAAGAGAAAGTAGATGCCATTAAAGTCCCTGATACCGGGATATAAAAGCCCACAAATTTGCATTCCATGCATGACCAGATAAGAGTGGGAAAAATAATGATAGAGTGAAATCAATTACCTTTAAAATATGAGTTAATATATTTGGTTTTATTGGATATAAAATTATTTTCAAACTGAAATAATTTTATCTAAAACAACACTTTGCAATGTGCCTTAAGGTATGAACATATGTATTGATTATGGTCACATGGTTTTATTTAAGAAACTTCAAGTAATATATACTAATAGCTTATTGATAGTATTTCCATAGAAAATGTACTGAGTTTTTCTTGTTTGTTTGTTTGTTTTTTAATTAGTGTTCTATCCGCATGTACATCTGCATGGCAGCAAAGGGCATCCGATCCCATTATAGTTGGTTGTGAGCCACCATGTGCTTGTTAGGAATTGAACTCAGGCCCTTTGTAAGAGCAGTTAGTACTCTTAACTGCTGAGCCATCTCTCCAGCCACTGTTAATTTTTTTTTATCAACACATTATTACTTCTGATTTACCAATAATGTTATGATTATATGTTAATATTTGTATTGTTTAAAAAAATCAACAACTTTAGATGTTAATCTGTCTGATAGATACATATTTGAATGGAAATATGTGTACATTGAAAAATGACACACATTCATTCTTAACTGAAACATATTTTTTCTTCTCTTGTATAATACATCCTGACCCACTCCCTCCCCTCCATTCAACCCCACCCCCATCTCCTCACATCTTCCCCAGAAATACCCACCTGCTTCCCCTCCAAAAAGTCCAAGACTTTCAGGGGTACCAATCCAACAGAGCATAGCAAGATGGAACAAGGCTGGGCACAATTGCAATGTTTTTACGCATGGATGATTCAGTAAAAATACTGTCTTTGCTATTACTTCTTTATCTTCAACTAAACTTCCATACAGAAAGAAATAATTTATTCAAAATATACTTTTGAAGGACTTTATATGAAAGATTTTAAAAATTTCACTAAATTAAGAATTTACCAAAATATAGTCACAACCAATGATATTTCAGTATAGTGGTATTGCATATCACAGTGGTGATGATTATGCTGTTCCCCACCACCAGAGGAATGAGGTTGCCTCACCAACTCTTTTACATTTAGACAAGAATAATTACCCATGTATCAGGTCTACAGAGTCTCTTTGGCTACATAATATTATACTTACAGGTCCTAAGAATATGGGTGCTGCATCACTGTTTCATAAAGCATATGCTATAGTGTCTTATGGAGATATTTTAATTTTAGTACTCAAACTATTTCTCATTTTTATATGACACCTAGTATACTTAATTCATATCGATATTATTTAAAGAGAGTAAGAAATTTATATTGTCAGGATATCATGCCTATTTTATAATTCCTTCCATATCATCTAGATTCATGTTAGGAATATAGAATATTGTAGTTAAATTTAAAGTAGATAAATTTAAGTATTTTTTAAAAACATATCAGCTCTGTAATATCTTGGCTTTCTAATGAATGAAAGCTTTTTACTACCACTCAAGTTGTTTTCTTCAGGTTTTAGTATTTTAAATCCCCTGTTATTTGATTGGTTTAGCAACAATGTACTTTTTAATCCTGATGCCAGTCTCATCAGTTTTTATTTGTACAGCACTTCACACAAATCTAGATGTGTCTCCTTTCTTGCTTATAAGATTTTTTTTGCATATATGTCTTCCATGCTTTCCAATAACTTTACCCAAAAACTTTTCATTGAATATTTGTTGTGCTCTAAAATTTTTTGCATGAAGGCAAGTTAAAGAAGAAGGAGAAGAGAAGGAAACAAGGCATAAGAAATTAACTTTCAACAAAAAGTGAAGGAAATCGTGTAAACTATCTTCTGTGTAAAATAAGTATATGAATTGAGTGGCAACAGGTCTCTGAAAGAAGCTCTTGTAGCAGCACTTCATAGCTGAGGTCAAATCTAATTGGGTTTAGGACCCAAACCAGGGATACAACACAGCACCTTCTGCAATCATGCATTGTAGCTTGAACATACATATGATCTATGAATTAATAGAAATTTCTGACTGGGGAAGATGTGCAGTCCAGGACACTCAACATTTATCAAAACAAATTACTCTTGTCTCTCTCATGTTGCTCAGAAAACTCTGAAAATTATGAACTTCCAATAATATCATGTAGAATGTTAAATTTATTGTTTAAGTTTATTATTTAGTTTGTTATTACTATGAAATTTTTTCTTTTTTAGTAATGAATGGAAGAAGAAATGTTACTAATAAGTACACAAAAGCATATCGATCAATTTAGAGAGATACTCTATTCATTTTTATTCTTTAAAAATAATTGTCATAATTATTTTCTATATATCTAATACAAATATTTCTACCTGGGTTTGTCATGTTGATTGTGCTAGTTTTACATAACAGTGACATACTACCTGGAAACCACCAGCTTACAGCTACTTTAGCCAGTTATAAAATCATTTGTTTGTTATTGTTGTTATTGTTGTTGTTGGTGGTGGTTGTGGTGATGTGTGTGTGTGTGTGTGTGTGTGTGTGTGTGTTTTGTGTGCTACTGTGTGCAGATGTGTGTAGGAGCATATTACGTGTGGTACATATAAAGGGGTCCAGAGGAGAATGTCATGAGCACTCTTCTATTTCTCTTCACTGTAGTATCTTGAGATAGAATCCACTGATTCAGGACCTAGGCTGTCAGCTAGCAAGCCCAAATGATTCCACTGCCTTTGTCCCACACAGTGCTGAGTTTACAGCCATAAAGCTTACAGTGCAGGCAAGCTAGGTATTGTATTTTGATTCTTCAGATTCCCATTCAGATCCTCATGTGTGCTCAGAAAGCGTTCTTACCCACTTAGCCATCCCCAAGTCTCAGGTTAAGTAATCTATTATATTATAAATAATTTATTTCATTAACATTCATTATTATATGTTTCATTGTTTCTTGTTATTAAAACATGTCATAGATATATTTATGTCTGAATTACTTCATCAATGAATACGTTGCTTATGAATTTAATATTGAAGAATTTTAAAGGTACTCATGTTTACATTATAATGTATGCTCATAAATAACATTTAAAGCAATTACAGTAAGATATTCAAATAAGTCTTTCTGCTTCCTCACCTTTGCTGATGTCCTGCATCATCAATTTCATCACTGCTGTGTGTCATTTGGTCCACATATAGGGTGTCATGCACATTTAGGAAAAATGGCAATATTCAGCCAGAGTTTTATTTTCTCTCCTTTCAGACTGCTGAGAAGAGATGGATTTGGCAAGTCTGAGGTAAAGCCCTCAGCTTTGCAGTGACTATTCACCGTGAAGTACTCCATAGTGTTTTCTCAGCCATACTGCATGGCTGCCATGGGTCTCATTCAAAAGAAAAAAATCTTAGTGGCTTTTTATTTAGCTCTAGACATTCCTGTAGATGTCCTTTGGGAAGGAGGAATGGTTGTCATCTGCAGGGAACAACACCAACTTCTCTCTTAGGGGACACAGATGTGCTGACACACACACAGAGCTAGGTCTGGAGCAAGAGGGGATTTAATCACTTCCCAAACAGCACTCACACCTAATGCATCCTTTCTGTTTCTTTTTCTATTGAAAGTATTGCTTTCCCATTCAGTCTCAAGGGTAAATGGCATTGCTTTCTATCAGATGTTTAGGATTATTTTGTAAAGCATGTAGATCTCCCTTCCTTCTCCTCATTAATAACTTAAAGGTTGTCTCAAGGTTATTTAATCCTTTACCTTGCCAGATATCAAAATGCTGTTAGTATTTCTCATTTTCTCAACTCTTGAGATTTTAACTTTTTTTTTTTTTTTGACTAAAATCTTTTTACTGTAGTATTGATTTGGTTTGGTAGAGAGTAAAACTCCTAGTGACAGCAGTATGTGGAGAGGGTAGATTCATATGATAAAGCTCTAAATTTCAAATTGTTTGAATTATGAAAAGTTATCTTTATTATGTGTTGAAATCTCCCTGTGACATTACTACTGTT
The DNA here is from genome assembly GCA_026225945.1 of Cricetomys ansorgei. Lineage (NCBI taxonomy): Eukaryota > Metazoa > Chordata > Mammalia > Rodentia > Nesomyidae > Cricetomys > Cricetomys ansorgei. The sequence goes on from JAMJFZ010000039.1 coordinate 3,842,655, forward strand.
ATAAAAATTGGAAGAAAAAACAAAAACAAAAAAGCAATGAGGTGGCTGGGGAGATGGGTCAATGCATAAACTGCAAGCTGACTAAGCATGAGGACTTGAGATCAGAATCTCCAAACTCATATAAGGTTGGGATCACTAACATATTTTAATAAGTCTAGAACTTGTAGAGCAGAGAGAATCATTGGATGCCATTGTCCAGCCAGTCTAGCTAAATCAAAGAATTCCTTTTTCAGTGAGGGACCTTGTCTAAAAACATTGAAAAACTGATTGAAGAAGACATTTGATTTCACCCTGCTACAAGCACACTTACACATATCTATGCATACTCACAAGAACATCTAAACATAAAACACATGTACATTCACACATGTATGAACACCCAAAATGACATCTACCTGTAACTTGTACATATTCACAAATGCATGCAAACCCACAAGAAGATATGCAGGTAACACGTGTACACTCATTCATACATCAGTACTCACAAAAACATCTATATGTAACACACACACACAAAACACACACACACACGAATAATGATGATATATAAACAGACTTCCATAATGAACATATTCTTTCCACTGTAGAAAATACCGATATTGAATTTCTTTCAAAATATATGAATAATAAGAGGAAAAGAGAATGTTTAAAATGAGAAATATAAGACTTTTATAAAAGGTAATTATCAAAGGCACTACTTTCTAAAGCCATCCTCGCATAGATTTTGCATGGGTAACTTGATATTCTGGTTTTCAGAATTATAAGCCAAGTTAGAACCTGAAATAAGTCCTGTGTGGCTCAACAAATAAATTTGAACAAAATCAGTCTATTACTTTTGGTTTAGATGTACATAGCAGCAAATGTGATGACTACCCCTATGGGAAGTAAAGCATAACTTAAAGAATCGGAAATGCGTGTATTTCTTATAATGAATTTAAAAATATCATTATTGAATTTTAGACAAAGTATTTCTTCATTTGCAGACAAGGATATTAAATTAGTTTCCCTTTGAATAAATGAAATTACATTGAACATCATGAGAATATATAGTAGCAGTTGACTATATGGAGCCTATTTTCTTTTTCCTGTTTTTCTTGCTTGCAATTTAGCATCTTTCTATAAATAAATGTGAGGTGTGAACCATATTTATGGAGAGGAAGATGAGTCTCGGTGGCAAGATGACTTGCACAGATACCTCAGCATTAACAACAAAGTCAAGGTTATAAAGAAAAACCTCCTTGTGTGAACTTTACAGCTATAACTGTTTATCCATAAAACTGATTCATGTGCTTTATCTAACTTGCTTTTGAAATTTGTTAGGGATTTTGTGATATAAGCCCATAAAAATGTAAAAACTGTCCTTTTGTCTCTTTAAAGCTCCGGGTAAATCATGAGCGTGTATATCTTTTGCTGCTATCATTACAGCAAGAACCACAATGCATCTGGAATTATTTTAATGTAATGACTATTTTTACACACTTATTTTCTTACAGTGTGTATTCAGCTTTCAGCTTGAATAACACAGTATATTTTTTCCCGATGTAAGTTCCTAAATCCTCAAACTTATCTCAATGTAAAAATCGCTAAAGAAGAAATAAACAGAAACCCACTATCAGAATAAGTTTGTTGATGCATTTTCCACCTATTTTTCTATGATAATAAAATAATTTAGTTAATAAAACCCAATAATTCACCAGTGTCCGTGATCATCATATAGTCATGAACCGATCTAAAACTGTTAAATAAACTTATAAGAGATTACAAATTTATCCAAGTTTTTGATTGATAGTCAAATCAGTGGCTAGTTGTGTGTAGTGGCAAGATCAACTCTTCTTGTCAGATGATTATACATTTCAGCTAGAGTTGGAAATGTAGGCATTATCATTATATGATGTTAATACACAGGCACAAGTCAAATCTCATTATATGCTATAGTCTGCAAAAGATTGATTTAATATTGTATTATTTATTTCTGTTAAGGAATATTAATAAAGTATTTATTGGTACAATATCCTAGGTAATATAATTCAATGACACTGAAGTTATTCTAATTAGTTCCTTAAATTAGAAGTAGATATAAACATTAAATTAAATATGTATAAGCAGACCTATAATTGAATCCAAATGTATAGGATAACTTTTGGCCTATGTCATTGTAACAGTTGCAAAATAACTTGAATGAAAAATACTGTTAAATACTAAAAACCATCACACATGTTTAAGATTTCAGAGAGGTAGAATTATATAATACATATTTTCTTATGTATGAGCATTCAGTTTGTCACCCTTGTCACACTATTAGAGGTCCTATATTTTCTAATACTGACTTTTAAATTCATTTATTGGTTTTCTCTCACAGTTCTTCTTGTAATTAATTTTATGATTGTCAAGTTTATATAAGCAGTTGTGATTTCTGCTAGTCAACATTCCTCACTCCAAACCTTTCTGAAGTAGATACTATAAATTAGATTATGTTCTCCACCACGTTTACTACATGTTTTTATGTCCATCCAATGCTCCTTGTTATTGTATATCGAATTAAAGCATGGGTGCTAGCTAAGCAATAACTAGTTTAGTAATTCAAGGAAAAGGGTTTATTTTCCTTGGAATTTGTAGCCAATTTCCCCTGGTTCTATATGGCTTTTAAATTAATAAAGAAGCTGTCAAAAGTCTCAGTTGTTGATATCTTTACATATTTTAATTTTTACATTTTGGAGACAGTGTCTTTCCATGTAACTAGATTCACTTCACCATTTTACTTTTTCCCCTCAAGTTCAGTGTTACAATAACACAATACACAATGACTTAACTGGTTATTAGTAATCACAACAGAAGTAAAGATATGCACACATGTTTTTGGACCTATGTACACCAAAACTATATCATATTGACAGAACAAGTAAGCATGAGTTTAGAGATTTCCAAGTATGATAATTATATGGACAATTGCTGCCTAATAACATAACAATAGACATACTACTTAAATTTTCAGTTCAATTAGTTTCTCTATATATTGAAATAAATTACTACATGAACTAAATGATTTCAAATCATTTTATGTTTTCTATACATTTGTGAGTTTATTTGAAACTGTCCATCAGGAAGTTTTATATTCAGAATATTTTCAGTTGACTAAAACATTGGAAATAGTTGGGTAATAAAGAAAATAACATTTTTATGAATATTTGATTATGGTCATATTTTATTTGGTTAAAAAGGATTAATTTCTCTTTGCTCCTTCTCCCCTGTGGTCTTGCCTTCTTCTTGAAGGCTTACTTGGTTTCTAAGGTAATGACTAAACCATGGTGTCAATAATAACAGTGAAAATGAAGACTCTGGTGACAAGTCTATTTGTCTGTAACAGAAATTAGGCTAACTTTTCATTTTACAGAAAAGTAAGCATGTTGTACAAAAAATAAAAGCCAGAGGATGATTAAATGTATTTTCTCATGTATCAATGAAACAATAGAGAAATTTGATTGTGATACTGGTTGCTAAAATTATTTGTAAACTTAAAATTAGGAAATGGAGAAAAATATATGCTAGTACATTCATTTCTTCTTACTTTGTGTGGAGATTTAAAATCTTAAGCAAATAATTTTATTATTATAAACTATTTCGTATACAGTGTTCTTTGATTTTTTCATGAACATGTTTAGCATAAATTATGTCACATAATAACTATTGTTTTCACTATGGATATTATCTAAATATCTCCTAAAATCAAAGTTTAGCTCACTATGAAGACTTTACAAACAAACTACAATTTTTTCAACAAGATCATGAGTGATTGGTGTTCTTTCTTTTAGATATTTTTTCCTACCATATGAGTCACTTTTTAACTATTCTCAGCTTCAAAGTAATTCCATCATGCTGTATCATATCATAGTGATTGCTAGTCTCATTTAGACTGTTTAAGAAATTTCAGTATCTACCATCAAATAGGAGAGCAAGAGCAAGTCAAGGAAAAATGATAATTTGATGTTCTGTGAAAACTTTGCTGAGAAAAATTTCCAAATACCATTATTTTTTCAGAATAAACACATTCAAATCTTTGCAAGAAAATCTGTTTTTCCTATAAAGAATTTCTGTGAAGCCATTCTCTGTGTTAGAGCTATTTCTTGTCATTTATTGACAATTGCAACAGCAGCTCAAACATAATAGTACTCAAACTTTATTTGTGGACCTGGATCAAGGGTCAGTAGGGAAAACTGCATACTTTGTGAGCTTGAAGGTCTTAATTCAGATCCCCAGTACCATTCCACAGTCACTCAGAGTATCACATTCACACACCTACAATTTCAGCAGGCTACAGAAAAGAGAAGACACATTGGAGAATGTCCAAAGCCCAGAAGAAAGTCAGCCAAGAATACACAGGAGCAAAGAGTTCCAGTTCCCAACAAGGTCCAAATGTGAGGATGAACAAAAAGTTGGCATCTAACCTGCACATGTGCCTTGGCATACGTAACACACACACGCACACACACACACACACACACACACACACACAACACACACACACACACAACACACATTTTTTCTTTTATAAATTAAAATAGAATCACACCAATGTACTCCCTCCCTTTTCTTCTTCCATCCTCTTCCATACCCCTTCCACTCTCAAGTTGACAGACTGTTTTTCCTGCGTTGTTGTTGTCACACACACATACAGTATATATACACAAATATTCATTCTGTGGAGTCGACTTTGTTGGCAATATGTATATCATTTCAAGCCCCAGAACTCTGTAATAGACAACAAATAATGGGCTCATCTATGTGAGAAGCTATTTCTCCTACTCCTCATAATCATTAGTTTTGCTTACATTTTTTTTTATCAAGGTAGGACCCTGTGAAATTTTTGCATTTCCACAGTAATATGCCCATTGCTATTGCTATTGGTCCAGGAATATTTATGAGTCCATTTCTATAAAAGATTATTTCATGGAAGACTTCCAGGTCTTCTTGCTCTTTACAATCTATCCAGCCCTCATCTATCATATTTCCTGAGCCATAAATGCAGGAACTGTAATGTAGATGTATTTGTTTGAGCCAAGTTTCCCACACTCTATCTCTTCATAGTACCTAGTTGTGTTCTTCTGATGGTTTCCATATACTGTAAAGAGAAGATTCTTTGATGAGGAGTGGTGGCTATACTTATCTGTAGGTAAAAAGATAATGTTTAGAATGTAGTAAGGATTTATGGTGTTCTGGCCTAATGGTGATAGTGGACTCTTTTCTAAGGTGCATGGGATCATTAGCTTTGGGAAGCTGGCTAGGTTTCCAGTTCCAAAATGAATTCCTATATTGAGTGGAACTTAAGTCCTAGATGATTGGCATTCAAGTTCAGGTATCATTTATTGTACCATTTTTTTTTGGGGGGGCAGGTTTCAAGACAGGGTTTCTCTGTTGTAACTTTGGCTGTACTAGAACTCGCTATGTAGACCATACTTTGCCTGAAACTTATAGAGATACACCAGCTTCTGCTCCCAAGTGCTGAGATTAAAGGCATGTACCATCTCCATCTGCCCAGTTTATTACAGCTTTATGTATGTATTGTCATGTTGGTAATTGTCATTCATAGGTATTGTAGCTGGATAGGATTGTTTATGCTTCCCTCCCTTGGCAGCCTGCTTCATCCTTTCTGGATCAATGGAAGCTAGACAACATGAAACAGGCTTTCTGATTAAATGAACCTTGAATTATCTGAGTCCTGTGTCCCAGATTTACAATGTCTTCAGCAACAATCCAAGCCCTGAGAGTCAACTGAGGCTACATCTATAAGCTATATTGTTTTTCCTTGAACTTGATTCTGACTCATAGTACTTGTTCTTACTGCAAACAACACTATGCTCTTAATCATTTGTTTAAGCAAGCTTCTACTAAAACAACTCAAACATGTATAAATCTCAACAATGGAAACATTTGTGCATTACAGATGATTAAGAATTTATATTACAGGAATCCATAACTGTTCAAATTTCAGGGGGAAAAAAAAGCTGACCATGGGATGCTCTAACTCAAGTGTTGCAACTAGCAGCAAAATCTACACACCTAAGTCTGAGGGAATATAGTCGAAAATCTGGAAGAAAGATTTAAAGGAACAGAGGATCAAGTTGTTTTCTGTGACATAGTATTTTTTATACATTTATTAGAAAAGCTGAAGCTATGAAATCTCACCAGTGTGGATGCCTAAACAAGAGCTGCATAATGACAACACCAGTTGGATTTCCAGTATCCATAGGAAAAATTTACTAGGCCCCACTCAAACATGAATATGTACTTTCAACCAGTGACTGCTGAGAAAGATTGATGACTTTTCCAGGGAAAAATTCCTAGGAGGTTATACAATCACAAGTGGTCAAACTTTAAGCAAATGTACATATGAATAATAGTAAATGATTCAGAGGTGTGTGTGTGTGTGTGTGTGTGTGTGTGTGTGTGTGTGCATGCTTTTGTGTTTATGCACACATGCATATATAGTAACAATCATAATTTAAAAAGAAGTCAACAAATTCATAAAAAGGAGAACAAGAGGAGCTGAAGGCAGAAGGGGGGTTGAAATGTTTATAAATACAGTACTCGTGTTTGATGTTTTCAAAAAAGTTCAAATAGAATCTCATAAAATTATGTGAGTTATTCATATTTAGGGTATTTAATAGTATGAAACAAATATTAAATAAAATATCTATAATGCTGTCATTGTGTGTATGCAATGGAAGGAAGGATACAGAGAACTATAAATTGGTATAGTCTGAACTCATAAGCTGAGGTTCAAGGTATGCCTAGGAGATGTTTATGCAAATCTGAAGTGAAAGAACAAAGAGAAGGAGACAAGCACTGAGACTTCAGTGAGTGGTTCTTTCATCTGGAAACCAAACCAATAGAAAAATAGAAATAGAATAGCACAATAGAAAATTCTAACTGTTTCGAATTTAACAGTAAAAGTTCTTTGATCTAAAACAGAAACAGAAAATAGCATAAAAATGGAGAACGTGGACAATGGCAGGGTCCAATAACCTACAAATATGTGATTTTTGCTGAGATATTATTTCCAAACAAGGTAGAGGCTATGGTTTAATAACTTCATTAGCAATTAGAAGTAACTAGGAAGCAACTAGGCTGGTTAGCTGCATATACAAACACGGCATTAATAAAATCAAAGTCTTTTCATCCCAGGCATTGTACATCAGATCATCTCTTTTCTCTGTGGCAGCAACTACACTTGTGACATGTATGTGACATTTGTACTCACTCCTCTGAGGTGAGCATCTTGACTGAATGTAATGTAACTAAGAGGATACTCCCTTAAGAGACTATTGCAACAATCCTGGTTAGGAATGATGGTGATGGAAAGGCATGCAGTGACATTACAGATGAAGCAAAATAACAGATTTGAAAAAAAATGTAGTTGGTTATATTTAAATTGTCATTTATGCTGGTAGAATGGACGTTTCCTTGAAAATTTTAGTGACATAGACTGTAGACTTAACTTCATCATATAAAAAAGAGTTGTACACAACAAACAGCAGATCGGTTCAACAATTTCAGCTCCTGAAGAATAAGTATACACAAGATTATGTAATTCACAAACACTACCCTCAAACTCTTTTATGTTTTAGGCACTCATAGACTTTTAGGGTTTTGTTACTTGCTTTCTTGAATTAATAAATGCCACGTATCAGTTTCACCGAGGAGACTTTTTTCAGGTTGAGCATATTCTTTTGTATTTGTGCTCAGTTAATGTTAGAATATAGGCACCAAAGTTTAATTTATATCATGAAAATCCTGATTTTTGAAGAAGGTAATATAATTTTGCTAAATGGCTCAAATAACTTTAAGAAAATGTACCCTTATTGTTCTCAACTTGTGAGTGGAAAAAAAAATAGCCTGATCTTATATTTTTGGAATTCATTCTTCAACTGAGAAAACCTCTCATACTACTCCAGTTTCCTAAAACAATGAATTCTCCTGTTTATAATATTTTTAATATTTTTTGTTGTTGTTCTTTCTACTATTGATCAAGATGGAAGCATCAGTTCTGTGGCATCTAAGTAATTACCTGCAGCAAACTACATTTAGTGATCATGTTCCGAATTTATAAAATACAAATAGAATAAATGATAAGGGTGATCTCCTTTGTGTTTTTGTTTCCAATCTTACCTCCCTCATAATCATTTCATTTAGAGAATTTGGCAAAGGTTGAAAGTGCTGTGTTCTTTTGACTTTTTCTTTAATAAAATCTCTTGGTACAGATTAATTTACTTTGCAAATATTTATTGTTGTTACACCTGGCTTGAAATAGGGTCTGTAGTCTCTTTTATAAATGAATCAGAAGGTTACCTGGCTTCTCCAAACGTCATGGAATTACTTTTATTCCACACTGAAATGATATCTTTACAATTTTCTGCTTGTGTGTCCCTAGGGAACATGATATTCCTATGAATTCTATTTCTGCAGCAATAGCTCTATTTTTCTTTTGCTCTTACTAAAGGTGCATTGTTGACAAAAAAAAAATAAGCTTCTGAAGCATGGCTTTCTGCCTTTTACGACTTAATGGAGTGCATTGTCAAGCCACATTACAAGGCAGGCTAAAGGACTATTCTCTGATCATTGAATTAGAATCATTGGAATATCATCACTGGCACCCTTTTATCAGGCATTGATCTTGTCATTGTTTTGACTTAGTTGGGTTTATCTATGAAAATGATACAGACCTACTTTGCTGTAAGAATGCATGGTCTTGAATAAAAATAGTCTGCCTTTTATCAATACAAAATGACAAAACTAACTGTAATTTCAATCCATGTTTGAGAAATTATGAATAAACTACATTTGGCTAATAGGATAAGAGACCAGAAAATGAGAAAATAAATACCAAAGAGTGTATGAATAAGTAGGAAGGGGCCACCTTTCATTAAAGGAACTAAGATTTTCCAGAAGGATTTAAGCTTTTTCATTTGTCTTAGAAATTATACTTTGGGCACATACTACATTGCACAAGAACATGAAAGCTTCATTCTCTCAGCCAAACAAGTTATGCTACACAAAGTATTTAATAAGGTAATGTAAAAATTATTGATGTGTAGAAACTGTAGATCTATTAAAGGAACAGTTCCATCACCATTCCTTTCCTTCTGTTCTGCTCATGGGCACAAATATGACAATGGATGCTATTAAATCTTCTGCAACACATGGACTCCACAGTGAAATAGCCAAAGGGTCTTCACTCTGGCCACCATAATGCTTGCCCTCACTATTTTTTTATCACCCTAGGTTAGAAAGAAATAATCTTACATGTTATCTAAACCTCCTTTCTGTTGTACAGTCATTAATATCATACCTTAAAATTAAAACCAGTAGTGTCTAATTCTCCTCTCTTTCAATGACAGTAACTATTAGCATGAACAAACAGAGCTTAATGGGGAGATGTTCGAAATCACAACAGGACTAGTGCACATGCACAGTCACAGAGATTGTACCAGTTTGTGCATTGTGCGAAGAGACTTAAGCCACACAGGGTCCGATCACTGAGAGGGGGAAGCTGACTTGAGCTCCCATCACTGAAGCTACCCCCAATTATCATCTGTTTCCAAACAAAAAAAAATAGTACTCTCCAATTGAGTCTCACAGGGTTATTAAACACATTTAAGGGTAGGTACTATGCCCATTAATAGTGGCCAATGCAAAGTAAATTTATTGGTATTTTTGGATGGTTCTTTGTCTCATATTTCTTTGTTGATGTCCTACTAATATTTTGCTTGTATATTATTGTTTATTCTTCTTTTATCTTTCTTTCTCTCTCTCTCTCTCTCTCTCTCTCTCTCTCTCTCTCTCTCTTTCTATTTCTTGTATTTCTTTTTATGGTGATTATATTTACTTTTGCTCATTTGCTTTCTAAAGAGAAAGAAAGGGCATAGAGTTAGGTTTGTGGAGATAATTAGGAATGAACTAGGAGGAGCTGAAGGAGGGGAAACTAATCAAAATATATTATACGAAATTCTTTTAAAGAAAATATCAAAAATAAAAACTAGTTTCCACATTAAAAAACATTGTTGCAAGTATAAAACTCAGGGGAAGAAAATTCCTTTCAGTACTGAGATTAGCATTCCAAGGTAAGAGACATTCTCATTTTCTCAGGTATAATTTGCTATATTCCATTCTTTAAAACATAAGTCACTATTTTGACATTATAGTTTATAAACTCAGAACTCTACCCAAACACCATATATCATCCATCATTCCTCTGCTTTTACAGCCATCTGCTTCAGAGATTTGACTTTGGCTTGACACAGAATACTTTTTTAAAGCTCTTTTAAGTCTTTCATCAAAGGAAGCATCCTTTGTTACTATTTTCTTTTCTCCCCTTTTAGCCTTTTAACTACAGTCCTAAGGTTTAGCACAGTTGAACAAACTTATAAAATGCTCATTTTAAAAGTGTTTTAAAATTCTCTGAAAAAACACTATTATTCCCATACTGGGCAACCTTTTATTACCCCTGTGCCTTTGGTTGGTAAAAGTCCTGTATAAAATACTGAATTGAGCGTAATATTAAGTTTTGCTATTTAGTTCTGTCAGCAAAATTTGTGCTTTGGGTTTCACTTTTTACTAGATACATCTAAATGATTGTGTATACACAGAAGACAGACACAATTACTGATCTCAGGCAGCTCTGAATATGAGTGTGTGCATTTGCAGGCTGTAAGATTGTGTTGGTTGTTTTCTAGAATGAATTCACTCATTCGATAGGGAATTGAAAGATACAGTTTTTATATTTAGTTATGAATTCATTGGCAAGACATTGCTAAAAAAAGATCAATAAGCTATTTTAACTGAATTTTGCAGCAATGTTAGACAGGTGAAAACTGATTTCATGTATCAAAGTACACTCATAAACAAAAGCTTAAAGATTAGATTATTTAAATGTGAAGATACCATCACACAGAGTCCTTTCCTTGGTTCAATATTCTTTTTGTTGTTTTTGGTTTTACCACGTATTTGTTTTTTAGACAAAGTGTTATGTAGTCCAAACTGACCATAAATTCATTATGTAGCTGAGAATGAACTTGAACTAATGATTCCCTTGGATACAGCTCCCAAGTGCAGATATCACAGTCATATATTAAAGTTCATAAGTCTTAATTACTTTTTTAAAGATAACATAGTTTTTTGTTTTTGTTTTTATTTTCAAGTGCTGTTAAATGATTTACCCTAAGTATGTTATTTCATACCAGAATCTTGATGTGGCAAGATTTATACTCCTGAATTTCTTGTGTTGTCTATCCAGATGTTTGTTATGCATTCTGAAGAAAGGTCAAGGAAATTGGCATTAAATTGTTGAAAACAGATCTTCTTTGTACATATTTATATAAGCACAGTGTTTTACTATCATCATGAAGTTTTGAATTTTGGGAGAAACTTGAGATTCATCTTTTATTATAGTAAAAAGGACTCAACAGTTTTTATTTAGAAATATATATGTATATGTTTAAATAAACACATAAATGTATGCAATAATTATTAGTGAAAAAGTACACCATGAATTTTCAGAAGAGTAGGGTGGGGTATTTAGCAGGATTTGGAGGGAGGAAGGAGAAGGCAGAAACATAAATTATAACTTTAAAATAAACAATAAAAAGAACTTGAATCTCAGAAAGGTCTATGACTTACAAAACTAAATATATGTTTGAGATGAAAGCAAGGTATTTGAAAATAAAATTAGCTGACATTTATTGATTGTATGGTTGGTTTTCCAGTCACCATATAGGATGCTCTATAAAAAGACAATTTTTATGATATTTAACAGTAATGTCATTAGGACAAGAATGTTTAAATCTTAATTCTGTCTCTTTTCTCTGTGTGATGCTGAGAAAACTAGTCCCTCATTTGTTTCTACTTTAAAGTCAACATTACGTTAGTGTTTAATGTCATGAGTTGTGTGGATCAAGAAAGTGATTATATGATACATTTGGTATACTATACATTGTCCATCTCTCATTAGCTAGTCCCATTTTACAAATCACATTGCTGAAATCTTACTGTATGCACATACATATATGTGTGTGTTGTGTGTCTGAGTTGTATGTCTCTCTGTAGGACTATGGGTGTCTTTGTGTCTAAATGTGTTTGCATGTGTACATTTGGTATACATGTATGTATGTATGTTTGGTTTGTGTGTGGTGTGTGTGTTTCTGTGTGTGTCTGTGTATATGTATATGTATGAATGTATGTGTGTGCTCTGAAAGAATAATTTACTTAAAAGCACAAAAGTTTGGGTATGGTTTAGGTAGAATTCAAATGTTGTTATTACTGAAGGGAATGTTTCATTCTATGTTATTCAACTTCAAAGTCTTTTACATTTTATTACTTTATTCCAGTCTTTTTTTCATTGAAAGTTTCTTTTGAACTGAATAGGTTTCTTTCTATAGTATCTATATGTTGCCATTGCTAACACATATAATGATATGATGCTAACTGGAGTGTTTTCTCTTAAATTATTTAATTTGCAGTTCCTGAATTCTCAATAATGGCTTAGGAAATTTTTTTCTAGCCATAAAATTATAGGAGTTAGAAAAATATTTTCTCCTAAAATATTTTTCAGAAAACAACTGCTAAAAATTGTAGAAATTCATTTTGTAATATAGACTAATACATTGAAATAATGTAAATATCAATGTATAATACTTGTTAACAAAGGAATAAATCACTTAAAAATAAATTTTATACAAGAATCTCTGTGGCAAAAAAATGGCAATTATTAAAACCATTAAATAAACTTCTCATGAATTACTTAATTCACAAGACAAGTAACACCTTTGTCATAGTTTTATTAATTTTAAGACTTTTCCTAAAACTAACTTTAATTTACTTTATGTCATTATACTTAAACATTTACATTATTTAAAAACAGAGATCTATAAATGAAGCAACAGAATTTAATAAAAAAGTTGGGAGGGAAATTCACAGGTCACATGTAGAGTCAGTGTGGTGTGAGGATTCAGTACTCTCTTGGAGTTTATAATTCATTATATTTGAGGCAATTAGAGGTTATTTCTTAAGTATCTATTTAATAACTAATGAGAAAAATTAAAACCTAAAGAAGTAATATGTAACAAAATATAGTTTGAAAGAATTGACCATGTTCCAAATAGATCTTTGTTTTTTATCAGAAGGATAAAGATAGATCTCATATTAAGAGTCATATGATCAATTTATAAACACATTCATCTATATTTGTTTTCATAAATTTGCATTATTATTAATAGCAGATTATAATATTTTTGGATTTTTAAACATTGTTTTGAGAGCAACAGTTGAATGAAGTAAGAAAAACTGAACGTAATGATGATTTTAAAATAAAATGTGTTGATCAAATTATTGTCACATGTATTTTAAAATGTCATATCAAGTGTTAATTTATTAACTTTTGGTTTAATGTAATGTTTTGACAATAAGCAATGTGTGGTCCTAAACCCTGAGAGTTGACAATGTAGATTAACCATTACCAGTCCATCCCTTGTCATTTCAAAATCTTCAAAAATCACTTTTAGATCCAAATATTTCACTCTTGATCATCTCACAACTCAATAAATGTTCAGTCTGAATTTCAATGTCTGATAATATCAACAGTACAGTTTATGATTTCAAAGTCTAGTCTTTCAGAAATCCTAAACTATTCATTTAATTAAAGTTCCTATAGATTACAAAACTAACTTATCAATATACCATGCTATATTTTCAGTATACAATATATTTCTGTTCCTAAATAGAGGCTCATGGACATAGGAAGGATTGAGGACCATGGTAAGAACAGAACCCAAGAGATTAAACACTACCATTTGTTGTAGAAGTTTATTTTTAATTATGTTTAAAATATTGTTTTGTGTACTCTTGGATGAGGGGCTACTTAGATCTTGGTGTTTTGTAATGTCTGTAGATGTTGGATTTATGTCAGGGATATTTGAATGCTAATGATCTGCATGTGCTATCAGTAGAATAATAAGAATACCTGAGCTCAGATGCTCAGGGTTCCACTGTCTAGTATGGCAATTGCCATGATAGTGGTTCCCTCTGCTCAGGTTTGGCAGGGTTTACACCTATGAATATATCTCCTTGTCTTCCTTGGTGAGCTGACACAGTGCCTATTATCAACAACCATCAGCTATATGTGGGACATTTGGTACTTAGAGTGGCTGCATTGGATTTTAGCAGTTTTTGGTAGCTATGCCCCAAATCTCTCAATCTACTGCCAAAAAACACATAACATCTTTAATGAGCCAGCTCCATTGCCAGCAGCATTCCTCATAATATTGCCAAATGCAACTGATATCCTCAACATTCTGCGTTATCCAAAGGTTGAAACTTAGGCTTCACCTTCATGCCTGCATGCCATATTTTCACAACTCTCCCTTCCCACTGATGGGAATCTCAGCCCACCACTTATACTTTGACTCAGTGATAGCATACTTTATTATTTCAAACCCTGTCCTCTCCGAAGCCTACTGGCTAGATCTCGACTCTGTACTTCTCATAGCATTCTCTTTCAAAGTACTACTAGAAAGGGCCATTCCTTCATGATTACAGTATTTCAGGGATTCTCTAGACTGAAGTTTGAACTCTTCCATGTTATTCCTAAAATTAGTTTTAAAAGCCTATGAAGAACAAAGCTATGCTTTGTGATAAGCATATGCTTATCACAAGAACAGCCCAATTTTTTAGTACTAATTTTCCGTATTATTTATATATTTTTAGTTGCTGACTCAGAGTATTTAACTGAGGGAACTTAAGAATGGAAGAGATAATTATGGTTCACAGATTGAGGCTACAGTTACCAAGGTGAAGAAATCATGTTGTCAAGCATGTAAGATAGATGGTTCTTTAATGGGTGACATCAAGTAGCAGGGAAAGATAATGCTGATGCTTAGTTATCTTTCTCTTTTTCTTCAGTTTAGAACTCTAGGCTATTGGATGGTGTCTTTCACCTTCAACATAGGTCTTGTTGGACTGGTTAAATTGAAAAATATAAAATAATAACAATCAAAAAACTTTCACAGATATACCCAGAGGTGTGTTTCCTTGACAAATATAATTATTTCACAATAGAAAAAAACTGATTGAGAATGAACGCATTAGTTAACCATATATTATCCTGATATTCAAGACCCTAAGTAAAATAACACTAGATTCCTATTGAAGTTTTTGCTAATGTTCCCAGTAAACCTCTTTTGTTTGTTAATACAGTAGGCTCATTGCCTCTTCATAGAGCTGTTAAGCTGTGCAAATCTGAAAAATAGCACTAAATCCTGTTAATTTATTTCCCAACTCCATTTTGTCTAAACAGTCATTTACAAATTACAATCTTAAGTAAGATGGATAATCTTTACTTTAAATGGATAATCTTTACTTTACTTTTCCTGGATTTAGAATCATACAGTAGACACATATACCTGAGGACATTCCCAGAAATGTTTAAACGATAAAGGGTGACATAGCATGAATACAGGTTATACAATCTCATAAGCTTGGCTAATGGACTGGAAATGGTTGCAAAAAAGAAATCAAGGCCAGAAACAAAGTTCTTTTCTCTCTGCTTCTTTATAAGGCACATAGTGTGACCAGCTACTTCATATTCCTGTCCCTGTTGTGATCAACAGTATTCATCCAAAGCATGAGATTCAAAAAAAAAAAAAAAAAAGAAAACCTCTTTTATGTTTATGTTTCTTGGTCATCTATTTTGCAACTGAAAAATATCAAGGGAATATAAAAGCAAACTGGTATTAGTTCCTGGATTATTGCTATAATAAACCTCTTCATGTTGCTTTAATACATTTGGGACTATTTGGCGGGAGGAATACGGAAGAGTTTAAGACTTGAGGCTAGAGAAGCCGTAAAATGCTATAAGGAGAGGCTAATGGGTAACTCCAGAGATAACTTGGAAGGCCAAGATATAAGAGAGTTTTGGAGAATGAAAGCCAATTTCATTAGCTTTCAGAGAGAACAAAGCCTCTGGTTAGGTCCTTGGATAGAAACTGTTAATTTTATATTATATCAAAGAATCTGTCATATTCTGCCTGTGTCATGATAAACTGAATATTTATTCCTCTGTATGTTTGTATACCCATTTTCAAGACAGATTAACATCCAGGAAAAGATAAGGCTACTGAGCACTGATCTTGGCTTTCCATGGCAAAACATAGTGGAAATTTATAACAAAATGGCAAGTTTGGGGAAAAAAGGATTTTGTATATAATAGTTTAAATTTACAGGTAAGGTAGATGTATAAAGAAGTTGTTAAAGAGACTGCATCCACTTAAATGAAGCTGTAATCCTGAAAGGCAAAAATAGAAAAGGTGCATCAGGGTACTTTTCTCTGTTTCATCTCTCCATTCATGGTTTTGATTTACATCATTGTATGTTTCCTTTTATTTTATGTTCTAATCAATTTGAAATGCTAATCTTGATTTTCTTTTTGGATAAAATATCATTTCTGGAGTTGTAAATGCATTACTAGGATCTGAATTCTCAACACCAGCAAACTCTGGTGATGAAGAAGCTATGTATATTCACAAGTATGCAAGTTTGGATGGAAACAGTTCATTTTTATTGTCCACAATTTAGCTTGGAATTTGGAGACTGTGTGAAGTCGTGGCCTTGAAAGAACATGATTTGTGACTGAACTGCAACCTTTACACACACTGGGGTTGTTTTCTTTGCAATATAACATGGGTAGAAACAAAAGAATCAGTTGTACACTATTCTATACACATGTTCTCACTGGATAAACCACAAAGGATTTGGGCTTCCTGAGTACCTAGAAATTGCAGTTTCTAAGATAATATATCAAAAGATATCAAATATGATATTTATGACTCTTAACATTCCCAAAGAAATTATATAGGGATGGTTTTGATTAATTTAGTTCTAGAGAGTCATTGTTTTGTTCCCATAGGTCTATTGATCGGAATAAAAAATGACTTAACTAATTGGCATTACTTTGATAAGAGTCATAAATGTGCTGTATCATAAATATGTTTTATGTACTTTCCCTATAGCAAATAATGAGTATAGTTTTATGTAACTGTAACCAAAGACAAAGTATACGATCACACATGCACATAGACATAAATATCCATGTGGTAGAAGTTTGTTTTTAGTTAGGAATATAATAATTGTCTTGTGTACTCTTGGGTGAAGGTCTGCCCAGGTTTTGATGTTTTGTATTGTATGCTGGTGTTGGATTTATGTGGGGGATGTTTGAATTATGATGATCTTCATGTACTATCAGTAGAACAGCTGAGGAGTTCTGTATCAATAAAGACACCTGAGCTCAGACGTTCAGGGTTCCACTGTCTAATACAGCACTTGCTGTGAAGGTGGTTCCCTCTGCTGAGATCTGACAGGGATTGCATCTATGCATATGCATCCTTGTCTTTCATGCTTAGCTGCTCCAGCAGCAGCAAACTACTAAATATCCACACTAACAGACAACATGAAACATATCAATTAAAACATGGATTAAAAGTCTTTATGAAGTTGTTGTTATTCAAGCTTGTGTTCCCTATTCATTTATTTTTGTTTGGTTGCTTGGTTTAAGAAATCATCTCTTTCTGTCTTCATTTCCATCAATACACAATCCTTCTACTTCAGCCTTCCAGGTGCTGGAAGGTTAGAGGCTTCTAGATGTATGCCACTGTCCCATTCCTCAATGTGGTATGAAGTATTTAGTAGTATACATTTAATAATGTGGAATAAGCTCAAAGCAAATTTTCCACAAGTGCTAAGAAAGGATTTGAAAAAGAGGCTCTTACAGCGTCAAGCACTTTGTAGAGGGAACAAGTAAAGTCCTTGAAAGGAAAAATCTCATTTATCTTTGAGCAAACACATATAGAGACAACGCTGTCCTAAACAGAGGAGGCTAGAATTAAGAGAAAAACATTTTAGGACTCAAAGATTAGGAATGATGTGCATGCTACAAAAATGTTTCTTTGCACAAAAATTCTTTTGACACCATTCAGCTAAATTCCACTTACCTTATTGTTCTCAGCATTTTTTGAAGAAAGAATTCTAATCTGTTCTTTTCTATTTCTGAATTATTTGCAATTTTCTAGTAGAATAACTTTATCCACAATGTTAAAATGTAAAATGCATTTGCTGAAAATTTTATATATAAGTGTAGACTAGAAATATTGATTTAAAATTCATTACACAGCAACCAGAAAAAATAATTTAGCTCAGTAGGGTGTTCTGACTTCAGAAATAATTTTCCTGTGATTAGCCTCTCTTTTTCCAGTTGTGTTCATTGTTGCTGCAAACACATATAAACTTTTTATTTGTTTGGTTCAAAAGTTTCAACGTTCTGGTTGTCTATAATTGAACCATCCTTTCAATTTGCTGAGTGAACATCTCAGGTTTCTCCCATTATATACTCTTGATTGAAAACACTAGAACAACTTAACTTCCTTGTTTTTTTCTTGAAAATTTAAGACACACACACACACACACACACACACACACACAAACACACACATCTGTTTTTCAAACCACATACTGATAAACCATAGTCTCAGAATTCACAGTATCAGGAAATCAAAATTGACAGGAAAATATGATTTGAATAGTATGAAAGAAAGACTTTATTTTAAATTAAAAGCATGGTTTCGGCCTTGGTGGTTGTTGATATTTATAATATCACTGCTTTTCAGATATATATATATATATATATATATATATATATATATATATATATATATATATATATATATATCCTAAAATAATACATCCCCAGCAACACATGTTTGTGAATTTTCTAAGTGGAAGAAATATTTTTCTGAGTCTTAGAAAAAGTGTAGGAATGTAGGTGTCAATGCTTCTTGTTTCAAGTATAAGTCAATCTTTCACATCATTAGTTTCCTTCAGTATCTATTTTGATGTATCCATGGACCAAGGAAAATTTTGCTTTGTCTAACAGTTTACATTTTTTTCATTAAGTTGACTTTATATTTTTAAAATGTTATTTGTCTCTTTTTCGTACAAAGCCTTCACATTACTAGTTTTGTTGGTACAATTTCTCTGAGTTTGTAAGTTATATTACTTTCTTTTGTCTATTTCTGAAGGTTATTTCCATTTCATAAAGCATTATTATATATTAATAGGTGTTTTCAACACATGAAAGCATCCCATTATCTTTTGCTTGGTATTGTCTCTTGAGTCAGTATTCATTGCTATTGTTCATATTACCTACTTTGCTATTGTGTATTTATTATTGTATGATAGATCTATGATGTATCTATCTATCTGTCTACATATCTATCATCTATCAATCTATGTATCATTTATCATCTATTTATATCTATGTATTTACGCATTGGCTGTTTATCACTTATCTATCCATTTAGGTATCATCTGCCATTATTTACATCTCTTGCAGTTCTGGGGATCAAATCTAGCAATGATTTTCATTAGACAAGTACTCCTCCACTGAAGTACAAAGGCAGTCTGGTTTTCAGAGAAGAAATATTGTAGCTCATCCTTTCTTTGACCTTTTTATATAGGCCAGTGGTGACCTGAATTTGATCTGTACATCTTCCTGTTTCAAGTTCCTTATTTCTGGGATTCCAAGGCGTGCTATCACACAGAGATGCATAATTATCATATATTAAACATATCAGTAGCTTATCTGTTTCTGAGTTTAATTTTGTTCTTTGTTTCTCAATATTGCTATGTTTAATGATTTACTTATGAATGTTTTCTGTATGGTAAGAGAGAGTTTTAAGATTTAAGGAGTTTTTTAATTTGGTTTGTCTTCAGTATTTTTTTTAATTTGATCTCCTATTTATTTGCTTCTATGCATATTTCATTTAAGAAGTATTTCATATTTTATGAAAGAAAACTAAT
Source organism: Cricetomys ansorgei (assembly GCA_026225945.1). Taxonomy (NCBI): domain Eukaryota; kingdom Metazoa; phylum Chordata; class Mammalia; order Rodentia; family Nesomyidae; genus Cricetomys; species Cricetomys ansorgei. Next base: position 3,862,548 of record JAMJFZ010000039.1, read on the forward strand.
ATTTTAAAACTTATGTTCCTACATTATTCAAGTACAGAACACAGGCTCTTTCATACACTCACCAGCGAATACAAATGTAGCTACTGCAGTTTCCTCTTGGTTTAACTTGGCTTTAAACTAGACTTCAGCATTATTGAGTTTTCTTCTGGTTTGCCCAATTCCAATCAGATATAATTCTTGATGGCTATTTGTTTTATTTTTTTCACTATTTATATCAAGCTGTGTAGTGGCTAGATTTCACCTTCAGATTTAGTAATATGAAACATGGAGATACAACAAACCACAAGAATGTGAGAAACTGTACTCTGTGAAAAATTTACCCCAGCTACAATTCTTTTCTCAGAACTATACAAAGAAGAGCACTGCTGAATTAGGGATAAAGATGTTTAGTCTTGAATCCTTTTTGTTATTTGTGTGTGTGTGTGTGTGTGTGTGTGTGTGTGTGTGTGTGTGTGACTCACAACACTCATTAATTATTGTTTGGAATTTCTCAAGGCACTAATGTTCTGCCTAAGACCTGATATTATTCCTAAGTATGACTTAAATCTCAGTATTAGGGAAGTCCAGTTTAAAGCCCATTTAAACTGTGATGAAACTGTAGTGGCCTTTTGTGTTAACTGGCTCTCTTTTCTCATGTAATCTCCCATCTCTAGTTATAGTACATTGAACTTGATTGAGAGAGTCACAGGCAATTATGATTTTTATTTTATCTAGATATTTTTTTTGTTACTAGGAGAATTGATACTCTGATTCTCTATTGCCTCTGTACCAGGCATAGTACTCAAAAAAAGTTCCATTATTCTTTAATACAAAGTACTCAGTGGTGTATTTAAATTTCCAAGAAACTTACCTAAAAACTCAAAGTATAATTCATGCAAAACTGAACTAGTGTAATATAAAATATAATTTGAAGAACTTAATATATGAGGCCATCATAGCATCTGAGAAATCTTTCTTCTATGAGAACAATTTTTGATTCTCTAAAGTATTAATCATTATGAACAGACCCATTAGCCAGGCAGTGGTTGTGCACACCTTTAAGCCCAACATTCAGAGACAGAGGTAGTGGATCTCTATGAGTTCGGAGGCCAGCCTGGTCTACAGAGTGAGTTCCAGGACAGCTAGAGTTATAACAGAGAAATCGTGACTCAAAAAAACAAACAAATAAACAAACTGTGAGAATGTCATGAAGCTAAGAGTGGGTCTAAGAAGGCTTGGAAACCTGTGTCATCCCAGGAAATGAGAACAGCAGGCATTTGGCTGCTCCCCACTTTTTAGCCCTGGCCAGAATCCAGCTAAATATTAAATATTGCCTACTACACAGAAGGTCATTAGCAAATGAATGTGGTTGAGTTGGTGCTTCACTGCGCTGTAGCTGGAAGCCTAGGGCTGAGACCATTTACTGATAAGGTGTCTTCCTCTTTTCCCTGTGGGACCACACCTTATGCAGAAGGTGCCCTTACAGGACTTTGACCCATTTACTGATAAGGTGTCTTCCTCTTTTCCCTGTGGGACCACACCTTATGCAGAAGGTGCCCTTACAGGACTTTGACCTTTAGACTTGAGCTCCACATGTAAATGAGGCTACCCCAGTATCCTTGTCTTAACCAATGGATCCCAAGTAGAGGTACCAAAGACCCTCTCCTGTCTGTAGCCTATAAATGTAACCACCCTTACTTTAATAAGAGCGATATATGCTCCTCTGACAGCTTCTCCAGAGAGTCTTAGTCCTCAGATCTAGGACCTATCAGAATGTGTTGACGCATGTCCTGTGCTTTCCTTACTGGGGGCTGAGCTGGCAGCGATAGCTCAGCTATGCTCCAGGGAGCAAAGTAAAAGAAAACAACAAACAAACACACAAACAAAAATGAGTAGCCCAGTTGCCAAGTTGCCTCATTTTTCTACCACTGCAATGCATCATTAGGCTGTTTTATTCAGTCAAAATGCTTCTTAGACTACAATTTTACAGTAAATCTATTCATAGAGGTTAAATGTACATTAATATTTGATGTCAGTCAAATTGGCTGTTAATTGACATTAACCCTTGAAAAGAATAAAATATTCAGGTGGGCATTCGTGGCACATGCCTTTAATCCCAGCACTCAGGGGACAGAAGCAGGCTGATCTTTGTCACTTTGAGACCAGCCTGGTCTACAAAGTGAGATCCATGACATCCAGAGTTAGAAATGTGAAACCCTGTCTCACATATTGGGCTTTGGGGTTTGGAGTAAGCAAGTTTGAGTTTGGAAATGAATAGTAACAACAAGCCTCTATATTTACTATTGATATATTTATTAGTCTATATTTGTTCTTTTTATTTCTAGTTTGCAAAAATGTAGATTCTGGCTACATTGGCTATTGTTTCTCTACTTCACATTAGTGTAGGCACTGAATGAGAATTGTGCTTATGTTTTAATAAATTTACTAAAATGCTAAATTTAGGAAAATATAAAAACAAAGTACTTTATTTTGTCCTCTGAAGAGCTTTCTAGGAAGTCATAAAATCTGTTTTATCTGTGATCTACTATTTAATTATTCATAAATGAAAACAACTATGTATACATAATTTTTAAACTCATTGCTAAAATTTCTGTTATGCAATATGAATTCTATTCCAATACTAATTGGAATAAATTAATTAAATATTGTTACACAGTTACAAAGGTCCATGGTACTCCATGTTAAAGAAGAATGTTTTCAAAGAATATTATTATGTCAGTTTCAGTGAATATTTCCTTCATAATATCAGACATTTGAGTACTTGATCCTTAGTCGGTGGCACTGTTTTTGAGGCTTAGTAGCTAGCATGTGTACTTGCTGGTAGTCATATGTCACTGGGGTAAGATTTGATACTACATACCCTTATCCTGTTTTCACTGTGCTCTTTTTTTCCTTGCTTTGTATTTATTGTAAAAGATATGACAGCTTTTTGTTCTTACTGATGCCACACACTTTTTGCCATGCCTCTTCACCATGAGGAGCAAAATAAACCCTTTCATTCATAAGTCGCTTTTAGTCATATTTTATCAAAGTAACAGAAAAGTCACAAATACAAAGATTGGTTGCCAGAGTGTGGGCTATTGTTGTGAAGAATATAAACATGTTTATATTTGTAGCAATGTGGCAGACTTTGGAATTTTGAACTATAAAAGTGGTTGGACATGTTAAGAAGTGTTTTATTTGTCATTATAGCAGGATTCTGTAAGACAGTATTTGTGAATACAATATGGATTATAGAAACAAAGCTTAAAGAGATTTAAAAAGAGAATATCATCAACTAAGTTAGAGAATATTCCTGTGATAAGTTTTTGGCTAAGAATCCGGCTGCCTTCTGTCCTTATCCTGAGAACTTGTTTGGAGCAAACTTTAAAATATGAGACTAATATATTTGATGAGGAAATTTCAAGGTTTCCTAATTGAGTCTGAATTACGATTATTATTTATAATACTACATTGTAAAAGGAAACAGTGGGGCAGAAAAAAATACAGTGCACACTTTGGAGAGAAAAAGGAGCTAGGAAGCTTAGAGTTACAGATAAGATATGTGCTGGAAGATGGGCTGAAATTACTAAGGATATTAGGTCCATTAATGTGATGCCTGTTCTCCACTGGAATAAATGAAGGAGTGTTCTCATTGCAGGACTCCACCAAACTAATCCTCCATTCTGTGAAAGTGAACATAAGGGCCTTTCTGAACAAAAGCTGCTACAACTATGAGCCAAAGGGTCCATCCTAAGCTGGTCCTTAAACATGGCAGTACCATGTACGTGGTGCTGACTTTAGAGGCAAGAAACATGTGAAAGTGGGGCTTCATGGATTCATCCCCTTTGGTTTCAGAGAGGTGTTATGTCCAGGCAGCATGCAGCAGCAGAATCAGTGTGGATTCTAAGAGGTCTTAAGGCCTGAGAAGTCAGTGGACAAAGCTATGGAAGTAAAGCCTAATTTGCAATAGAGATATCAAAATGTTAGAAATTCTAGAACCATGAGATATCTGCCAGGGAGAGCTACATAAAATAAATAGAATCATCTGAGGCAACAGATGCAATCTGTCAGTACTAGAGTTAGAAAGTCTGAGTCATCTCAACCCTTTTAAGTGAAAGTGCCTGGAACCAAACAGGAAGCTACAGGATTTGATGTTTACCCTGATGAGTTTCAGTGTTCCTGTGATTCAGTATTTCCTTACTATGTCCTCATTCCCTCTTCCTGGAGTTCTGAGCATTCCATGTTAGTTTATTTTGGAATTATGATTTTTGAGCTTTTTTTTTCAGTGTTTACAATGAAATTATTAAGTCTGAGAAAAAACTTTGCAATATTAAATAGTGATAAGAACGTTAAAAACTGTAGGTATTTGTGGAACTGGAGAAATGCATTTTTATTTATAAGACTGCGAGCCTATGCAGGTCAGGGAATTAAGTGTTGAGATCTGAATGAGAATGTCCATGATGGTTCCAGGCAATTGAACCCTTTATCTCCAGTTGGTGGTGCTGCCTTAGAAGTTTAGGAGTTGTCATCTTCTGATGGAAGTAAGTCACTGGAAGCAGGCCTCGAGAGTGTATAGCCTGACCCTGCTCCCAGTTCTCCCCACTGACTCTCTCTGATAGTCTCCATTTGTGTTTATAGTGAAAGATGTTATTTCTCAGATTTCTGTGCATTTAGACATGTGTGCTGCTTGTTGTCATGTCTTTCTGACATGACAGGCATGTTGATTATAATTATTGGTGTAATCATGTATACTTGGACATATTTTCACAGAAATATTTAAAATGAGGGATTCAGTTTTGACAGACAGACAGTTGAGGCTGGGGCCACAAGTCATTAGAGAAAGATTTATCTAGTATGCAAAAGAAGAATGTTTTCCAACTTCCAGTACCAGAAAAATGATGAATGAATGAATGAATGAATGAATGAATAACACACAGAATTATATCTCTTCAGAATCTTCTTCAATCAATTTTTTCTTTTTTTGTTTAGTGAGAAGTTCGTGCAATGAGCTTCAATCATATTCACCAGCTTCCCCAACTTTTCTCAGATCAACCTCCCTACACTACCCACCGAACATTTGGTCCTTTTTATATTTTTTATTCACCTGTCAATTCCAGTTTGGTCTGTCTATTCTTGGATACACATTCTTAGATGTTTGGATGTATGGCCTTTTACTCACCTAGAAGGGACTGCACTTTTAAAGAAAACTGAGTCCCTCTACTAGTACCTATCAATTGCCCATAGCTCTTAGGCTATGGATGGGACTTCAGGTTTGTTTTCATAGAAATGTGTGCATTTCTCTAAATTTTTCATGTGTATGGTTATGCATCTGGTTGAACTGTAAAGATATGCATAGGAGCACACACACACACAAGCATACACACACAGACACAGTCATTGTTGCCGTGTTTATGGCCCTAGTCCTACTGTTAAAATTCATTAAACTGATTTCATAGGGCCTGCTTGGACCCATGCTTACTTTTAGCAAATGTTATCCTTTCTAGGCTGGACTCCCTTAGGTCTTTTGTAATTTTGTGACTTGTAACTTTCAGATTCATCTTTCCGCTTCCATTAGAAGTTGCTAAGAAAAGAATGCATAGAGCCAATCTCTTTTAAAATAATGATTTCCTGTTATTTGTATTTCAAGTTTAGGTAACTATTCAAGTTTAGGTAAAAAAAAAAAAAAATTAAAAAAATATGCTTTTCATTTTAACCATTTAATTCACATTTAATTGATTATTTGTCCATTTTTGTATGCTTATTCTTATTTTAACAAAATATCAGCATAAAATCTTTCCAAAAAGCATATCCTGAAGTCCCTCCCACTACCTTTCCTCCCCCAGGCTTTTCATGACAAGGTCAAACACATACTTGTGCCATATCATCACATTAATGGTATTTAATTACGGCTGTGATGTCATGGTGTTTTTGCAACCAGATTTATACATTGCACTTTAAACTTCAGATCATTTTTCATCATTTGTGGTTTCTAGAGCCATGGCTCCCCTTAAAAGAATTGTCCAAAATATTTGGTAACGTAAAGTTAACTAGATGAAACATCACTTTGAGATATCACTTTTATGTAGAATAGTCATAATTGAACTTTATATAGCTATTCATTCAAAAAAGAACCAAAAATTCATAATTGTAACTAATTTTATATTTAGTCATTTTTTTCTGTTTTACTTTAGTAAGTAATATACTTGTATCTTAGAAAAATTATCTAAATATTACAAGTACATTTTATAAGTCACCATAGACTACATTGTTTACTAATTAGTTTCTTATTTGCAAAGCCTCTCTATATCTCTGTTTTACTATTTTTTAATTGATAGTATCATGTAGAAAGTACAGTATGGATTCACCTCATTCCTAACCTTTTTACCCTGCTGATAAAGATTTTTATTTCAGTCAGAAGCCCTTCATCATTTTCAATAAAGATGTAAGCTATTTGGTTAATCACAGTTGCCCATGCTCTCAGCTTGATTTAACCCCTCAGTGCATTTCCTCAGTCCTCTTCTTTGATCTGTATTAAAGACACATTGAAGAACCAAAACTCAGATTTCTGTTGTATTTTTTTTTTTACATTCCTGCCTTTTTGTATGCCTTTCTCACTACTCTCAGAGTTTTCTTTTTCATTTTCTAAGTTCAATATATTATTGAAGGGTTCAGTATATAGAGATGTCTTCCCTAGCCAACTGGTTTGCATCAGATAGTTTCCCTATGGCATCGGAGTACCACTGAATACCACCACAAGTACATGAATGTTATAATGATCAATACTCTGTCCAGAACTTTATTTATTTCTGTTATCTTAGAACTAAGCATAACTCTGGGATGCCCAATCATTCTGTTTATTGAATGAATGAAAATAACAGTTTTGTGGACATGCACTTATATAAGGCCTGTATTGTCCTGGCCTGGGCCTTCTTTATCTATTTTCCTCTACTCTCCTTCTTCTCATTATGCCATGATACTGTCCTGTGGATACATGTTTCATTTATGTGCATGTTGTCTCTGGCAGACTTCTGCAGTTCACCCTCAGTGCTCCTTAGCATCTGCTACCTTGCCTTCAGCTTCTGTTTTAAATAATGTTCCATATGCATTCTTCAAGGTTTATTGATTCTTCACCCTAGAGAGTACCCTATACTTCAAGTGAAGAATTTCAAAATAGGAACATCATTAAAATACATTTCTCTGTTTTGGCCAAAGTTCAGCTATGGTGCTGTAGGTGTTTGCTGTTTTCAGCCTGGAAGAAATATTGTATAGTAAAAAAATGGAAACTATACAGCTCAACAGCAAACTGATAAAAGAATTTTCCAGACCTTAAGTTCAATCAGCTTGTAAAGGTATAAATTTCAAGCACTTACTAATAAAATTCATTATTTCAAAGCATAGCTATAACAAACAAATACAAGTAAAATGTATCCAGAAAATGAGAAGACCTAATATCACTAATATTAAAGAATAAGTTTTCCTTTTTATAATATTGAGTTTGTAAAATGTACTCCATAACCAAATAATTTAACATAAAAATGCCTACTAAATTTTTAACTCAAAAATTTAATTGAGATATCCAATTTTTTAAAACTTATCTTGGGGACATAGTCACACAGGTTCTAGAAAACATCATGAGTTCAGAATACTTTATAATTTCAGTGACAGCATTTTGTTTGCATGTTCTCCTCCTGTGCCTTCTAGTATCTTAATTATTTGCAATGAAGCATTGGCTCCTTTGACTACTTTCTCTCTTGGACCTTATAGTGCTCATTCAGAATAGTACTGCTATACTCTTCATCTCACATCACTGTCACTGCTACAGCCTCAAAGATTATCCTGCTTTCACTTGAGTAATTGGTCTGCACTTTGAAAAAAGTTTTAGAAATAAGTTTTGTAGTTTTCACTGTACATATACACCACAGTTTCAGTGTTTATCCATTCATTGACTGACAGGTCATTTCCATGCATAGGTTACTCTGAATAATGCCATAGTGAAATGAGAGTATGGGGTAACTTGAGGAAGACCTGAGTCAGTTTCTTTTTGGCATACATCCAAGAAAAGTAGTGTTAAGTCTCATAACCTTTCTGATATATATATATATATCACTTTTACTAATTCAGATGACTATGGTCTGAGATCTAGAGTAAAACTTCTTTCCTAAAGTGCATGTTTATAAGGGCAGATTCAGTCTGTGCGTCTAACCATTCCTAGTAACTACAAGTCAGCTCAGTGAGTACTGAGTATGTTTTCACATGTATGAATATACAGTGATAGGTATAATTGCTAAGTAAATGATCATGTAAAGTAAAGCATGAGATATTGCTATAAGACTTTGATTCATATATCACTTTTGTATTTTAACTCTTAGAAAATGAAGTTTCCCCACATAGTCTCTTATATATACTCAACACATTTTCAGTGAGTTACTTGAGTTTTCATGATATATCCTTGATAAATTTCTTATTGCAGTTTGGTCAACTCAGGTTCCTTTAAATGAGTATGGAATGAGATCAAATTGAAAAACCATCATCAGAAATAATACTAGCAATTGTATAAAATGTAATTTTTTTTTTCAGTTGTATTTGAGGGATATTAGTCCTTCCATGCCCATGGTATCATATCTATCCAAAGCCATCACCTATGGTTTAAAATTACACGATATTTTAGATGAACACAAGAAACTGTCTAATTGATGATAATTTGGTGTGAGTTGGAATCTCTTAATAGTAAACCACAGTTTTACTCTGAACTGGCTTCTCTGTTACTGTCCCTTGACTCTTGATAAGCAGAATGCCTAAAATGCTCTTAAGCTTCTCACCTCTCCACAGCATGGATCTTTGTGTGATCCTGCATCTCTGAATAGTATTCTTTATTTGATAGGCAGTATGCTTATCTGCTTAAACCACACCATTAGTCTTTTTGCTTCTTGTGGGCTATGGTTGTGTCTTATCTTACATTGTATTTATACACCTTATCTAACTGACTATGCCATTATTGATATTCAATGAACATTTGATAAACGAGCAAATAAGTAATTATTTCTCTAGATGTCTTAAAAGTTTGCTGAGGTCAAGAAGATTCTGAAATACCAATGCTAAGCATTAAACATGAAGAAATTTTCTTCACTCTTCTTTATCCTAGTATTATAGTTATCAGGTCGCTATTAACAAGAATTTCAGCATTTATCTAAACTGATAAGTATGTGAACACCTTAATGCTTCTGACTTATTATTCATTAAATTCTACTCAGCATGATTTTAATTCATTTTATATGGTGTATTTAGATTTTTTAAAGTGATATGCACAATAGCATTAATCCAAATATTTGATTAGCTATAATAACACATTTCCTTGTCATTAAAGATAACAGATGATTTATTATTCTCATACTGAATTAAAATTCTTGCTAAATGAGTCTATTTAAATCTAACATTAAACTCTCATTCTGGCTGATTAATATCCACTGATAATTTCTGATACTGAATTAATATACTTTAATGGTTGGCATGTTTTTAAATCTTGATAATCATTATATTTGTGACATGGCTGAATCACTAACTAATACATAACATTTTCTACGTGTTCAGAGAATTGTCCTTTGGAATTTTCTGAGGGATGCTTAATACTGTGGTGTCCAGATAATACAGCTAATCAACAATAAATATTTCCCTTTGGGAAGAAGGGATATTCCAGTAATATCACATATTGTATTTTTTAATTTTGGAAATTTATGGGTAGAAAGGAAGTTAAAACAGATAAAATAGCTGGCAAAATTCTCCTCTCTGTTTTCATAAAGAAGTAATCCGAACCCTGAACATTGGCATACATAGAAATATCCTAAGTAGAGGGAACTTCTGTGTTACAGCCCAGCCAGCTTTGGCCACTGAATTAAAAAGTAATCAAGACTCCAGCAGATGGAAAGCACTGCTGGTTGGGGCCTGGCTTTCTCATTTCTCCTAAAAAGCAATTGGTTTCTCTTCATGAACTGTGAGCTGAAAGTAACCTGAAAAGCACCTTCTAAGCCAGAGTCTTGTCAGCATGGTTGTCATTATGCATAAGGGTGGGAGTGGGTGGCAAATTGTTGCTCTCAGATTTAAAACCCTAATTACAGCAAACATTCTTCTCTAAGAATCCATATTTATAAAACTAACTGTGAAACTGTAGTGTTTCTATCTCTCTTGGGCAAACAGGCCTATTTGAGGTCAGAAAATGTTATTTGTACTTAGCTTTTTATTGGAAAGAATTTCTGAAAATTCAGGAAATGAAGAGTTCTTAAAGGCAATATCACTATTAAAACTAAGATGTTTATTCAAATTGTATAATTTCTCCTTTTCTCAATCTCATTGCCATCATCTTTTCTGACCTTCCTCATTGGTTGAATAAAAATCTTGAATAATTGTTTTACTATTTAATCTCATAGTCAGTTGTATTCATAATGTTCTATCTACATTATAGTTCTGTTAAACCTCCATACAATTTGGCTTTGGAACAAGACATTTTAGGTTGGGCTAGCTGAATGATTCAGAGAAGAAAGGCACTTGTCACTAACCCTGACAAACTGAGTTTGATTCCAGAACACACATGATAGTAAATAACTGCTCAGTATAAGTGTGTTCTAATTTCCATGTGTGTTGGGGCATGTTTGTCTCCTCTTCTATGCAATATATAATACTACATGTGTTTAATTGCCTTTAAAAGAAATTTATACTAATTTGCTTCATTTCTTGTTGAGGCACTTGGTTAGTGGGATTAAAAAAAATAAAAGAAAAAGAAAAAGAAAAAAACCCTTAAAGTTTTTGTGAGACATTGGCTAGGAGATCTTATTCCTATGTCCTATTTATTATTGGTGCTTTGTGTTTTAAACTCGTGGTGAAATGAGGGTCATGTAATGTAACCTTTGGAATATCAACGTCCCTTAATACAATAATTGCCAGTATAGAAGGCTGTATTCTCAGATGATACCTAGAGACTCAGATGGTAACTAGAAAATCAAAGAGGAAAATGAATAAAAAGGAGTGTAAATGCCTCAAGAGCCCCTTTCAAAGAGATTAAAGAATGTCTCACACCAACTTACAAGAACAGCAGAATGTTTTTGTTTAACTGGTACAAACAAACTAGGAGCTGTGATAACTATTAAATATGGGATGAACTAAAAATCTTATGTAAGGAGACATTATCACATACTGTTATTAAATATTCACATTTATTAGAGGAAAAGTGGATGTTCTTTACATCATTATTTGACTAATTGACTAATAGAAGAAGATACAATCTTAGGACGTTATCCATTGGATTACCAAAGTCTTAGCAATCATGGGTAATAGCTATCATGTAGATATCAGGAGTCAATTTGGAAATTAAGATTTTTTTTTCACTTGGAATTCAGGGCTATCTTTGCAGTGCCTTTACAAATTGAGGACACTCCTCTCCCAACCTTCAGCTACTTACACACCAAGCTTCTTCTGCCTCTTAAGCATGCTTTCATCCTTATGATCTGCTCTGCCACTTGCACTGCAATCTAATCAAAGGAACACACCCTATTATTTGAAAAATTCCTCAATCTTCATTTCTCTTCATCCCCATCTATTAAAGGAAAAAAATTATTAAAGACAAATATATAAGCACATGGTTAATTTCACTTATAATAAAAACAAGTATTTTCACAAATATATTACTTTATAGGCATTTCTTCTAAGTGAATAATATTGACTCAAAGATGATTAAATGATAAGGAAAACAGGAAATTTACACACAAAAATATAGATTTACACAGTCATGAAATTCAATATCCCTAGGCATGTGAAAAATTTCTCTGTGCACATTCTAACTTCCCTCATTACTCATTCAGAACTTATATAAGAAAATGTTATAATTCAGCTTCTTTTGAATATAGAATTATTCTGGTTTTATACCAAATATCAAAGCATAACATATATATATATATATATATATATATATATATATATATATAATGTATAATATTTGATATATATATCAAATATTTTAACATAAACAATACATAAACTGATAAACTACATAAAATATCTATAAGTTATAGTAAAACACCAATGCTATGATTTGAATTTTGGTGCACTTAAATATATATTCATGTTACAAGTGTACCATGTTTGTAGGACAGACCTATACAAGTTAATAGGCAATGAGAGCTCTGTTTCATATGTTTGTTTGTTTTTTTAAATTTTTGTTTGGTTTTGTTTGGTTTTCAGGAGACAGGAACTCACTCTGTAGACCAGGCTGGCCTGGAGTTCACAGAGATCCACCTACTTTTGCCTCCTGAGTGCTGGGATTAAAGTCGTGTGCTGCCACCACCACCTGGTATGTGGGTTTATTTTAAAAAGGAAACTCTTCAAATGGGCACCAGGAAACTCTTTTTTAATCACAACACTTGGAAGACATAAACAGTATGATAGCTAAAAGTTTGAAACCAATGTACCCTACATAGTACTAATCTAGTTGATCCTATGTAATGATATGTTGCTTAAAAACAAAAAAAAAAAAACAACAACAACACACACACACACACACACACACACAAACAACAGTGACTCAGAAAACAAAAACCAAATTCTTTAGCAGAGATCTTTCAGGGATACTTTGCTATCTCTCTGTCTTACCTCCAGCTATGTAATGACACAGGATAACACTCCAAACAGACATTGGCAACTTAAAGTTGTACTACCCAGCTTCCCACATATGGACCCAAAACATTTATGCACACTTTAAATTACCCAGTCTCACAGATGCCAGATTCTGCTGTCCCAGCTCAAATAGGCTAAGCAGCCTGTACATCCAGCAAACATAAATGAAGGATCTTTCTGAATTCTATGAAAGTATACAGAGTAAATGCAGCATTATAATTCATCCTTCCTTCAACCTTATGTCATATACCTCCAATAACATCTGCAATTTGTTAAGGATTGTAGAAAGTAGAAAGTCAATGTCATTATGTAAATTTGATTTGGACTACCAGTTACCTTTGTTGAAGCTGAGCCAAATATTTCCCAGAATACCTGATATTTCCAGAAAACCTCCTTTTTACATAAAATTTTGAAAATATGAAATGTTTCTACAAACAGTTGTATGACAACATAAATAAATTTGTAGACTAAATTATTCTGTAGGTATGTAGGATGAGATTTCAGAAATATCAGCTTTGGTTTTAAACAAGTGTGTCAGAATGCAAAAGGAAAATTTGAAATGATATCAATCAAAGTCCTATTTATGACTCAGTTGTCAAAGCTAGTCATTTATTTGTTTAATCTTGAATACTCTGATATGATAGCTGATCCATCTTTATCTCCCATCTGGATTACTGCCTTGCTTCCAACTTCTCTGTCATTTTACACAGGCTCCCTTCTATCTATTTTTCACAGAAAAAGCCACAGTGATACTGTCTATGCACAAGAAAATACATGTCAATCTCTAGTCAAAAGCCACTCATAAGCTTCCATTTGTAGTAAAAGCCAAAGCATTGTAAGAAACAGGATGATTTGCCCACAGTGATTTTTCTAAGTCATGGTCATATCTCTTATATATAAACCCTCTGTTCCCCATGGCCATTGACTCATTGGCTTATCTGAAGTATCTATAATACTCCAGGTAGACTTTTCCCTGAAGGCACTTTTTATTTTTCATTTGAAGTTGTCATTCTAAATATGTCAGCCTTGCTAGTTCCCTCATCTCTCTCTGTAGTTACTAAAAAGCCACTCATTCTAAGGCATTTTCTGGCTTTCTTATATAGCATCTTGTAGCATTCTGGTCTGAGTCATGGGTTAATCAGTTGTACTTACAATCTGAGATGATCTCGTACATACATTACTCATACAAGTTTATGCTTGGTTTTCATTGTCACTATGACTGTCTTAGTTAGGGTTTCTATGGTTGTGATAAAACGCCATGGGTAGACGCAACTTGGAGATGAAAGGATTAATTTCACTTATATCTACACATCATAGGACACCACTGAGCAAATTCTTGGCAGGAATTCAAACAAAGCAGGAACCTGGAATCAGGAGCTGAAACAAAGGCCATAGAGGAGTGCTGCTTAATAGGTTGAGCTTTATGTCTTTCTCAGTCCGTTTTCATATAACACTTGGGACCATCAGCCCAGGGTGGCACTTCCCATAGTGGGTTGGGCCCTGCCATATCAATCATCAATCAAGAGAATGCTCCACCAGTTTGCCCATGGGCCAATCTACCGGAAACATTTTCTGAATTGAAGAAACATTTTCTCAATTGAGATTCATTTTCCACAAGGACTCTAGCTTGTGTCAAGCTGACAGGAAACAGACAGCACAGTGACCTTCTTCAATATTCTCCAGTCATCAGATTAGGATTTTACAATAAAAAAAAAAAAAGATGGTCCCACAGGTGTGCAAATTAGCTTTTTCTAAGCTTTAAATAAGATCAGGTTCATAATCAGCTTGAAATTCAGGATGGGGTACTCAGGGCAGAGTCGGAAGCTATTTAATGTTTTCTGATAATTTCACTAAAATAAAGAGATAATGAGTGAGCCAAACCTTAAAAATATTTTTTAAAAGATCAATGTTAAACAATTCGAAATACCCAGAAAACTTGTCTGTTGACTAAATAGTTAAACTGTGTCACCAGCTTTCAACTCTTTATCTTAATAAAAACCCACTGGCTAAATATTGAATTTATGTGAATATATATATCTGCATGTATGCTTAAATATTGTATCCGGAAAAGCCAAACAGAAGTGATGGTCCTTAAGTCAAATTATAAATTAATTTCTCCCTGAGAAACTTCACTGTTATTATTTATCATTCCTACTTCAGTTCTCATTTCTAAACTAAATTCTTCTTACTTACTCTCTATAGTCCTTTGCTTTAAATCCACCCTTTCATTTGCATTCCTGATTATTAAGATTCATACTGTTGTACCTACAGTTTTTACTTAATGTAAATTTTGCTAATATTTATTCGCCTAAATTTTCCCACATTACAAATGTGGGAAGAGCAGAGAATTTTATTCAATTCCCACAAATGTAATACCATTCTCTATTGAATCATTTAATTCAATGAAAATCTGTAATATACATACACACATGGCATAAATGAAATAATGTCCCCCAAGATAAAGAAGTATGTAAGTAAATATATGAATAAAACATATAAGTAAATGTATACAGTAAGTGGAGTAGGAAACACACTTGGTTGTGTTTTCTTAATAGTCAACAACTGTTTTATTATTGATAAATTAATATGATAGCAAGACAGATTTTTACTTGCAGCAAACTTTAGTGACTAAAATTCCTATCAAAACATTTGAAGAAAAACATTTAGAAGAGCTAAGTTATGAGAAATATATAGATTTCTGAATGATAGAAAATAATTCTCAAAAATAGAAAACTGGTTAATGACATAAAAAATGAACTTCCATTACAAACTTTAATCTCTGAATTGTCTAGGAGTTTTATAAGACTGCATCCAGTACCATTTGAAAATTCAGATGGTCATGTGCCAAATCTAAGTGAGTCAGGTGATTTTGTGCTACCAACCAAGCTAAATTATGAAACTTGGAACAAATGATTAAACATACTAATATTTCTAAATAAAATGCAATTTTACTTATATTTTATTAATATATTTTAATTGTATGGAAGAAGAGGGTTTCATACATATATATTCCATATATGTATCTTGTGCATTTATCATAGTAAAGGATATTTGAGGACTAAATATTAATGACTTCATTTTAGATTAGGCTGTATATGTGCTATCAGTGTGACTCATTTATGCTTTGATAAATAACTGAACAGTTGGAAGAAAACTAGTAAACTAGAATTAAATTTGAATTTTCTTGCAAAATTCTCATTCATATTTCATTGACCATATGAAATGATAGAGGCATGTAAAGTTCAGAAGGTATTCAGTTCTGGGAAGGGAGATTATAAGAAATATGAGGCTGGGAACACTTTATAAGTTGTATGAATGACTGCAGCACTGTAGCAAAGCATTTAAAAAGTGTTGTAGAAACTTACTATAGATAAATCCAGCTGAACTAGAGTTATTAAAAACACTTAAAATTTTGACAAATACTTGTTAATATCACACTAGTAAGATAATATCTTACAATAAAAAACATTAGAGACAATGAGAGTAATAATCAGGAGTTAATTAAATGCAGTGAGCTTGAAGCAATAATGAAGGAAAACTGAGAAGAGGTTGTTGAAACTGATTTATGGACACTCTGGCTTTCTAAGAGATTTTCATTCATGCTTAGACTTCTCAGAAGTTTTAGGCATGGGATTGAATACCATATATTTCCTTCTGCAAAGAAATGAGAGAAATTCTGCAAAATAGACTACCTTAATAATGTCCTAGGATGCATGAGAATAGAAATGGACCTAGATTTACCTTTACTGGAGGAGTAACAGCCTTCATTGTAGGGAATCTGGTGGTTAAGTGGTCTTGCTTGTGTTTCCAGATTGCTCACAATACTCTCTACATTTTTATTTTGTAAGTATTAGCTATATGTCTTTGAACATGATCTCCTACTTGGCATGAGAGTTTTTTCTTTCACAAAATTTAATTATTTACTCACTAAGATATTAATAGAACTAATTTCTTATTTTAACCAAAATATTTCATTCATTTTAACATGATGTTTACTTTTGACACAGCATGGATAGACCCATTTTCATCACTGAATTTTCAGTTCATTATTTAGAGTAGCAATAACTATAAAATAACAGTTTTGGGCTAGTACATGAACACTGGAATAATGCACTGCAAATGAAAGAGAGCTGGACTGAAGGACAAGGAAGTGAGTAATTGTAGAAGTACGTTCAGTACCTCCTTGGTTCTTTATCACTGCAATGTGTTGACATTCAGAAGCAATTCTATGTTATAGAATTCCATGACAATTTCAATTTAAGAAAAAATACAAGGAAAGCAAGTTTTTCCCCAAGTACACATTATCCTTTATCTTTCTTGTGTGCTTTGACTAAATTGAACAGCACTTGATGATATCTTGCCTGAAAAGTTGACATCTTAAATATGTGTCTATAAAATCTATGTTATGCCTTTAAAAGGAAATCAATGAGGCAAATAAATATGTAAGAAGTTTACTCGTTTATGGCAATAATTATTGACAGATTCTTTAATTCTTTAATCCTTGAGTGTAAACTTTATTTTTCTCATTTCAAAAATAATCCAGTAGAATCCAGGTCAACAAACATATTCATAATGTCTTAAAGTACTCAATTACAAACAAAAAATTGTATTATAAATGTGATTATAAGTAATTTTATGAAAGATGGAATAGGCCTAAAAATAAAATATTAATAATGAGCAGTGTGTCTATGTGAGATTATATATGGTAACATTTAATTCAACAAAGTTATCTAAATTTAGATTAAGGTTACTTTAAGCAATACATTTATATACAACAACTTTAAATGTAGGGCAGTGATACAGCTGTAGAGAAAAGGATTTCTAAAAATGTTTAAGACTGGCTGAGACAATTTGTTTCCTTTCAAAGTGCTAAAGAACAACAAGGTAAATCTGACCTTTTATATATAGAAAGAAAACACCCAAAGGGGAAATTTATAAGACAGCTGCCCTTGTTTCAGTTACGAACAGTATTAGAGGCTAGACATATAAAGCATTGAAGTAGGCCGAGGAATGTCCTCCCAGTGGTATCTGGTCACGGTCCTCAGAACTTGGATATGCTACCAATACATATAATAAATTATCTTTTCAGGAGTGATTGATTTAAGAATCTAGATTCAAAGAAATCATGCTGCATTATAAGGAAGAATTCTGAATCAAAAAATATATTTTCATAGGAAGGAGTTAGAGGTTTTCTTTTTTTAAGTTTAGTTATTATTTCTTTGAGGATTTTTTACAATGTATTTTGATTATAATCATTCTTCCAACTCTTTCCAGATCCATCATTTTCCCACTTATGTTTTCAAATTCTTTGTACCTTGGCAAGTTGTTCATCTCTGTTTAATTAATCATCTGCTATTAAAATGTGGTTTATCTGGTGAAATATACAAATAAGGCATTAGGAGTCACTTTAATACTACTTATAGTATTAAACCTATATAATATAAACCTATATATATGTCTTCTTATTGGTATATTACCTACCTAGTCATAATGGTGATAACAGTGTTAGGGATGTGTTTCAGTATATGGACTGGGCCTTATATCCAATTAAAAAGTGATTGTCACCATTGCATGCTTGTGTCATTATTGTACAAGCTGGCAAGATTTACAGGTTGGTTGTTATTGTATCACACAAGACATATAGGATGCTTAGTCTTTTTTATTTTTTCAGATATGAAACACTTCCAGAACTCTAAAAGCTAATCCGTAGGGGATGAAGCTGTCAGGTCAGTACTAGATTGATTTCCAAATGTTTTATGACCTAAGTATATAGAGTCCTCAGTAGTAATGCCTACTTTTAAGTTCTGGAAAATAACTAAGAGCATTAGCAACGTCTTGTAAAGTTTGGATTGTGGAGGGGGTCTATGTAGTCTCACTGGCCAACAAATCCAAAGAGGTAGCCTGCTCCCAGAAATTTTATTCTTATTTGTTAGCTTATAGAATACATCAGGAAAATTAAATCCCTCATAGAATGATTCTATTTAAAATATTTATGTATGCTTGATATGTTTTTTGAGATGTTTTTAGTTTTATTTACCTCTCTCCATATTCCACCTTCTCGCCCATCCTGTCCTCTATCCATTTATCATTTCTGGCTCTATTATTTTCCTTTAACCATTTATAAAACTATTTTCTATCTTCCTTCCTTTGAAATGTCCCCATGCCCCTTAACAATATCCTGAACATTATGGATATTCCAAATGGAACATGTACATTAGATAACTATGTGTAGAAGAATGAAAGTAGATCCTTACTTCTCACCCTGAACAAAACTTAACACCAAAGGAACCAAGGACCTCAGCATAAGACATGATGTTATGAATCTGTTAGAGGAGAAAGTAGGGGAAATTTGTCACAGAAAAAAGACTTTACAGAATAAACCCTTGATAGTACAAACAACAATACCAACACTTAATAATGGGGATTATTGAAACTAAAATACTTTGTACAGCAACAGACACAATCATCTGCATGGAACAGGTAGTCTGTGTAATGGAAACAATTTTATACCACCTATTCATTTGACAGGGTTAGTATTTAGAATATAAATAAAACTAAAATCACTAAACATCAAGAAAAAAGCTCTGCCCAATGTTTGGCCCTGAGTCTCTGCATATGTTCCCATCAACTGCCAGAGGAAAGACTGTGATGACAATTGGGCTAGCCACAAATCTATAAGCATAGAAGAATATCATTAGGAATTGTCTCTTGGCTATTCAGTCTCAAGTTCCTGGCCAGTCTACAGTGTCAGACATGGGCTCCCTCCTTTGGAGTGGTGTTCTGTCTGCCTATTATCCCAGCAGATCCTCCCTGTTCCATCCTTCATGTAGGGACTCAATTCTGGGCTTATTCCAACTTGATCAGCCCTGTTCAAGTGGTATCCCTGTGAGGTCTGCTTTGCTCTGAGAGGAATAGGTGAAAGGGAGATGCGGGGTGGGTTGGGAGGAGTAGAGGGAGAGGAAGAAGGGGTCAGAATGTATTATATGAGAGAAGAATAAATTTAGCAAAAAAAATGAAAATTCAAACTATTTTGAGAGTTAAGTTTTTCTTAGTAAAGATGACAAAAAAACCAAAAACAAACAAACAAAAACAAGCAACAACATCAAAAATCTACCCTCCCACCCAAACAAAACAACAAACAAAAAACATGACAATATGTGCGGGCCTTGATTTTTAGAATATAGAACATTATCCACTGCTTTCAGGAGTACATGCAGCTACTATGGAAATCAGTGTCAAGATAACTGAAAAAGCAACAAGTAGGCTTATCTCAGGGTCTGACTATACAACTATTGGCCATACCCAAAGATTCCACGTCTTACTATAGAGATACTTGCTCCTCTGTGTTTATTGGTGTTTTATTCACAGAATCCATGAATAGTAAACAGCCTAGATGTCCATCAACTGATGAATGCATACTGAAAATGTAGGGCAGATACACAAAGAAAAATATGCAGTTATTAAGAAAAATATGAAACATGCAGGTAACTGGATGGAGCTGGAAGTAGCCACTCTGACCATTGTTTGGAAGAACCAGAAGAAGAAACATCACAAGTGTTTTTCCCATTTGTGCTTTGAGTCTTAAATGTGTATTCCATTCATGGTTAAACATTCCTGATGCATAAGTATGCACATAAACACACACACAAGATTATTTTAAATAGACAAAAAAGTGTTTTTAAAGTCTTCACTTTGAAGTACTTGTGATATAGACACAAAACAAGTACTGTTTATTGTAGAGGAACACTTGGAAGAAGTTTTTGTTGTTTTGGTTTCTTTAAAAATGCAAAATGGTGATTGGATTAGGTTTGTGTTTGTTTCTATACCCTAGCTCTGGTATAATTGTTTACAACTTGGATTTGGCATGCTTGATGCAGATGGCTATAATTTGGTTAGGTGCAGTCATTCTGCACCTGTAGTTTTTGGGGTTTGTGTGCTTCATGGGTTTATTGGAACTTTTGGCTTAGGACATTAGAGGTCTGAAGCCCCCAGAGTCGGGGTGGGCATTGCTTGGTGGTTCATTGGTTGGATTGCTGTCATTAGTTAATGTGATAATTGCTAAAAGAACAAAGAAAGGTTGGAGAGATGCGAGCTTGTGACAGCCTAAGAAGAGGCTGTGAAGATTTCTATCTTTCTTTCTTTCTGTATTAAAGCCTGGTAAAAACGGTGAAGATTTCTTTCTATCTTTCCCTTCTCCTTCTCTAAATAGAGGGTAAAAGATTGTAGCATACTGCTACAGTCTATAACTAGTTTAAAGCTGGAAGAACAAGGTATTTATTAGGCTTTCAAACTTCCACCAGCTTCCATTTGGAGCTACATTTTTGATCAAGTGTATTTCATTTTGTGTTCATCTCTAATAGTAGATATAAAACTAAAATAGAAACCATATACAGAGACAATTTTAACATTGTTCAGAATTAAGATTGTTCGAATAAGTTATAAAAACTGCTCAATAGATGCTCAATAACTTACTCTTGCTATATTCAGGACAAACACAGACCTTATGTAGAAGATTTACAGTAATACCATTGAGGCAAGAAAAATGAATCACTAGGAATCTTTTTTTAAAAAATGGCTTTATCCGTGCAAAGTTTCAACAAAGAAAGAAAATTAAAGACCAATTTCCTTCATGAACAAAGATGCAAAAATACTCATTAAAAAACTCACAAACTGAATCCAAGAACACATCAAAATAACATGACCAAGTAGGCTTCATCCCAGCAATGCAGTAATGGTTCAACAGATGAAAATCAGAGAAGGTAATCCACCATATAAAGAAACTGAAAGAAAAAACAAAATAAACAAAAAAACAAAAAAACAGGATCATCTCATTAGATGCCAAGAAAGCTTTTGACAAATTCCAACATCCCTTTCATGACTTCATGAAAAAAGTCTTGGAGAGATTAGAAATATAAAGTACATACCTAAACATAATAAAGACAATATACAATAAGACTACAGCTAACATCAAATATAATGGTCAGAAATTCAAAGCAATTCCACTAAAACAAGGAACAAGACAAGGTTGTCTACTCTTCCCATATTTTTCAATATAGTACTTGAAGTTCTAGCTGAAGCAATAAGACAACAGAAGAAGATCACAGGGATACAAATTGGAAAGGAAGAAGTCAAAGTATCCTTATTTGCAGGTGATATGATAGTATATTTAAGCAACATGACAATTTCTACCACAGAACTTCTACAGCTGATTAACTTCAGTGAAGCGGCTGACTACAAGATCAACTAAAAATTCAGTAGCTTTCCTATAAACTATCAACAAATAGACTGTGAAAGAAATCTGTGAAACAACATTCTTTACAATAGCCACAAATAATTTAAAGTATCTTGGGATGACAGTAACCAAACATGCGAAAGGCATGTCTGACAAAAACATTAAGTTTTTGAAGAAAGAAATTGAAAATGATCTTAGAAGACAAAAAGATCTCCCATGCTCCTGGATTAGTAGGATTAACACAGTAAAAATGGCCCTCTTACTAAAAGCAATCTACAATACAGCACAATCCCTGTGAAAATCCTGATAAAATTCTTTACAACCCTTGAAAAACAAAATATTCACCTTCACATGGAAAAAAATCAAAAAACAAACAAATAAAAAAAAAAAAAAACAAGTTAGGTAAAGTTATCCTGAATAATAAAAGAAATTCTAGAGGTATCGAATTCCTGATCTCAAGTTGTACTACAGGGTCATAGCAATAAAAACCACATGCTATTGGCATAAAAACAAACATATAGATCATCTGAATCAAAAATCCAGAAATAAATCCACATTTTTATGGACACCTGATCATTGATAAAGAATCCAGAAATATAAAATTAAATAAAAAGCATTTTAACAAATGTTGCTGTTCTAATTGGATGTCTGCATGTAGAAAAATAAAAATTGATCCATATTTATCACCCTGCACAAAACAAGTCCAGATGGGTCAAAGACCTCAATATAAAACCAGGTACAATGAACCTGATAGAGGAGAAAGTGTGGAATAGCCTTGAATGCAAAGGTACAGGAGACAATTTCCTGAACAGAACACTAATACCTCAGACACTAATATCAACAATTAATAAATTGGACCTCGTGAAACTTCAATACTATTGTAAATCAAAGGACACTGTCAATAAGACAAAATAGCATCCTACAGAATAGGATAAGATTTTTTTACCAATTCCATTTCTGAGAGAGAGCTAATATCCAAAATATATAAAGAACTCAAGAAACTGGACATCAAAAAACAAACTTATTCCCCAATTAAAAATGGGTTACAGATATAAATAAAGACTTCTCAAAAGTGGAATTTCAAATTGCTGAGAAACAAAGAAATGTTTGACATCCTTAGCCATCCAGGAAATGCAAATCGAAAATACTCTGAAATTTCATCTCAGATCTGTCAGAATGGCTAAGATAAGTAATACAAAGGACAACTTACGCTAGAGAGGATGTGGGGCAAAGGGAGCACTCTTTCATTACTGGTGGGAGTGCAACTTGTACAGACACTATGAAAGTCAGTATGGTGATTCCTCATGAAATTGGAAATTGACCTACCCAACTATACCACTCCTGAGGATATCTCTAAAAGATGTTTCATCCTACCACATGGAAACTTGCTCAACTATTTTCATAGCAGCTTCACTCATAATAGTAAAAAATTAGAAACAAACTATATGCTCCTGAACTAAAGAATGGATAAAGAAATTGTGGTGCATTTAGACAATGCAGTATTACTCAACTTAAAAAAAAAAAAAACTACTTCATGACCTTTGCAGGCAAATGGATAGAACTAGAAAAAATCATCCTGAGTTAGATAACCTAATCCCAGAAAGACAAACATGGTATGTACTCACTTATGTGTGGATATTAACTGTTAAGTAAACAACAGAGGTGCTCAATTCTACAGACCTAGGGAGACTATGCCACAAGCTGTACCCTAGTGGGGACGCAGATATCTCCCTGAAAAAGGAGATATAGAACAGGGGGTCAGGTGGGCTGTGGGAGGGATTGGAATGTAAAAAGGAGAATATATGGAGAAATGACTGGAATTAGAAGATATTTAGGAGACCTAGTGTAGTGGAAAATCACTGGAATCTATGAGGGAGACCCTAGCAAAAATCTCTAGCAATAGGGTATAGGGAGTCTGAACAGGTCGTAGTTACCTATCACCAGGCAAGGCTTCCAGTGGTGGGAAGTCATTCCAGCCACAAAATGTTTGATCTATATCCCATCCTTCCTACACTGGGACAATGGAAGGCAGAACCCCATGACAAAGGAGGGAACCCATACCTGATACTGCAGATAAAGCCAGGAACTGGCATCTCCTGGATAGCCAAGAGATGATTTCAAATGATATCTTGTTCTGCTCATAGTTTGGGGGCCTAGCTCAATCTTCATTAGAGCCTTCTTCTGGCAGCTGATTAGAGCAGGTGCATAGGTCTATTGCCAAACACCAGACAGAGTTTGGAAAACCCTGAGGAAGACTGAGAGGAGGGATTGCTGGCAACTGAGAAGTTGAGGACACTAAAAGAACAAGCACCATGGAGTTAACTGTCCAGCACTGTTAGAGGTTCAATAGAGTCTGAAGCAGCAGACATGGAACTTGAAGAGTACCCCCAGATATGTCTTGTGGTTGTCTGGCTCTGTGTTCTTGCAGAATTCCTAGAGGCTGGAGTCAGGGATGGCTTGTCTCTGACTGTTTTGTCTGCCCTTGGAGCCCTTTATCTCTTGCTGGATTGCATAGTCTACCTTTGATGTAGGGATTAGTTCCTAGGCCACTTGCATCTTGTTGTGCCCTGTTTGAAAAGTAAACCTGGGAGGACTGCTCTTCTGGGGTGAGGTGGCGTGTGGATGTGGGGTGGGTGGGTGTGGGTTAGATCTCAGGGAGGGGGCATATGGGAGTAGCTTGGAAGAGTAGATGGAAGGGAGCTGTCATTTTATTTTGTCTCAAAAAGAGCAATTGTTGATATAAACTATCTCAATTAATTATGTTCTGTGTTCTTTTATCAAAAGTAATTGTTAAGTGACAGATGTACTCTTATCAATTCAAAACTTGGCTACTTTTCAATTGTTATAGCATAATTCTAATATTCTGTCTGTGGAAATGACAACACTCTCAAAAAAAAAAAAAAGTTTAGAATTTTCTATACTACCATGGCAGATAGATAATGCCCAGGGTTTCAACTAAACAAGTAGAATAATGTCTGTCAGATACATGGTTGTTTAATTACAATGAAAAGGAGAAATCTGATTGGTGAGATGGCAAGGCATCTGGTTAATAACATAGGCAGACTGAAGAAGAAATTAGTTTGAAGCTTTAAAAAAACAAAACCTACATTTTTATAGAAAATTGACAATGGTATTTAGATGAATAACTTAATATGAATCATCAGCATTTTAAATAATGAAATCATTTAAATAATGAAATAATTCATTTAAAATACTACCAGAGCTTAGATCAGTATATTTTATGAGATTTTAAAATATGATTAGTGAGATTATTAATTGAAAAGCATATTATGAAAGAATCTTTGATTGTGCTAAATACTTAATAGTCATAATTAGGTATAGATAGAACAGATCTTATCCAGATAAATTCTGATAAAAAACAAAACAAACAAAAAATAAAACATAGAAAGCAATTCAGCACATAAAATGAAGTAATCAAAAAGAAAATATAGGTAAAATGTAAAAATAAAGAAAAACCCGGCAAAATTATTTAGTACAGATTTACCATGCATACCCCAAGACACTAAAAGTAGCAACCCAGAGATAAAAGATAAGACAAGACAGCAACATGTAATGACAAGTGAGGCAGGCAAACCAAGGGAATAAATTAAGGAGAAATAACACAATTGAATACCATAAAGTGGAAATGAAGCAGAAAGGAGATAATCGATAGTGTAGAAAGACAAATCAACTCCACACAGAACAAGCTTAAGACAATCATACCTAATGTGAAAGAAAATGGCAAAGGCAGCCAGCTAGTATGAAGGGCAGAATGGATAAGGCTGAGAGATGAAACAATCTCAGGCAGAAACCTTCTAGTTTATTTGAAATAAGGGCTAAGGAAATGAACTGAGAACTAGTGAAATTATATTTCATAATGCACATTTATGTGATATATATATATTTCTATATATGTCTAAATCTATATATATTTATAGGAGAGAAAAGAGAGAGAGAGAGAGAGAGAGAGAGAGAGAGAGAGGGAATTTTCAAGAAGTAAGAAAAGCACAAATCTGTAATAAATATTTTCATATATTTCATATACAGAAAAGATAGTGACTGCAATTTACAACATTTATCCCATTTCACCATGTATGGTCTGTGTTGCTCCTTTACTTCCCACTAGAAATAGAACTTAAAACTGGCTCAAAAGGTAAGCTAACTGCAGATGCTCACTTCTCCCTACTCTTCCCAAAGTCCAGTCCTCTAGTCTCATCCCTAGCTCTGTAATATACCACCTGCTGTGCCCGCCACTGCCCGTCTGTCCCTATATCCAATGGAACATGCAGATCATCTCCTACAACCCTCCTCCCCAGTCATCCTGTTATCACAGTCCCCAGTTCCAGCAGGATTTCTCTGGGAACCCACCAGCCAAGCATATCAGAGAAGCAAATAGGCCAGCAAAGCAGGTAGGCAAGCTTCAGATTTTTGCTCTCCCTATTCTCCTCTATACCCAATACCCAAGTCCTATTCCCAGATCTATAACAGATAGCCTGTTGTGGCCTTTTCTCATTCTCTGCCAAAGGGATAAACAGATCCTGGTGGAAAATCCTGGTTTTTCTTCTTCATACACATTCCTTCATTCAGCCAGCCAATCCCTATTCCAAATTGTCAATTCACAATAACTAGACATGCATTTTACTCAAATGCCTGAGGCCACACCTATCATAATCCAAAGGTTTACTACCAGGTAATGCATAGCTACCACACTTTCCTGAGAAACAGAGAAAACAACAGGAATAAATGAACAGAGTATTTTACTGACAGAGACAAAACTGAGTATCAGCACATAGAATTACAGTCATCCCAAACCCAGATACTTAGACGACAGAACACAAAAAAACCACAATCAATAATAGCCAGCACCATATATCTCCAATAGATCCCAGCAATCTTATTCACAGTAGGACCTGAGAATTGCAACCATGTTGAACATGAGACAATGACCTTAACATAGCCTTTGTGAATATAGTAAAGGTCCTTAAAGAGGAAATTAATAATGCCCTTAAAGTAGTCTTTGAAAACACAAATAAACAGTGGAAGGAAATTAATAAAACAGTTCAAGACTTTAAAGTGGAAATAAAATAAATAAGGACAAAACAAACATAGATATATCTGGAAATGAGAAATTTAGAAATTTGAACAGGAATCTCAGTACCAAGCCTCATCAAGCGAATATTGAATACTAGAGTTGGAAAGAGAATCATCCCAGGCATTACAGACAACGATGTTAAATCTAAAACAACAACAACAACAAAATAAAAATAAAAAACAACAAAAAAGCAAAAATCCTGGCACAAAACATCCATCCAGGAAATTGGGACACTCTGATAAAAACCAAGACTAAGAATAATAGCAAAAGAGAAGAAAGGGGAAAAAACCACCAGGGTCAAAGGCATAGAAAATATTTTTAACAAAATCATAGAAAAAAAATCAGAGAAGACAATTTTCCTACCCTAAAGCAAAACATACCTATCAAAGTATAAGAAACAGAGCACAAAATATATTGAACCAGAAAAGAAATTCTCCTCAGAACATAATAATCAAACCACAAAATGTACATAACAAATAAAGAATATTAAAAGATGACAGGGGAAAATACCAAAGAACATGAGATGTCTGACCAACCACAAAAACATCTGACTTCTCAATCTAGACTCTAAGATCAGGAAGAATCTGAAAATATGTTCAACAAACTATAATTTTAAAGAGGTTAACGTATGTTTAAAATCATACAAACCATATAATATTCCTATAATATTATTGATTAACCAGAAACAATGTACTAATATAATTAATTGACAAAATACATAGCAGTATAGTTTCTTTGGTAATGTTATCAATAAGTTATTAAAAGATATTACATAGAAATTTATTAAAATTAAATGATGCTATTTTCAAAGTTTCTACAATTAACCAAAAATATATTTATATGCCTATACTGATGAGAATTATTTTAGATAACATAATTTAATATCTAAAATAATTATATATCTAATAAAATCAAACATACTAACTCATATTTTAAAAATAACTGAATTCATTCTATCATTATCTTTCTCACTCTTGATTTGGTCATGAGTGGGGTGCAAATTTGCTAGCTATCACATCTGTGTGTAAGAACTAAAATATATATGCCAGCCTAGATTAGTATATCCAGCAAAACTTTCAATCACAATAGATGGGGAAAATAAGGCATTCCTTAATAAAGACAAATTTAAGCAGTATCTCCCTACAAATCTAGCCCTACAAAAGACCTGAGAAGGATAACTGTAACAGAAAGAGTTTAAACACACCCAAGAAAATACCAAGAATAAATAATACCAGACCAGTAAATCAAAAGAGGAAAAACTGCCCCCCCACACACACCAAAAATAAAACCAAAAATAAAAAACCAAAAATCTACCACCACCATCACAACAAAATAACAGGAATCAAATAATACAGCTCATTGATATCTCTAAACATCGATGGCGTCAATTCCCAAATGAAAAGTTAAAGACTGACAGAATGGATGTGAAAAATTGAACCATCTTTCTGCTACATAAAAAACAAACAAATAAACATACAAAAAAAAAGTACTTTCACATCAAGGATAGACATCACTTTAGGATAAAAGAATGAAAAGGATATTCTAAGCAAATGGATATAAGAATCAGTCTGGTGTAGCCTTTTTAATACCTGACAAAATTAATCAGAACTTAACCAAAACTAATCAGAAGTGATAGGGAAAGACAGTGTCTATTCACCAAAGTAAAATCCATCAAGAGGACACTGCAATTATTGTTTTATGTTTTTGTTTTTATTTTTTCAAGACAGTGTCTCTCTACTATAACTCTGTTTATCTTTGAACTCACTCTGTAGACCAAGCTGTCCTGGAACTCACAGAGATCCACCTGCATATGCTTCCTGAGTGCTGGGATTAAACGCATGTGCCATCACCACCATGCTATTTTGTTTTGTTGTTGTTATTGTTTTGAAATTGAAATTCTTAATATTAATGCACCTATCACAAGGGCAACCAAGTTTATAAAAGAAACACTATTACAGCTTAAATCACATATTGACTCTCACACACTGATAGTGGGATACTTCAAAACCACAGTCTTATCAATAAACAGATCATTCAGACAAAAAAAATAGAAATTTTGGAGTTAAATGAAGTTATAAACCTAATGGGCCTAACAGATATTATTGAACACTTCATGAAAGCACACACACAAAAAAATCACCTTCTTTCTTGGTACCTCAAGGAACTTTCTCTGAAATTCAACACATACTGGGACACTAAGCAAATCTCAACAGACATAAAAAAACTGAAATATCACCCTGCATCCTATCTGATCACCATAGATTAAACCTGAATATCAGCAATAGCAGAAACAACAGAAAACTTACAAGCTCACAGAAACTGAATAACTCACTACTGAATGAAAAATGAGTCAAGACAGTTAATAAAGAAATTAAAGCCTTTCTAAATCAACTGGAAATGAATACATGGCATACTCAAACTTATGGGACATAATAAAGGTGGTTCTAATGGGAAAGTACATAGCATTAAATGCCTACATAAAAAATAGCTGGAGAGATAAGATAGCAACTTAATTTACAAACAAAATCTCTTTAAGAAAAAAGAAGAGTTCATATGCAAAAGGAGTAGATGGCAAGAAATAATCAAACCTGTTGCTTGAATCAAATATAGAAACAAACAAGAAAATGAAAACAATTCTAAGAATCAACGAAACAAATAGGTTTTTTCTCTGAGAAAATCAATAAGATTGACAAAGCCTTATTAAAATTAATTAAAAGGCAGAAAAAGAATATATGCAAATTAAGCAAATGGAAATGATGGAGGCCATAACTAAAGTCAACAAAGAAATCTAGAGAATCCATTTCTAGAGAATCAAAGAAATCTAGAGAATCAAACAATTTAAAAACTTGTATTTTCCTGAATTGAAAAAGCTAAAAGAAATGGAAAGTTTCATCATATCTAATTGCACAAGATCATGTAAGTAATTTAAACTGACTTATAAACCCTAATGAAATAGAAGTAGTAGTTAAAATCCCTCAAGAAAATTTGCCAAGATCAGATGGTTGTAGAGCAGAATTTTACCAGACTTTCAAATGAGAGTTAACACCAAATTATTCCACAAACTAGATACAAAAAACATTGTCAGTTTATTTCATGAGGCCATGGTTACCCTGATACCTAAACCATATAACAACCCATTAAATAAAGAAAATTCCAAACCAATTTTCTTTACAAACAAAGATGTGACACTTCTCAATAAAATACTTAAAAACCTAATCAAAGAACACAGCAAAAATATTATCTACCATGGTCAAGTAGGCGTAATCCCATAGGTACAGGCAAGATCCAACATATGAAAATCAGTAAATGTAATGCACCAAATAAACAAACAAACAAAAAAAGAAAAATACAAAAAAGAAAAACACAGAATCATTTCATTAGATGCCACAAAAGCATTTGACAAAAAAGTCAATGTCCATTCATGGGAAAAGTTCTGGAGAAATTAGAAATAGAAGGGATACTTCAGTTTAATAAATACTGCTTAACCAAGCCTATATCCAATGTCAATTAAAATGGTTAGATACTCAAAATGATTCTACAAAAATCAGGAAGAAGCCAAGGTTGTCTACTTTTATGCCTTATTTATTTATTTATTTTATTTCTGTTTGTTTTGTCCTATTCTTGTATAGCAATATTTAATCATTTAATCCAACAATATAGCTGCTCTGGGAAAAAAATCACATTGAAAAGCTTGTGTGATAGCTAGGAATGGATCAAATCAAAGATTCTATATTAAAGGATCCCCTCCAATGATCTATATGAGGGAATCACATTCAGAGGCCTGTGTGGTCTGAATGTAATGTAGAAAGAACATTAGTACATGCCTTTAATCCCAATATTCAGAAGGCATAAATGATGCATGCCTTTAATCTCAGCACTTGGGAAACAGGAAGTAGAGCTCACAAGGAGTCAGTGTCAGACAGGAAGTGACATCTGAGATGAGTCATAGTGAAGGGAAATCAAAGTGATGAAATTGTGGAAGAGTTGAACGAGTAAGTAAGAATGAGGACATGCCCAAGTCTCATGATAGAAAAGCAGATTCTCAGTTCAGAGAGTCAGAAAGATAAGACTCAGAGGATAAACCACAGAGGCAAAGACACAGAGGCAGTACACCAGAAGAAGTCAATAGCAGATGGGAAGAATGAGTCAGTTGAAAGCCAAGCAAAGCAGTTCAGTATGAGGCAGTCAGAGTCATCCGGCATCAGCCAGAGTCAGAAGGATTCAGTCAGAAACAATTAGCTAGCTCAGAAAGTCACCAAGGACCAGTGATTGTATTAAGAAACAGATACATTTGGAGCCCAACATTTGACACCCAACATTCAGAAGGGTTCAATCAGAAACAGTCAGCTAGCTCAGAAAGTCACTAAAAAATGATGATTGTCTTAAGAAACAGATACATTTGGCACCCGACATCTGACAATCAACATGATTGGATGGCTACAATTCTGATATGTTAGTTTTTTTTTTTAATCTTATATGTTATTTTATTATTAACACTTAGAAGCCTGTTTATGTTCTATGAGAGACATAAAAAGGATATATATGAATGAAAGGGATTGTTAGAGGTACTGGGAGAAGTAGAGGGAGGAGAAATTATAATCAGGATATATTATGGGATGAAAAATTCTGTTTTCAGTAATGGGAAAAAATGAAAGAAATGGAATGCAATTACTTTCTCATTGATCTGAGATAAAACTTGTCACTTTCTTAGATCAGTGATTCTTCTAAAGACCTTGAATCTATATCTTGTAGCTTCTTGTGAAATCATTCTATTCCCATGGAAGTTCTTCAGTGTCTCATTTTCTACCTCTTAATTACACTTTTTAATTGCAAGCCCACTTCATGATCTAGAAAACATAATTATCCTATGGAAAATACAAGTATCTTGGTGTCATGTCCAGCTGAGCCCAACGTGAATGAACTACTATTTTAACAAATCAATCAATATGAAAACAAATATAATAATTGCTTAAAACTAAGAATTTCTAGGTCATTGCTTTCCTGACACTTTTGTAGCAGTAGTTGACAGTTATGTTGAGCAACAAAATACTCTATTGATCCAATTTAAGTCAACTTTGAAGAAATTATATACTGTGAAAACGGATGGAGGCACATTCACTGAGCATATGAAAAGGGTATCAATAAATATTAGTTGAGTAGTGGATGAATCCAGAGTAAAGATATTTAATATTTAAAAACAATTTTAGCTAATTGATGTCCAGATACTTCAGAATACTGAAGGATCCTAAAATGCAATTATAACACAGAACATTGAGAAAAATTTAAAGTACACATGTTTCTGTAATCTTATTTTTCAGAATAAAATAGCACCTGGTATAGCAGATTATATTCCTAGTAACTCCCATCTAAATAATTTTCCCATAAGCTTCATTGTTGTCACTCTCCATCATCAAGGATGAACAGATAATGTAATTGTGGTTCCTATATACAATGGGAATTAACAACTCTAAACAGAGGTTCAATTTGCAGGTAAACAAAGTTAGAAAACACTATAGTTAGTGAGATAATACATATCAGAAAAATCAAACATCTCATGTCCTTACTCATATGTATGTGAACCTTAGAGTCAAAATGTTTTATTTGTATGTTTAATTTGGAGGATCTGCTAAATATATTACATGGGAAATGGATTATTTGTGGTAGAAGAAAGATCTAAAGGGAGACATGAAGGTCTAATACCAGTTATATGAAGAGGGAAAGAATGTGGAAGGAAGTAAAGTGGGGATAGACATGTAAAGATAGAGTAGAGAAGAAGTTGAGGATGATTAACAGAAAAATGCTTGAAAAGATAAATATAAACCTTCTACTTTATAAGCTTCATATATGCATGAGAGGAGTGATACAGATATATTTATATATAAGTGTTTAGTTGGAGTTATATAAACAGTCAATTACTCGTGTCCCAGAATACAGAGGATTACAAATAAAAATTCCATTACTAAATATGGGATTTCTCTTTTTGAACTATTAATCAGAAGTGTCATAAGTCCCTCTCTAAACAATTCAGAATATCCCCATTGCTCTTGTTTGCCTACAAAAAATTTGATGGCAAAACCATATTGATAAAAACACAACAAATATAGGTCACAGGAAATAGAAAATTCAAGCCTGTGCTGACCAGGAATTTTCCTCTTTGCTTGCTAGATCTTGTAGAATTGGAAGGTGCTACACAGACTTCTTAGAGAAAGAAATTCAACAATAGTCTTATCCAATTTGAACCTTATGAACTGAGACGACATCAAACATGGCAAAAAACACCCATGATTGCAATATTGGCACAGATTATTGTGGGCTTAGGCAGCTGCTTTCTGATTGGATTTGAGTCCTGTACCACATTAGGAAACACAGGGCTGGTACTACATATGTGATCAAGAACCAATGAAAGAGGAACCTTTCTTCTAGATTCCTTTCCCTCTCTACCTTTAGATTTGTCCAAGTCTCTAACAGAGACTTTTTCCTTTCAGTGGATGATGGTTATCACAATTGGGAAAAGTATACATAATAAATGTATATGGAGTGTTCATAAACAAATGAGGTATCTACACAGCACTCCATCTCCACTGATCAGAGGCAGTTACAGAAGAGTGAATGAAAAGGTTGTAAGAGACAGAGGTTGGTTAGGCATAGAACAAAATAGTTTCTTCTGAGCATGACACAGCTGCTGTACTCTTTCTCTCACAGCAGCTGTGAATATCTGAATCAGATCTGTAACAAGTTCAGAAAAGACAACATTGTCATGGGGAATGGGAAATGGTTCATGACTAACAGACTTCAAGTGGATAGTTGATATGGACAGGACAAATGAGGTTTAATAAATATCAAATAAAATATAAGAAGGTATGGTTGTGGTAGGTACAACCTACCTACCTAGTAGATACCTAGAAGACGTAGGTATCTACCTAGTAGATGCACCTAGTAGGGTGCATTTAGAATGAATTAATGAGATGAAATTAAAGTTTGAGTTATTCAAATCAGGTCAATGGGTTTGTACAGCAAGCAGTATTATACTCTGAACCATCTTCAGCCCCATTTTGGATTTTTTTGACAATTTTATTTTCAACTTTACATATAATAATATCTTAAAGTTATTCTCCCAAATTTTATTGAAAAATCCTCGTATGTCTGTATAAAATAAAGAATCCATACAGTCAGAATCAGATTAATTATGGGAATAGACAAATTCAGTGAGCAAAATCTCATATAATTCATGTCTTCTAATCAAAACACAAGAATTCCCTTGTTTTAATCTTTAACAACTAAACTGTACCTTCTATTTTAAATGAAATTTATTGCTATTATTTTTTAAAAGTCTATTTATAGATATGTGCATATGATTGATTTGCCTCCTAATCAAAAAAGATAGTGTTGATACACTGGATACGGAATTACAGGTAGTTGTGAGCTGCCTTACATGTGTACTGGTAACTAAAGTCAGGTTTTTCTGCTAGAACACTGTGCTCTTAATTGCTAATTCAAACTCCTCCCACACAACTACTCTTCCAAATAAATACCATAAAACAAAGCCCCAAACACTAACTGGAGTCCTTGTGTACTTTTTAATGTGGCCCCCTGCCACTCTTAACAACATTTTCTTCTTTATCTCTACTATGGCTTCAATCTCAAATAAGGTTTTCTTGCTACTTTGCAATTTGTGTGTCTTTACTTGAATGGTTTCAATTATTTTCCCTTCCTTCCTTCCTTCCTTCCTTCGTTCGTTCGTTCCTTCCTTCGTTCCTTCCTTTCTTCCCTCCTTTCTTTTTCTTTTTTGTTGTTGTATTTTGAGACAGGGTTTCTCTGTTGCAACTCTGACTGTCCTGGAACTCACTCTGTAGAACAGGCTGGCCGTGAACTCACAGAGATCCACCTGCCTCTGCTTCCTGAGTGCTAGGATTAAAGGTGTGTGCCGCCGCCACTGCCCAGCTATCTTTTTTTTTTTTTTTTTTTTGGACATCAAAAATTAAGAAACACCTGCTCCAGAGCTTTGTTATAGTTAACAAGACCATCAAATGTGCCAAACTAATCAATAAATTTCTTTATAGATGTTGCAGGACTCCATGTTTAAGATTATTAATCTCCAAGGCCATCTTTTATTTGTGTACGAGTGAGAAAGTCAATGAACAAAATATCTCTTATATTAGCCATAAGCCAGGAATATCAATGTTTTGGTTTTCCATATTATTTGTGCCATTTGGTCTAATTTCATGATTAATTCATTATCATCAAACCAATAGTGTCCACAGAATTTAATTTCATCACAATACATTGATATATTTAGAATCCAGTCATCTTATAGACTCTGCCTTCTGATGACTTTCCCAAATATATCTCAACTGGTGGAGGTTTCTGAATTGTAATGAGATTCTAAAATGAGGCTGCTGTAAACACCTCTGCAAGGCTCTAAAATGGAGCAGAGAACACTAGTATGAACCAAATTTTGCTTCCTTGTTCCATATGATAGTATTTCCTTCTATTTTCACTTCTATAAAAATCCCTTTTCTATAAATTGTTATGTAATGTTCCCTCTGGGCATAAGCAATATCTGCATATGTACTTACCATAATTCTCATCTTAAAATATCCTCAGTAATGTTTTTTTAGAGTATGTTTTATGCCTGAGCTCTTTGACAAGTTGTGCAACCCTTCTACAGACTCCCCAATGCACCTGCATGCTAAGCGGAATTTGATTTACTATGTTTAGTTGTGTTTGCACATGCCTTGTTTGAACTGTTTGAAAATGGAAATTTCTACATGTTTTATATCAGAAGCAAATCCAGCTGTCTTGAATTTCAAGTACATTAGACATTATTCTGTCACAAATACTCACAAAGCCTGTAGATATCTATTTTCTGATAATTCTTTCAGTTAAACACTCCTAAGAAAATTTGCTATCATGGTATAAGATAATAAAAGCTACAAATGACACTAGTTGAGTCTTTTGTAGGTGGCCCTTGGACTGTGATTACTGATTACCAAGAGAACATGCATGGATGAGGCCATTCATGCTTTCTGCCTTAGAAATTATCCTTATCTTTTTATTCATTTTGTAATTTTTATTAGTTATTAGGACCTCACTAGCCATTCTCTGGCTAGGGCTACCTGTGCCTTTTTCTTTTTGTTTCTGTGCTCACACTGTCCCTTTCATTTTCATTGCCTCTGTTGCCTTTAGCATTCCTGAGACATTTGTAGTTCCTAAATTGATCAAATATCTTGTTTATGTCCTTTAATCCTCTGTAGGAAACAAAGGTATCCCTGAGGGAATAAAGACTTAAGTGAATGTGTATTTTGACAGGGATAAATTCTGTAGAGGACTCTTACATCAACTGGCCCATGATGAATGGGCAAAAGTTTTACTCATATGGACCAAGCTCAAGAAATATGGCAGAATTTTTATTGGGGGCCTGAGTATTCATGTCCACTGATATGCATATGGCAAGACTAATAACTATAACTTTCTCTCCATGGATCCCATGGGAATCCCAAGACTGCTTGACTAAAATGGTCTCCAACTCAGACTAGCTAACACTTCCCCTCTGTGCACACCAAATAAACATGATGAAATTCTGAGTTGTGGTGGTTAGAAAGCCCCACCTAATCATACTTTCATTGCATGTGTCTATTCTATTTCACTTCCTCACTCCCCTAGCTAGGGCCACAGCATCCCTCCCTTTCCTCACATTTCCTCCTTCTGACCACCTGTATACTGCTATTCTTCTTTATGGTTCAACCACTCCCATCCTTCTGATGGTTCTTTTTTTACTTTCCTGGTTTTTGAGGTTGCTCCAGAAGATGTACTCAGCCACATTTGAAAGTTTGGAGCTACTCAGATGAGAGAGAGCATGTCATATTTGTCTTTCTGGATTTGGGCTATCCCACTCAATATTATTTTTTCTAGATCCACCCATGTATTTACAAATTTCATGATTTTATGTTTCTTTAGAGCTGAATAGCATTCCATTTTATACATGTGCCACAATTTCATTATCAATTTCAGGTAAAGGACATTTAAGTTGTTTAGTTATTTCCAAGTTATTGTGGCTAGAACATCAATGGAAATATTTGAGCAAGTAACTATAGAGGAGGATGTGGAATCACTTGAACATATGCTCGGTATTCATATTAGAACATATAGTAGATTTATATTTAGCTTTTGGAGAATTCTCTATACTGATTTCCAGGATGTCTAGACTACATTGCAATCCAATCATAGTGAACCAAAGTGTATGAGGGTTCTCTTTTTTACCAAGAAAATATCTTAATCTGTCAAGCTAAGAAAGCAACATTATACTTGACTATATCAATCTTGTTTTACCTCATCCCCTGAAATCTTTATTATTCAATGGACACACCAATATTAAAATTAAAATTATGAGTTCTATAATCCAGAAATTCTTTCAATGAGTGTCAGCTTTTATCAGAGAATAAATCATATTCAACAACTAGAGATAAAGAAGGTTGTTTATAGTTTTAACCTTAAGTAGTTAAGAATTAGAATTGTAAATAAAATATAAATTGATTTTGTAAACTGTCAATTTGCTGAAAATGATCATTTCCAGTAGATTCTTGGTTGAGGAATTAGGGGATCCTTCCTACTGATATGTCAGATAAAGACTCACTGTAATATACCACATTAGAAAAGACTGAATGTATGTTCTCTTCATTTTGAGCAACTGAATAAGGAAAACCATTGTGTTCAATTGTTAATGCATCCATATTCAGAATGGATGGAGGCTAGAAAAGGGAGTCAGATCCCTTTGACATGGAGTTACTGGCTTTTGTGAACCACCAGATGGAGTTACTGAGAAACACCCAAAGGATTTTTAAAAGAATGTTACATGCTCTTAAACACAATTCATCTCTCCACCTGACAGATGAATTGATATCTGATATTTAGAAGAACCCACCTGTAGTTGGATGCTTGGAAGAAATTTTGTTATTTGGGTTTCTTTAAAAACACAAAATGGTGTTTAGACGATGTATCTGTTCCAATCCCAGGTATGGTGGATGATTATGAGTTTGATTTGGATTGTTCATTGCAGGTGGCTATATTTGATTACAGGCAGCTCTTTTGGCACTTGTAGCTTGTCCATATGACTGCACGCTACATAGACTTTTGGGAACTTTTCCTTAGAATGTAAAAGGGTCGAATCCCTGAAAGCCAGAGTAGGTTGGATATTGGTTGGTTGGTTGTTGGTGGGTTGATTTGTTGGCTATTGCTTAGAAGAACAATGGTTAGAGAAATTGTGTTGGAGGATAGTGACTGAGGTACTAATTCACTATCAGTCCTGCTCTGCAAGCTTCGGACAGACTAAAAGGGCTGTGAAGATTTCTTCCTTTCTCTCTTTCTTTCATCAAGGCAACCTGAAAGGGCAGTGAAAATTTTTCTTTCCATCTCTTTCCTTTCCTTTCTTTCTTTCCTTCCTTCCTTCCTTCCTTCCTTCCTTCCTTCCTTCCTTCCTTCCCCTCTCTCTCTCTTCTTCTTTCTTTCTTTCTTTCTTTCTTTCTTTCTTTCTTTCTTTCTTTCTTTCTTTCTTTCTTTCTTTCTTTCTTTCTTTCTTTCTTTCTTTCTCTCTTTCTCTCTTTCTTTCTCTCTCTTTCTTTCTTTCTCTTTCTATCATTCCTTTCTCTTTCCTTAAATTGATGATAAATGATGGTAGATACTTGCTACACCCACCAATGCTCATAGGACTCATGAAGAGATCCACTCCTTTTGATTTTGGTGCTCTAGTTGCTGCTATTTGCTGGATGTCAACTAACAGTACTTTTCAGCTCCTAAAAGTCACTGGCTATATGGTACCACATGGTTTTACAATATATATACATAAGAGAATAAGAAAATTTTCCTTTCATGGTTTGAATTCTGTAGCTTTGCATATCTTAACCAGAAAAATCCTCATTTTCTTAAAATTATTTCTTTTTTACTTTTATATAATATAAATATGTTTCTTCTCTTTCCATTACACCCTTCAAACTCTCCCATTATCTTGCTTGTTTTTTCAAATTCATGGTATCCTTCTTTAATTATTGTCATATGCATATATGTATAAGTATATATATGCATATTCCTAAATACAGAAATACATACAACTTTTATTGTTCATACTCTTTTGCAGTTTTTGGAGGGTATAGTTACATTCTACATTTCTCTTATTTATGTATTGGGGTTGTGCAACATGCCATATATGTGAAAGTCAGAGCAAAACTTCCAGAATTTGTTTCTGTCCCTTCACCATGTGACTCCTGGAGATTGAACTCAGGTCTTGAGGATTGGCCACAAGTGCTTTTATTCACTGAGCTATAGTGCTGGCCAAAATATACCTTTTTAAAAAATATTTTAACTGATTAGATCAGAGTGCCTAAAAACCATCCCCTTTTGTTAAGAGTACTATGTTACATCACATCACTTTATCATTAGAATGGCATTCTATTCTATTTAGTATTTCCCAGTATATCGAAACCAAACAGCTACTAAAGCAATTTGTCTTTGGGTGCTTCCGAATATTCCAGTTATCATATGTGTTATTCTTCCTTTATACAAACAACTTTCCTAAATATATAGTTGATGAATAATTCATGTGTATAAACAAAATATTTAAGTGGACTCTACCTGTTATGTTATTTTATGCAAAAATACCAAAGCAATTTCATTATTAATCAATAAACAAACAAAAAAAATAATCGAACTATTATGGCTCTCACCATTTTTGGTGCAAGCAAAATGAGGATGCTTTGACCACAGAGAAGATGTTACCAATTTAGCTAGCTGACTAAATGGAGAATGCTAATATTTGGTTTCAACAACTATTTCACCAAAGCACCAAGTGTATTTTAACCTCTTTTCTCAATACAATTCAGTTCTTATCCCTTCTTTCATATCACCATATGTGCTTTTTCCATATATTCTAAATAACACAAGCACTGAATTTAGAATGTTATATCTTAAAAGTACAAGTAACCCACCTCTAAAAAAAATATTTGAAAGCATATTTGGAGAGTCACCTATTAATACTGCAATATCTTCACATTTTTTCTTAGAAAGATTTCACACTACACAGCTTTTTTAAACATCATTTATCAGCTTCTCAATCTTCATATATTGAAATGTGTCCCTGGGAATGAACTTGAATTCTCACCATCTGTGTGTTGGCCAGGAATGTCCATATCTCTTTAATATATAAATACATCCTGAATTTTTCTCATTTGGTTGCTAAGAGCTGTGAAGCACAGAAAATAGTTTTTCGAAGAGGAACCACAAGGGATCATTTATTGCTCCAGCACTTTGAAAAATCTATGAAATTCCTTTATGACTCCTTCATTATATTTTCAATGGAACAATTAGTTTGAGTGGCTACAAACACTGAATTTTCATGACCACATTAGCCTTTGAAGCCAAAATTATTGAATTCATTATTCTGTATGCAAAATATAGTGGGATGTGGTGAGTTTGCCACTAAAAGGCATAAGTTGCCTTCAACTGGAAAACTAGTTGAGAGTTAATTTTCTAACAGCCTATCTGGTCACACTTTAGAACTCACACAGTTTGCATAATTCAGTAGTTTGTTCCAAGGTTATATTTTTCAAGGCTTGAGAGCAGAAACTCTGGCTCTTTTAATATTTAGAAAAGCTTTTTCAATGAACAGTGCCATCTCAAGCACAAAAGTACTCCCTTGAAAATCTTACTAGCGATCTCTAAATGTAGTAAGACATTCTCGTGCCCATTTTGTTCAACCATTTATTATAATTACCTAAAATTACTGTGCGGACAATTCTAGCAACAACTGAAATAGTTTTCACAGCTGGACTACATGAAACTAGTGTAAAATACCTTAAAAATATGACTTTATCTACTGAAACCTTTTTAATTCTTTTGAATTTTGGAATTTTCAGATAGCTGACCAAAATTTTACAAGCTAGGGATTAACACACACACTATCTGTAAAAATGAATGTCACATAAGTTTGTCTTCATTTAATATAGTCTCTTGGTTCTCTCTTTGTAATAGAAAAGTCATTTATCAACACTGGTGCAGTGAACGGGTATGGCTGGTCCAATAAAACTTTATAAAACAAATGCTTGATGGAATTTTGGGCCTTAGTTTTCTAACCTGCACTCAAGACAAATGAAAGAAAGAAAAAGATCAGTTTAACTAATTCATTGAGTCAAATCTATTTCCCTGGTTGAAGGAAATGGGCCTATTAGAAAATTAACAGACAGCATTTATCACATAACAACAGTTTTACAGTCTGACATATGCATCAGTAAAGGCTCTGCCTTTGTGAAATTATCCTAGACTACATATTTTTGATGAAATTAGATGTTTTGTTTGTTACATACCTAGGCTATATGGTATATCTTATTGATCCCAGACTACAAATGTATACAACACATCAGTGTACCAAACAATATAGTTAATCATGGCATGGTGCAAAACATTTATGTATCTAAATATATCTAAGAAAGGACTATAAAATACAGCTTAAAAAGTGAACACTTTCATGTTACTAAAGGACCTTACCATGAACAGATGGGAAGGTTAGAGTTGATATAGGTGAATCAATAAGCACATATCTAACACATGACTGTATATCACTGCACACTTTATTTACACTATATGAGTTAGCTACACTAGTGACTAAAGGAATTCTTTATGCTTGGTAATGCCACTTGCTTACTGCTTTGCTCTTGAAATGATGCTTATATTAAAGTGGAAGTATACTGTAGAGCTGTATTAAAATTCTCTATTTTTATACTCGATAATCTTAT
Organism: Cricetomys ansorgei; assembly: GCA_026225945.1. Taxonomy (NCBI): domain Eukaryota; kingdom Metazoa; phylum Chordata; class Mammalia; order Rodentia; family Nesomyidae; genus Cricetomys; species Cricetomys ansorgei. The sequence continues at coordinate 3,904,294 of JAMJFZ010000039.1, forward strand.
TAAATAACATTTCTCTAATTTAAAAATTGCCTCATCTAGCCTTGGTGTAGGGGCTTGTACTGGCCTTGTTCTATTGTGTTTTGCTTTGTTCAATTGCAAGTCCTGCAAATCCTGCTCTTTTCTGAGGGGAAGCAGGGGGTGTTGGAACTGTGGGAGAGGGGAGATGGGGGGCACTGAGAAGAGTGGAGCTAGGTGAGGCTGGAGTCAGTATTGTATGAGAAGGAAAAAGTAAATATAAAAAAAATAAAAATTGTTCTTTTTGTGGGTAGAAATATTTCTCTCTTAAATCTAAGACACAAAATTATATTAATTTTGACCTCTACAGTGTTTGGGTTGTCTTCATGAGTATCTGCTACCTTCATGCCTTGATACACTTGGAAAGTCTCCAAGAAAAGCAAAATGGGTAGATCTGCCACCTCCTTCTGGACTCCTATGAGGGAACTTCCTGAAGGTCTACTGAGTATTTGTTATTCTTCACAAATGTTCATTGTTTATTATTATTATTATTATTATTATTATTATTATTATTATTATTATTATTACTATTACTACTACTACTACTATTGCTACTACTACTACTACTACTACTACCACGGATTTTTGTGTAAGCAAATGAGCACACCCAACTATTAATGAAAACATTTCAACACTAATTTACTTATTTTTAAACTTTAGAAGGATTTATGGTCATCAGAAGCTTTTTTCAAGCTAATCTTAGTGACATCCGGGGGATACTTCCTTTGTCGTATTTTGCATGTTTCTTTCCTCTGGCCTCTTCTCCAGGTATGTGTTTCTCCTCTAATTCCAAAACAGCAAAGCCGTATCATCAGCGATTATGTTCCAGAGCTTGTCAATGATGTTCTTTTTTTTATACAGGTTCAAACTCTTTTCCATCTCAAACATCACCTTGTAGATTGCTGCAAAGACCTCTCCTTTTTAAATCCGTCAATGCGGTGGACAAACATTTTGAATACTTGCTTTCTTGGATGGATACTATATATTCATTATCGTATTTGCATCTAGTCGTTGATGTTCACACCACAAGGTTTTTCTTCATTTCTGAGCCATAAGCAAAGAATGGATATATTATACCTCTGTCTCAAATTTCTCATCTTAACGATTGGAAGTTTATCCATAGAGGCTATTCTTGAATTTGCTTTATTCTTGTTGAATGCAACAAAGTAGATTTGCTAATGTCTTTTGTCTCATTGTTCATGTCCTAGATCATTCTAACAATAATTTATTTTATGTATTGAAGTACAATTTATATATTAAATAAGAATATAAATGAATGATTTTGTAAGGTCTTAACTAGAATAAAATTTAAGAGTAGAATTTCAGGCTTAGAAACCATCTCCAAAAAATGCCTTTGACAACAAAATCACTTTCTCTAAAAATGTCACTGCCACAATTGTACTCAATGACTTATGTCCAATTATTACTTTACTGCTGGTCAATGAAACTAAAAAGAAAAACCAACTCTTACAGTAATCCCAACAAAGAAATATCATGTTGAACTTATTTAGAATGCAGTAACGGTTCTTATAACTTTGATACACATAAGTTAAAATCTCATTATCTACCATGATAACTGTAAAATAACAGCTCAATATCCTCTTTCATTGGTAATGTACCAATGTGTTCATTGGTCTACACTTTATCCTTGCTCCTTATCTAGCATTAACCTCATCATCTAACTCTAGGTAATATATGGTGATATATATATGATAACATATGTATTATATATATATATATATATATATATATATATATATATATACATACACACATAGATATAGATAGATAGATATAGATATAGATATCTAACACTGTATCTTATAGTGGTATCACATCTAATACTGTATAATATAGAGTGATATATTATAAGCAATATGATAAAGTATATTTAATATATTAAAAGTTATATGTATATATATTACAGATAAACATATTAATAAACATATCAATATAAATATTCATATTCAGGTTCACATATCTGAAAAAAACATGCATTTAATTTGTTGTTCTTTGTTCTGTTTTTTTTCTTTCTGGGTCTGTTCATTTAAGATACTTGTATACTTTAAAGATTATTGAATGTGCTGAAAATTTCATGATTTCCTTCATTGTTACAATTATATAATATTTTTTCAGTAATATGTATAGCACTTTTATTATCAATGAATATCAAACTGGTTCCATTTCCTTAGTAATGATAACATAGACTTGCAAATATCTCTATATTACCACATGAGGCCTGAGTTATTAATTTCAGTACTGTTTATAAGTCACTCACTAAATACTGACTCTTCTTTATTTTACTGTGAATAGACTTTTTTTTTCATATAATATGTACTGAATTTGGTTTTGCCTCCTTCTATCCTCTCAGTTCCTCTCTACCTCCACTCACATCCGGATCAATCACAACCATTTCTATCACTTGTCAGAAAACAATCAGGCTCTAAGGAATAATAATAATAATAATAATAATAATAATAATAATAATAATAATAAATAAAACCAAATAAATCAGAATATGACAGAATATAGAACAAGAGACAAGAAAAAGAACTATAAAAATTACAAGAAACACATAGATGCAGATGCTGGTCAATCCCCCATGAAGGAATCATACAAAAATCTCAGATCAGATGATCTAATATATACCCAAACATAGAAATTTTATTCAAAAGTCATCACTTAACATTATGAGATAAGGAACCTCCAAAGATTTCACTGAGTTTGCTTTTTCTTGGCCATCTACTACTGGCCATTGGGCTTAACCTTAAGAGTAGTTCTATTTCCCAGTAAAAGTCTCATAAAGAAACCTAAATTTTTTGTTTATACTTGGCTACTAATTGGAGATAGCTTCTGGGGAATGTATCCAATTATCTTTACAGTTCAGGGACCCAATCTGTTACAGGCAGATGAAAGCTCTAGAACATAAAGAAGATATAACAGTAAAAAAAAAGGACATGTCAAGAAATAATAATACTCAGGGCTGAAATCAACAAAATATAAACTAAGAGAGAACAATATAACAAACAAAAGAAGCAAAGAGTTAATTCTTGGAGAAAATCAAGAAGATTGAAAAATCCTTATCAAAATTAAGTAAAAGATGGAGACAGAAAATCCAAATTTAAAAAAAAAGGAAAAAATAGAAATAAGAAAGGGCATAACAAGAAACAGTGAGGAAATGCAGAGAATCATAAGGCATACTTTAAAACTAGAACTCTATCCAATTGGAAAATTTCGGAGAAATGGATAATTTTTCCAAAACATACCACTTAACAAAGTTAAACTATAATCAGATAAACAATTTAAGCAGAATTTTAAACTCTGTGAAATAGTAATTACGTCTCCCAGCTACAAAAAGTCCAGAACCAGATGGTTTTAGTGCAGAAATCTGCCAGACTTTCAAAGAGTTAAATGTCAATACTCCTCAAATAATTGCACAAATTAGAAACAGAAGCATTGCCAAATAGTGACCCAGCAGGCACCTATTCCACAACTCAACAAGGCTCAACAAAGACAGAGACATACTGATGAATTTCCCCTATGAACCTAGATATAAATTTCTCAATAAGTGCTACCTCTTGAAGATAACATTAGCAGTAGCTTTTGTACTTATAGAGGTCACAGAGAACAAAAGAATATTAAATTGAGTGAAGCAAAGAGAAAATGATTCCATCAAGTGTCTTGATAACTAGGAGACATAAAACTTGATGTCAACCCAACAACAAAAAGCCTCATGAAAAAAATTAATAACTAGGCAGAAAATGTTCAAACATATCCACAAAATTATAGTAATAAAATCTGGAGCAGTAATTTATGTTTGTTATCAAGTATTTCCTACAATATGTAGTACTATTGATATACTTTTGTGTAGCTAGTCAATTTGTTTACATCACCATCAGCACAAACAAGTGAATGAGGTATACTAAAGGATGCTGAGATTGCAAATTCTCACATGGCCATAGGAATGTTTTAGCTTCATTATAATGATATGATATGAGTGCCACATATGGGGTCTGGTGTTGAACAGAGTATTATTAAGCATTTAGTTCTCTTTATGACACATTCTCTGTGTGTCTCTATTCTCTGTGCCATTCCTGCTACACAGTAGTACTAGGATGATTATTTTCATGAATGAACTTTTCTAAGCAAAGTACACAGGTATTTGTTGAAACACCATAAAGGGGGTTGCTATTAAATATAATTTTAAAAAGAGAATTTTATTCTCATTGGTAAATTCCTGAGAAATTTAGAGAGAATATACAAATAAAATTTATCCCGGGAAGCAATTCTACAACTGCTTGTATGCACAAATGCGTGAATGAGTATAAATCAGGGAAAATTGTTAGAGACAAGAAAATGTCAATATTGGTAGGCACAATAATTGAAGAGGACAGGCATATCATCCTGATAGTCCTTCAAACTCTTTGTTAATTTCAGTGTACAGCCAAACCAATGGGAAAACACTGCCTTCAGGCAAAATTTCATATGGGTCTAGACTAATGCACTGGGCTTCACTCCATAAATACTTATTATCTAGCTGGAGTCAGAATTTTTTTTCCTCTTTGTCAGTCATGATCTTTGGAAATTACACATGCTCCTCAAACTTACGGACTTTAAATATTAATGAAACTAATGCAGAGCTAAATTGATTTGAGCAGCATTTTGTTTTCATCCAAATCATGAAACCACTTAGTAAGACTTTGGAAAGTCACCTCTATTAAAAAACAACACATTTGAAACTATTGCAATTTTGAGTATAAATTCCATTGGAAAGCTTGACATTTGAGAGAAAATATTTTTGCTAGCAATATCACAAATACTGCCTTCCTGTCTTACCTGTGTGCCCAGTCCTCCACTGTAGGCTGAGATGAGCCTCTACTCCTGGGAAGAGCTTCTTATAGGACTTTGTTCACAACAATAAGGAAGGCAAGTAATGCACTTCTTAATAAGTGCCAGTATCAAAGAAGGTACAAATTCTTCAAAGGTAAATATGTTGGAACTATACATAAGATCTTAAAAGAATACACAGTATACATTTTGCTTATTTATTTTGATTAGTTGCATGGCCACCATTAGATTTTAGCAATGCCTATACCTAAAAAGAAAGAATACACGTTAAATCTCAGTGTGCTATAGTGGAATTGTTTTTGCTAGACGTGTAAAATGAATTGATAATGAAAAAGAGGCCATGAGTTTGAAAGAGGAAAGCAGACATAAGTGTTTAGAGGAAGGAAATGGATTGGGGGAATTGATATAAATATATTACAATCCCAAGAATAAAAGACCAAAGTTTAAAAATTAAATATTGAAAATCTTTTAACTTAAAGATGAAATGTGGAGTTCAAAATATGTCTAGAATTTTGGGTAATGGAAAATTATAAGAATCAGAAAAATTATAAACAAGTGTTTAATCACTATAAAATATTAAAAGAGTGAAACACAGTAAAACAATGAGTACAAACTATCATTAGAGTTTGCTCTGCCAAAGCATCAAGAGACAAATACATTGATATAATTTCATTTTCCATGATAACAATAATGATGGTAATAAATATTCCTTTAAGTTTCTAGTTTGGAGACATTAACCTCTTTATCAACTATCTCTTGAATACTTTGATCTTCCAAACTAGAACTTCCTGTCCCAAACTCTCTATTCTCCTGTTCACCTCCTGTCATGCACCGTTCTTTTTTTCTGTCTCCATGAACTTGATTTTTCTACCTATCTCAGAGAAATGGGACTCACACAGTATTTGGCCTTCACTGACTGGAATATGTCATTTGTCATGTTATAGCTTCAGGTATCATTATAGCATAATGCAGCATATTAGAATTAGCTCTATTGTGAATGTTAAGTTGCACTCCACTGGAAGTATAGGTCCTGTCTCTGTTTTTTCTTCATTTTCCATGAAAACAATGCCTATTTTCCTTTTAAGTATTGGAACAATTGAGAGCAAATGTGGGTATCAACACTGACATATGTTAAAAAATATGTTAAAATATATTAAAGACCCTCTTCAAAATTATTTGTGTAATATAATCAGAAGCTCAACTGAAGAATGAAGAATGATAGAAAGATTAGAATTTAATTTTTGAGGAACTCCTATGTGACTTTTCACGTGAAACATTGTGTCAGCCTCTTAAACTGCAGTCTAACTCAATATGAGCATGGAAAGTTTGGTTACAACACTAGGCTTCTAAACAGGCAATGGTCGAAAATTAATTCAATATCAAATGTGTGGTGAATTCTAAGTGTTTCTGGCTACATTCTCCATGTTGCATCACAGGATGTCACCACAGCCTTGATTCTGAAATCAGAGCATAAACATGTTTCCCTCCATGTGCTGCCAAGCCACCCAGTGCCATTGATGACTATCCTAGTCAGTCTGCTCAGAAACTAAGGCATGGTGTGAACTTCAATGTTCTTACAAAGTATTCTGCTCTTAAATAAATCTAATAGTAGTTATAACAAAGACTTTTTTAGTGTGTAAGTATCAAATTAGCATACCTTTGGATTGCATTATGTCAGAATGTTTGATTTAAAAAATTGACATTGGAGTTACTCATTGGAATTTCATGAATAACAAATAAAAGATGTTTATTTGGGGATTACTACACAGTTTCCTATAATTTGTACTCTTGCTCTAGTGAATATCCCTGATACCCCCAAATCACCTTACCTAAATATTCCACTCAACACATCATCTTCATAAGTTTATGTCTTTTTAAAATTTATGAAATTTCATAACTAATCAGTCCATTGGTACTGAAAATATGTGCATGGTTGTGGAGCTATTCATTGGAGTATAGAGATTCTATAGTGGCTACAACCTCAAAAAAGTATAATTTTCTTCTTTCATCAACTATCAATCGCCAGTTGTTCCTCAGTAAAGGATAAGGCCTGGAGATTTTCTAGTCTATGTATGAGAGAAGTTTGGTTTGATCTTGTGTAGGTTTAGTGCAAGTAAGCCCAGCTGCTGGTGTTTATGATAGAAGTAGCCATGCCATGTCTAGAATACATTTCATAACACCCCTCTTCCATAGAGAAATAGCCCTGTGTGAAAGCTAGGGTCTACATCCCAGGGTCTACATTCAGAGGCTTGTGTGGTATGGATGGAATGTAGAAACACCTTTAATCCCAGTATTCAGAAGGCAGTGATAGTCCATGCCTTTAATACCTGGGGTGGGGGAGGCTGGGGGGGATATCAACAGAATGGAAGCAGACTGGAAGCAGAGCTCAGAAGGTGTCAGTGTTACACAGGAAATGATGTCAGAGATAAATCAGAGTGAATGGGAGACAAAATCACTAACCAGAGGAATAATTCACAGAATAAGGACATGCTCAACTTTCATGAATAAAGGCTCTCAGCTGAGCTAAAAAGAGTTACATAGGAGTGAGTAAGTTGAGAATCAGGCTAAAGAGTCAGTTGAATTAGTAAGAAGTCAGTCAGTTGAAGCAGTCAGTTACAGAGGAAGGATGGCGCAGTGTGAGCTCAGAGAGAGGCACAGAGACAAAGAAGTTCAGAAGGAGCTAGCCAGAGTGTTTCAGTCAGCAGTAAGTCTCAGAAGCCTAAGTCTGAAAGACTTCTAGGTCCAGGACAGCAGTTTAAATGTTCTAGATTGTACTAAAGCTGAAGCCTTCAAGTTCTAGGATTAAGACTAGATTGTAAAGAGGCCAAAATGTTCTAGGGCTCCAAACAGCTCTGGGCTAAAACCAGTGATTTTATTAGACAAAAGAATAAACAGTTTTGATCCTGAGTCAGCCACCACATTTTCCTATCCTCTTGCTCTTACAGTTACCATGTGTCCTCTATCCTTATGTGCTAAGTCTTGGTGTGTGTGTGTTGGGTGGGGGTATGGGAGTCTGTAGGATTATTATAGATGCCCTCATAAGGGGTGAACATTCAGTATCTTATTTTTAGCTCTTTAACCAATTACTCGTTTCTAATTTGACTAACATATCCACTTCAAAGGACATTTCTCTTACCCAAGGTCAGGGTAGCCCAGGCTTAGGAAAATATACATAAAAATTTAGAATTTAAATTTACCATTTAGCAAAATAGTAGCAGATTTGACTATAGGGCCTATAACCTCCCCAGGTATGGGATTTTCAATGTAATTAGTAGAGGAAAATATTATTACTTTTCACTATGGAATTTCAGTAATTTCCTAGTTAGAGCTTAATCTTCAGGCTCAAATTTGAGACCAAGTGGCCTGGAGAAGGGAACTATTCTATTTGTCTGTTCTCCATTTGTAATATGATATTCTAAATGGATAGTATGTGGGAATAATTGTGCTTGATGTAAACTTTATCACATCATTCGTGTTGTGAATGCATAAGTGATTTACATGTTAGTCATTCTAATCATAATTTTCATTTAAACTTTCTACTCCATGGCCCCACTTTACAGTTTTAAATTCTTATTTATAAAGAAGTATCTAGATATCAGAGAAGGTGTTTGAAGGCTTAGCTGTGATGGGTTTCCTGGAAAACTACACAAAAAGACTTTTTTTGTAACCATTATAAGCAATGGAGACAGTAATATTAATAAATTCCCAAACAATTGAAGCATCTGTCTCCTGAGGATTTATAGATCAACAGAAGTGTCAAAGAAAGCTTGCAAAAGAGAGAGTTAGGTAAAGAGAGGAAGACAGAAGCCATGGAAGGAAAACAGACATACCCTTCAGCTGATTTGATTCCTGTCTCTTTTACTCTGAGTATACAAAACTGAACATCTGCAGCATTTATCCCTCCCATCTTCAAACCAACAGAGTGGAGTTCCATTTCTTATAATTACATGTTGCATACTAGTTCAGATGTCACACTGCAAGGGAGCAAAATTCATACAGCCTAAGGTTTGTCTACGTCAACAGAGTTTATGTCCTCCTTTCTATGTTTGGAAACTAAGACTAAGAGCTGTGGTGGGAAGGTAATTTCCAATTCCATCTTACAAAAAGGAAGAAAACAGACAGGCAATGGTATTCCAATGTCAGATATTGCTATGTATTTCCATTTTTGGCACTTTAAATAGAAAAGGCAAAAGTTTTTATCTTGTTATCTGAAGAAAGAGTATGGAATGACTTGAGATCTTCCATGTAAAGTAATAGAAATCATTAAACATAAATAAATATGTAGACAAGATGATAGATAGATGATAGATAGATAGATAGATAGACAGATAGAAAGAATTTTAAAAGAAACACCAAAGCAAATATACCAGAAAAGTTAATTGTATAAGTTTACTATGTTTTACAGGGTTGTTAAAAATATAAAGTATGTGAGATTCATCTAAAACTCATAATCAATGAGCTTTTATTAAGCATAACTGTAGTCTGCAAATTTTATCTATGATGAATTTTCCTTTCTATTATTAAGTAATTAGGCATGCTTACTTGCCATCCGAGAAGGTCAAGTAACAAAGCATTTAATAAGTATAAGACTATTTTAATTTCATGCAACTAATACCAAATAGTCATGCAATATGTTTTTCATGTAGTAATTTACTTATTAAGAATTTATCATTTTTATTTGTGTGTGTATGTGTCTATGTGTGTCTATGAATAGGTGCTGTTTTTACGTGTGTGTGTGTGTTTCTGTGTATGAGTGCGTGCACATGTGTGTATGTGCATATGCACATGTGCCTCTGGAGGCCACAAGAGGGCATCAGATTCTTAGAACTGGATTAATAGGTGATGACAAACTGTACACTTGTTCCCGAAAGGGTCCTGGAAATGGAAGCCATTTACTCTGGAAGATCAAGAAGTGCGCTTAATCTCTTGTTGCATTTCCAGGCTATTTTGTTGTGTATTTTAAAATTTCAAATATTATTACAAGTACATCTCTTCTTCATAATCTCATTCTCACACACATACATCCAATTGCCAGTAGTTCCTACTGAAGTTTTGTTTATTTTGTTTCTGTCTGTGCTCATTGAGTTATTCCTTATGGAGGCATCAGAAATGTGACAAGGATGAAGTCAAAACTCCAGACTTATAAGGATGCTTTCTCTAATGAGAAAAAAAAAAGGAAAAACAATTAACCAGTACATAGAAATTGTGAAACTGGAGCAAACAATGCAACTACAGATCTGAAATAATTGCAGAAGGAATAAGTAATAATATAATGAATGATTTTAAATCCAAAACTGAGAGATATATCAATCAAATACATTTTGTGATAGATTATGAATACTTTCTTACGTATTAATTGGTCATAAAATGGGAAGACATAATCATGTCTCAAATTATCAAATTATTTCAACTGTACCAAAAATATTGACTTCAGTCTTGAAAATTATTTTTAAACTTTATGCAACTAAGGCATATATAACAACCTGCTAAAATTATTTGTAAAAACTCATTGAGTACTATCAGTTATGAAGGAAATGTTGCATGTTATTTGGGCACTGTTCAGAAACACTCATCAAAAGTACTGTATTTATACCTACCTAAGAAATACACTGGAAGTCTAAAAAGAGGAAGTAAGTATATTTAGCTAGGAAATCTCTATAACAGTAAAAACAAATGAACAAACAATGAAGCAAATAGATACTGCCAGCAAGAGTAAAGAAATCAATGTTGATGTGGTTTCCCCAGTCGTATTCATGTTTTACTTTGCTGTGTATTGTTTTATAAAGCACAGTAAAAAGACATACAGCTAAGCGTGCTTCCAGTTTGTGTCTACAAACCCCAGCAGGTACCATAAATTCTGCTAAGGCATATTCATTCTTCCAATCTTCTTAAAATATACAGGTTGATTGTAATCTTTGGATGTTGGAAATAAGTTGAAAATATTTATATCTGTATTCCTTAGATGTTGTTTGATGCTTTATGACCTATCAATTATTAAATTATGAGATTCCTAAACATTCCTGGCTCCTTTTGCTTATCCTTAGTTAATTTAGTAGTAAATTTCTGTAATAAAAGCACATTTTCCACTTATAAACAAAGCAAATCAACCATCCTTTGGAAAAATCAATTTTGTTGTATTAGTTTATTTTAATTCATATTTAGGTCAAGAAATTTCTTTGGACTCAGTAGAAATTGACTGAACAATACAGGTCACACCAAGTGTAGCATTTTACAGTGCAAAATTTCAAAAATATCTCTAATTTTTAAAATTCACTCAAATCTAACTTCATATATTATCATGAGTACTGCTACTGGGTATCTATTTTACCACATATCTCATATATATATATATATATATATATATATATATATATATATATATATATATATGTAAAATTTAATAGATTACATTATTACATCAAAGCTTATAGCAAGGATGGAAGTCAGAAACCTAAAAAGACATCACTCTAATCAAAAAGTTGATCTTAGCATCATTACTATCTGGTGATATTTACTGGGCTTAAGTTATAAGATTAAGACTGTTTTTGTAGGACTGCATGATGTGAATGTATAGGATTCTGAAGATGAAGTCTGTTAGAATTTGTCCAGGGATACTCTTGCAGGATCAGTTCCCAATAACTTCAACTATCCTTCCTCTCCTGGCACTCCTGCTCTTTCTGCAGAAGGATTGCTTTTAGGGATGGTGAGGTGTTTCTATGATGTTCAAATACTATCAACAAGGTTTGAGGTTTTAAGTTGGATTGATGAAGAAAAATTGCCGCAGGTTGCAAGGCTAACATAGAAATGTGTTCTTGCAGTTATAGAAGCTGAGAAGTCCATCACTTTGTGATTTTAATAAATACTAAATAAAGACTACCTTCCTGATTTCCAGGTAAACATGCACTTTTCTGATGTTTTTACATAGTGGACACACAAAAGCACACATGTCAAAACAACTCTTTTGTGTGCACACACACAGACACACATACAAGCACACACACAAACAGACTATTGCGTTCACTTGAATTCAACCAAAATTTGAGCCTGTAGAACCATGAGGCAGGTAAAATAATATTGTATACATACATATATATATATGTGTGTGTGTGTGTGTGTGTGCATGTGTGTATATTATTTTGTATACATTTTTACATATATTTGTATATATACATATTTATATATGTGTACACACATATATATTTATACACACATACATATATATATTTGTATATATACATACACATATATACACACATATATATATGTGTGTTTATGCATACATACATAAATACATGAGAATGACACATATAAATTTAAATTATAGTATATATTATACAAATATGAATAAATATAAAAATCTCATGTACTTTGTTATTGCTTCAAAAATTATCAGTTGATTATATAATGTAGCAATGCTATTAAGGCTGTTATTACACAGATGTTCATATTTGTAATGTTTCCATCATACAAATTAATATGATTCATATGAATAGAAAGACATGAAAATGTTACTGAAAATTAATCAGCAAAGAAAGTTAGTACACTAAAAATATGCAAAATGATAGGATATATATATATATATATATATATATATATATATATATATATATATATATATATAATTTAGGTGGTGTTCACGACAGGGTCTCTCTTGGGTAACTCTGGCTGTCCTGGAACTCACACTGTAGACCAGGCTGGCCTCTAACTCACAGAGATCTTCCTGTCACTGTCTCTTAAGTGCTGAAATTAAAGGCATGTGCCATCACTACCTGGTCTAGATAGGCCATATATTAATCTTTGTTTACCAGTCAAAATACTGTGCTATTTTTCCAAATAATATTTGAAGAACATTTGCATTTGAAGAATGCATCCATATGTGTTACATAAGAGTAAATGAATCTTTTTTTCTATTATCGATTAAACCATGTCTATCTTCTTGTAAATAATGTCAACAGAAGGGCTCTCCCTCCTGTTGAGTTGCCTTGTCCAAGTCCAATATGAAATGTATATGTATTACAAACATATATATGTATGTAATCTCTAGTCATTGATTCACTAGTAGACATTTGTGTTGCTTTCATATCTTGAGTATTTCAAATCATGGCACAGTAAACATTGGAGTATTGTTGTGTATCCAGCATAAATACTAGCTCTGTCTTATTATTTTTGAAGAATATCTATACTGTTGTTTACAATAGCTATATTCATTTACATTCTACCTACAAGGTTTTCTATTATTTGACTTAAAAGAATTATTAGTATTAGCCCTTCTATCAAAGATTAAGTAAAACTTCTTGCAAAGGTGTTTATCTTTACATTTCTCTCTCAAATTTTTGATTTTTTTAACATCTTTAAATGCCATCTCAAGGCCATTTGTAAGCCTTCTTTTGTAAAACATTTTTTTTTCTGAACATTAGACTATATTTTGTTATATTAAATATTCTCTCTTCTAAGTTTCTGATGTTTCTGGGAGATAAAATCTCATAGCAAACTCCCTGATCCTGTGGGTCATACAATGTTTCCATTCTCTTCCACAATGTTCCCTAATCCTTAGGTGTGGGAGCATATTGCTGATGGCATGTCTCCATAGAGATTGTTATGATTGGTTGTGGCTTTCTGCGATAGTTTTCATCTGGTGCATCAAGAACTTTTCTTGGTGAGAGTGAAGGGCTAAACTTATCTCTGAGTACAAGGACCAATGTTGAGATGTAGTTAGGGATTATGGTGGTTTGTAAAGTGGTGGATGTAGGATCTCTTCCACTATCCATGACTTCACTAGACCTGAGTAGTTGGCCAGGTTTCTAGGATCAGGCATGGTTTCCCTCCTGTTGAGTGGGTTTTAAACAGAATAAGAGGGTCTTCAGACAGGAAAAAACAGAGGTAGATACAGAAGAAGGAATGAGAATGTATAGTTGTAGATGTGGGTGTATAAGTAGATTTACCAGATGTAGATTTGATTCAGCATAGTTGACAGTTTATTCTTTCACTAATTAAATCACTGGTTCATACTGGGAGCCCTGGAGTCCTAGAGCATTTTGTCTTCTTTACATTCTACTCTTAATTCTTCAGCCTTATCTTTCTGAGACCTACTGATGACTGAGCCACTTTGACTAGCTCCTTCTGAACTCTTACTCTTCTAGTTCAACTCATTCTGTTCTGGGTTTCTTCTAAGGAGCTCTGCTCTGTCTCTGTGTCTCTCTCTGAGCTCTCACTACTCCATCCTCCTACTATAACTGACTGCTTCAACTAACTGCTCTGTAACTCGTCCCAGCCTCTGGTTCTGTAAGTTATCTGTAATTGATCTTCAACTTATTCTGTTAACTGTTCCTCGACTGACTCTCCTTACTGGCTCTTCTTATTAACTGCTTCAAATTTAACCTAAGAGTTAACCTTTTAACCTAAGAGTTGGGCATGTCCTTACTCTGCTAACTCTTCCTCTGATTAGTCACTTCGTCTGCCATTCACTCTGACTTATCTCAAACATCATTCCCTGTGTGACATTAACTCCTTCTGAGTTCTGCCTCCTGTGTCTATTTCCACTGTTTTTTTTCTAGGGATTAAAAGCATAGACCACCATTGACTTCTGAATACTGGGATTAAAGGTATGTCTACATTCTATTCAGACCACACAGGCCTCTTAATATATAGCCCTGGAATGTAGACACAAGTTTTCACATAGGGCTATTCCTCTACAAAGGTGTTTTAAAAACTCATATGGATCATGCTATTAATTATTCATTTAAAAGTAGCTATAATCCATGTATCTCATTGTATACATTTGCATATGTACTTTAAATGTAATTTTCTCATCTAGACAAACAATGCTTTTTCTAAGAGCCAAGACCACTGATAAAAACCCCAGGAGTAGGCATGGAAAGTCCTCTTTTGAGTAGTTGTTTAGAAGTGTCCAAAGGCCACACAAAGCAATAGTTGTTGTAAAGGCTAAAGTTGTCATACCAAGCATATTTATAAGTTTATATTAAAGTATATAAACCTCAAAATACAATAGAATGATATTAGACATTTTTAGCTTTTATAAGAGTATATTGTGAGAGAGAAAGAAAAGTTACATTAGGTCCATTGATACAAACTCAGGCCTGCAGCTAAACATCTTCTCAAATATGGATGCCTTTACTCTATCTAGACTGTGTATCTGGGAAAACACGTAAATCATTAGCAAAGGAGAGAAGAAAATCTGATATTTTGTTTTGCATTTTGCATATTCTGAAGGAAGAGTTAATATTAGAAATTAAAAGATAACTTGTTTCATCTCCTTGCAATTGTTATATGTTACTGAATTAAGCTGCATCATAATTGACAGGTTAATGGGTTTTAATAATGTATATTAAGTCTTCTTTAAAATCAGAGTATGTCTGATTTAAAAGATGGATGCTATTCATTAAGGTTGTAAATAACGTAACAAAAGAGAAAGTGAGAAGATAAAATATTTTTATACTACATATGTGAGAATTTACAATAGAAAGCAATATGTATTTTATTGTCAAAACATAGAAGATTCTTGTGTTCATTACAGGATTTCCACATAATTATAGTCTGGAGAAAATTACATGTGGTATATTATAAAATATAATTAATACATGGTCATGGGCCCAAGGTTATGACTGTAAATAAATACTCATTTATTTCTAGAAACTATATCATACCTTAGAAATCTTTATAGGAAATAAAAATGTTAGAAAACAAATTTATACTCCCTAGACTATTTTTTCATGAGTATATCACAAACATGGAAAATATATATATATATGTATATTAAGAAAAGCTACCTTATTTATCTATAGCATATTTACCACAAATTTTTAATGAAAATGAAAGTAAAGTCACAGTAAATACCCAAAACTTTTTATCTACTATAGTGTTCTTCCCTTTGAACATTCCATGTCTCTTCTAATCTCCAAGTTTACAAACAATGCTAAGATCCAAGTGTTTATGCAATTCTGTATTAGCATTGTTTACAGTTTTGAAACAGACATTTTGAGTTTAAATTATGGTTAAGAACACATACTGTGCATGGATTTAAGCAACAAGACTAAAATCAATGACTCAGGGAATGAATTGGTATCAATGCTTAGAAAGTGTATGTGTGTCATCCACAGGTGCCAACAGTTAATGGCACACTATGAGGACCAACTCTACTCAGAAGTCCCCTACCCAAGAACGTTGCCAAACTCAATGTTACGAGCACTAATGTGGCCTTTGAGGACCTGTTTGCTCTTGGCATTTCCTTTACATCTCTGCAGCTGTTGACTATGATGATGTTGAGGCTGCCCACATATGTCCCACACAGACTCAGTAAAACTGCTTATTTTTGTACTTGTTCTCTTTCCCTAGCACTCTGCCTTTCACCTACAGTGTACAGTGGCCCATTTCACCGTTAATCACACTTTTATCATTTTATATCAGCGATTACAAGCACGACACTCATGGGCAGTATCTACTCTTCCTTACCATACTTTAATGCCTTTAGAGTGATGTCTGCTTCCAAATGACTGTAGTTCTATTTCTATAATAATTATTAATTTACCATGCAACAATTTTTGCTCTTTGAGAGAAGAAGACATTTTCCTAGGGTTACAGGCTTTAAAAAATAAGCTAAATAATTTTCTCCAGACATTTTGTGAACGTACTCTTTCAACATTTTGCAGACTACCCCGATGATCTCCAGATACTTAAAATTTTAATATCTATGTATTTTGAGTTTTGTATGGATGATTTTACCTTTACTATAACATGATAAAATGCTCAGTTTTTAAACATATTTCTATATTTCATAGGAAAATATGCAAGTCAAAATATGCAATAGGTTATTTATAAGGATAAACAACCTATCTTTTTTGCTGTTGCTGTTGTTTTCCTGTTGCTTCTCCAGTAGATAGAGTAGGATTTTATCAGGTCACAGGGGCATGGGGCATGTAGGCCCCAACTTTATTTGATCTTGTTGGGTAGCAGGTTGTAGGTATGGTCACACTTCTGTTACAGTTTACTACATGGGGTGGAGGCATGCTTAGGATGTGGAACAGATCATCTTCTTGCAGTTGTACAGCTGGTGAAGTGATGACAAGATGATTCCACCAGGCAGGCACAGCACCATTTATTTAATAAGATCATATACAATGTGTTTTAACTAAAAATTCATAATCAAAGTTTCAAAACTTTGTTTATTTATGTTTTGATTCCATGGTACCCTAGGATTTGCACATGCTAGACAGATGCTCTAAAACTATGCTACATTCTTAGGCTATATTTTGTTGCTGTGGTTGTTGTTTACTTGTGTTTTACTTTTTACTTAGAGAGAGGATCTCACCTATTTGTACAGATTGCCTTCCATTCAAAGTAACCCATGATGCCCTGGCACTTGCTGTATTCCTAAACCATGTCCAATATAGATAGCATTGGAGGTATTCTACTAGGTTGGAATTAGAGAGTTTATTCATGTATTTCCTCCAATGCGGTTATCTTTATAATTTGATGTAAGATTCAAATTATCTGCAATAAATACAGAAAAAGAAATTTAGAGAGTCAATAATGAGGCCTAACAATTTCACTCAGTAGTAGAAGGACAGAAAAGTGTACATATGCCTTGGCTTCTATCCCCAGAACTCTAGACAAAAGGTGTCATAAATACTGTAATTGGATATAAAGTTGACATGATCCAGACTGCTTTTTCCTTCAAAATACTTTTTTTTTTGTTTTTAGTTAGTTATCTGACAAGTATTGTGACTCTTCAGCTACCTTTGAATAGGGTTGTACCTATACATCAAATTTCTTCTCAATTGTACAAAACTAGCCAGTATCAAAACTCTAATAACATTTTCAAGGATACATGTAATAAAACAAACTTTCTAAAACTTATTCATAATCTGAAGTTCCAAAAATCCATCTCTGAGCATGTCTTTTTAGCTACTGAGCTCCTCCTCTAAGGGTTAGTGTGGGAAGATCTCATGCATATTGTTCAAAGTGACTTGACTGGTTCATAAAGTGCTTTTAGGTTTGGTAGTCCTCTCTGCCCCCCTCCCCTGCCTCTCTCTCTGTCTCTCTCTCTCTCGTGTATGTGCCTGTCTATATGTCTGTAAATGCCAGAAATCAATCTTGGTCATTGTTCCTCAATATCACCACTTCATACCTTGCTCAATAGACAAAGTTTCTCACTTGGATATAAGGATTCACTGAATGTACCATGCTATGTGTACAGCGAGTCCCAAGGTTCTTCCTATCTCTTCTTCCCTAGTCTAGGGATTGAAACACGTCATGACAACCATTCTTCTGTTGTTTATGTTGGTGATGAGGATTGAATTCAGATCCTCATGCTCACACACCTAGTACTTTAATAATTTAGTTGTTTCTTCCTCCTTGAAATTCCTTTTGTTTTTTAGTACAGTATTTGCATGTTTTAAATAATGCTTCCAACAAAGAAAATCATAGGAACTCCACAACTTCAGAGATTCCTTGTATATTTTCTCCATTAATGTTTTTCAGGTATACCATGCTCAATTTCTAAGATAAATATTCCGTAGGTAGCAATGTCATTAATAAATTTAGCAGACTACTAACATATTTATAAAGAGTTTGAGTGCCCTCATATTTACCGTTCTTTTGTTCAGGAACTTCAGTTAAATATCCATGTGTGATTTCCAGGGATCTCTACAATGGTATGCCCATTAACTTTCAGCAATAGGTAGCAACTTTGAGAGAAAATTATTGGTACACCTATCTTGAAATGCCTGCTTCATCTAAATGTATTTTTCCTCTTTCATGTAGTCATTAATTAGGAAAACAAATTCATCATAAATATTTTGTCTCCATTATATATGTGTGTTTCCAGTATGTATCCGTGCATCATATGCACATAGTGCCCACAAAAACTAGAAGAGGACATTGGATAGAGTGAGACAGAAGTTACAGATGTTTTGTAGCAACCATGTGAATTCTGTGAACTAGAATCTGGAAGAGCAGCCAATGCTCTTAACTACTAAGACATTTCTTTCTGCCCCAACACAAAGCTTTTAAGGATCTCACATATATTGAATGATGAGAATAGAGCATTTGAATGTACAGTATCAAAAGTACAAAAGTGCTTTTACATTTTAGAAGTTCAGTAACTATGAGAATATGCAAGTATATCTTCATATTAAGAATCAGAAATCATAAACATTTTTACAAAAAACAAACATGGTTGTCCTAAAAATCTTGGCTTATGGAAACTATAGATGATAGGGGAAATTTCTCAAGAATTCTTAATATGGAAAATATCTTTTTATTTCTGATAAACTGAAAGTTAATCACAGAGAAGCATCTGCTCAATGAATTATCTATCTTTCTAAAATATATTATTTGGGGTCTAGGAAAGTTGCTCAGTGGTCAAGAGCACTTGATCCTTTTATAGAGGACCCAAGTTCAATTTTAAGACTTATGTCAGGAATCCCACAAATGCCTATCACTCCAGCTCCAGGGGATCTGACTCTGTTTTCTAGGCTCTGTTAGTTTCTGTGAACATGTGGTACACAAAAACGGTGACACCCCACACCCCCCACACCCCCTACATTAATTGACACGCACATACATGTACACATAAATGCAATTAAATCTTTTGAAATGTACATATTTGTTATTATACTCTACTGTGAATTTAATATAATTTCAAGAAACCATCAAAAGGAAGGGATTCTTTGTCCACATGCATTTTTGCATATAGATTTTGCAAGGTATTGTGTCTTAGACTGGCAATTGAGATGTGAAGGAACCATCCATTCACAGATCTGAGAGAGGAGCCTGGGGCTTCCTGCATCATCACTTCAAAAACAAGATCAGAGAATCTGGCAGAGTTTAATGCCTGCTGCAAGGCTTTGCAGAGGAGAGCAAGATGTAAAACCATTAATCACTTTGCAAAAGAAAGACACTAAAGGAGTTTGAGTAAAGCATTATTCACACAATTTACATTTTTTAAAGATTTCTAGGTCAACAAGATAGAAAGGGGAATTTCTGGAAGAGAGGTTAGAAAGGCAATTATTGGTCTAAATAAGACATCATTCTGGTTTAGAACAGGATGACAGTAGTAAATCTGCAAGAGCTAGAAGGATGTCTAATGTTCTGTAGAGGAAAGCTGATAATACATGCCATGTTTTGGATGTCATGATGGTTAATTTTAATTATTAACTTGACAAAGTCTACTATCAACTGGGAGATAAGGCCCTAGGCATGGCTATAGGATATGGTCTTGATTAATATAAGGAGAGAATCTTAATTATGAATGAGACCATTCCCTGAGCTGTGAAACTTTGGCTTTATAGGGGTAGAAAGAGTAAACTGAGTACCTTCATTTATGCATTTCTTGTTGTCTGTTATTGACTACAGCTGTATTATGAGCAGCTCCTTCAAGCTCTCACTACTGTGGGGTCTTTGCTATAATGGAATGTAGTCTGAGTCTGTGAACTAAAAAAAAAAAAAAATTTCATCCAGATTTCTTTTTATTAGGATGTTTTATTATAGTATCACTTGTTTGTGGAGATCTATGGAACTTGTTTGGTTTACAACTCAAACAAGATATTTTCTACTTGTGTGGACATCAATGTGTGTTTGTTTTTGTACGCATGCATATGTTTGTGCATCTGTGTACTCACAGATATTAGAAAAGAACATAGCATGTCCCTCACTTAGAATTGCATGTGGTTATGAGTTAGTCCAAGTAGATGCAAACTCTTGTCTTCTGGAAGAGCAGCAAGTACACTTAGCCACAGAGCCATTTGTTCAGTCCTGCATTAGAGTTTTATAATCCAACAAAATGATCAGCTATCAAAACAACAACAACAACATGAATTTTAGAGAGAATCAGAACTTCTTTAAAGTTTGTTTTTAATTACCTAGATTCCACAAGACAGAAACTGAGTACTCGTAGAAAAGTCATGAACACCACCTATAAGTTTGAATGAAATGAAAAAAATATCTATACATAGAATGTCTTACCATAGACACATCTTTGTGTTAAGGATTTTAATATGTTATCTATAGTTTTATAATATGCTATATGTGTTATTATAACATAAACAACATAAATATTATGTTATTATAACATATATAGTATGTTATATATAACACATATTTCATAGTTTATAATATTTTCTATAGATTTAATATGTTTTCTTTAGTTTATTGATTTGCTTCTATTAATATTCTTTATATTTTAGTTGGCGTTTAAAATTATTATAGATGAGGCATCATGTGGTGATTCAAGAAATTTGTTAAACAAATGACATTGTATAATAGTGAAAGTAGTTAAGTCTCTTCTGCCTCCTCATAGTTGATATTTCTTTTTTTGCAAATATCCCCTTCCCTAAATTTGATCCTCATTCAGTCTTAGTATTTTATTACATCTAAAGGGCAAATTCTTATTAAACTTATTATGTAGAAAGTTTGAAAGACTATATTTTTCTTTGAGCAATTTTATTTAGCCTCTATACAGAAAACATTACATGTAAAACATTCCTGTCAGGTTCTGCTATTAAACACATTAGTAAAAGGCATTAACTTTTGTCAAGAAAAGAGTAGGTCTCCACTGTGGGAAGTGTACTGGAAGCTAGTAAGGCCCTGAGATTGGGGATTCCACATACACAGCTAGAAATTTCAGATATCAGACTGTGGGTACACAAATCATGTTATATGTATAAACAATACCATGCTATGGATAAAAATGAATTTCTATCATGTGTGTTAACTAGAGAAAAGAGTCTTTCCTTATGCCATGAATTTATAGCATGAATTTACACTTCACAATTTCTATTATATACTACAAAATCATCTCATAGTGGATTTTAGAAGACATTTTATAGATATCTGGTGAAATCCACGTGTTGGCACAAAAATATATACTGAAACAAAATTATTCATTTTTGTATATAATGCAAACAGCAAATATATTCTTACTTATCTCAAAAGAAGTAGATATAAAGTATCATTAATTTTGCCTTATTAAAATGTTTGAAATTTTTAAGCAGTACAACTTGAGTTTTCTTAAGTCATAGAATTTAGAAATCAATTTGTTTAATTTTACCTACTTAAGAACATTTATTGGAATGGGCATGCTATTTTTCATTTTCCTATTTATTGGATTATTAAATGTGTAGAAATTTAACCTAAGTAAAATCTCCCTTGAAAATACATGCAAATAATCACATTATTCCTTTAGACTAAATACAGGAATAAAAATGTTATGAAAGTAATTTATATTTGTATGAACAACTACATTTATTCTTTATACTCGAATTGACACCCTCAAAACCTAAACTGTGTAATGTTTCCCCTAATTACAGTTATATATGGGTAAGTTGGAAGCTTATTAACTGTATTGTCTACTTTGTTTTCTCTGCATTTGAAAATAGCCAAAATGATAAAAGCATTCTGATGAGTCTGATGAGTTCTCATGTTGTTCTAGTAATGTTTCTACAACCTTCCTAACATATGCATTATTCAAGGAATTAAAATTGCACAATGTTTTTGGAGACTAAAAAAAAAAAAAAATACAGCTGAATTTGTATTTGTTCCAAGGTGTGACTGTAATGTCTTTCTAACTAAGACCTTTGAGACTCAAAGCAAACCAAATATGTTTTATTTAGAAATATCTCTGCCAACTTGTTCAGCTAGAAACCAAAGACACATAAACCTTTTCCATTTAGAGTACACACTAAAAGCAATAACCATCTTGAAGATATTTTACAAACTTTCCTATATCACAATTTTGCATCTGCCATGTTTATGAAAACAAGTCATTAATTCATTCCTTTGTAAATAATGCCCAGTATACCCTGCTAGGCTTTTAGGTGAAATACAGTGAACCAGATATAGCTTCCTCCCTGTAAGATTCTAGGATCTACAATATTTTTAATCAAAAACAAGTTATTGGCTCAATAGCATACATAATTTAAGGCCAGCAGTAAATGATGTTTTCTCTCATCTCTTTTCCCTCTATAAAACATAGCAGGATATGTTCTCTGTATAACTAAATGATCATATGACTTTCTGTTTTCTAATGTAAAGAGTATAAGTCAACATTACAAAATACTAAAATATTTCAATGTGTTCTCATAACTATTCTGCTGGATCACATGCTCTCTAGCTGTCATTATTAGGCTGCTCCCAAAATCAGGCCACTCCCTGTTTCTGCGATCTCTATCTCCCAATGCTAGACTCTTGAAGTTCTGACAAAGTTGTCTTATATCCTCCTTGCAGCTTCAAGCAGGCCCAGCTGTCTCTGATACTCAGGACCAAGAGAATTGTGAATTCAAAGCTCTCTTGTCTAAGGTCATGCTCAATGTCATGTGCCACTTAGGTTAGGTCGCATTCCTCTGAAGATCTGAAACAGTCAGACACTGACTTTAGTCTGAAAATATGAAGAGAATGGAGAGACAGAAAGACATAGATGTTCCTATCTCTCCCTTTAGGGTTCTTTGTGGCTGTACAACATGATGCTATATCACCATTAATACCCTGGGAACCAAGGATGTTTTCTTTGGGGATCTCTGCCATGCAATCTATGATGACTAGTTCTCCTAATGAACATTTCTGTGATCCAAAGGTTTCTGTTACTGTATGCCACTTCTGATTCTTATTACTGTAATTTTCCTAAAAGGTTAAAATGAAGGTTAATTCAACTCAACTTTCCTTTTATATGAGCATGCCACTCTCTTTAGCAGCTCTCATTGTGATATTTTGAAGATATTGAATAAAATATTCAAATGATTAGTGAAGTATTTTAACAAATTATGGCTTATACTTTTTGTTCTATTTCTCTATCTCTTTGTTCTCAGAGGAAAATAATTTGTACATGACCACCAGAATTAGAAAAAAAAACCCATCTATTTGTAGAAATGTTGATCACATCATCTCTTAGAACACAACACTTTTTGTTGTGTTTTGGGTTATTCCCAGTCCAGGAACCTATCATAAATTACTGTCTTCCAGCCAGTTAACTAGAACAAAGTCTTACACTCACCTAAAACTCAGCATCCTGTTAGAAGAACCATATAGTTATATATATATTTACATATTTTAAAATAATGTACATACTTCTAATAAGTACTTATTTCATTTTTATGGCATGTCCTAGCTGCTAAGTTAGTTTATAGGGTAAGAAATAGAACTGAAATTAGTTATGACTGATAGTCAAACCTCATTTTCTTACAGACAATATTATTAATGAAGTCTAAATGTTCAATTGTATACTTGGCACTTATTGTGTCTCAATACTTTTGTCTACAACTTGTGAAAAACTTTTATTCACATAGTAAAGGCTGTTTACTTGAACATTATATATTAGAGGATTCTACATCATAATCCTAAGAGATAAATATAGTATTCTTCGCACATCCAATAAATTGTTAATAAATGTAAAAACATATATAGAAAACAAATATTTATTTATGAGCTGAAAGATTAGCACAACCTTTATGTACACTATTTGCCATTTGTACAGTGGTGACATAAAGATAAATATTACGTGAGAATTTTTGTGCAATGGAAAAGGCATTCAGAATATGCATTAAATGATTCCTACATGGACATGCCAAGAGCATTTTTGAAAAGTCAACAAGCCATTCTTTATGAAATTTTGTTGGAGCTCAAACACAATAAGAAATGCTGAAATGAGATACAAAGTGTTAAAAACAAATAGAAGGTTAAAGAGGATGCACATCTAAATTGTACAGTTGTAGGGCATGTCTTTACTGATACATCTACAACACAATTCCTGCACCTAAGGCTCAGGGATTACAGATGGGTTTGATGGGACAGAAAGACTGTAAGAGCCAGAGAATCCAGGAGTTTGCTGTGAGACTGTCTCCTGTGAATGCAAGAAGGTATACCCATGAAATTTCATCAGCTGACTGCATTAACAGGAACTGAATAAGGATGTCATCAATAGACATGTTGGTGTCCATGAGGCAGGTGAGAGGGGTCAACCCTAGGCAAAGAATTACAGATAGCTAGGAGATGCTGAGAGTGTGATAAGTAGTATTATTGGAGGGATCAAAAACATACTAATTTGTTATCTAATACTAAATGATCATCACCAAAAAGTGTACATATATACATATATTATATATATATATACATACATATACTATACAGATTGACCAGGTAATGTTTATGTATTTAGGAATATATACATATACATATGTATATGTGTGTATATATATATATATATATATATATATATATATATATAATGGGAAAAGAGGCCATGAAATTGAAAGAGAGCAAGGAGGCATACATGGGAGGGTTTAAAGGGTGAAAAGGATATAATTATAATCTCAGAATATAAAATAACAGTTCAGAAAAGAAAGTATAACTTTATGGTCCAAACAGATCTGGTGTGTTAGAGGAAGATGTATCACAGATGTGCTGCTCTGATGCACCTTTCTGCCTGTTCTCTAGGTTCTCCAGAGACACATGGAGACTTCATTCAATAATGCTCATGATATACCCATCTAATGCATAAAAAAAGATTCTGGTCTTGCAAGTCATTAGATCTAAATTGATATCCATACTTTATGACAAGGTGATATTTTACAACTGTACCTTTTCAGTTATCAATTTAGAACAATGAGTAAAATAGAAAATTCTGATACATACCAGTCCATGAACCACTGACTGATGCTCTGTGAAGAATTTCCCTTACCATCTTCAGAAGTTATCTTTAACTCCACAGTTACACTACTGTAGAAACTCATTTACGACTTAAAGATCAGGCATTGCTCCCTCATATGACAAACTCCTTCTTAATTTATGGCATACTATGTGCATGGTGGGTGCACTATAGTTGATAATTAAAGAAATATGACTGGCTAGGTGACAGACCATGGATGTACTTAAAAGTTTAAGTAAAAGAAATTCCATTTTCCAGTTCAGTAGAATAAGAAGAGAAACAAAAAGCCAGCTATGTCTTCTGAGAGGATACAAGGTCATTAAGCAACAGGGACTCATCCCTTGATTTTTCAAGAAGCAGCTTCTTCATGCACTCAGCAGGTAATACCAGCCACTGCATCACTGATAGCCCAGGGGACATCCACTTAGGGTAACTACCACTTTTGTGGAATTTCATATTCGCAAAAATAGCAGGCTATGGAATCTATTATAGTCCTTATGTATGTACCACACAGCTTCTGAATGGCGGCAAGATTCTTTGAAATTATATTTAATCCTACTCTAGTTTCAGCACCAGTCAGGGTCAAGGGGCAGGACAAATGCACATCGTGGAGTTACAGGAGTTCATGTGAAAATAGGAGAAAGAAAGAAGAAAATGCAAGTAAAATCATAAAATGAATTTTATGTGTCATTAATTCTGATAACTGATTTTATTGCTTTGAAAAATTATTATGGCAGTCTGCTACAAAAGGCTTAACCTAATTTGAATTTCAAAACACGTTTGTTGGCAAATCACTAGAAGCAATATTTTTAATCAATGAAGTAGATCTGATTTGGATTTCAGATGCACAAGGAGGAAAAGAAGGGCAAAAGAAGGGAATGAGGGTAAGAAAGAGAAAGACCAAGAGTGAGAGTTCTCTAAGAATAGGACTTCGTTGTTTCCAGTCACTAGGAGAAAAACTGAGTAACAACTTTCAACTTCTACAAAAAAATTATTAAAAAATCAAAGTCTAAAATTTTCTTTGATGGTGGATACTTTTGGTATAATTATAATGCCATCATTGTTCTAGGAACCGCTTTAGCACCATAGAGCATAATTTAAATAGAGAACAGATAATGTTTTGAAGATCTAATAGATCCTATAGAAAGTGTTTAATGAAACATTCTCATCATAATGATGGGAGACTCCCAAATTCACTGCCACTTTCTTTTGACCAGTGACTTAATCCTAGCAAGTCTTCAGTTTTTCAAGAGGTTTAATCACAAAGACAACACAACACAGTTTCCTTAAATCTTTCCAGTTAGTTGGATTTGACTTGCTCCATCAACTTTAACAAAAAATATGTATATATTGAATACCTATAGTATAAACACGTGACTTTCACATACATGAAAACCAAAATCCATAATTTCCCATTTGCTCACTGTAGAAAGTTGGCAACTGTGAGAAAAGGTGATGTGCACCTCAGCTGGTTAAAGTCATTCAGCACTCACATATTTAAGGCTGTTCTTCCAGGTTTACTTCTTCCTTAGAGCAATTATCAATGGTAGCAGCAAATAAAGCTACTTACCTCAGTTGACGTACAGCCAGGATGAAGTCAGTGCCATTCAAAGACTAATAAGAATCAACAGTTCATAAACATTCCATGGACATTGTTGTGAAATTAAAACAGTTTTAAAAGGTGTGTGTGTGTGTGTGTTTACATAGGAGGGAAAGTGAATTAATGCTGGTTATTTGATGGAAACCTGAAGCTTTGAGACTAGACTAATGAATCAAATTTTGATTTTTCTACTTATGTGCATTTTAGCCTAATGAAATAAAAATCATAATGTGAGTAAATGAATGTGACTCTTATTTCATCCTAGGTACTAGAACCTCTATTTTTATTTAAAATGGCTTTAAATGCTGTCCACAAAAATAAACATCACTTACAGATCACCATATTTTCACCATTTGCCAGTGTAACCCAATTCCCTTATAATCTAAATAAATGCAAGTAGGTAATAAAACATAACTCCATTCATATGAATGTAATTTAATTGAGGAAAGTTAAATATATGTAAACTAGTATTACAAACCAATATATTTCATAGAAAAGACAAAGAGAAAGCTCCCAGTATTCTTAAGAAGCAATCTAATCATCCTTTAAGGAAGAGTCTATTCTCATGTACTTCAACAGAAACCAAATCAAAACTTCTGAATAGAATACTGAATAGAATGGGCAAGTTGTTTTAATTTTTCACAAAAGGTCAAAATGTACCATCTGTAGATGGAGAGCTGCGGAATTCTTTCCAGAAACTCTAGCATATTATCACTTATGGGGAGACAATATTATGAAGAGAACAGATTGGGTTGCTGCTGGTTTAATCTTATTAGCAGACCACTTTATCAAACAACAGTGGCTAAGAAGTCTGACAATAATTAAAATACAGATTACTCTTCAAATAAATATTCTATATTTAGATGCTGCTATTGGAAATACCACAATTTTGTCTTTAAAATATCAAAAAAACATGAAGAATATTATTTGATTCTTATTTAGAGTATGGCAGAACAATATAATTTGTATAAACAAAAGACCCATGTTAGAGTGTATTGGATTAATAGTCACAGAATCATTTCTAAGGTTATATGAACAATTACTATTGTTATCATACAGGCTACTTTAGAAGAGTTCGTCTCAAGGAACAACAAATAAATTCAACATAAAGTGACTGCTTATCCTATTTTCAATGATGATATTCCAGGGATTTTATTTTAGTAAGTGAAAATAAAGAAAGCCACTTCAGTCTCTAACTCCTTAAACTTTAAAGAAAAAAATGACATCTAGGAAATGACAGATTACACCCTGTATTAGGTATAGTTCTCTAGAGGATGAAAAGCAATAGAATGCATATGTGTTTTCTAAGAAAGTGCTTATTAGATTATGTGCATAGTAAGGTCTGTATGGTCCAACAGTGGCCTTCTACTCACTGGAAGCACAGAAGCTGGCTGATGATCAATCATCAGAACTAGCTGTATCAATAATTCATATGCCCAGTCTAAAAACAAGATGCATCAGTAGTTCATATTGTGTGTTAGAACTCTGGAAGCTTCCTATAGTGGCTGGTATTGAATATAATTTGGAGAACCAAAGAAGCAAGTAACTGATGTCAGCAAGAAAATCAGTAGCTGAAATCTACACACCTTCAGAAAAAATTAGAGGTAGCAAAATAGGCAGGCCACTATGGTTGCAGTAGAAATTAAATTGTCTACATCTGGAACTGGCAGCAGACATTGGCAAACATCCATTTTTTTTTTATTTTTTTATTTTTTTTTATCAGATGTCAAAATGAAAAGTTAAGGAGTCATGGAAGGTGTCCCAAGGTTACAGCTTAACTACTAAGGCCATTTCATCTGTGACAAGTTCAGACTTCCTTTGAAGGCCTGAAAGGGCTATGTATAAATATGTAAATATGAAGACTAAGTGGTAATGGAGGCATTAGGATACTGGTAATTCCAGGACTGTGAGATATTTGCTAATTTTTTTATTCAGTCAGGTAGTGGAGCTAGCCCAAGTGAGAGGCAAAGTTTCAGGTGGAGAATCTGGAAAAGTGGGGCTGCACAAGATACTTGTAGACCAGATGATGCAAACACAAGCCTCAGATACTCAGATGCTTGGCGGTGCATCTGCCCTCATGTTTTATGTTTTTGTCTTGTCACGGTACTGTCTTTCCTTGTTAGTCTCCCATTACTTCTTTTTGGAATGTATATTTATATTGTGCCATTATATTCTGGAAGAATATAAATTAAGTCTTTCATTTCCCCAAAGCTTACCATTAAGAGATTTATTTTAGCTTTACCGAAGACTACAGAATTTGGAATTTTGATCAATATGAATACTGAAAAGATTCTGGGCTTTTAAACACGGGCATTATGTGTTATTAGAAATTCTGCTTTTTGAGATAAATATAAGTCTTAAATGGCCAGTGTAGTATTGAAACATTGCATTTAGAGAAGGCCAGTTGTGCACCTACATTATTTCTCTGTGGTTCGTGACCCTCTATACAATGTGACACATACTTAAATAGCTGTCCGGAAACCAGCAAGCCAAATAAACTCTTACTTTCTTAAGTTCCTTTGGTCATGTAGTTTATGAAGAAAAGTAGGCCTCTGCTTGCCTGAGTCCCATGCACCAACTAGAACAGACATCTTCTGACCTAGACTACATGGGACTTCTCAGGTCCCAGAAGAGAAGATAGGCAGACTTGCCTAACCATCCCACCAGATCACCTGTCCCTCCAAACTCCAATCCACAGTGATCTCCCCGTATCTGCTCTCTCCCATACTCCTGGCCTCTGCCTGCTTGAGTCTCTCATACCAACTTGAGTAGAATCTCCCACACTATAGCACTACAGGGCAGCCAGCAGAACAGGTAGAAAATCTGCTTGCTCAGTCTTCTCACTAGAACAAACTGTGCCTCCCAAAATTCAACCCACCACCATTTTCCCAACACCCATATCAGCCATCTCCATCACTGCCACCCACAGAGTCCCAGATACCAACTATGTCAGATACCCCCACATCATAAAGAGACAAGACAGTCAGCCAGAAAAATAGATATGAAGCCTGAAAACACTAGATCAACCTCCAAGCTGGGAAGAGACTCCCTGCCTGAGAAAGAGCCACAGAGAATAGAAGATCAGAGAGAAAAAAGAAACTGAGGAACAAGATTCTATCCAATAAAAGAAAAACTCAGGAATTTGCCACCTAAACCTATAATCACCCAAAGCCCAAATGGCAAAAAGCGAGCCCAAAAACATAATTAATAACCAGGACGATTGGCACCACCAGAGCCCAAATGTTCTTCTACAAAACATACTGACAGAACATACTGACACAGATGAAACAGATGAAAAAGACCTTACAATCAATTTTATGAGGATAATAGAGGTCTTTAAAGAGGAAATGAATATATCCTTCAAAGAAATCAATTAAAAGAAAAGCAAACAATTGGAGGAATTGAGTAAATTAATAAAAGAAACAGAGGAAAACACAAACAACTAGAAGAAATGAGTAAATCCCTGAAAGAAAACCAAGAAAAGGGAAACCAACAATGGAAAGAAAGAAACAAACCTATCCAAGACCTGAAAATGGAAATAGAAGTTAAAAAGAAAACACAAACCGAGGAATCTTGGAAATGAAATGTCTAGAAAAGCAATCAGGAACTACAGAGGCAATTTACAGCAAACAGAATGCAAGAGACAGAATAGAAAATCCTAGGAGTTGAAGATACTATAGCTCAAATAGATATGTTGATAAAGGAAAACATCAAATCAAAAATATTACTGACCCAAAACATCCAGGAAATCTAGGCCACTATGATAAGACCAAACCTAGGAATAATAGGAATAGAGGAAGAAAATTCCCAGATCAAAGGCCCAGAAAATATTTTCGTAAAATCATCAAAGTTCCAAACCTAAAGAAAGAGATGCCTATAAAAGTACAAGAAATGTAGAATACCAAATAGATGGAATTAGAAAAGAAAGTCCCCATGCCACATAATACTGAAAACACTAAACATACAGAACAAAGAAAGAATACTAAAAGCTGCTAGAGAAAAGACTACAAGTAACGTACAAAGGCAAACATATTAGAATTACACCGGGATTCTCAAGGGAGAGCCTAAAAACCAGAATGGAGGAAAATGCTATAGATTCAAAGGGAACACAGATGCCAGCCCAGACTACTATGTCCAGCCAAACTCTCAATAGACAGATAAAACAAAATATTTCATGATAAATCCAAATTCAAAGAATACCTATCTACAAACCTTGCCATACAGAAAGTACTAGATGGAAAACTCCAACCCAAGGAGATCAGCTACAGTCAGAAAACATCAGAAAATAACTAATCTCACACCATCATAATCAATAGAGGTGACAGACACACACACACACCCACAAGCACACACACAAACACACACACACACACACACACACACACGTGCACACTATCCAACAAAAACTACAAAATAACAAGATCAAACAATCATTGGTCATTGATATCTCTCAATATTAATGGTCTCAACTCCCCAACAAAATGACACAGACTAACAGAATGGATTTGAAAACAGGATCCACCTTCTGCTGCATACAAAAAAACATACCTCAACCTCAAAGATAAACATTACCTCTGAGTAAAGTGTTGAAAAAGATCTACCAAGGCAATGGACTTAAAAAACAAGTCAGTGTAGCCATTCTAATATCCAGCAAAATAGACATCAAACCTAAATTTATCAAAAGAGATGAGGAAGGGCACTTCATACTCATTAAAGGAAAAATACCAAGATGACATTTCAAATCTTAACATCTATGACCCTAGCTAAAGTGCTCCCACATTTGTAAAAGAAACATTACCAAAGCTAAGAACACACATTGACCCTCACACACTGATAGTGGGATATTTATACACTCCACTCTCAGCACGGGACAGGTCATCCAGATAAAAACTAAACAGAAAATCCTGGCACTAACAAATGTTATAAACCATAGACCATTTCACACACAAACAAAAGAATATACCTTTTTCTCATCATGTCATATAACCTTCTCCAAAATTTATCACATTTTTGACCACAAAGAGGCCTCAATATATAGAAAAAAAAATTGAAGTAACTCCATGCAACCTATCAGATCACCATGAATTAAAGCTGCACCTCAACAATAATAGCAATAGCAAAAGGCCTACAAATTCGAGGAAACTAAACAACTCTCTACTAAATGAGGACTGGATCAAGACAGAAACAAAGAAAGAAATTAAAGATGTTCTTGAAACCAATGAAAATGACTTTACAACATACCCATACCTATGGGACACAATGAAAGAATTCTAAGATGAAAATTCTTAGCACAAAGTGCCTACCAAAAATAATGGAGTGATCAAATACCACCAAATTAAGAGCACATCTGAAAAGGCATAGAGAGAATATCCAAGTCAACAAAATCAGAAACTAAAAGAGGAAATAACCACAGACAAAGATAAAAGCCAAAGAATCATTAGGTAACACTTTAATAAGCTATGCTCCAAAAAACTGGAAAATCTAGAAGAAATGGATAATTTTCTCAGTGGATACTTTTTACCAATATTAAATCAAGATCAGATAAACAATATAATTACCCATATAACCCTCAAAGAAGTAGGAACAGTCACTAAAATCTCCCAACTAAAAAAAAAGTCCAAGGTTAGATGGTTTTATCACAGAATTCTGCAATTCTACCAGACATTTAAATACTCCATAAGCTATTCCACAAAATAGAAACATCAGAAACACTGCCAAACTCATTCTATGAGACCACAGTCAAAGATTCAATAAAGAGAATTACAGACCAATTTCCCTTATGAACATAGAAGCAAAAGTACTCTTTAAAATACTTGAAAACTGAGTCCAAGAACACATTAAAAAGATCATCCACTATGAGCAAATAGGCTTCATCCCAGAGATGCAGGAATGTTTCAACATATGAAAATCATTCAATGTCATCCACCACAAAAACAAACTGGAAGAAAACACACACACACACACAACACACACACACACACACACACACACACTCACACACACACACACACACACGGTCTTCTCACTAGATGCTGAGAAAGCTTTTGATAAAATCCAATACCCATTCATGATAAAAATATTGGAGAGATTGGGAATACCAGGGTCATACCTAAACACAATAAAGGCAATTTGCAGCAAGCCCACAGCCAACATCAAATTAAATGGGGGAGAAACTCAAGTCAATTCCACTAAAATCAGGAACAAGACAAGGTTGTCCCTCTCTCCATACCTGTTCAATATAGTACTTGAAGTTGTAATTAGAGTAGCAAGATCCCCCTCAATTGAAGAATGGATAAGGAAAATGTGGCACATTTACAAAATTGAGTACTACTCAGCCATTAAAAAAATGACCACATGAATTTTGCAGGCAAATGGAAGGAACTAGAAAAAAAATCATCTTCCGTGAGGCAACGTAGTCCCAGAAAGACTAACATGGTATGTACTTCCTTATATGTGAATATTATTTGTTAAGCAAAGGGCAAGGGTGCTGAAATCCACAGACCCAGAGACACTGTGCAACAAGGAGGGCTCCAGTAGGGACACAGGGATCTCCCTGGTAAAGGGGAAATAGTAAAAAAGTTGCAAGAGAGACAGGGAATGATTGGAACAGAAAAAGAATAGACCAAGAAGGCAGAGAGACAGAAGGAGAGACAATATATGGAAAAATGACAAGAATTGGAGGACATTTAAGGGAGACCTAATGTAGATGAAAATCTCTGGAATCAATGAAGGAGACCTTAGAAAAGTCCTCTGGTAATGGGGATCAGGGAGCTAAAGAGGCCATTTCCTGTAATGAGGTAAGGCTTCTAGTAATGGGACTGTGATACCATCCTAGCCACAAAAACTTCCACCTTTGGCCTATCCTCCCAGCAGTATCCACCGGGACCATGGAAGGGCAGAACACCATGCTAAAGAAGGGAAACAATGACCAATACAACAGGGCAGGCCAGGAACTAGAGTTGGACAAAAAAAAAGATGTCTTATTTTGCTCGCTTCATAAAATAATGCCTAGCCCAATTCTCCACAGAGAGATCTCCATGGTAGCTGAAGGGAGTATTGTGGGATATTTTACTCCTGTGTGCTGTTTTGGTTTGTAAAAGGGCTTTGATGCCTTCTAGCTGTGAAGCAGGATGCCTTACAGTGGATGCAGGCCTTGCTTCCTACCTATTCACACCCTTGTGCTAGCCCTGCTGAGATCTTCACAGATAGAACTAACTGTTTACAGTTGAAGGTGACCATCATGATCATGGGATCTGACTCTGATCACCCCCGGCCCCCAGCTGAGTACTATTGTGTTGTAATGAAGGCCTGGATGTGGAGAGGGGGCTGGGGAAAAGTTGAAAGGGTCTAAGGCAGAAGCAGGCAGAGGAGGATGGAGAATGGAGAGAAGAAGAAGCAAGAGAGGATGATGGAATGAAGTCTCTGTGTAGCCGCCCAGGTATTGAATTCCCTGAGATTTGACATGGCTTGTGATTAATAAAGAGCATTGGAAAATTTGATGGTGGACTCATATTAAACAATCGAACATTAATTTAACAAGGGAGCAGATGCAGACGCCCAGGGCCAAACAAAATACAGAGGTCAGGGAACCCCACAGAAGAAGTAGAAGAGGGATTGTTGGGACCAGAGGAGTTGAGGACATCAGCAGAACAAATCCCATAGAGGAAATTGACAAGCATGCTTAGGGTCTCACAGAGCCTGAAGTAGAAGACATGAAAGCTGTTGGGTCCCCCAAACATGTCTTGAGTTTGCCTGACCTGGTGCTCTTACAGATCTCATACAGTCTGGAATAGGGGTTTGTGTCCCTGAACCTCTTGCCTGCCCTTGAGTACCTTCCCCTCCCTATGTGTTGCCTAGCCCAACACTGAAGTAGCGAGTTATGCTTGACACTGTTCCATCTGTTTGTACCATGTTTGAGCAGTAACCTTGGGAAGACTGATCTTTCTTGGGGAGAGGCTGGGTGGGAGTGGGGGGTGGGGTTTAGATCTGGGCAATAAGAAAGATGGGATGGAGCTGGGAGGAATGAATGGAGGGGAGAAAGAGTGTTGGAATGCTATATATGAGAGGAGAAAAATTCTACTAATTAAATAATTTTAAAAAACAAATAGAAAACACACCACCATTTATTCCTTTAATCATAGCATGGGACTCTTCCCACTATAATGTTCTCATTTTAGACCAATTTGTACTACATATGTGTAGAAGGGAAATCAGATGTTACATCAGTAGAACAAATAAATGTGCGATTCTATTACAAAATATTAGATTCCAATAACATTCTGAAGCTTGAAGGAAATGACCTCTGGGATGTCCAAGGAATTAGGGGATCTTAGTGTTATGCTTTAAATATGAAATAAAATGCCAGCGAATTGTATATGTAATAGTTTTGGCAATTTGACATTTGACAAAATGAACAATTTTATGAGCTGAACTCTTTAGAGCTTAGAAAATCACAGACTCACAAAATT
This sequence comes from Cricetomys ansorgei, assembly GCA_026225945.1. Taxonomy (NCBI): domain Eukaryota; kingdom Metazoa; phylum Chordata; class Mammalia; order Rodentia; family Nesomyidae; genus Cricetomys; species Cricetomys ansorgei. Next base: position 3,939,878 of record JAMJFZ010000039.1, read on the forward strand.
TACAGTAATTATTTCTACTTATTTTTTATTTGTTTTTCCTAAAGCAGAATTTTAGGTAGAAGCATACACTACTTTGTAGCAGTACACCTACTAGGCACCTCAAGGAAAAGGAGGCATTCTCATAGGTGCAAACCTTTCCTGACCTCAACAGAAGGAACCATCATCTTGGCCAGCACCATATTGGATGGTGGAATTCCATGTATCTGAACTCACATATATCTGAACTCGGTCATTTTTATTGATCCAGAGCACCTCAGGTGGTCTCCTGATAACACAGGAAGATCATTAACAATCAAACATTCCCCACATAAACCTTGCAAACAATATAAAACACCAAAACCTAGGGATCCCCTCACCCAACAGTACTTAAGACAGTTATTTTATACATAACTAAAAATAAACTTCCACAACGCTATTTGAGAATCAGTTTTATATATTTGGTCCTTATCAACAATTCTTGAGTAATAAGATAGACTGTGTGCTTCAATGTTTGTAAAGTTATTTATTTAAATTTTAACTAGCATAGGGATAACTCTTATGTTTAAGTGATAGGATTTCTACTGTGGTCACTACAGGAACCAACATAATTAATATTTGAAGCCGTTCCCCTCTGTTGAGCCTTTAAGATACCTCTTTTTTGGTCAATGTTCTTAAAAAATTTACACTGGGTTTGCCTATTGAATGAGGGTATACATTTTTATAGGACTGATGGCTGTCAATCTCTCACTCTTCTTTTGCATATTCTTGATTAGAAATATTAATCAACATGACTTCTAGTGACTTGTATCTTTTCAATATGAAAATATGTTGTATTTACAGTTTACTCACTGCACTCCTCTCCACCAAATGCTCTGCAATGATTCACAGTTTAGGTAAATGTGGACTCCTGGCTTGCCATGATTTGTCATTGTCCTATCTGCTGAAGAGCTTCTGCTATTTCAGAGATGATTTATCCGTAGCAATGCTATCAATATAGGCTCCCCAACTGTTTTCCTGACCTCAACATTATTCTGTTCTTGAATGACTGTCCTGGAACTCATACTGTAGACCAGGCTGCCTGGAACTTACAGAGATCATCCTGCCTCTGCCTCCCAAATGCTGGAATTAAAGGTGTGTGCTACCACATCCCAGCATGAATCTGATAGATACTGGTACTCCACTAATCAGGGAATCCTATTAATCCATGATGAACATGCATTCACTGAGCTCTTCTGTAGTAAAGTGCTTTCTGTAAGTCTTTTATTTTCAAGTTGCATACTATTCTAACATTTGTAAGGTCTTTACTCTTCTACTACTTGTCAGGAAAATTCATTTATTTTCATTTATCCCATCTTGGTTGTTACTTGTTTCAAACCACTTTTAACCATTATAACAGTCACTTTGTTGTAACCCTTGGAGTCCTAGCCTGAGTAGTAAATCTGGTATTTCAAGATAAATTACATCTTCAAATAGATAGCTCTTCAATATCAAATAGGTCTTACATCTCAAGGAATATTTACCTGTAAGAACCTTCAGTTTTTTTTTTTTTTTTTTTTTTCCTAGCTGGACTGAGTTCACTTAAGTAATTTCTCAGGTGCAAATACATTGAAAATCAGAAGAATAATAGATTTACCTGTATCGATTTGTTGTGCAGACTTCTGTCTGGTACAATTCTGAAGCAGCCATAGGAATTGTCAATGCAGTGACTATTTAGTTTTTGAAAGTAATCATACTCAGTTGCTATGATTCATGGGCCATTAGGATGTCTGACATACACATGGATACATAGTAATTCAAATAAGATTAACAGGAATAGTAGAATCTCACTTTTGACTGAAAGGTAATTAGTGCAGGTATCTTGACTATTTTAATCAGAGATATACTTATTAAATTAGAACAGTAAACTTTGATTTCTAACAAATATTTGTTACTGCCAGGAGAATTCACATACTTTCTTTGAAAAACTGTAGCAACAATAAGTCTAATTTCCTGTAAGTCAAATATCAAACAATTATCAATTATTTTTATTCATTTTGAAAACATTACTCAGTGACTTAGAAATTAATTCAACTATTGTTATTATTCTTATTTCCTTAGAGATCTATTATGCTAATAAAATTTCTAAATTGATATAGTAAATTAGTAATACCTTTCAAGTTGTAATGCATAACAAATTGAGAGTAGGAATTACCAACTATTGCTCTGAAGATTATTGAATATAGTGACCAATGAAATATTACTTAATGACTTATGTGACAACTTTAATTTTTTCATAAATAGCTGTGGATGATAATTAGTTTGCTGCTAACTCAAAGGCTGATCCATATGCTTTTATCACACCATTATCATGTCTTCAATAGTAATGTCACACATTCAGTACCATTTACAGTGTATATATTACAGCTTAGATATAGTATTCTAATTATGTTTCTCTCATATGATCAGTCTCTCAACTTCAATACACTTGTTTATACTCTTCATTCTATGTTTTTATATTGAAGCTGGATTATCCCCATCTATACAAAGAATAGCAATATAAAATAAAAAGGATTGAACTTTTTAAATTATAAAGCATGTTCAAGAAATAATGTTGTAAAGGTTACTTATATGTACTTTTATGTACATGGCTATCAGTAAAAGATAAAACTAGGGAAACAAAATATTCATCATTAACAAAGGATGGATTATTTGGAAAAGTTGGTATGGTGAATCACAGCAAGGGGACTATGTAGACCAACAAAAATATTCTGTGCTACCATAATGAAAAGTACATGATATTCTACTATTTATAGTATAACAACAAGGGCAAACATAACATAAACTAGTGTGTTTTAATAATAGTGTATCTGTATTGGTGCTCCATTAGTAGGAATGTACCACATCAGTGAAGATATTAACAAGAAAAGCTATTCTCAGGGTTTGAAAATACAGTCCTTCCTGCATTTCCTACCCAATCTTTTTACAAAAGTGTAAGTACTACAACTTAAAGGGATTGTTTTTTAAATGATTTGTTTATATTTATTTCATGCATTTTAATATTTTGTTTATTTTTACTTTATAAATATGAATGATTTGTCTCCATGTATTCACATATGTTTATAGTTGCTAACTAAAACCTTTTACTCTCAATTTAGGGAAAGAGAAAGGAAGAATGGAAAGAAATTTTCACTGCTTTTGCAGGTGGACTTGACATAGAATGAGAGAAAAGCAAAAACCTTTACAGCCTGTTTTTGACTGTCCTAATCTTGGAGAGAATGAGCTGACAGTGAGTCAGACTAGCATCTCAGCTCACTATCTGCAAACTCAATTTCTCCAACCTTTGTTCTTTTAAGTAAGAATCCACACATCAGTGACAGACAAACCAACCAACTAACCAACAACCAATACCCACCCTGGCTCTCGGGGCTTCAGACTTTTTATGCTCTAAGCAAAAGTGACCATAAACCCAAGTTGCACACAATCCCAAGAACAAGATACATGTTCCAAAACAACTGCACTTAACCAAATTATAGCCACCTGCATCAAGCATTCCAAAGCCAACTCATAACTCTCTACTACACCTGGGATGGGAAGATAAACCTAGTCCAAGTGCTTTTTTGCATTTTTAAAGAAAAGAATATAACAAAAACTTCTTCCTAGTGTTCTGCTTTATATGTGCATGCTTGTTGCCTGAAGAGGCCAGAGGAGAAATCTGGGTCTCCTGGGACAGCAGTTATAGGCAGTGGTGAACTACCACATGGATGTGTAGAACTAAACACATGTTCTTGTAGGAATAAGGACTAATCTTAACAGCTGAGACCTGAGCTTTTGGACCAGCTGTAAAGTATCATTATTTTTTAAAGAAATTATGCATAATAGCTTCTGAAAATATGTGCAAAAAATGACACTTCTTATTTTTGTTGTATTTTATTATGAAAATCAAAAGCCAATTAAAAATATGTTGCAATAAAAATGTGTGTATATATATTTTTTATGATATTTAATGAGTCATGATCTTTTAAGGAATAATGTGGTATTACATATATTTAGATATACATAGTTACATGTTAAACACACATTTGAGATCTGAAAATAAAATGGAAACCATTTCTGAAGGCATCAGAATCTAGTTCAAGGAATGAAGAAGAATAGGAGAGGGTAATGAATAAAAGAGCCATTCTAAATCACAACAATTTGTATAGTAAATATGCATTCATATTTTTAAAATAAAACAATAATATTGTGATGTGATTCTAAGAAATGTCCTCAATATTTAGTATATGAATTACACATAAATTTATAATGGTAATATAAAGAAATAAAATCAAATATTTTCAGCATCTCAAAAACGTAAGATTAGATACTAGGTTAAAATAGCAATTGACATTTGTTTTTTTCCTCTCAGTGGTATGGTAACATCAGAGAAATAAATTGATTCCAGAGTAATGTTTCAATGATTAATAACTTAGTTGCAAGACATTTAAATAACAGTGTAGCCATTAAGCTCAGTTGCTGATATTAAAACTTCATACATACAAGTTTAGGACTTATAAAAACATACCTACAATATGTTTACCTGTAAAACAATTGAAAATATTTAGGCTGAAATTCTATGAAAATTCTCAAAACAAATAAAACCAAGAAATATAAGAAGAGAAAATGCTTTCTTTGGCTACTAGAAATCTGAATTAATATGTTATTTTTCATTTCTATGACTGATAAAATGTTCTCTGTGTACTGAATACAACTCTTTGGAGTTTGTAACATTGTGCCACATGAAATCTTACAGAGTGTATACCACACTGAAGTCATTTCTTAGTTTCAGTGACCTACATACACATCTAACACTCTAATGTGGCTGAGCAATTTGAAACACTGGTCATACTTGTACAATGAATTCAGTTTTTTGTTATCTAAAATATCTAGTTTTAGATCATGTTTTCATGATAATTTGAAACAAGGAAAATTAATAAAAATTAAAAATAAGCCTAGGTAAATACACTCCATTACTATCTATATTTTAAACTCTTCTGTTATAGTCAAACTTTTATTTGCAGAACAACTAACATTCAAGTTGTGCTCCCCATTCTATGACATATGATATGACTGAAAATTCTCTTAGACAGTGTAGGAAATGTCACTTTCATAGAGCTTAATCACAAATAAATAAATACTGAGGTCCCAAAGGTTGGGCTGAAATCTTTTTATCCTAAAACTATGGGCCACAGCAGGATGGATTTGAAATCTTTCCCATCCACATCTGTGTGCTAGCTGGTCTTCTTTATGTAGTAAACTCTTGGATTTGCCTTGAACCTTGTATTCTCTGTTCTGCTTCCTTATCTGAACAAGACCATTTTAATTTCCCTGGAGAGTTAAGGTTTCTGAATTCTGCTTCAAGTTTCCAGGTAGGAGAACAGGAATGCAAGCATAAAAGAAGCTTATTTTTATCTCATGTCAGATTTGGTGTAATTCTAGAGTAAAAGTGGTTGGAATTGCTAGGCTTACATTTAAGGATGAATAGAATTTTTTTTTCTCCTGTTCAATTTTCTCGTTAGAAAGTTTTCCAATTTTTTTCCTCCAATACAAATTGCTCATTAGAACATCCCACCTTTCCACCGTCTGATACAAGCTAACTTCCTATCCTGCTAGGACTTCTATTCCCAGTGGAAACCAGGATCTAGTGTTTGAATAGGGAAAAAACATACTCACATAGCTGGAGACAGTCAACTAACTAAATTTTGTTTCAAATAAGGACTGACAAACTTTTAGTCAGTGTTACTTTATAATAAAAATAATTTTATTAGTTATACAACTACATTGCTGTTGTCCTAAAGGTAATGAATGTTATTAAATGTCAATTTTATCATACTTTTTAAGATCAGAGTCATATAGTCTTTGTGATTATTCAATAACAATATTTTTTTAATATTGAATTGTTTATATAGTATTCTTATAGAGTGTGATGAAAGTAAAGGTAATAGTTGATCCTGTTTTAACTTTGGGGAAAATAACTTTGAAACTTAGCGAGTGGATTAGGTACTTTATTAAAAAGTATAACATTAATTAGTTACAGGATATTGGCTATAAGTCAGCAAACAAAGATCATGATATTCAAGTTAAATTAATCAAATTATAAATCAATCTTTGCTAATATATTTAAGGTATATGTTTGTTTTTATCCAATAGACACTAGAGTAAACATGTTTTATGGATTATTCTATTTTGTCAAATTATTATGACTTATTGAAGCAAATATTTTATTAATCCTAATGAATGAATAAGGATGCTGTGGTTGCTTGGATGAGAAGATCCCCATAGGTTCTTGTATTTGATCACATGGTTTCCAGGCAGTACTGTTTGAGAATATTATGAAACCTTTATGAAGTGGGCTTACATAGATGGTGCATGTTAGATATAGGGTGTATGTTACTGGAGGGGGTCCTTTGAGACTTTATAGCATGGCTTAATTTTCTATTCTCTCTGTTTTTATTCAAGTGTATCACTTATTAGCCTCATTGCCATGAAAACAAGAAAAGGGCATCACTCTGGAAATAGAGTTGCAAAAGGTTTTAAGCTACCATGTGGGTGCTGGGTGTTGAACCTGGGTCCTGGTGGAAGAGCAGTCAGTTCTCTAAGTGCTAAGCCATTTCTGCATCCACCAAAGAGCCTTTATACAGACAATAGAAAATAATAATGACAGAGAGTCATGTTAACTGATGTTTCCTCAAAGTCATTCATTTATTAGCAATGCAAACAGTCTTATTATCATTATTGTTATCGTTTATAATTATTATTGCTATGTTGTTGTTGTTGTTTGTTGTTGTTGCTGTTTTACTAAGACCTTACTGTAGAATATTTAATCCATCAGCATGGCTGCTCTAGGGTGAAAAGAATGTTAGTACACTTCTTTAATACCCGTATTCCGAAGGCACACACCACATACTTTCAATCTGCAAGGCAGAACCAAGTAGAAGCAGAGAAAAGAAACAGCTCAGAAGAAGTCAGTGTCAGACAGAAGTAACATCTGAGATAAGTCAGAATAAAGGTCAGCAAAAGGACAAATCAGAGGAAGAGTTAGCACAGGAAGTCAGAATGAGAATATGCTCAACTTTCATAAGAGAAAAGCAGGCTCTCTATTCAGTATGAGACAGTCTTGAGCAAAAAGAGGCAGAGACACAGGGGCAGTATGAGGCAGGCAGTCTGAGGCAGAGACACAGGCAGTTCAGAAGAAGAAATCAGTACCAGACAGGAATAGTGAGTCAGTTTGAACCTGAGCAGGGCAGTTCAGTCAGAGAAGTTGCAATAGTCAGCCAGTATCTGCCAGAGTCAGAAGAGTTCAGTCTGAAACAGTCACCTAGTTCAGAAGATTTGAATCAGTCAGCTTGGAGAAGAATTTGAGCCAGAATAGTGAGTGAATTGAACCAGAAGTTTCAATTGAGTTCAGTACAGTTCTGAATGCAGAAGGAACTAGTTAGAGTGGCTCAGTCAGCAATAAGCTTCAGAGGCTTAAACATTCTAGATTGTATGAGGGTTGATCCTTCCAGTTCTAGGCTTAAGACTAGATTATATGGACGCTGAAATGCTCCAGGGCTCCAGGAATAGCTAGGAATGGGAATTGAATTAGCCAAAGAAGAAACTACCTTTTACACTGAATCTAAGTTGAATCTAAGTTTATACCTTATGGATGTCTTTTGATAAGAGGAATGTAGATCTTGGAAATTCCTACATCAGAAGTATGGCATTGCAAAATATTCCTGAAAAGTATTCAACATAAAACTCTACTTTACTAGCTTGAGGGTTCATTACTTGTTTCCCTATCTAAATTAGACATTTCTTTCTTACTTCATAGTTAATTTAGTAGTTTACCAATCAAAAATGCTCTGTCTATCTTGTGGATTTAGGTAAATGCTATTCATATTTTGCTTGATTTCATAGACATTCTATGCACAGCTTTCACAGAAGTACAATTCTCTGATTGTGCAAATGTGTGTCCTTTATGGATAAGAATATAAATATCAACATTCATTTCATGGATTTCTTTCAAAATTTTAGTCTGGCCTTCTGAAACCAAGATTTTTAATGTTTAAATCTAGATTATAAAATATATATTGATTAAGTTGTAAAAATTTTTGGCTTACCATCATTTTCTAGAATAAAAATCTGCCAGACAGTATTATTGGGAAGCAGAAAAAAATACAAGTTATAAAACTTGGTTCCATATATTTTGAATGACTAAGGAGTATTAAAAGGCTATAAAGTGCACTAAAATATGAAGTTCCACTGACAGAATATCCGTATCATCAAGATTGTATTCCTTAAAAGAAGTGGGTAAAACACAAATAATTTCAGATTTTAAAAATAGTTGGTTATATTTGTTTAAATGAAGGATATAGAAGATTGTTGTATATTAATCATATTTTTTTGAAGGGAGCACTTAATGTACAAGATATTAGTAACATTTTTCCTGTATGATATGAAATATCCAACAAATAAAAAGTTGTTTGATGTGAACAGTAGAGAGGAATATTAAAGAGATAGGAACAAGGACAGTCATAAGTGAGTTCATTGGTATCTACATATGAAACCTATCTATCTCAAAAAAAGAAGAAAAGTAAAATATCAGATTACTGGAAAATTTAACATTCTAAACAAAAGAAACATACTTTTAAAATATGACATGGAGGATATTTAAAGAAGATATACTGAAAGTGGTCAGTTTCAAAGTCTGTGTGAACATCTTGGAATTCTGGTGATTCTTCCTCCATCACTGTACATTGTTGAGTAGTTTGTGCAGGAGAAGTAGTGGGTATGATCAAAAGATATTTGTGAGATTTTCAAAGGACTAGTAAAGTATATTACTAAAATGTATGGAAACGAATGGATTCATGTGTGTGTGTGTGTGTGGGTATGTGTGTGTTTTGTGTGTGTGTTATGTAGAAAATTGTGCCTTTATATATTCTTAGTTTTTCTGGATCCTCTATCTATGGGAAAATTATCTCTGGTGAGAAAGAATGCAACAGAATACAGATTTCACGTTACCATATTTGGGCATTATCATTCTACTATGAGTGGAAATAGATTTTCTGTTGAGCATCTAGCTATATATAAAGCTCCTATTAATTGAAGCGAGAAATACCACTGATATGCACAGCGTCCCATTTATTAAAGCGTTCACCTAAATTTTCCTGCTGTGAGACTAAGTTAAAAAGAAGACAATAGGTTTCATTCCAGAGCAGTAGAATTTTCTTCCTTCACAGTAAATCCAAAGTAGCCCATATATATATATATAAAGATTTGCATGAACAAAAGTTTGAATATACATAAGATGATCATTGCAATGCTCCCATTCAATTTTCTCCATATATTTTCCTAGGAAAACTTCATGAAAATTTAAAATAAAAAAAAAATCACAGAGATGAATCATAGTTAATAAAAGATAAATTTTTCTCAATTTAGTTCTAATTTTATCCATATTATTAAACAGTATATTCTTATAAGTGCCACCTATAATTCACTGACACTTAACATGAGAGTATTTATATATAGAAGATATGATATCAGAGAAAATCAAAAGCCATTTCTCATTATATGTTGTCTTAATGCTTTTTCTATTATTATAAGAGTTAAGAATGAGGAACTAATTTTATAAGAAATTTACAAATTTAGTTATGTCTTAAGAGGCTAAACAACCAAGGTAAGGATGCTGATATCAGGTTCTCTCCAAGTGACTGAGAAGTTCATCAGAGTTTGCATAGGGCCTCCTCCTGCATCATCGTATAGTGAAATACAAGAAGATGGAAAAGGAGACTAAAGGGAGCTAAGGGCTCTATGACAGTATCTCGAGAACTCATGCAGCCTATAAGAACTTTTTCAGTTTCCAAGGAGTCATCAATGGCTTCAAACGACCAAATCACCTCCTAAGAGATCCAGTCTCTCTTAAATACTTCTCCTTCCAGAAACACTGTGATAGTGACTAATTACAGTGCGAGTATTAGTGAGAACAAATGATTACACATGGCAAGAAAAGCAGCATAAGAAATATAAGGTGATTTATGTTACCTGTGACTACAGTCATGAACTTATAAACTTTCAGTCCAATATAATAATGAATTTTAATAAAATGATAGTTTGAGTTGTTGAACAGGAGGAAATAGCCAATTACTTAGATGGCATAGCAAGATACAGGACTTTTAGAAAGTGAGATGGAAAAATATATCAAAGAAAACAGATTTAATGAACTTTTAAGGGAGCCTGTGGTTTGCTATCTACCTGACCTACTCCCCCTTCTAAGATCCTAGATGTACAGCTTTCATCTTCTCTATTATGAATGATCAGCACTTGTGATACTGACACATTTTTCTAACTCACCTATTAAGTTATTTTGTAAGGTGTCAATTTCAAGTAAGGAAAAAGACAAATGGTTATCATATGTCTATTCTAAAACACCTAAAATAACACAACAGCAGAAAGAAAATACATTTTGTGAGAAGAAAAGAAGAGATTGTGAACAGCTTCTGATCTGTTTGGAATAAGCCACAATGCATTCTTTCTTTTTTCAGATATCCATAATGAATAATGATGGTATGTAACATAAGGAATGTCTATTCATAGATCCCCAAGTACCTCAAACAAGATGATATATTTTTTATCAAGAAATATCTCTTTCATTGTGAATTAGTCCTTGATAATAAACAGCCATTAAGGAGGCCATCATCTGTAACCATCGTGAGCAATGTGCTTCATTCCTAAAAGTTCTAGTTTAAGCAGGAATAAAAACAATTGGCTGCATGATAGTCAAGGTATATTCAGAAACCACCTAGATCAGGTATGAAATATAAATGAAAACACATCTTGTTGGGATCTGGTCATCAGACTCTAAATATGGCAATACTGCTCATAACGCTGGACATGGGAGCATGGGACAATATTTGATACTATGAAAGAGTTGTAAGGTGAGCAACTGAGGAGCAGTGAGGTTTGATGTTTGTTGATGTGAGTGATAAAATACTCTGATAAAAAGCAACTTAGAGAAATAAAGTGCTCATGGGGTTTAGGTTCCCAAATTACACTCCATTGTTTTGGGGAAATCAATGTAGAAAATTAAGCAGCTAATCATATCACATACAGTCAAGAGCAAAGAGAAACAAATGTACATGTACCGACTATTTGCTTGCTCAGCAAGCTCACACTTATGCCATTGAACTGTCTTGGCAAACTGAACAACGTGCCTAGTTCTCATTGGGAAAAACTTATCAATGTAATTTTTAAGTAAATATTGACAATTTCAACATTGGTTTAATTTTTAATACTACTAAAATTTCAATTTGTAACTTTATTAGAATGAAACCAATCAATGATTACAATATCTGGCAAATAGAGACATTTATTCTAATTAATATTGATAATAAATTTCTATCTATACTGAAAATCATATATTTTTCTAGTGTCTAAATATAGTATGCAAGTAACTTCAAAACTTCCTTTTTTCCTATAAGCTGAACAGAACACTTAACTTTCTAAGAGTAACTATAGTAGTATGTATCTCATGAGATTTTGTTTAATTCCTTCCTTTTACTTTATTAAAATAAAAAAAATTCTAAACAAAGAAATAGCAGTTGGCATAATTGGAACTGTAGATTTGGTTTTCAGTTTACCATGATAACTATACTCATGGATTAGCTTTAGTGAGCCCTAGAGACCAGAAATAAGGTACCTGAAATACATACAATAATAGCAGACAAGATAACTCTTCCACAATATCAAGGAGTTCCAATGTAAACTGTGTCTTCATGTTTTTTCTATGAATTCATGTGTCTCTATGAATTTCTAACCAAGAGGAGACCTTGAAGATAATCAATATGAGTTATTTTCACCAAAAACATAACTTAATCTTTTGAATATGATATATCCCCAAATAATTTTGCATAATCAGAAAGAAGGGCAAAATCAAGATAAGGTTATTACCTTTGTATGATTTACAAAAATACCAAACTTAAGCCTAATATATTTGAGATACCAAAGGTACCATGTACAACAACATATATTAGACTTACATGTTACAGTTTACTTATGATAAATTTTTATTCTTAGCTTGCAAATGTCCATGACATTTGTCCCATATATACACATTTTGTTGCAAATTGTGATCTAAATCTATACTATTAGCATCCAGGAAGTTGAGGTAGAAGTATTTTATTTTTGAGGCAGAATGAACTAAATAATGAGAGGCTGCAAACAACAACAACAAAATACGTTGATAAGTAAATGCAAACATTGTTGTTTTGCTCTCTGAAATATGAAAAGTAAAGTCAATGAGAGAAAGCATTGAACCTTTACCTGGAACCAGCAAAATAGACTGAATACATCACAATAGTCTATGAAGCTGTTAGAAGAGAAAAAGGATTCATGCCCAAAGATGACTGAGACAATGGGGTAGCAACTCATCAAAATTGTAGGTACCCTTGAGCTTTTGCCTCTATTATTTGTGACTGTGGCATGTATGAATATGATGGGTTATTTTAAATAAGATTGCTTCCTTAACATCATCTACTGTGTAAAATAAACTGAATGGTTTGAAAAAGTTATCCCTTGTTGGCGAAACAGTTATAGCTTCAAAAGAAACAACAAATTTTTGCTCTTCAAATAATCTCCTAAATGAAAATATGCCTACTCAGACTTACAGATCAGGGAATAGGTTAGATACCAAAAATAAGTACCAGTTTTCTATAATCAGATGTTTAAAGAGCAGAGAACCATCAGGGAACTGTTATTTGACATAGCTTCCCAGTGTTCTATAAATGATCTTTGTGTTAGTAAATTGGGAACTTCCCCTAATGTTCATAACTCAATTGCTTTTTAAATCAAAGTAAAATAAAAAAATATATGTATATATACATACATATATATGTATAAGATATATATATATATATATATATATATACACATACACACACATACATACACACATATTGGAAAATATTCTTTTTAGATTTTCATGATAATACAACTTATACTTTAGAATTATTCTTAAATTTATTATGATGTCATATTATTAAAAATTTAAAACATTAATGAAATAAAACACCTGTAAATATGGATCATTGGGTTTGTAAACCATAATGAGCTTTATCTGTGGACTCTGTAATTCTCAGACTAATAGTGCAAGGTGGATATTACTGCTAAAATATTATCAATTTAAATACTTTTTCTCAAAACATTAAATTGTTGGCATATATAAAGCCCCAAAATACTATGATCCCCTTTTGTTGATCACCATTATGACATGCTTCTAATCCCTAATATGCATCTGTAAGTAAGACATGCACATTGTAACTCAGTTGCACAAGATTACTTAAGATTTATTCTAAGAAGTTTCATTTTAAATAAAAGAAGTGCATTTAAGAGGCTCCATGTGAGAAAAAAAGCACAGAATTTTAAAAAATAATTTCTGCTTTTAATTAATTTTTAAAGTTCTAATTTTAAATATCTTTTAAGTAGGAATACATATTTTGAGTAAATGATCAGAAATGATGTATTTGAGTGAACACAGGTCACACACAGATTTGAATTTTAACAGTTGATAAGCTGTTTTCCTGAATAAAGTCACACAGCTAAGGCAATAATAATTTGTCAACAGTTTCTCTGAAGGGGTAATCAGTGGAGATAACAACATAGCAATTTCAGATGAATTCATGTTAGACTCAATAAATAAATAGTCCCCATGCAAGAACCAATTCTTAAGACTCCCTTTCCTCAATGCCTAGCTTTATTTTTGCATAGTCTCTAGGGTAACTATGAATGTGATTCATATCACTGTAATCTCCTGAGTTCTTCATATATGAACAGCTATAACTATGTCTCCAACCACAGATATGAAATACAAGGGTTGTATGAGTTTCCTGTGCTATAGTCAGAACCACCTTATAAGCATTAGGGTATACACCATGATCAACAGAGTCTCATACAAGATGGAAATGAGGATCAACACCGAAGGTTATCTAGCTACCACACATGCAACATGGAATGCAACCCCCCACATCCCCATATTGCCATTTACGTACACTAAGAAAATTAAAATGCCACAGGAAATCTTGATGTTTGCACTTAAAATGTTTTATAGCATTTGGCTATTTGACCATGTTTACTCCACATTTTGCTGTAGCAGAAATCAGAAAGCCAATTACAAAGCAACTCAGTTAAATTGACTTAATAAGCAAACTGCTCTTTCAGATCAAAATAAGTGTACATCTATTAGCAAATGAGTACCTTTTACTTGATCTTTTATTTTTCATCTTGGACTTAGATGATTCAACTTTGCCATGAGAAATGAATATATTAGACAAGTGACCAAATTACTAATGACTCATAAATGTTGGTAGATCATACACATATATTCATACTCAATGCCCACCTCTAAAGTATAACACAATTTTGTAGTTCAGTCTACATGCTAATGTTTTATACTTGTAAAATTCATGATTTGCCTTGCTGATTATTAAATAATTATATATAAAGTTAAAAAAAGGATTTTTCAGTTTTCCTGTAATGATTATGTCTGTGTACAGTGACAATCCTGGAATGTCTCAGAATAGCAGATGGTAAGGGACGATGTTGGCTAAGGTGTCATGCTTGCAATGCCTCGTGGCATCCTCTACAAATCAAGATTTCAAGATTACATGTCACCTCTGATACTCTGAGACCTTATGTTACTCAAAGTTCCATGAAATTTAAAAGAAGTCATCCATGTAATGACACAAGCCTGGTGTTATTAATATCATATATTGTATAATGTAATTTTCCACTCAAGCATTTTGAACTGGAGTCTACCTGGTGGTACTGTGACCTCTACCAGATGTAACTGGTGCAAAGTTATATGTTAGCTTTTAAAATTGGTAGCCTGTTTATTTTTCCCACAGGAGAAAACAGAGCAGTGAATCCTGCTAAAACTTGCTATGTGGGCTTGCTCCATCACAGTTCCCTTGAAAGGTTCAACCTTTCAAATAGACTACAAAATGTTGAAGGAGAGAAGGCAGTTTGTTTCAGGTTTGTGCACTCTGACTTTTTTTGAAAAATCATCAAGATAGTATATATAATATGTACAAAAATAGCCCTGTGTGAAAGCTAAGGTCTACTTTATAGGAGCTACATTTAGAGGCTTGTGTAGTCCAGATGGAATGTAGACACACTTTTAATCCAGTATTCAGAAAGCAGTGGTAGCAAACAGCTTTAATCCCAGTATTCAAAACAACGTGGTGGTCCAAGTTTTTAATCCCTAGAGAAAACAGTGGAAGTAGACACAGCAAACAAGACTCAGAAGGAGTTAGTGTCATACAGGTAGTGACATCTGAGTTGAATCAGAGTGAATGGCAGACAAAGTGACTAATCAGAGGAAGAGTTAGCAGTGTAAGGAAGTATCCAACTTCTCAAGAGAAATGATGAGCACTCGTGTCAGTTAAAGAGAATAAGCAGAAGCAGACAGAAGGGTCAGTTGAGAGCTGCTTAAAGAGTCAGTTGAGAAACAGGCTGAAGAGGCAGTTGAGGAGCAGTTAACAGAGTAATTTGAAGAGTCAATTACAGAAGAGGAGTTACAGAAGCTGAGGCTGGAGTGAGTTACTTCACAGTCAGTTACAGAGGCAGGATGGAGCAGTGATAGCTCAGGGAGAGATACAAAGACAGAATAGACCTCCACATAAGAAGTCCAGAAGACAGAGTGAGTTGAACTTGAAGAGTAAGAGCTTAGAAGGAGCTGTCAGAATGGTTCAGTCAGCCGTAGATCTCAAAAGGCTAAAGCTGAAGGCTTTCTAGGTCCAGGATAGCAGTTAAATGCTCTAGATTGTACAAAGGATAAAGCCTTCCAGTTCAAGGAAAAGACTAGATTGTAAAGAGAACAAGATACTCTAAGACTCTAGGGCTCTGGGCAAGAACTAGTAATTTAATTAGACAAAATAATATACTGTACTCTCCCCTGAACCAATGTCTACATCTGGAGAATCAACATTGACATCCACATCTACAACTACAAGAAGGAATTAGAGTCAGTCAGTTACAGAAGAGTCATTTACAGAGGCAGCATGGAGAAATGAGAGCTCAGAGACACAGAGTCAGAATCAGAAGAGTTCAGACAGAAACAGTAAGTCAGCTTAGAAGGTCAGTTTGAAACAGGGAGCTTGAAAATGAGTTTGAGACAGAACAGAAAGTAAGTTGTACCAGAAAAATCAGAGTTCAGAAGGAGCAAGTCAGAGTGGCTCACTCAGCAGTAAGTCTTAGAGGTTGATTAGATTATAAGGAGGCCAAAACATTCCAGAGCTCTAGGGTAGAACTTGTTAGTGATTGAATTAGACAAAGAATAAACTGTCCTCTGCTCTGAATCAATCGATGTCTACATCAGACATCTGGTGAATCTATGCTTACAATAATGACCATTCATTAGAACCATTGTGAATTATACTTTTTTCTCAACCAATCTTGACAGTTCTAACCCATTCTCCAAACACTATTGTTAAAAGCCCTCTCTAAGTATTGCTTGATATATTGGATGACATGTTACACTCTAATTCCACTAAGACATCTTCTTGGATTTCCCTTTTTCTTTGTAAAAAGTTTTAATTTTCTATTTTATTATTAAAATTATAAAATAATTGCATCATTTTCTCCTTCCTGTTCCTCCCTCCAAACCCTCCCACATACTCCTCCTCTATTAATAGCATAAAAGTAAAAAGACCCTGTATCTCTACCTAAGGATATTTCATTTCATCCCTAATCTCAGTTAGGAAACTCTATTGGATTCTTAAAGGAAGGCTCAAAAATCCCTGGGTTTTCCTCTAGAAGGAACATCCTGTTTTATTAGCTCAATCAACTGAAAAGCCATGGAATAATCTAGGTAAAAATTCATCCTTATTATTAAATAGATAGGATGTTATTCTACAGGTTTTAATTGTCAAACTCATTGTATAACACATTATTTCCTACCCTCATGTTTCCACTTTCCTGTCATGTTGGAAACTTAACCAACGTCATACTTTGCTTTACATCTTTGTCCCTAAATATCTTAGTTCTTAAAACAATGTTATAGTTTATTATTTGCTTAATTGACAACTGTTTAATGAAGAATAGCACTGTCTATGCATGACATTTTTTTCTATCGATACAAAGTTCAAATCTGAGAAGACCTGAACTGTAAATACTTAAGAGCATTCCTCATTTTCTCCTAAGATGCATGCTAATTTTGTTCATTCCAGAAAATAACAAAATCTGTTTGCATTTTATGATGATATATACTTTGCTATTTTTATATTATTCTATTCTGCCCTTCTCTTTCTCTTAATATTTTACTTATATTGCTTAAAGTACAACTACAAAAACAATGGGTCATATTTGCCTTAGAGAAAGATTACTAAATTCAAACCTTAGAGTCTATATAGAGCTATACGTACATCTCCAAGTAGGTAATTAAAGTAATACAACAAAGGCATTGTACTAAATCATTGCCTCCTAGACATGCTTATCCCTCTTGATATTGTAAGGCCAAGGCTGGACTTGACCAAACTTTAGTAAGGTTTGAGAATGTACAGGTAGGCCTGAACTTTGCCTGAACTTCCCCAGAAACCTTGGCACCCAGATAAGGAAAAGTTCCAATTATATTCATATATGAATAAGTTTCAGCTCAACACTCCCTAGCTACAAAACAATACACTTGGAATATACCAATCTATGTCATTGCACCCAACCAATCAGCTTAAAGGTTATATGGTATCATTGTATCCAACCAATCAGCTTACAGGTTATGTGGTTGCTAAAAAAAGAGTACATAAGCAAGTTTGAAAACTCCCTCAGGGTGGCCTCCTGCCCTCTGGGTGGGGACTCAATGGAGGTCCACCCCTATGTGTAGGGAGGACCTGTCAGTACAATAAACCTCATGCTCTTGCAATGATTCGTGCCTCAGTGTCTTTCTCGGGGTTTCTCTGGACAAGAAGACTCAGAGTGGGCTCCTCGTAGTCTATCTGTGGCTTCTCAATACTTAAATCATCTTATAAAATTCAAGCTAGAAACTCAAATGAGCATGCAACTCTGCTCTTACAATGTTGAGCATGGCAAAAGTAATGTTGGTGTGCAGTTTACAATGTGGTATTTAATACTCAAGGCCAGTGAGAAAATATAGATTTATTTTGGATTCTATATTGTACTTACATTTTACATTGCTGAACTCTTCCAGCTGGCCTGTTATATCTAAGAAATGTTATTGTATGAATAGTAACTAGGATGTTTCTTCAGTACCAAATTCTTGAGAGATAAGTAATGTAAACTTAAACAAGTCCAAAGCCAAGTGAAAAATCAGAAAAAATGCTGTTTGAATACATTCAGCATATTACAAATTAACTTTTGATTATTTACTTATTTATTTTTATTGTGTGTGTGCACACATGCACACACATGTGTACACATTTACATGTGTGAGACTTGCATTGTTTAGA
This sequence comes from Cricetomys ansorgei, assembly GCA_026225945.1. Taxonomy (NCBI): domain Eukaryota; kingdom Metazoa; phylum Chordata; class Mammalia; order Rodentia; family Nesomyidae; genus Cricetomys; species Cricetomys ansorgei. Next base: position 3,958,306 of record JAMJFZ010000039.1, read on the forward strand.
AAACAACTCCTAAGGATCAGTTTTCTAATTCTGTCATGTTCTTTTTAGTTATTTTGTTAGGTATGGGGAAAGGAGACCTTTTCATAATCCCAGAGCTAAAGAATAAAAGGTAAAAATAACAAATTTGATTGCAGGTAGCATTCGATAAGACATAATTTCTTTAGTATATGTTACATAGTCTTTTCCTTCTGTTATACAAGCTAAATACTACATTCAGGTACTGAAAATAAACATTCTTAATAGCTCTTTCTGTAAATTAGTCTATTTTGTACACATGATATACTAAGAATTCAAAATTACATATATGTATATGCAATATATATGTAATACATCTATATGTTATGTATATGTTATATATGTATATTACATGGATATATGTCAAACATATATATATCTACATCTACATATATGTATATGTATATGTATATATATATATATATATATATATATATATATATATATATATATATATCCAATAAAGTTAATGGAATGGCTACAGACAAATATATATCAGTGTTTACAAAATTTTTTCTACATAATTTTGAGGTTACCTATATTGATTCAATTTATTCAGTATTTTTAGGTTTTTATTTTCTTCCTTTGTGGGATTATTGTTCAACTGAGAAATTGATACCTAAGAGCTTTATAATTACTTTCATATTATTAAATGTCTTCTATTTTTAGCAAATATTATTTTTATAGAATTTGTTCTAGAAGTTGAGTGTATAATTTCATAAAACAAGCTCTGTTATAAAACAAAAAATATAAACAAATATTTAAAGGCCCATATGTTTCCTGAAGACAACTGCAAGCCTCTGCACTATCCCACATTTCCTACTTACACTTGGTTCTTGTACCTATTCAAATGTTTCCTATCTGTTGGAGACGCATGGTATTAATTTATCCATGACTTACATGAGTTGGATATGTTTGTACTTTTTTAAATCTTGCATCTTAAAAAATGACTCAGCAAGTTGTTCCAGTGATCATTTTATTGAAAACTGCCGTAAGCTGTTTAGTTGTCCTCTCTGCAGAGACATTTAAGATTTTTCATGTATCACCCCCCGGCAGTGATGAAAACATTCAAATTAAAAAGGAATGGAAGTTGTTATATGCAGTGTCATCACATGGGAAGCACAGGTGAAGTTATTTAGTGATACAGAAATGACCATTTGAAAAACTACACAAATGCAATCATTAATTTTTTTCTGCTTATTTTCACAAACCAAAACTCATAATATTGTTTACAGTTTTGTTTTGCCACTTTTGTAGTCATTGCCTTCAGTTGTCCTAGCTTTTGTCAGTGTATTTTTTAAATTTACATTATTACTTCTCTCTTCAATGGCCATCTATGACTGGTTAGGGTCTCTAATGGAGGAATTGTTCTCCAACAATCTTCTCAATGATCATCCAGTTTCTGTCTGAAACTTACAATTCATACTTGACTTACCATAGTAAATCAGGAAATAAAATACACATGCCATCACTTCATTACTAAATATTCTTTAATTTGACTTACCCCCTTTTTCCTATTGAATGCTTACATAATCCCAATATTTTTAATAATTCATGCCCCATCCATGCTTTCTGTGCTCTACCTTCAGTTGTGATGTTTCACCTAATATAGCACTATAGTTTCACAACTTATCCTTTGTGTTTCAAAGAAAGTTCTTGGGCAGGCATCACAAACAAATTCTGGCAACTTGAAACAAAGACGCTGTTATATTGCTGAGGCCAGCTTTGGTGAATGGGAGTAGGAGGAGTGAGGTGTTGGCACCTGTATTACAAGAGTTTCTCTGGAGTCATGCAGATGCTGCATTTTTAGAACTATTAGAATTATCTATAGTTAATCGTTTCACTCAACACTCATGTTGTATCATGTGAGTGTATTTAATTCACATTGACTCTTTTTCCTCTTTAGCATCTTTCCTTCCTTATTTTCCAAAAATCTCCTCCAAGTAGACCTTCCTCATCTTACACAAAAGCAGATCCTCAGACCTCTAACTGGGTAATCTTTCTGGTCAGGTACAGCTAGAATTGGATTCTTTCACTTCACGTGTGTCTACCAAAGCATATATATTTTATAAACCTCTAAACTTTATTGAGGCACTTCTCATTTAAATTCTATTAGAATATCACCTCATTATGCTGAGTCTATGAATATTAGGGAGTGAATCAATGTTAATTAACTTAATTATTAGTAATGAAAAGTAAAAAATATTTCATAAAACATTTTTTTGGTTTGCATCTGATGGTAGTAATGAAGAAAGCAACCAGTTAATCAATTTTTTTTGTGTGTATTTAGTTCTAAAACTACCGGGGGGGGGGATGGGTTTAAATGAATGAAAAATTATGAGATAATCTCTAAAGTGTCATAAATCATGACATCATGGAAAAGGCAATATACAAAGTTAAGTGGAACTGCAAGTCAATGTGGATCATGATTTTTAATAGACTGAGATATTTAAAGTCTATCTGAGTCTCCATGTGAGTCCACAATGCAGTCTATGACCATCTGTTCATTTTGCACTTTATTCCTAGCTATCAATAGATTATGGCAAAGAGTTACTACGTCTATATGAATCTTAGCACAAAAGCTTTACATAATTAAAATGATAGAACTGGGACAGAATGCTAAACACAAACAGAAGGATAAAAAGACAGCTGGCATAATTAACAGTGAATAAACCAGGTTTAACTAGCCTGAGTACAAAAAAACACTGAAACACCATGAAAAAAACTGAGTAACTTCTGTTGAGAGATAATTCTGCTGATATATAACTTAAAATGCTTCTCTTCAATTGCAATTTTATTAATTGGGGCATTTCCATAAAATGGGGCATTTGGTTTTTAAATTTTGTCAGCTCCTGCTGTTTATTTCTCAGCTGAAGGCATAATCCTCTGAGTGTGACACTGAAATTGGCTTATGCAGAGATGATTATAATGTATATTCAGAGAATTGTGACTTCAGGTGAGAAATAAGCAGCAGGAACAGATGAACTCTTAGCAACAGAAAACTATTTCATGTAAATATCCCCACAGTGATAGAAAGAGGAAGAAAAAGAATTACTAAACACAGGGAGCTTACAAAAATATTATTTCAGGTTATTGACTAGATTTCCATGGTTTATGTCGAAAAATCAATCAGAAGGATTTCAGAAATGTACTCATATATCCCTATAAATACCATTACACGTGTTCTCCAAGAGAAATTACACCCACTTTTATCTATTACTTGGTGAAACAGACTACTAGAAGTCATATCTGGAATGTATTTTTTTTTTCAAAATAGAATTAGATATAGTTCTATAGATTAAAAGCAGAATTCAGGAAAGATATTCATTCAGAAAAATTACTTGACACATACATCAGTGATATATATACACACAGACTTGCAATTTTGTAGAATCTATATATTTTAGGAAAGAGAAAACAAAAAACAGAAGGCTTAGTCATCTAGACAAGGTAGAATTGCATATGTTCAAATTCAAACAAATGAGCAATCTATGCAGAATAATGGCATATAATGAATAACAATCTTTTTCAAACTTTAAAATATATTATTTCTCATACAATACATTCTAATAGCTGTTTCCACACCTCTAATTTATCCCAGATCCTCCCTACTTCCCCATCCAGCCAACTCCATTCCTTTCTTTTTTCTCTCATTAGAAAACAAACAGGCAAACAAAAAGCAAACAAGCCAGAATGAAAAAAGCACAGCACACAAACAAACACATACACAAAATAAATAGTAAAACACAAAATCAGAAATTATAACATAAAAGCAAATGACTAGCAAACAATAAATGGCCAACAAAAAATGTGGGCCAAAAATTCTACAAAAATATCCTTGAGTTTATTATGTTTTAGGCATCTATTGGTGGGCATAGGTGATGTGCTTAAGTGTGGTTATTATACCCACTGAGACGCCACTGGAGAAAATTGATTTATTTTTCCCTTTTCAAGTAGATGTCAATTTGAGATAGCTTCTTATTTAAGGATAGGAACACATATCCACTTCCCCCTCTCAGCACTGAGACCCACTTGGCTTGAAACTGTGATGGTCCTACCACAGAGTTCATATATGCATATAGTCCTGTTATCTCCGGAAGACATTGTTTATTTGGTACAATTTATCCCCTCAGAACCTTACAATCTTTATACTTCTTCTTCCACATAATTCCCTGATCCCTGAGAGAAGATGCTTGATGAAGACATCTCATTTAGGACTGAGCATTCCAAAGTCTTTCACACTACAAAATTTCTAGCTGTAGGGTCTCTCTGTTAGTCCCCATCTACTGCAAGAAGAAGCTTATCTTATATTTTCTGAGCAAGGCAACTGATCTATGAGGATAGCAGAATGTCATTAAGAATCATTTTTCTTGTAGTACTTCTTTATAAAGAAAATGATATTGATTTTCTACTAAGCCCATGGCCCATCTTGTATCAGTTTCTTGGCCACATGAGCAGTGTCAGACCTGGGGACCACCTCATGGAGTGGATTTAAATCAAATGAGAGAGTGTTTGGGTACTCTCACAGTGCGTAACAGCTTTATCATACAAGTAGGTGTTACCATTGCAGATGGCAGAGTTTGCAGCTAGGATGGTGAGTATATTCTAGAACCATGAGCATTAGTCAATAGGGGTAAAAGCTCTAGTCAATCACTAGCTGGGATCCTCCATTTTAAAGGACATATGTAAGTTTTGTCTTTAGTACATTATCATTAGTTTGTGGAAAGCAATCAAAATCATTAGTGATAGCCTGAATTGTTTTTGGGGTTCCCATGGTGCCCCTTTTGAGCAACTACTTAGTAGATGTAACCCATGGCACTGGCAGTTTTACTGGATGATGAAAGATGTTAGTTGGGTCAGTCATTATCTCCACCATTACTTTGTGATTTCATGTCAATTTCTTCCATGTATGTATACATATATATTTAAGAAGACTATCCAGTAAAAGAATTCCTTCAAATGATCCTTAATATTAGTTGCTACTTCCTGTATTCCCTCCAATATCCTCCCTTTGCTCCTTTTAATCCTGCCAATTTAGTCTCCTCCTGTCTCTCCATAACTATATATTTTATTTCCTCTTCCTCTGGAGATCATCCCTTCCACACTAGCTCCTTACTCTGTACTTTATATCTGTGGTTACATGGATTGTAGCATGCCAATTTAAGAGAACAGCTACTATCAACATACAAGAGAAAATATACAAGAGTTGTGTTTTGGTATCTGGGTTATCTCAGTATTTTAGGTATCAGGGAAACTGTGGCCACATAAAGAGTTGTACAATGTTCCTTTAGTTTCTATTTTGTGGAATAATTTTAGGAGAACTGGCATTTGGTCTTTCTTTGAATATTAAGTAGCAATCCTTTTTGAGTCCATCTTTCCCTGGCCATTTTTGGTTAGAAAATATTTAATTACTGCTTATGTTCCAATAGATGTCTCATGTCTGTTTTAATTGCTTATCTGGTCTTGATTAAACTTTGGTAGGTAATATATATCAGTAAATTTACCTATTTCTTTTAAGTTTTCAAGTTCAGTGGAATGCAGGCTTTAACAATACATCCTTAGATTCTCAGTGTCTGTTGGTATAACCAAATTTTGACACTAATTTTATTAATTTGGATCTTCTCTTTACCTTTTAGTTAATTTGGCTAAGGGTTTATTGATTTTATTGATTCTCTCAACATCTTTTTTTTTTCATTTTTTTCTTTGTATTATAAAATTTGTTTCTATATTTTTTTTATTTCAGCCCCTAGTTTGATTATTTCTTGCCATGTACTTTTGGGGGTTATTTCTTCTTCCTTTTTTTCTAACCTGTTGCCTTAGGGGATATGGTGGCTGTGGATCTCTCAATACACAGTGCTTCTGTAGACTGGTTGAGAGCAGCAAGTAATAGAGATGGATCCTGTGTTCATTAAGAGATGGGATACCCAGTGAGTTGTAGGTATAGTGTTATGAAGGTCTCTTATTAGTATGGCAGTAAGACAAGGAATAATCTGGAGAGACAGTGATCATGGGTATCTAACATCTGTTATAGTCTCCAGGGAATTAAATTGAAGTCGATTGGGCACCTGCAAGCAGGTCATTTACAGGACTTACCATGAGAATGGAAATACCATGATGGAAGACCAGAAAGATAATGCAAATCACGTCAGTCCCAGCCCCCTTTGGCTACTTGGGGTTTCAAGTAGAAAGTGTTTCTAGGTGTTGGGAGATTAGACAAAGGAGAATGGGCTACAAGTGAGGGCTGAGTGCAAAGAGTCCAGAGGAAGAAGGAAAGCTGTTTCCACACAAAGGTTCAGCAGAGTCCACAGGTAAGGAAGGTGGGGTGGGATGAGAGTTCTTCTAAGAAAGCTGTTACCAGTCTTGGGGGCAGAGAGACATCATTATCATTTGTCAGTTGGAATCAAGAAAATATGAGATTCAAAATACAAAAGCAACTTCAAAATTTGAAATTATGCTATTATTTTGTTTGTAAATAACATCTTCAGAAAGTATAAGAACAGGGAACTTTAGTTTTGCAGTAAAAGTGAAATATCACTACTCCCTGGCCAAATCCACTTTTTAAAATAGATCCCAAAGGTGAAATGCAGGCATTAATTTTCACAATAATAGACCATGACTTAGATTATGGTTTAAAATCTAGAATCAGAAGACTTAAAACCAATCTTCTGCTTTTCTTGTGTTCTGCACAGGTGTCAGACTACATAGTCAAATGGGAAGATTTTCCAAAGGATGTGGAAAGAAAAGGAAAAGAGAATATGGCAAATGCTAGATTCAGGAGTTCCTCCCACCAAAATCCCTGGTTTAGTAAGTTTATAAAATAAATCAAACATTTAAAAGTAATAAACCTTAAACTAAACTAAGAAAAAAAACATTGTAAAGGTGTTGAAGAAAATAAGCATGTGATTGGTGTGCTGAATAGTGCAAGACAAAAATCTTGTTAGGCGGACTGAGAAAAGAATGAAGCAAGGGAAGTTAGCTGGACACAGTCAATGAGAAGGGCTAGGCAGAGGCACTGTACAATAGAGTGTACTTTGTGCTGGATTAAATGCGAACCAATGGTGTCTTTGGAACTAACGTTGTCTGCATAAGAGAAATTTTGTCTTCTCATGATTTCTTTAATATTACTGCTGAGTCCTCAGAGAGTAATATTACAACAAAAGAATGTATAGCCAAATGTAAATATGCACAGTTTTGCTGAGTGGCTAAATTTGTTCTAAAGACAGTTATAAACTATACTAACAATAAAAATTTGTGCTATCATTGTTTTGAGAACATGAAACCACAATGAGTAGTCATATATTCAATATTCATCTCTCATCTCGAGTTTATGGGAAAAGTAAATAATCACAATAAATCTGCCCAAATATGATTTTAATTTACAGAGTATATCTTACTCTTGTTAACTGTACAAATACTATATTCAGGAAAAAAATGTTGCCATTTTACCTGTAAAACAAACAAACAAAAAACACCAAAACAGGTAAAAACTAAAATATAAAATGCTAATGTATAAAAGTCACATAAATTAAGATAAAATCATCTACATATGTACAGACCCACAGTTTTCTTCAAATGTTGAAGATCAATTCCTAAATACTGTATTTTATTTTGAACAGTTTTAAGGTGGTATAAATTTACATTAATAGAAATGAGTATGCTAGAGATTATTTTGAGACGGACTTTCATCATGGGGCCAAAGTGGTGGTCTTTCCTATTCTGCTAGCTCATAATCCCAAGAACAGGATTTTCTCTCATTCTCACTCTTACTATCTCTGCCTTGATGTAATCAATATATTGACTATCACATCCTCAGGCATAATTACCTCTCTCTTTGTGTGTGTGTATATGTGGGAGGTCTTAAGTTGTAGAAATAGCAGTAATTGAACTTTGTGAATGAAATAAATTTGGTGTATCAGAGTGGAGAAAAAAAAAGATTTGAAAAGAATTTGAGAACTCCAAGGAAAGCCTTTGATGTCATAATATTTATCTGATTCCATGAGGGTCAGACAAGCAAACAACCTGGGAACCTTGTTTGCTCTCCATATCCTGTTTTGCATATGGAGTTTCAAACATTACTTTGACTTATATAATATAATACTAGAAGCACAGAGCTGAATTCCCTTATGTTCGTGCTTAGGATCAGCAATATTAAATCTAAACCAGTTGTCTATTCATTATAGTGTCAATAATTATTGTTATGAGCATTTCTGCAGTAACATCATAATTAATCTTATTGTATACATAAGAGTATATACATACTTTGATATATACAAGTATCCTTATATATTAATATTTATATGTAATCAAAATTTGTTTTTTTATATCTCAGAGTTAATCAAGATACATTGTTTCTTTGCATCTAGAGTTTCTGTCTCTTTATAACCTAATGAGGTACTACTTGACATGCAATACATTCTTGATGGAATGCTCTTACATAGTACATGAGTGAATGAATGTAGAACTGCTCTAGCTCTTCCAACAAATTTCTTTCTTCTTACCTGATTTCCTGAAGCATTTTGAAATGTTGAAAAATGCATACTAAGAAAGATTAAGTGTAGACTTATGAATTTCCTATATTTTTCAAAATAATGAGAAAATAAAAACCATCTTTTTTGAGAATGAGATGATTAGAACATAAATCATGCTTCTACCAGCCTGTAGTCAAGGACACAAAGTGGCTGCAAACATTACTAATACCCTCTTTCTGAGAAATGATTATTTATGTTGTCATCACCACCTCTATTTCTAACTCATTCCCCCTCCTTCCAAGTAAAAGTAACTACTGGGAAGTCATGTTTTCTGTACTTTTGTCAGCATCTGAAACTAGGAAAGAGTCTTGCTTCTGAAACTGCTCCAAAACTGACTGAATGCTACTGAAAACCCAAAAGATCCTCACCGCCCATTTGTTAAGGCATTCAAATGTGCCACCTCTGTGAACTCGCCATTGCTTCCCAAACTAACCAAATTCACATTGAATATATGAAGAGGCTTTGTATCATTGATAATTATTATAACTAAACAATAAGAATATGGAGCTTAAAGTGTCTTTAAATTATAACTTTAACACATTCACATATATACTTAAAGAGAGATGTATTATGCAAACTTTCAGTACAGATTTCACTGATAAGAATATATATAAATTGTGGAAGAATAAAGATAGCAGATTTTTGTAAGATCAGTTTTTCATACTATTTACATTTGAAAATGAATGGGAATCATCCCATTACATATATTTCAAAATCTGTTGAAAGAATCCATTATTTTAACTGCTTTAATTCATTAGTGTTAACTCATTTGAAAATGGCATTGGGTGTAAAATAAGTGTTCAGAGATTCCTGAGACATAGATCAGATTGCATTTATGGCTGAAATAAACATTTCATTGTTTATCTTTTCTTGTTATTTCATACCCATGATTTTCTAACAAAGATAGTGTATTGCATGAAATAGAATTCTACTCTCAACAAATATATATCATGTATGACTCATGAAATATCCCAGTGGAAAAAAAAATGTGATATTTCTATTTTTCACGAGAAGCCTAAAACTTTCTATGTATTTTGCTTCCTGGTCAGAATTCTGTGAAAGTATCTCCTATAATCACAATTTAAGGTTGGCTACATTAAGAACATAGTATAACACCATAAAAAAGATTCATAACCTCAACTTACATTAACTGTACATTAAGGGAGATGCACAAATCCCAAGATATAATGAAATGTCATAGTTAGAATCATTTCTTTTCAGGTTTTGTGGTCAGTCTCCTGTGATTTCGCATAAAATGATCTTCCATTTTACTCTACTGCTAGGAAGTACAATTGATTTGCTTACAATATTTATTAGAACATTAGCCATGAACAATAGCACTAAGCTAGTAGCAACTAATGCTTCGTTTAGACAAGTGTGTCAAGCTTATGCAAGGAAAAAGTGTAGGTACTGATATAAGTGACTCATACTCTTGAAATAACCTTATATTATGCAGATTTACCAGAAAAAAATGGAGCAATAAAAGTATTTTCATTTATTTTTTTCAACTTAGTGACATTTTGATAAATTATCAATAAGAGATCACCAAAAAGGAAATAAAAACAGAAAGTAACTTACTCTGATACCAATTAATAGAAGGCTAAAACCTAAAGAAATGCTTTTGACAAACACATGTTCACATCATGATGAGATCTCAAATTCTTTAAGAGACTTGCAAAGGCATAGAAAGAAAAGAGAGAGGAGAAGCAACAGAAGAGAGTAGTGGGGGTAAAGGAAAGAGAAAGTGAGAAGAAAGAAGGAAGAAGAGAGAGGAGAGGAGAGAAGAAAAGAATCGATTAGAGAAAGAAGAGCAGAAGGAAAAAAGGAGGAATGAAGTTGAAAGAGAGAGAGTTTTCAGTCAAATAAGAACCTAAATATTGTTTACTGGATACACCATGAACACATAACAATTACCTCTATCTACAGACCTTATTACAGTCACGTATAGATATGTTAGTTCCCAGTTACCTGCTTCAGATCTCTAGGCTTCCTGGGTAATGGTGCATGAAATTGTTCTAAAAGCAAACCTGACTTTTCCACATTGCTTACTTCTAATCATTCTGAGATTCCACCAGTAGAAATCCTGTCCTTTGCAGTAGTGCCCTGTTTTGACTAAACATTTCCCTGGCAAGTGAAACCCATTACCTTTTCCTCACTACTATTGCAAAGTGATCAGCACAACACAAAGAACTGACTATGTTAATGTATGGTGACAGAACAATCATCAAAATTTTACTGAATTTTTGAAAACCACAATATAGTTACTTTGATTTGTGTTCAATTTGATATAATTCAAACTTCAAATTAAAGTGTTTTCAAACAAATGACAATTTCATTTTATGATAATATGAATGTACCAGGGATATACTTTACCATTATTTGTTCTATCATTAGTCTCATCATTCAAGTAATTTTGTATGAGTAAAAGAATTGGGCCTGAAAAGATTACGTTGCACTAGTACAACATTGGTAAAGTAATAACTGACTCACCAATTTCATTTCTTTTCTTTAAATATCACTTAAATGCGTTAATATGTGTTTTTATTACTTAAATTTTTGTCATTATAAATACCCCAAAGGCAATCCATCTTCCACGAGAATTATGTATACTTTTCCAACTTAAACCACATTGAGTGGTAAAGAGAGTAATTCTATAGGCTTGTAATTACTTTGTTGTCTGCTACAGAAAATTAACTTAAACCTTTATTATTATTAATTAGTAATAAATGCTACTAAAATGCTTATTGTGCTATTCTACTCTAGAAATAGGGACTAAGTCAGGATGCTTTTCTATTTATTTAGACCATAACAATGAATAATACAAAGGTTCATCATTTATATTTAATATTAATATTTAACATGCATAAGCTTTATCAAATTGGAAGCGTCTTTCCTCTTAGAAGACAACTATAAAGAAAGGAAGTAGGAAGTCATGAGAAGTAGGCCACTAGGATAGGAATAAGACAGAAGTGTACAAGCAGGAAGTGAATAAGCAAGTAATTTATAAGCAGGAAGTTGGTAAGCATTAATGAGAAGTAAAGATTTTCTGAAGAGGGTGGATTAGTTATATATAACTGTAGTGAAAGTCACATTTCAAGGAACATGATGTTCATATTTAACAAGGACTCATTTTCTAGGTTCTACTCTTATATCAGAGTTTTCTCCTGGTTAGCTTGTGAAACATCCTGTTGCTTTCTCAGGAAGTCTTATGTTTTAGGCACAGTGTTTTCATAAAATTATTCCTCTATCTTGATTCCTCAGTATCAACAAAACAATCTTCAAATGAAAGTAACTATGTGTCATTTTATAAAATGCAATGTTCCACATTACTAAAAAAAAAAAAAAAAAAAAGAAGCAATTATATTGGTTGAGCACAAAAATAACATCCTTATTTCCTTCTCATTTCAAATGGTGGCATATAGTACTTTAAGATTAATTTGATCTTCAGTATAATGCACTCATTTTGGTTTGCCTTTTTGTATTGGATGAGACCTATTTGCTATCAAGACTACCCAAGTCAAAGTGATTACAATCAGTTTTAAAGATGTGTTTTGATTGCAATAACTGTATCAAATATTCATTAATGTTGAAATCAGAGCACTGAATCTACTGTTCTTTCTTCATTTATTTTTATTAGAATTTTAAATGTTCAGATAAGCCTTAATTAAAATACATTCAGAAAAAAAAAACAAGCTTCATGGGAATAAAATGTAAGAAATCATGAAATGTTAAAATAACGGGAAAACATAGTGTAATGACAGTGGAAAGCAATGGCTGTTAGTGTAGTATAAGAAGATCACAATGAATCTCTCATATATTTGCTGGTAAACTTTGACATAAGTTCTCCTGTGAGCCATTCTATCTCCCTCAACATCTTAAATCTATCATTCCCTTGCATTTCCTTTAATTGATTTTAACATTAAGATTAACATATGTATATACTAATATACATATCTGAGAGAAACTTCTGAGATTAATACTTAAATATGTAATGGATGTTTTATGTACAGTGTGTATGTGAAATATTTTGTTAAAATTTACAACTATTCACATACCAAAAAATGTTTGTTTAAACAAATAGTTAAGGTAAACAATAAAGAAATATTTTTTCTTTAAGTTTTAGGCATCATATATTTTTTTCTGGAAAAGTAAACTTCATTAGAATTGATACGGTGTAGGTGGTTTAAAATGAAAGAAATCTAGGCCATTCAATCTTCCTCTTTCTTTTGTGTAGATCTAAAAATATAACTGAATCATTTAAATTCTCCAGTGTACAGTCATATTGATGCTTCATATTTCTTTTAATTCTTATAGTAATATATCCATGCATATTTTCACACATAATTTTCATTTAACTGTTCCTTTGTTTAAAGTTTAGATAATATCACAATTAAAGAAAAATATATTTCAGGTTCAATGCATATTCTAAATTTGGTTCCATTACATGCCTATTTGAAATGGAAAATTATGTAAATGAGTGGTGCTTTACCATATAAATATTTTAAATATGTAGAAATATAAGAAACTGTGTCACATATGCTATGTTGGGTCATGTTGTTTTGATAATAGGTTAACTACAAAGTGTTTTGAACCTATGGTCATATTTTAAAATAATTTTCGCACAATTTTCAAAGCTCTAGTACTACTGGATATATAATGATGAAACTATTAATAGCTATCAGTCACCTGTAATTACAGGAAAAGTACAAATGTGGATGTCATGTCTTTTTTCTTCAAGGAAATATTTCTTTCATGGACAGGCATATTTTTGTAGTAAAAACTGTTTCTTTTCCCTGTTGAAACATTTCAACATAAAACCACTGCTCCAAAGATAAACACAAAACCTTAATGGGCTCAAAGCATCCATGTTCTTGTTTTAGTTCTAGTGTTTCCAGTTCACTTCATACCTGGCCTGCAGATTCCACCCTTCATCTTCTGCTCTGATTGCCCTTCCACAGTGCTGTACATATGCCTTGGAACCTGCTATTTTTCTTCATATACACTTTATGCAAGTAAATCTGACTTTCTTTAGAAAACCACACATTAATCATTAATTCTTTAGGGAACTATTTCTGTTATACCTTGAATAAATACATCTCTTCATTACATACTCCACAGAATTTATCTCTTCTGTGGAGATAAATAGAACAATTAAGAGGTTATTTTTCATGTATATATTTTGCTCATATGTCCCATTCTGCTCTATAGGTACTATGAAAAGAGAAGAGTATAATTTTGAACACTAGGGTATTTTTGCACATAAGAAATCTTAGTTCAATAAAAATCTATTATTTTTTTCAGGTAAAACCTCTTTTTAATATAGGTATATTTGTGTAGGATAAAGCAAGAACCAATATATTTATCTAAAAGTTTTTCATTAGAGAAATTAAAAATATAGGCTAACCAAGGAAAGCAGTTTATCTAGCTGAATAGCATCCACAGGAAATGCTGTTGTTACTGCTACCATAATTTAGAAGTTGATTGTGTTTTAATACCAAAAGATATTACATAAAAAAATTATCCTATAGCACTGGGAATTTGTCTCTACTAATAAAGTGCTTGGCTAGTGTGCAAAATACCCTGGGTTCAATCCTTAGCATTACATGAAACACGGTGAGATTCAAGATCATCTTCAGCTATAGTGAAATTAAAGACAGTATGGACTACATGATTCTTTGAAACAAAGAAAAATTAAGGAAAAAAATCAAGAAAAAAACAGAAACAAACAACAAAAATAATCAAACAAAAAACATTAGACAATTGGCACCATGTCATTATATTCCACCTTACATCAAATTGTACAGTATGGATTTACACATTTTGAAACACACGCTCTGGTAATTCCTATATTCAGGAGGATCTCACACAAAGATCCCAAGTTTGAGACCAAATTTGGCTGCAGAATGATATCATTTCTCAAAACAAAATATAAAATACATTTGCATAAAACAAAAATTAAATGTGCTAAATTTATTTTCCCGTGTTGAAGGATATGAGATCGAGCAAAACCTTTCACTAAAAAAATGTCCTATTGGAAGTATCTACTTCTTGGTATAGACATAAAGTGCTACGGAAACATCTCTTTCTCTTATCTTCGTAACCTGATATCCTATAGAATGTCTGAGTTCCTAGAGCTCAACAGGCTCTGAGAAATCCATCCAATTCAGTAAAAGAATGAACTATTAATGGAGAGAAGTAGACTGTGGAACACTAAGGTAATAACATTGTCATAGAAAAGCTATTAGAGCAAAGTTTAAAGGTAAAGGACTTGCAAAGACACTGAGTAAGAAATTAGTCTCTCCTTTTACAATGTTCAAATTACTCTTATATTGAGTTATAAGTAATATGAAGTGGTGGTTCTTACTATAAGCTTTTGCATGGCCCATTAGGCAAAGATAGATCAATGAAATGTCATTGTTTTACATCAAGGGATTCAAAAACTCAGAGCAGATAAGGTACTTAGGTTCATTTAGTTCAGAGTTTACTGAGTCCACACTTCAGCATATTATCCCGAGTATGTAAACCACATTATTAATAAGTAAGTTATGATGAACTTCCATATGTATACAGATTTAAAGTATTTTTATAAGATGACTCAAATTACTGATAACAGTATAAAACAAAATTTTAAAGAGAAAAATGTGTTATGGACTATGACTTATGCATAATTACAATAACAGTGATCCTCTTATTTCCAAATTCATATTACCTACTTATTGAAGCAAAGGGTTAATGTTGTATCTATAAAATAGAAAATGTATGTTTTAAGTGGCTAAAATTACATAAGTTTTGTATAATGTAAGCTATACTTTTTTCTTTAAAGAAAATATGAGTTAGGAGGCAGGTAAGATCTATATAAATAAAAGAGAAATATGATCTCAGAACAGGTCTTGACCTCAAGACTTTTCTCATTTGCATGTCTGTTGTTTATTGTGATATTGATTTTCAAATCCTAACTAATCCTTAAATTTCACAAAAAAACACCACGATAATGACACCAGAAATTGTGTCAACTGGCTTTTCATCAATGATCACCGAGGTTTGAGAAACATAGGTGAACCATACTGTATATAGAACTTGTCAGTCCTTAGCTTTCCTACATAAATGAAACTTTTAACTTGTGGAAAGCCCAGTTACATTTGCTTTTTGAAACTGTATTAAGTTTTGATTGCTTTCTTCCTCCCGTCTCAATGCTTTCCCGCATCCCTTTTTCTTTTCCTTCATTTCCTCCCAACTTTGACTTCCATCTCAGGAGTATGCCAAGTCACATGTTAATGCATTACTAAAATGCAAAGTTTGTGTCTGTATGTGGGAGGGTAGTTTGGCTTCTTCCCTTTGTCTATACCTAAAATGATAGAAATTACTCGAATTGGTTCTCAAAATATTTTCCATTAATAACTGTTCTTTTAAAAGGGGACTTTGGGGTTAAAAAAATTGTCTTCTAGAGCTGGGCGGTGGTGACACATGCCTTTAAGCCCAGCATTCAGGAGGCAGAGGCAGGCAAATCGCTGTGAATTAGAGGCCAGCCTGGTCTATAGAATTAGTTCCAGGACAACAGATTTCCAACAGAGAAACTTGTCTTGAAACAAACCAACAAAAAATATCTTTTAGTGACTCTATCTTTGAAACATTATGTCAAGTTACTTGTTATAATGCACTCTTAGCTTTCATGAGAAAAACATCAAGTAGCAGTGAATTCAAAATCTTGGTGAGTAAATTAAGTGAAATATAGATTTAACTTAGTAGAATATAAGCATTTCCTAAACAGCCATTTCCTACCCTTTAATCTTTTCCATTTTCTCTCATGCCTTCCTCTCCGGCCATTAAAACCAACATAAAGCATTTTCTTATCCTTAATATAAATAGTACAAGATCCCACCAACGCCCCTGCTATTTTTAACTGAATTGCTCTTCCCTTCCAATTTCCTATTAGCTTCTACCTCAGTCTGTGAAGCTGCCTTCTTTCATATGTAATGTAACTCATTTACTAGAGGTGAACGTATGCAGTTATTTTTCCCATTTTATTCATATCCTGTACTTCTAAACCTCTGCACATAGAATAATGCCCTCCAGAAGCCTATTATGCTTCATATTGTTCAACTGACCATGCACAATTATGCTTGTGAAAACTCTGAGTTGCTTATTCTTTTTTTTTTTTGAACAAGACAGCATCAACTAAAACTATAAGAAAATATATTCCAAATTTGTATTGTTAAAATGAAGGTATCTTAATACTAATAAGGTTTCTGCTAGTCTAGTTTTTAGTCTAGCCAATTTTGAAGAAAATACTATAATAAAAAGGTTCTTTAATCACAATAATTGTCACATTCACGTTCTATAAATTTAAATGAAGTGTGAAAATTTTGAAACCATTATATTTTGATTAAGTATGTTTAACTTTTGTGTACTCCTGACATCCATACTTAACATCCTATTTCAAACTAATCTAAGTAAGATGGCATTTGAGTTAAAAAATGTTTAAAAAGAAAGAATGATAAAACAGAAATATGACAATGGAGTTGGTAGTAATATTCCAAGAGCATAGTTAAATTTGAAATCTCATCTGCTTGGAAGGACAAGAGCTGCCCTCTATCCACACACCAGTCAAGTCATCCTAAATATCTGTCAAGTTAAGAAATAGATTGGTTGTCATTGCTACTCTAATTTACAACCAGTTGAGAAAGGCTATCTGTGCACTACAGATCCTTAAGTCAAGAGAAGTATAGAGATGCTAGTAACACTTTTCATCTAATTAGCTTAGTGCTATGAAAAGCATGACAAAGCAAGGAAAACTTCTTTAAATATGTGACTTGATAAATGCTTAAAGAAATGAGTATCCGTCCTTATTACAAAAGAATATACATTTCACACATAATATTATATCCTCAGACACAATTCTACATTTAAATTAGAACCTCAGACACAAGTCTACATTTAAAAGTGAACTGTACTTCCTGTTTTCAATTGTTTTATTTTCTAGCTTCCTTTATAAACAGAAATTTATTAATAAAAAACTCCTATAGGCTATTTGCACATGTGTAACTAAGAAGGCAGTTGGATACCTGTCCATTCCTATGCAGTTTCATATCAGCTTAGTGTTATGAAATTCATGGCACTTGTAGACTTCTCTGGAACAGTTTCATCATCAAAGATTTATTGAACAAGTTTTGGACAGTGAATGTCAAGTGACATTTCAAAGTGAAGCAAGCAACTAAAGTTGATTATCAGATCAGGTGTAAAGAAAATTTTGTTTTCAAAGAATATGTATTTAGTAGATAGGAGGAATTTTCCTTCAGAGTAATGCCATACAAAAATAAGAGTAATGTAAGAGTAATTTGATTAGCAAAATTCCCTTCTGGTATAGTTGTTATTTCTGATAATTTCCAAGTATCTTCAGTCTTTATTACCTGATAGGAGTGTTCAAATCAATGCCAAAGGAAGGATTATTACTATATAAGGAATGCATTTTAATGCCACATAAAATTTCCAGAGTTACCAATGAGTCTGTATTGTATTTTAACTGAAAACAAGAGTTTACCCAAGATAAAGTGCACAAATTTTACATAATGAATTGATGAGGTTTTGTTAATGTATATACTCAAGAGTCACAGTAAGTGAGACAACTAAGTTTACCATTTTAAAAAATATTATGAAGCCGGGTGGTGGTGGTGCACACCTTTAATCACAGCACTCAGGAAGCAGAGGCAGGCAGATCATTGTGAGTTTGAGGCTAGCCTGGTCTACAGAGTGAATTCCAGGACAGCCAGAGTTAAAACAGAGAAACCCTGTCTCAAAACAAACAAAAGACCAAACAAACAAACAAAATATATATATAATGAGAGAACCCTACAGAAGAGGAAGTTGGACGATTGTACGAGCCAGAAGGAATAAAGGACACCCAGAAAACAAGGCCTTCTAAGCACAGCAGGACTCATGCATGTATGAAATCACAGATGTTGTACCAGTATGCACAAGGCTTTGGGCCTCATGTGTTCCTTGTACTGAGAGAGGAAGTGAATGCACCCATTTTTTATGTACTCATTAAATTAGCTATTTTACTTTATGTGCATGAAAGTTTTGCCTTCATGAATGTATGTATACATGTGCATCCCTGGTACCACTGGAGAGAACAGGGTGTCAGATTCTATGGGAAAATAAGGGAGCTAATGTGGTACATAGGGTATAGATCAAAGGTTTTGTGGCTAAAATTGTATTCCTGACCTACCACTGGAAGCCTTGCCTGCTTTCAGAAAATGGACTGTTCAGGTTCCTTATCTCCCATTGCTAGAGGTCCTTGTTAGGGTCTCCCTCATAGATTCCATTAGTCTCCACTGCACTAGGTCTCCAGATTCTCCCCTAAACATCCTATAATTCTGATCATCTCTATATATAGTCTCTCCTTCCTTCCCTCTCCACCCACCTGGTCACTTTTCTTCACATTCCCATCATCCCCCAGTCCACCTACACTGTCTTTTCTATTTCTCATTTACCAGGGAGATCCCTGTGTCCCCATCAGGCCCTCTTTGTTGCACAGTCTTTCTGGGTCTGTGGATTGTAACACCTTTGTCCTTTGATTAACAATTAATATCCACATGTAAGTGAGTATGTTTGTCTGGGTTACCTCACTCAGGATAATATTTTCTAGTTCCATCCATTTGCCTGCAAAATTTATGCAGTCATTTTTTTTTTAAATAGCAGAGTGATACTCTATTGTATAAATGTACCACAATTTCTTTATCTATTCTTCAGTGCTGGGTCATCTAGTTGTTAACAATTTCTAACTATTATGAACAAAGCTGCTAAGAACATAGTAAAGCAAGTGTCCCTCTGACAGGATGAAATGTCTGTTGGTATACTCCCAGGAGTGCTGTAGCTATGTCTGGATGTAGGTCGATTCCCAGTTTCCTGAGGAATTGCCATATTGATTTCCATAGTGGCTGTACAAGTTTGCACTCCCACCAACAATGAAGGAGTGTTCCCCTTGCTCCACATCCTTGTCAGCATGAGCTGTCATTTATGTTATTGATCTTAGCTATTCTGACAGGTGTAAGATGGAATTTCAGAGTAGTTTGAGTTGCATTTTCTGGATGACTAAGAATGATGAAATTTCTTTAAGTGTTTCTCCGCCAATTGATATTTCTCTTTTGAGAATTCTTTGTTTAGATATGTATCCAAATTTGTAATTGAGTTGTTTGTTTTGTTGATCCCTAGTTTATTGAGTTTTTTTTTTATATATTTTGCATAACAGCCTTAAAAATCCTTTCCTATTCTGCAGGCTGCCATTTTTTCTCATTGACAGTGTCCTTTCCCTTACAGAAGCATTTCAGTTTCATGAGGTCCTGTTGATTTTAGTGCCTGAGCTATTGGTGTTCTGTTCAGGAAGTTGTCTTCTATGCCAGTGTGTTCAAGGCTATTCCCTACTCTCTCTTCTAACTTGTTCAGTGTATCTGGTTTTATGTTGGGATCTTTGATCAACTTGGACTTGAGTTTTCTGCAGGGTGATAAATATGGATATATTTGCACACTCGGACATCCAATTAAACCATCACCATTTGTTAAAGATATTTTATTTTTTCCATTGTATATTTCTAGTTTTTTATCAAAGATCAGGTGTCTAAATGAGTGTTGATTTATGTATGGATCTTTGATTCAGTTCCATTGATTAACGTGTCTGTTTTTATGCAGATACCATGTGTTTTTATTACCACAGCTCTGTAACACAATTTGAGATTAGGAATGTTGATAACTCCAGGTGTTCTTTTCTTTTCCAGGATTATTTTGGCTATCCAGGGTTATTGTTTTTCCATATGATGTTGAGTATTGTTCTCTCAAGGTATGTAAAAAATTATATTGGGATTTTGATAGGGATTCATTGAAGCTGTAGATTGCTCTTTGGTAAGATGTCCATTTTTATGATGTTAATCCTTAATCCAGAAGCATGGAGAGATTTTTTTTTTCATTTTCTGACATATTCTTCAATCTCTCTTCAAATACTTAAAATTTTTGTCATATATGTCTTTCACATCCTTGGTTAGAATCACTTCAAGATATTTTATATTATTTGTAGCTATTGTGAAGGATGTTGTTTCCCTAATTTTTTTCTCACTCCATTTGTCATTTGTATATAGGAGGGCTACTAATTTTTTTTTTTTGAGTTGATCTTGTAGCCATCCACTTCACTGAAATTATTTATCAGCTGTAGGAGTTCCCCGGTAGAATTTTCAGGGTTGCTTGTATATACTATTATATCATTTGCAAATAAGGATACTTTGACAACTCCTTTTCTAATTTGTATCTTTTTGATCTCCTCTGTTGTCTTAATGCTCTAAAGAGAACTTCAAGTACTATACTGAAAAGTATGGAGAGAGAGGACAACCTTGTCTTGCTCCTGATTTTGGTGGAATTGCTCTGAGTTTCTCTCCCTTTAATTTGATATTAGATGCAGGCTTGCTGTAAATTATCTTTATTGTATTTTGATAATTCCCATGTATTCCTAATCTTTCCAAGACTTTTATCATTAAGCAGTGTTAGATATTGTCAAAAGCTTTCATGGCATTTAGTGAGATGATAATGTGTTTTCTTTTTTTTCCTTCAGTTTCTTTATAGGGTGAATTACATTGACTGATTTTCATATGTTGAATCATACCTGCATTTCTGGGATGAAGCTTAGTTGATAATGGTGGATTATCTATTTGATGTGTTTGTATGTTTGGTTTTCAAGCAATTTATTTAGTATATTTGCATCTATGTTCATGGGGGAAATTAGTCTGTAATTCTCTTTCTTTTTGGAATCTTTGTATGGTTTTGGTATCAAGGATTGTGTCCTTGTAGAATAAAAAGGAATACCCTTCTTTTTCTATTTTGTGGAATTATTTGAGGAGTATTGGGATTAACTCTTCTTTGAATATCTGATAGAATTTGTTCTAAAACCATGGGGTCTTGATCTCTTTCTTGTTGGGAAATTTTTTAATGACCTCTTCTACTTCCTTGAGGGTTATAGGTCTGCTTAAATTGTTTATCTTACATTGAGTCAAAGTTGATAAGGTGGTATGTATCAATAAAATTAAGCATTTCTTTTTGATTTTCAAATTTGTGGAGTACAAATTTTTAAAGTCTGACCTAATTATTCTTTGGATTTCCTTGGTGTCTGTGATTACTTCCCCCTTTCCTTTATGAATTTGTTGATTTAGATATTCTCTCTCCTTTTTAAAATGTTTGGATTGGAGTTTGTTTATCCTGTTGATTTGCTCAAAGAACCAACTCTTTGATTCTTTAAATTGTTCACTTTCTTTCTATTTTATCTATTTCATCCCTCAGTTTGATTATTTCTTGGCCTCTACTCCTCTTGGTTGTGCTTACTTCTTTTGTTTTAGGGTCTTAAGATGTGCTGATAATTTTCTGGTATGCGATTTCTCCACTCTTTTGTGGTAGGCACTTTACGCTTATGAATTATCTATTTCATCTATAGTATCTTCAACTTCTTTGATTCCCTCTTCCATCTCTTGAATTCTGTTGCTATAGTTTGCCTCTGTAGTTTCTGGTCACTTTTCTAGGTTTTTAATTTCAAAAATTTCCTGTTTGTGTTTTCTGTATGGCTTTCTTGGCTTTCTTTAATGAATTTATTAATTTCTTCTAATTGTTTGTTGGTGTTTTCCTATTTTCTTCAATGAATACACTCAATTTCTCACATTGTTTATTTGTCTTTTCATAGATTTCTTTGAGGGACTTATTTGTTTCCTTTTAAAGGGCCTCTATTGTCTTCATAAAGTTGGTTTTGAGATTCTTTTCTTCTACTTTGCTGTGTCAAATGTTCAGGGCTGGTAGTAACAGGGTAGTTGGGCTCTGGGCTTTGATGTTGTCATATTGCTCTGGTTGTTATGCTGACATTTAGACATCTGGAATTGGGGTTGAGGTGTCAAATTCCTAATTATTTTTTGATTGGATGAGTATTTGTTTTGGTTTCTTTAACCTTTTTGGTCTTCTGTTCTTTGTGGCCTGTTGTCAAGCCTATAGGCTCAGCCTGTGCTGGGGACTGGGACATGGAACAAATAGTCATCCTACCTTTTCTTCTAGCTGGCTTCCTGGAGTGCTATGGTGCACCAGATATATGCCTTAGTTGGTATCTGGGACTCAGGTGAATAGGGGAGTGCTGGAGAGCACATGGAGTAGATTGGGTTTTGGGGCACCAGGCTGATCTAATATGACAGTTGAGCAAGCAGGTTTCCTGTTTTCTTTGGCTGGCTGCCTTGGCATGCTCTGTGTGCTATACCTTTTACATATGATGAGATATTGGTAAGTTCAAGACTATTCATTCTAATTAAGATATTTGTTCTAGTATTTTTGTATTTGCATGCATAAATACTTTTATTCATTTATTTGCTTCCATAGATACTAATTTTTGGCCTCATTTAAAATGTCAATTTTACACCAAGCATTTCATAAGACAAATAGCAAAATTGTGTTGTCTCAGTGAGTTTTTACATTTTGATCAATTACTATGCATGAAATAGCAAGGCTTCTCAATTTCATTCAGTTCTGTTTTTGTTTTTTTGTTTTTATTTTTAATTTGGAAACACTAGCTACAATAAAACCTCTTTCAACAGAAGTTAAGGTGTTCCTACTGACAAATTTGTAATTTAAAGCTTAAAATTACATTCCTTTGCATTTTCATGTGTCATACCCTTTTTTTAGTCTCCTTGATTTGAACAGGCATTCTCTACCATGTGAGTTTACATGATTGCTTGTTAATGATTACATTTCCCTTAGAGCCTCAGAAATAACATTGTGGTCCAGGCTCATTTATCGCATAGTTTGATTAAATATTTTCAAATATTTGTGAACAAAATGCAACCAGTATTTAGAAGATCCTTTTACAAGGATCCAATACCAAAGTTGAACTTGCAGTCTGATTTATCATGTCATTTCTCAACTTGTACTGGACAGGTGACAAGCATAAAAGTTAAAAGAAAACCACCATTTTTTTTTTTTATATTCATATGTAATATCTAACTTCTGAAGGTATCAAAAATTGTTAAGTCTGCCACACCAAGAGTGTTGTTAATTTTCATCTGTTAAAGAAAATTTCTGTAAAATTACATAAATGAACTAGAGCAGATTACCCAATAGCTTTTTCTACTAAAATTCACAACTTTCATGTCCATTGTTTAACAACCAAAGGCGGGAAATTCATTTGAAACAATCCTACTTAATAGATAGTAGCACCTGTACAAATATTAACAGTATATCCCAATGTTGCTCCTCTCTTTCATAATTGAGCCTAATAACCTATATAATATTTGATTGTTATGTCTCTAATATAGTAATATGACAGTTTCTCTGTAATTCATTTTTTCATTGTGGGACCAGTGTTATGTCAACTTGACACAAGCTGGAGCTATCTGAAAGGAGGGAATCTCCACCAAGAAAATTCCTTAGTTAGATCAAGCTGTACAACATTTCCTTATTTAGTGAAGGATGGTAGTAGGACCCAGACCACTGTGGGTGGGGGTCCTGGGTTCTATAAGAAAGCAGGCTGAGCAAGCCATGGAGAGCAATCCAGTAAGTAGCACCTCTCCATGGTCTCAGCATTGGCTTCTGTCACCAGATTTCTGCCCTGTTTAAATTCCATTCCTGACTTCTTTATAAGAGGAACAGAGATGTTGAAGTGTAAGCCAAATAAACCCTTTCCTCCCAATTGATTTTTGGTCATGAGTATATAAAACTATATAAAAATTGTGCATACAAACTAATCATTATTCATAAAAATATTTTCACATATAATATCTCTATGTACATCTACATAAAGGTTAGATATCTGGTAGGCAGTTAGGTAGTTATTTATGCATGTAGTCAGATAAGTAATACATAATAGAGACACATTTAATTATTGGATAATACTACTTTGGATTCTAACTCAATATCACAGGGAATTTTTCCAGTTTTCCTAATTCATTACTTACGGCTTCTTCCTCCAATAGTGAGAAACATATTTTTCATTATTTGCAAAACATTTACATATTTGTTTATGTGCTATACACATAAAATAGTTTCAGGCATACCACTGCATATGCTGCAGGAACAAATGTACTAACTAGTGTTTGTAATACACTTTGTCTTATGTAGTCCTTGAATAAATTAAGAGAGAACATAAACTATACAATGCATTTGCCACTGAAATTCCCTAAGAAGCCATGTGTTAGAACTTTGGAAGAAATTGTTGATATACAGATATGAGAAGATGGTCAGCTTGTTGAATTTCTAAACAGAGACCCAACTGGTTTGTGGTATTTTCCAAAATAACTGATATTTATCCAATTAGTTTTATAAGAACACATATGGCTAATCACTTGCTAGAGCTGACAGATTGAAATCCCCCATTACTATTTAACTTTATTGTAAGTTAAAAAAAAACTTAGAGTGAACTAAAAGAAAAGTTGGACTATTTACTTTATATACATTCTTTCAAAGGTGTATTTCAATCTTGTGAAGGTTTGATAAAAGGAGCTATACTAGAATTTAATGCAACCTCTAAACGAAAATAGTAACATTTCATAACATGTGACAAGTCATAAGTCTCTGTAATCTCATTATCTGGACATGAATCTAAACATAGTAAATAATTTTTTGTTATTACTGTGATTGTAAGTTCATCATACTAGTGCGGTATGAAGACAGAATCATTGCTGTAGCAGTTCAATGTCTTATAAATTCTTCCCTCATACATTTAGAGACTTTTACTCTTACATGAACATGCAATGAAAGAGAAAAATTATCATTAATTCAATTGTTTAATAGAATATTTTAAAAGTTTAACACATGCAAAACAATGAGATTTGTCTATTCAAAACAATGCCAATCAATCTTACATCTATTCAATATAATGCTCTTCTACAAAACAGTTTGAAATTCTTTTAATAATGTATTTTCTGAATCTACCCAAAGTTTCACAAGGTAGAAATATGTGCATAGTATAACTGCTGCATTCTAGAGCAAATTCATCTTTTCAAGCCCTAATAATAAAAATTCTAGAATGTCGTATCATTTGAATTGTCCTTTCTAGAAATCATATACTTTCAATTAAATAACATTAAGGGATATGCCTTTAAGAGGTAATGAGCTCATGATGCTTTTGTCTTCTTCTGCATGGAATTAAGTACTTTTGCAAAAGGATGCTGCCCAGAATCAGTTCAATGATTTTACATTTATTTTCTAAAAAACAAAATTGAAATCAGATGCACATTCAGTAATAATGATAAATGAAGACAAATATACTTCACTCTTCAAAACAAACCACAAAGTGTGTTTCCTCAGATAGAATAAGAACAGAATATGTATATAAGATGAATAACTGTCAGTTCAGTATCATCTAAATATTTGGCATTTGGGAAAACTTTATTTGATACGGTATTATTTGACTTCACTATTGACAAGTTCTTACAGGTTCACCTGTAGAGCTTTTCTAACCACATTTGATATGTAATTATAGTCAGAGAAATCCAAATATTATGAATCTTTGTCCTGAATCTCAAGAAACCAATTTGTCTCACACATTGCTTTGATTCCAGTGCTTTAAACCACTTTTGCTTATGTACAAAATTAGTTACACAAATTAGGCTAAAGGGAAAGACAATTAATTTATCCATGTCTAATGGTAGACTGCTTTGACAATACTAATTTAAGTCTTCTCAAATAAAAAGACAGCCTAGGAGTAAATAAACAATTACTTTCCAAATGCTGAAAAATACAGTAATCACTTTAGCAATGGCATAGTCCACTTAAGTGGAAAAGTTGGCTGTGCAGGGCATACTCTCATTGACTATCACCTAGAAATTTTTTATTCTCTAAAATATAATAAAGGTTTATACTATTGCTATGATGTTGATACTTAGATTTACCATAAATGATTGACATCAGAATAGATATAAAGAAAGTAACACTATATACTGTGCTGGCTAGTTTTATGTCAACATAGTATACCTACAGTCATTTGTAAAAGGGAACTTCAGTTGAGAAAATGCCCCCACCAGACTGGCCAGGAGAGGCCATAGGTAAAGATGAAGCCTCAGAAGCAGTGAAAACTCCAGAATTGAAGGGACCATAGAGAAGGGCTGGCACCTTCTGGTAGGTTCAGAGTTTCCATAGAAAGCCCAGAAGAAACTCTGGTGATGGTGCACCCAGTTTCAGTGGACACCCCCAGCTTCACTGGATGGATCACTAAGGACTGCAGCAGCTGTAGAGTCGAGCCAGCCTGAGGCTAAGAGACAAGCTGAGGATCCTCTGGCTGGGAGGGCCAGAGATATGTGACAGATCATGCCCTTTGGCATGTAGAAGATGGTGAGTGATTCTCAGACATTTCACACTGAGTTATTTCCACTATTTGGTTTTGGTTTTGCTTTGTCCAGACTGTGAATGTGCCCTCATTCTTTCTCCTTAGAGGCAAGAAACTAACTTATTATTTACTTCTTGGAGTCTGTAGAGGAATATTTAATCTTTTAATCCATCAGCATGGCTGCTTGAGCAAAGGATTACATTGAAAGGCCTGTATGATAGTTAGGAAGGGATCACATCCAAAGGCCTATATGAAGGGATTCCATTTAGTAGCCTGTGTAATCTGGATGAAAATGTGATGAAGGCAATGGTAGTAATGATTTTAATCCCAAACTCTAAGATTGAATCAGAATGAAGAGCCAGGAAAGTGAAATCTGAGACTGAGACAGAGTAAGGACATGCCTAAATTGCAAAATATAAAAGAGGGGTCTCAGTTCACAGAGAGTTTGACAGACAATTTAGAGGAGAGTTGGAAAGCTAGAGTTTGAGAAGCCAAGAAGAGAAGAGCAGAGCCAAACCAGAATAAGCAGAGAGAAAGCTGTCAGAAACAGATGGTTGACAATTTACAGTTCATAGATCACAGTACAGATCAGAATGAAAAGAGATAGTTCAGAAGATAGCTAGTCAGAATGAACCCTTTCAATGGTAAGTCTGGGAGGCTGAAACATTCTAGACTTATGTTTGAAGATTAGAATGAACAGAGGCTAAAGTCTTCTAGGTCCAGGATTTCACCTTGAAGATTAGATTTTGTGGAGGCTGAAGTCTTCTAGGACTAGGTATAATACTAGATTGTATGATTGTATAAAGTCTGAAACCCTCTTGGAGTGGGAAATGAATTACCAAAAAAAATAATAAAATAAACTGCCTTTTGCCATGAACCTATTAGAATAAATAATACAATCATTACTTACATCTACCTCTACATCTGGCACCCATTATACATAACTGGAAGCTTACATAAGCAAACATATAAGAGACTTTAGAATTTCATAGAGAATTTGGAATATTAGTGAGACTGTATATTTTACAGAGACGTTAAAATTTTAGAATTTTTGGAATTTGGAGAGACTTTGTATATTCTAAAGTGACTGAATTTTTAAAGACTGAGAGATTTTAAGTTACTTACATTTTATAGTGTTATATTAATATTAATATGAGATTTGAGAATGAACAAGAAAGGAAATTTTATGGTTCAACAGTGATGCGTCTCTATGACAAATTGACAAAGGAGTCAACTTTGCTGGCTAGACTTATGTCAATTTAACACAAGTTGGAGTTATTATGGAATAGGGGACCTCAACTGAGAAACTTTCCCTACCAGACTGGCATTTGGGAAAACTTGGGATATATATCCTTAATTGATGTTTCATGTGGTAGGACATAATTCACTGTTGATGGAGCCACTACCAGGCTGGTGGTCCTGGGTACAATATAGAAACAGCTGAAGGAAGCATGAATAGCAAGACACTATGCAACACCACTCATGGCTTCTAGTTCAATTTCTACCTCCAGCATCTTGCCTTGAGTTTAGATTATTATCGATACTGAACTGTGATGTGGTAGTATAAGTGAAATAAATCCATTCATTCTCAAGTTGCATTGGTTAGTGGTGTTTAGGACATCAATAGAAATCTAATTAAGAAATTTCATAATATGTGAAAAATATCAAATGAAAGAAAGAAGAAGACATATTCTATGTGTTGGTTAGGCAGTATCACTATGCTTTATGTTACCCTGAAATTCTTTTTTACCTTTGTGTCTAGAAAAACACTGTCTATGAGGAGCAGAGTTTCTCAGAACTATCCTGTCAATGGTACTTATGCAAAAAAGGGAAAAGTATTTTATCATACTATATAGATTTCAGAAAACCATGAAAGTACTAGGAAGAAGTAATTACAAATACTACAAAGAAGATTTTAGATTAAACAGCCATGTTTAATTAATTCTATTAATCATTCTATTGGAACAAATATGTAGGTATTCTTATATTTTGGTGAATGTGATATAACTTAATGAAAGCTGGAATAGAAGAAGTTGGATATGCTTATATGATATACTTTCTTGGCACAAATCATAGTTCTGCATAATCAGTGCTAGGTGAATTAATAATACTTACTTATCCGTATCTTGCTTCCTCTCTCATAAAGTTAGAGTAATCATATTGCTCATTTTATAGGGTTCTTAGGAGTATTAAAGATATACTCTATTTACATACTCTGATTATAACTGGTTCTTTGAAATGAATCACTACATTCTGGTTATTATTATTATTTGTTCATAAAGTAAGAGGAATTATATTAAATCATTGTAAAAGAATTAATGGGCCTGGTAAGTGCAAAATACTAACATTAATATAGGAGTCTATAAGTGATTATCGATTTTATCTCTTAATTGCAGATCAAAGTCACAATGACTTAATATTAAGACTGCAACTACAGCACTTGTATGAGATCAGCGTTTATAAGATGCTATAGAGTGACAAAACTACCAGGTGAAATACAAGTTGTACTTGGGTAAAATATTAGTGTCCAATGATAAGAGACTTCAGAATCATAAATTGAAAATTTGGAACTACATGTTTGGAAATATTGCCACCAATGCTGTTAAATAAGATGAGACAGATAAACTTGGCAAGAAAATGAAGGACATTCTCTTAGCCTCAGAAGGACCCTTTCTACACAAATGTGATTGGCCTTAGAACTCCTTGCATGGTTTTCAAACTCATATTATGAATATATCATACTTCTATGATACTATTGATTATACAGTCTTAAGAACAGATGTTAATTACATTTACAGATGAAAAAGTGAGTACAAATATCAAGTCCTTGAGAAATGAAAGGCTATAGTAGGTTAAGATAGTATTATATACATTGAAGAAACTTATATGGTCTTCATGAGTGAGTTCACCAATTGATGCACATTGCATTTTTCTAAGTTTAAGGCTTGAAATTATCATGGAGTCATGAGCAAATGATGGGGATGTAGAAAATACATGAAGAGAACATGGATATAGGTGAACACATGATCAGGCATACATAGCAGCGTTACTTCTCTCTAATACATTCTCTTCCATTATTTCAAATCACCCTTATTTTAAATATAAAAGAGTGAGAAAACTATAGAATATAATATTTATATTATTTTTTCATAACTTCACATGAAGTTATAAAAAATAAGGTGAATGAATCCCAATAAATACTCCATCACTTCAAAGCTTTTATAGAAAACCAAATAATGAGCTAACATACTTATTAATTAGCCTATTTAGGAGAATACACAAGAGACTGTATGCAACAAGATTTGATAGCCTTATTTGAGAAATTACATGCCTGCCTAAGATAAAGAAAATTCTTCATATCTTTCAAATGATTTGAAATTCTTAGGTCTAGGCTGCACATTACAAATAATAATAATGCATCATCCATAACTGAAGTTAACAGTTGAATATGTTGACATGAAGAAAAAAAATGAATTTATTTTTACTTTCAATTCAAAGGTCAAATACAGAAAACACTCAAATCCCAGAACAACTGAGCAATTCTAGTTTCAATTGGCATAATGTGTCCTGAAAGGTCATGCTGTGTTTTCATAATGAGTACAGACACAATCACTTCTACCATGTTTGGAGATAGGTCAATTGATGCACTGTAATTGTTTTATTGCTAAAACATTTGGAAAATAGTAATATATCAATGACAGCTTATAATATTATAGACCATCAGCTAATATACTATATTTATAAGGCTACCTTAAATTAAATATCACTATTTTCAAGCTATTTTTCCTCAAATGTTTAGAAATGCACTACAACTCTATCAACATTGTATCACTATACTTGGAAATATTCCTCACATGCCTTCATGATGAGCATATTGTTTTCCACATTCATGTAAATTGAGTGTAAATTTTCTTGCTTCCATTGATGACATTAGATTTCCCATAATTCCAGCTGCAGGAGATCTGTCACCTTGTGCAGGTACCTGCACTCATGTGCACATATTCATAAAGACTCAATCACACACACACACACACACACACACACACACACACACACACACATAGGCTAGAATAGTGTCCCCAGTTCATTCCCAATAAGACATTAAATTTTAAGATCTCACTTATGTTAGTCTCACAATAGTATGGTAAAAAAAAATAAATATTAATTTTGAGGAATCTTTTTAGCAAAAGAGTAGAAAAGTCACATAGACAAATGAGGGGTTTATTATATTATTCTATATTTGTGGTATCTGTGTGTTCTCAAAGAAAAATTCAGATATATTATCAGAAAATAGAATTCTATATTTGTAATGTTGCTGCCCTGAAATATCCCTGAAATATAGTTGTGTAGACTCTTGTAGTTTTTCACGTGAACTAGAGCTAAGAGAGATTATTTTCCTCCTCTGTGAGCAAGTTGATCTACAAACGTGAATGGAATTAGCTAAGATTTCTAAAACTAAGAAAGAATTTTTCCATGGAGATAAAGGAGCTATGTAGAGATGACAGAATCATAAAATGAAGAAATTAACCTTAAAGAGTCACTTAAACAGTATGAGTGCATCATACTATAGCATAGGTTCTGGAATTTGCACAGTTTATAGCTAATAATTTTTTCTTGGGTATAGTAAGTATCAATAAATGATTGTTATAACATCATGTGTATGTTTTAAAGTAGTAAATATTTGTATTCTCTAGAGCATAGTTTTAGCTAGGAGGCAACTCAAGGTATGGGGCAAAAAGTAATAAGAAAAGTAAAGAGTAAGATAATATAGGCTATAAAGTCTATTTCATTTTTATAAATTTAATTTGGATATTCTATTGAATACAATGATGTTTATGAATATATTTTAAATTTTTGAAGGAGTATGTTTTGTTTTAGACAGATAGCTCAGAGACACTGAGTCATAGAATAAGTTTGAAGAAAGAAAGGTATGACAGCATCATAAACATCCTGGTTTGGGTAATTCTTCATAGAAATATTGATAAATACAGAAAACTGTCAAGGAAGGGGAATGATTCATGAAATTATATTTCAAAGGGTGATCACTATTTATACATATAGGGAATCAAAGTGAGTAGAAATTAAGAATGACTCAAATGTCTGCTCTGAATCATCAGAGAGTTCAGTTAGAATGAGAAGAATACACAGAATTCTAATGAAAATATGATTGCCTTTGAAACCAAAAGAGTCCCAGTATCCAAAATAACATAATTTTCTAATGTTGAGCAAATAACTCAATAGTTTTCTGAACTTGACCCCTTATTTAAAAGTTATTCTATGAATGCTCTGTGAACTTACTATAGAAATAAAATAAGGAAAATGCAAAATTCTTAATGAATAATTTTATTTTTAAAGGAATTTTTAATAGTGGATTCATCAAATAACAAATGGTGTTTTTTGTAGCATATGGCATGCTAAAACTTTTTTAAATTGCAAAATAGAGGAAATGGTTGGTTGTATCCCAAAGCTTTCAAACTATATTTATTTCTAATTAGTAGTGAAATATTTATTCTGTACTTCAAATTGCATTCTTTTAAAAATATTACATTGAATTCTTACACTTTTAATGTGATCTTATTTTCAAATAAATGGTACAGAAGATATCACAATGAGAAAAATTGACTTTATACCAAAATTCTGTGAGCCTCAACCCAAATGACTTTTTAGGATTATAAAAAGACAAAGAAAACTCAGTATGGCAAAGGGTGAGATAAGTTCAACTTCCAAGGAGAGAAAGTAAAACATTCACATCATACTATCAGAAAGCATGCAGGATTAGGAAGAGTCTCCCCACCCAGAAGGCATTGCACATCCTTGCTGACAGTTGATTTAGTGTGTTAGCCTCCAAAGTGTGTTGTTACAGCAATCTTGGGAAAATAGCATAATTTGTGAGGCTTTTAAAAAACAAAAAAATCTCTTATGGATCATATGAACATAAAAGTAGTACAGCTCCTCCAAGACAAATGAGTCATGAAAGTCAGACAATAAAGAAAAAGCTATCCATTTAAGTCATGCTTCTTTTCTGATCCCGGTGTGCTGATCCAATGAGACTATCACAATGCAAACGTTCTAGAGCTTATTTAAGAAGTTTTTTTTCTAGATTTACATGGAACATTTTATTTTTAATTCCAAACTGAAGACCATTGTTAGTTAAGTACATTATACAGTTCTGTAATTACCATGCTGACTTCTCTGAATCTAGGAATGAAGAAAAACATAATATGTATAAAGATAAAACATCTCATATATAAAAGATTGATGTTCATCTTTCATGATGATTAATTTTTGAATACAAGCAGAGAAGGAACAATATTAAAACAGGGCTAAATACCACCTGTCCTAAATTCTGTTTGTGAATAAAATAGTGACAAGCAATATAAATGAGATTTTCAATAAACATCTGCTGAATTAAAGGACAGCATAGTCTATTCCCTTTGTACCTCAACATATTCTAAGTTTTTAAAAAGCAAAAGGAAGCCTCAGTAATGCTATGGAAATAGAAAAATTCCAACTTTCAAAGTAAACATGGCATAGATATGAATGCATGTGTAGTAGGTCAATGTTAATTCTTTTAGAGAGAAACATTTAAAAATTGGGATGTGATATCTTTTTTGTTGTCAATGGATTCTACTTATAGAGAAGAAGAAAATAAAATGAACACTACAAGAGGAAAAAGAAACACTTTTACATGGGATTTTATATTTTATATTTCCATCTATAGTTGATGCCATGCCTCTTAAGAAACCAAGTCAGCTGTATCTATCACATGGCAGTTAGCATGCACAGCAATATGATGTGAGGACAGGTATGAATACAATGTTATAAACACTTCAACAGCATATGAGAGAAGGACTTTCTCCCCCACTTTGTAGAGGTTAAATTTCTAGCATAACCATTATAGTTAGTGCTGGGTAATTAAAATAATCAGTACATACATCTCAGGACGATATTCTACACATTACATTGAAACATCCATGACTACCACTCAAATCGGGCATTTTGTTTCAAGTTGTCCCAAACTCTCCAAATAAACGTGAAAGGTAAACATGTCAAAATGTCAATTGAAGAAAAGTTTTTCAGCGTGCCCTTTTTCATCTTCCTCAGTAAGTATGTCTTACTCCATGACCTCAGTATTACAAAAAATAACTGAACAGAACATTGATTGCAAGATATCATCAGGATGTTTCCTATGTTCAGTGGCTGGGCAGGAAATTTTCATTTCATACACCATTTGAGCCTGGCTGCGGTGATTTCACAAAAGTCAGTAGGCTTAGGAAAGTTAATGGAAAAGAAAGGCATTTGTTTTCGTTACTTTGAGAAAGTACCTGACTGTTGAAATCTTAAACTTCTGTAAGTTAGTTAGCCATGTCAAAATGCAATTTTTTTCTTATTGTTTTACTTAATAGGATCTCTTTCTAAAAGTATATGATTGGTAAGAAAAAAAATCCACTAAAGTAAAATGGAAATTGTATTAAAATTATATTCAGACTAAAATATGAAGCATATGTGATATACAATTAATTAATTCAAATTTTCTCATAGTGTATACAGAAGATTCTTAACTAAACAGTGGTTTGACTTAGTAATTTTCACTTCATTATGGTAATGAAAATTTATAACATTAATCAGCAAAATTATATTTAGAATCCTGAGCTGTGATCATTACCAAGTGTAGATGATGGGCAGTTGTTTGCAGTGCTAGTGGGTAGGGGCACCACATCCTAAATCCCAGGTAGCTATCTGATCATGATAGTAAAAATCATCATTACCTGGGGTAGTTTGTGACTAAGCTTGGAGAATTGACAAATTAGATGTCTTTAGGTGTTACTATATACCCCTGTTCAAATATTTTTCTTGGTACATGTTTTAATTAAAATATAATTACCACCATTCTCTCTTGTTCCTTCCCTCTCTCAAGTCTCTCTCAAGTATCCTCTCTCCAACTAATTTCATGCTCTTGGACTCTTAAATTGATACATTTTTCCTTTAATTATAGTGTGTGTGTATGTATGTGTGTGTGTGTGTATCCATTGATATAAAAATAAAACTTGACAGTTCAATTTTTTAATGTTTGTGTATTCATGGTTTCAGAATTGGCTACTTTATAATGGATAAATAACTAATGGGGTAGTCATCTCTGGGAGAGGCTAAGGCTCCCTCTATCAAAACTCATTAGTAGCCTATAGTTAGGGTGGGACTTTGTGAGATTAAACTCCTTCCATATTAGAATGTCTATTGATATTGACATTATTCACATCTTATTTATGTGTCCATTTCTACAACAGACTGTTTCACATCGTATGTCCTGGTATTTTGGCTCTTACGATCATCTACTCTTCTCTAATGTTCGCAGAGCCAAACATACAAAAGCTGTGAAGATGATGTACATAATGAAGCTAAGCTACCCTAAGTCCTTTGATCTCTGCATTGACTTGTGGTTTTCTGTAATGGTCTCCATTTTCTATAAAAAGAGGCTTCTTTGATGATGAGAGATAACTTCACTTATCTGTAGATATAAAAATAAGATGTAGAATGTACTTAGTATTTATACTTGTCATACAAAGTGGTAGTAGTAGCTGATCTCCTAGAATGCATCACCTCATTATCCCTGGAAAGCTATCCTTGGCTAGGTTTCTAGTTTAGGCTTTATTTCATTTCTGTTCAATGAACTGAGTACCACTCATTGTGCCTTTATGTTGTGTTGTTGTGGTAGTCATAGATATTCCAGCTAGACCATCCCTTAAAGCTTGCATAGTATTTTCTGGTACTATACAAGCTAGAGTTCAAGAAGGAGAGTTTTGGGTTATGCCTGGCATGAATAAGTTGAGTTCTATATCCTAATTGTACTATGTTTTCAGAAATATGGACTTCTCTTCAACCTCTGAGAGGCAACCAAGGGCAACAACCTTAGTATATGTTGTTTTGGAAGTCACTTCGACTACTCTGACCAACCATTCTAAATCAGTTTTTTGATGTCTGAAACTGGGAAATTTATTAGTACATGGGTCTTGGGAGAAAATTTTCAGCCCAAGTGGCATAACATTAGGTACACACATATGTGTAGTATGCACTTAATTTTAGGTGGATATAAACTAATATGATACTTTATGGCCCTATCAAAAAACTTTGGTGTTAGTTATTACTGCTCTTTCCTTCTTTTTCTGTATTGGTCTCTATTCTCACTCCCCAGATGGAGATTCCATCACTCTTTCAATTTTCTGCTTCATAACACTTGTGTCCTGTTATTCCCCTCATAAGCCTGACTTCCCTATAGTCCTTTTATATATTCCTAGTTTTGGCGATTACTTTTTGTTGCTTAGTTACATTTGAAGATTTTACAATAGAGACTGAAGATGAGAAAAATATGAGGTATTTGTTTTTATAGGTCTGTTTACCTCATTCAATATAACTTTTTTTTCTCTGTCCATTTACCTGAAATTTTTATTATTCTGGTTTTCTTTACAGCTGAACAGTATTCTATTGTGTTATGTTGCACATTTTCATCATCCATTCATGTTGAAGGACATTTTATAGGATGTTCTATTTACTAACTATTGTGGATTCAACATCAGTGAACAATTAACACATATCTGAGGAATATGCACATTGAGTCCTTTGGGAATATGTCAAGTAATGGTCTACAGTGATCATATGGTAGATTTATATTTAGAAATTTGAGGTCCCTCTGTACTGATTTCTGGAGAAGCCATACTAATTTGAAATTCTATCAGCAGTAAGTTCTCCTTTCCCCAAAACCCATCCAGCGTTTGTTTTCTGTTTGGTTGATCTTATTCACTTTGATTGAGGTAAGATGAAATATTAAAATTGTTTTAATTTACATTTCCCTAATTACTAATGGTGATGAGTGCATTTTGAGGTCTTTCTTGGTCATTTTTATATATTCTACTGAAAAATTTCTGCTTAGATGCTCATATTTATATATGTCAAGGGAAGAAGAGTAATGTAAGTGATATATATATGCATATTTATCTATGTTATATATTAAATATGTAAAATTATATATGTATAATGTATGCATGTATATATATGTGTGTGTGTGTCTCTGTGTGTACATACATTATATATGACATATTATATGTGTTATATATAATTTATACATTATATATAATATACTTACATTATTCCTCATTGCTTTCTTCCTTGACATTTTGTGTTTATAATTTTTGTACATGTGGATATTATTCCTCTCTCACATAGCTGGCAAGGATTCTCTTCTTTTCTGTGGGTTGCATGTGTTTGACTGATTTTTATCCTTATAGTTTTTCCTTAGACTATCTTTAGTTTTATATTGCACCATTTGTGAACAGTTACTCTTAATTTCTGGGCAAATAAGTTCTAGTGAGAAAGGCTTGTCCTATATCTATAATTTATAAGGTATTGCCAATGTTTTCTTTTGGTATTTTTATCATTTCTGTTTTGAAATTGAGATCTTTGATCACTTAGAGTTACTTTTTTGTAGTGTGGAAGATATCGGTCTATTTTCATTAATATTAAGTATTATTAAATAATTAATACTATTATATTATTATATTAATATATTATATAATATATATAATTACAAAATAATTGATTTTGTAATAATTTCACATCACTCAAATTTTGTATAAAAATATTTAAATTGTATTCATACTATAAGCTCATATTAATTTAATTTTGCAATGTGTTTCATTTAGTTCCTTTTAAATAGTATTTACCATGATATAAACAGTATTATTTTATTGAAAATTTATTTAATTATATTTCCAAAATGACTTAATATGGTAGTATATTGGAAATTTTTAAAAAGTTTGCTTTTTAGTTATTGGCATCAAAGGCTCCTATGTGAATGCATATTAATTATAATATGCTTTAGCGTGCTGGGAACTCATTTTGTTTTATTTCATTGTTTACAAATACCATTGAATATGATATGCTATATGTCTACCAGAAGAAGTTCATTGAATTTCTATTACTTTGGCAGAATTTTATTGCAAATTAATAAATAACAAACAAGGGCACTTTCAGAAGAACATCAATTCAAGAAAAGATGGCTGGCTTTTCAAAGGGCAAAATTATATTAGTATTTAATAACCTAGTTAAAGTGAAGGACTTACACAGCTAATCCAACAGATATAAATTTTATGCAGAGAGACACAGTACAATATTGTTGATAATGAAGAAAATAAAAGGTCTATTTTAAGTTCTTAATATGCAGGACATGCATGATGACTCATTACACAGAGAAAATTATTACTGTCCATTAAAGAATTATCTGTCACACAAATGGAAAAGTTGATTAGTCCCCATCAAAGTATCTGATTTCTAAAATTATGAAATTAATGAATGTATGAAATATTTAATTTCACACATAAATATCTGTGAAGAGGAATTAATTGTTTTATACAATAAAAGTCATTTGTTTTACATGCAGTCTCTACTATTAAATCTGAAATCATCATATACTTCTGATAGAATTCATTCACGTCAATTTAAATAGTTCAATTGATTTATGAAAACTTATTTTAATGGGAAAATCTTACAAGACACATGAATATATTACTATTAAAATGATTTTTTTTTCATTTTAGAAAATCTTGCATAGAAAGAAATAAATTATCTTAAGATTTTGTAGAAATATATAAACAAACAATGACACATCCTATCTAGGTTTAGCTCTGTTAAAAGGCTAATAAAATTATAGAAAACTTATAAAATAAATTTACTTAACCTTAGATATTTTCTTGGTAGCAAATCATTGTATGTAATTTAAAAGAAACAAGAATTCCGTTGTTTTAGTTTCTAACTACAGTAAGTGTAGTTGGTTCTTAATATTATGTATCATCATAAAGTTAATGTTTAAATATATTACATGGAATTTTGAGGTGAGGTTTCTATCGCATAGCGTTGTACATGTGATAGCTGTACATTATCATAGTCAATATGCTAGAAATATTATAATATTCTAATCCGTGAAAACATTAGCTTCTGCTTTTACAAATTACCACTAATTCAATGCTCTGCAAAATAATAATAAAATCTCATAGAAGTGATCTGAGGCCTCAAAGGCAAATGGCTTGAGGTTTGATCACATATGCATATATAGATATATACATGCACTGTAGAATCATATAACCATGTACATATAATAGATGTACAAATATATAATAAGAATAATATTATATAGAAGACATCATGATAATTTTCTTAATATTTCAAGGTCAACTTACTCACATGGGTAGGTGACTCTCTTGGTATCATTTTGGAATCACTGGCTCTTTTTCATGTCTTATTCATTAAAACAGATTAAGAGATTCTTCTGTCTATTGACAAAGATGCAGCTTTTACTCTACCTCATCCCATTTCATGATATTATCTTTTGAAAATAATTAATTTCTATGTTTTAACTAGGAATAGCTATAAAAAGTTGAAATCTATGAATCATTACAGATTATCAGTAGTATGGTATATATATATATATATATATATATATATATATATATATATATATATATATATACACAAATATACTAACAAATTATTAATAGTCTTATGCAAAGTCAGAATCATAAAAGTTTCCCATAATTGGAAGAATTTGACAAGCTTGGTGAGAGTTAAACTTGAAAATCTGACTATAACCATTGCAATAATTATAAGCCGTTTCTCAGTTAATAAACTATTATTGGTCACTGTTCTCAGTAATATCAGATAGAGGTCAAATCAGCCATTAGATGAATTCTGTACACAAAATGTTAAAGATATAATATATTCAAAGTGTGTTTCTACATGGAATGAGATAGGGAAATAAAACTTTTCAACAAATATTGTGACACTTACTTTTGGGACACTTTTTGGGATATTATCTGTATTATTTGTATATTTTTGTCTTTCATAAATTATAACTCTGAAGAACACACATCAGATGATAAGTAAAAGGAAATGGTGTTGTTCCCCAGGGCTATTTTAGTGTAGTATTGCTCCCATGACTTGCCAGACAAAAAGGAAATAATACAACTTATAGTAAAAACATATGTACTGAAATTTTATAATACTCAAGAAGAGCTAAAATGATGAAATTATACATTTTTAAGCTTTAAATAGATTTGATTGTTACATGGGGGCCCTCATTAAACAGAGACAATATTTATTGGCCAGTTCTTACAAAGGTGACATCAGGAAGTTATGATTATAACAGAGGAGACTGGAATTGAACAGTATAATTCCAGTGAAGGTACCAGGAATGTGGGATACCTGTTGATCACCAAGGGCAGGCAAGAACGCTCAGGCCACTGGATAAGGGAAGGACAGACATTTTAATTCCTGCTTCTTGTAGCTTTTCAGGTATGAGCACCCAGCCAGCAGGCAGGAAGGAAAATGTAGAGACAGTAGGCAGCTAGAGGCCAAGGTTAAGAAGTCAAGATAAAAAATGAGTAATTTTAATTATCTTCTTGTAAAATTAATAAAAGAAAAATGTTTATGATTCATATTTAAACCTTTGGAATATGAAAATTTTCATTTATGTTTTATTTTTGTCTAAAATGGTCAAATCTGATGAAAACATCAAAAGGAAATCTTCAGATTGGAGGACCCTTCTGTCAGTAAAGGATACAATATTGATAAGCAAATTCATCTAAAAGTGCCAGGGCTATCTATACACCCTTGAAATTCTAGCACTGGGGAGACAGAAATAGGCAATTTTTTGTTTGTACTGCCCACCCAGGTTAGCTCATTTCACATGTTCCACACCTGTTGGAGACACTGCCTAAAACAACAATAACAAATAGTGAAAGGTACCTATGGAATGCAGACATCATGACACATACACACAGAGACACATAGACACCTACACACACAACACTCTCACACACATTTCTAATGAGCAATTGCTTACGAATGCAAAATATTTAAAATTTGGATTGTATTAAATTAGAGACCATCTACTTTTCATTTAATTGATGAATTTTAAAATGTTGCTTTTTGATACTTCTTAATCCCAAACAACAGAACTGCACAAAAAGATTGTAAACACAGAACTGTGTCTACTTAAAACAAATATCGCAAGTGTGCATTGTACATTCACTGTAAAGATAATAAAAAATTGTTTTATTAAAAAAAGATTGATTGATTTAACTTTGGGCAATATATTGACAGATAGCATGTGTGCTCTGAGAGAAAATTACTTTTTGTTTTCCATGAATGTTGAATAAAGCACTGGAGAGTGATGTCTGAAATACTCAAATGAATGTGAATGAAGTATAACTTGGTGGGAGTTAAAATGCTCAGAGCT
Organism: Cricetomys ansorgei; assembly: GCA_026225945.1. Lineage (NCBI taxonomy): Eukaryota > Metazoa > Chordata > Mammalia > Rodentia > Nesomyidae > Cricetomys > Cricetomys ansorgei. The sequence goes on from JAMJFZ010000039.1 coordinate 3,999,461, forward strand.
AAAGGGGAAAATGAAATAACTCATGTTTGAAAATTCAGATTTGTCCTCAGAACAAAGCAGGACTCTAAGGGTTATCACTCTAACAGGGCATATCAAGATGGAACAAGTTCAGGCTGGAGCCCCTACATCAAGGCTGGACAAGGGATCTCAGCAAGATCCCTTGGTACCAAGGGCAGGTAACACCCCCCACACACCATAACACACACACACACACACACACACACACACACACACACACACACATGCACATTCCGACTCTTAGGAGTTCTGCAAAAACACCAAGCCAGATAACAATAAGATATATGGTAAGCCTGGGAGACCAGCTCTTTTCTGAGGAAAAGAGGGGTTTGGGAGAGAGAAAGGAGATCGGGAGAGCTAGGACGAGAGGAAAAAGTGGAGGATGGGGTCAGGATGTATTAAGCAAGAAAGGATAAATTTAATAAAAATAAACAAATAAAATAAATTAATTAATTAAATAAAAATTAAATAGCAAAATTATTTTTAGGGGACAAAAAGCCTAATCATGGGAAAAAAATCTTTCATATGAGAAACCTGAATTTTTTTCAGAAAAAAAAATGCAATGAAGTCCAATAGCTCAGAACTTCCCAGCCCAAAGTTGACTTATGGGAGGGATGCGGATGCTTTTTGGTTTGCATTTTCCCTTTGTTTTATCTCCTGTTTGGTATATGAGAGTCTAGACAGGAGTTCCATTTGTCCATGGAATTTCCTGAAATTTGCTGTCCACATGCTCAAGCTGGGCTGTGTGTTGTAGCCAATGTAGGAACAAGGCTAAGTGCTTCCAAATACATTGTCACATTTAGTCTCACTTAATATTTCTTTAATTGATGTTCTCTAGAGAGCATATCAGCATGATACATATGGCTATGGCTTGGAAATATTCTTAGCTAAATTTCCAAGTTTGTCACATACAATTTCCAGTATCCATCCAGCAGAAGAATAGAATCAGTCAAGTTCTTTGCCACTGTATAATAAGACTCACCTTTACTCTAGTGTCTATCTGAGACCTTTTAGAAGTTCTTTTAATTTTCTCAGGTCTTGCAAAGTTTTGACTGTTATAGTGGTTTTGTACTACTATAGGAACCTTTTCTGAGGAACTTTCTGAGCCCACATATTACTCTTATTTTTTAAAATTTTTCCTTTTATATTTTGAGGTGACAATGTAATTATGTAGTTTCCTTCCTCTGTTTTGGTGGGGAGGTGGAAAATCTCAGGTTGGCAGTGGAAATACAAATCTGTAGTTTAGTGAAGAAAGACAAAGGAAAAAAATATAAAATTGAGTGGGTGGGTAGGAGATCTTGGAGGAGTTGGGAGAGAAGAAATCATCAAAATATATTACATGAAAAAATTTTAATTAGAAAAAATCCTAATTCTTCTGATTGAACTGTTGTGATGCTGTAAGCATGGTTTCTCAACATCATGAGCAAACCTCTCTCTCTGTATTCTAAGTCTGATCATACTGTTACCTCTATGCCATGCCCCTCAGGTATAAAACACCAGCTCTGACCACTCCACTAAAGAACAGACTTGAACTTCCACTGCCAGCCTGACATTGCCCACTTCTCCTCCATAATCACTGCCACCACCTCACCATCACATATCAATTCAACATGCATAACTATTCAACATTCTTGTGAAAAATAAACAAAATCTTAATGCAGATGCAGATTCAGGTTCAATGATCAATAATTTTTTGGCTAATTCAATACCCCATAGAGGAATAAGCCTGTGTGAAAGCTAGGATGGGTCTATATTCCTGAGGTCTACATTCAGAAGCCTGAGTGGTACTGATACCATGTAGAAAGAATGTTAATAACATTGGCACACACCTTTAATCCCAGGAAAGCAGGGATGGAAAACATCTTTAATCCCAGTATTCATAAAGTAGTGGTAGTGCACACCTTTAATCTCTAAGAAAAACAGAATGTGGAAGCAGACACAGGAAGCAGAACTCAGAAGGAGTTAGTGTGACACAGGAAGTGTAATCTGAGATTAGTCAGAGTAAATGCCAGACAAAGTGACTAATCAGAGGAAGAGTTAGAAGACTGAGTCACATGAGGATACACTCAACTCTTAAAAGAGAAAGATAGACTCTCAACTCAGAGTTAACCAGTCAGTCAATTACAGCAGTCAGTTACAGCAGAGTCAGTTACTGAGGCAGAGGCACAGAAGCAGTCTGAAGAGTCTTGGGTGGCTCTGTCAGGAGTAGGGGCTTAAATGTTTTAGATTATAGGGAGGCTGATGACTTAAGAGAAAATTTTATGGAAGCAGAAACGTCCCAGGGCTCCAGGACTAGAACCTGTGATATAATTAAGCAAAGAATAAAAAACCTTTGCCACAAATCAACACCTACATCTGGTGAATCTATACAGATATTGATTTAGGGCAAAGAATGGCTTATTGTTCGTCTAATTAAATCACAGGTTCTATGTCCTCAAGCCCTAGAGCTTTTCAGCCTCCATTCAATCTAGTCTTAAGCCTCTGAGACACTTACTGGCTGAACCATACTTTTCACTCTGAGCTGTACTGAACTCAAACTCTCATTCATGCTGACAGTTCATACTGACCTTCTTAGCCAGATTACTGTTTCTGACAGAGCTCTTCTGACTCTAGCTTATTCTAGCTGATTCTCTGTCTGCCTTAGACTGAACTGCTCCGTTTAGCTTCAAGCTGACTCACTCTTGCCACCTGATATTAACTTCTGCTGTTGAACTGCCTCTGTGTCTCTCTGCTTCTCTGCCTTATCCTCAGTTAGTCTGCTTCATTGTCTGTGGGTCTTGTCCCTGTCTGCTTGCTCCAGACTGCTCACCACATACTGCCTGCCATAACTGATTCTTTTGTAACTGACAGCTGTAACTGACTGACTAACTCTGAGCTGAGAGTTTGCCCTTCTCTCCTAAGAGTTTGACATACACTCACTCTGAATCACTCTGCTAACTCTGAAACTAGGTCAAAGATATACCCCAACCACAATGATGAATGATGATGCAAGATTCTGAATTCTTAGAGAAATAGGTATTACTAAAGAAGGATAAACCCTCAATAATAAGGAGGTTCATCAGTGCCAAATATGTAAACAATAGCAAATGTCCATCATAGTGACCAAATGGAGCCCTGGACCCTACCCACCTTCAGAACAGCTCTCCTCCCAGGAGTCATCTCTGATTCTTACTTGTGTTGTTCTTCACTTCTTACATGTCATTAAACTTCTGTTTCTGAAACACTCATAAAAAATATCTCTTATCTCTGTTTAAGCCATTAGTACCTCATACTATAACTGCCTCTAAGACAATACTTCTAGTCCCATTCTGCTCCCACCTCAGCCTAGTCTTCATAGAGAATATTGGGATCCATTGATTCTCTGGCTTAAGCTCTCCTATTTCTGATTCTGGTGAATATGGTATTTCATATTCATTTCATTTATCTCACTCAGTCACTCCTTACAACATACCACTAAATCTTGTTTGTTAAGCTTCAGCCACAATGATACACCAGAGTTGACTCCGATTCTTTGACACAACAGGGTATTACAATAGCAAAACACTTGCTCTTATTTTCCCAGCCCATGGATCTTCCTACAGTTCCTTCCTTTTAGGTCTTAGACCAAACATTTCCTTTTCTGCAAAGCCCTGATCTAAAGTATCTCCGGGATATTTATCATCATGTAGCATTGTCTCTTTTCTGCTCACTGGTTATCTATCACTGTTGGTTTATGAGTGTTGTGTAATCATATTTCCCAAAAGTGAAACATTTCTGTCGACCAGGAAGCTCTTTAGGCAGGGATTTAACAGTTTCAAAGTAGCTTCAGAAAATTTCTGCTACTAACCAGATTCCCTGGCCTCTCTGTCAGAGTAAGCAATAAAATCTGAGGGCCCCTCTCAGACAAATGGAGCCAAGATTCCAGGAAGAATCTTAAGACAAACTAAGCTGGAAAAAAGACTCTGAGAAAGAACCAGCTGCCTGGAAGAAGGAGGAACTAATACCATTCAAGTTGCCTGAAAGGGGCTCAGAACAATTGAGGCACCTGTAAAGGAAAATCTCTAACCTGTTGAGCTGCCTGCAGTAACTCCTCATCCATATTCCTATAAATAACTCCAATAAAACTTATTGGTTCACCAAAAAATACAATAGAAAGAAAATTCAGATGTGTCATCTTTTAGCATACACTTGATTTTGAAAAATGACATTCAAAAGGCTAATATATTTACACATAATAATATAATAACACATATTCACATAACAAATGTTTCCCCCCACCTCTCTCTCTCTCTCTCTCTCTCTCTCTATATATATATATATATATATATATATATATATATATATATATCCTTATATATAATAAGCATTATAAATGTAGTAAGAGAAAATAATGCTTATTGTAAGAATATGGGAGATCAATTAAATGTGACCAGGTTTCAGAGTTCAGAAATTGTTTGCACCAGTGTAGTTTGTTGCACATGAAACATGAGTGTATCCCCAAATTTCAAGTTTATTTTTTATTACTGGCTTGAATCATTTATATTATTGGACTGCAATTTGCATGTCAACTTTTATTTGCAACTATTTATATGCAGCTTAACTTTTATTAAGTTAAATAATCTATAGGTTCTTTAAAGGAAAATGAGTAAAAACAGAGGAAACTGGAAAAGGAATTCATTCATCTCAGTAAATTTTGTCAAACTTAACTAATTAAATAACATTCTCCTTTCTTGTTTGTTTCATGGAGAAATGTTATTCTAATAAATTATTCAAAGTCAATGTTCCGTGATAAAAAAAAAAATGATTAGATGTGATAGAACCAACACTACAGGACTATATTACAATCAAAATATGAGTATCCCCTAAAGTAACAGAATGAGTTCCAAAACAACTGGTGAAAATTATTGTGTTACAATATACATAGTTGTTTTAGTGTAGGGCTCAATAGTGTGAGTGTGTGTGTGTTTTTGATTTCAAAGTGATATTCATTATATTATCTAATAAAAGGAGGCTAGATTTTCAATGAAATACACATTTCACAAACTCCAATGACAAAGCAGAACAGTGATTTTTGCTTATTTTAAACTTTTTAATGATCATCTCCCCCAGTGTTTTTCAAAACAGCTGTTTCTCCATGAGACTAAAGCTCATGCCAAGTTAAAATGCTAATGCTGAGCCATGTGCTCAAGCATTAAGTATCTCCAGTTTCCAAGCTGAAAGATTTTGGCAGCTCTTACTCTCTGAATATACTTATACAGGAGAAGACTTAGACTCCTGGAGAAAAGAAAGGGAATCACCCAGTGATAGCTATAAGCAGCCAGCAACACAGGGATCTTGTCAATAATCTGAAATTAGTGAATCTTGATTGTCACAGTTAACTGAAGCCGAAGGTTTTACATAATGAAATTAGATCATAGAATGGGACATATATAAAAGGATAACTTTGAATGTCCACAGTATGGAGATGAGGAAAGTGATGATACAAAAACAAGAAACAGGTGTTTAGATATGTTCAACTTTCTTCACTGGAAAACTATGTGAAATCAATGATTTTTCTTTTTAAATGTTTGAGTTTATATAACATTTTTGCAAGTTGTACTAAAATTTGTATATATATGTCAAAGAGTTTTAGATATTTGAAATTTTATTCATTGACAGATATTTGTGCATGCGTAAAATTTTAGGGCCAACATAAACTCTACATTTATGGAATGATTTTATTATGCAAAATATTTTAATATTTTCTAATTAGAATTGCACTTGAGCTCCTGGCTCTAAATATCTTAAATTTACCATAAACTGATAGATTTCTCATTTTGTGAGATTCTTAAAATATACTGTGTGATATATTTACATATGATATGCTGTATATTATTTCATTAAGATACTATATAGTCACTATATATGTGCAATCTTGTATGAACATGTATTTTGTTCAGTAGGATAAATACTACAAATGGAATTATTCCATAATGTAGAGAAAAGAACAAAAACAAAAAAAAAGGGATAATCTTAAGAATGAAAACTAAGTGTAAAGACGAAAAAGTCAGTGAAAATCTGAGAAAAACAGAAGGTAAAAGTATTTGAAGTGAATATTCTGGAGTAAGAATGGAGTGGATACATCTACAAAACAAGCCCACACCTGAGTTTCAGGGAACATTGTGGTATAGATGGCATAAAGTTTTTAATAGCTACAAGATTAGGGAGTTTGCTCTAAGATTGTGTCTGCTAGTAATTTCAGAAGCTACACACGTGCAGTCTCACCAACATAACTGTCCATATTTGAGCTGAACAAAGACAAGAACAATAGATATGCTAGAGTGGAAGGGTGAAATACCAGTGAGTCTCAACCCTACACAAAGAATTATGGTTAACTAAAACATGCTAAGAGCAGAAGAAATAGTCCCCCAGGGAATAGCACACCATTCATTTATCAAAAACCAAATGGTCATTCATGAAAACATTCTCATTAGTAACTTTGTGTGGACAGAGCAGGTAATATATATACATACAATAACAATTAATGAAAAAGTAAGAATAAATTTGAAAGAAAGCAAGGAGGAGTTTGGATGAAGTAATAAGAAGAGGTATATGTCATCATAAATGCAAAAGAGAAAAAACAGTTTCAAAAGTGAATAAAATGTAGGCTATTTAAAATGTTATAGTATAATCTCTAATGCATAAAAAGTTCTCAAAAAGTATTTTACTGACACATAGTAGGTACACAACCTTAATATCTACAAAGTATCGTCCAACAAATGATTTCCTAAACTCTCACCAACTTAAAAATATGTTTTTGAAAGAACTGGGGACATAATGTCCTGATGTGTCAATGTTCAATCACTTTTAATTAATTTTAAGTGACTCCTGGCAAATAGATAACTGCTGGCAATGGTAGCATTTTCTAAGAAGACAGTGATAAAGTCGAGGCTTCTTAATTCTATGACATCTGGTATTAACCTTTGTGAAATTCACAAGGACTCTGATTTACATTATTTATTTTGGAATATATCATAGTAATTCTTTGCTCACAAATAAAATTTGCTATTCTATTTGAGGCTTTATCTCATTTTTTTAGGTTATAGTTCAGCAGAATTCTAAGTTTTGTACATGTTACCTATATTTCTATCTAGAACATGAAAGCACTAAGGGTCATGGTAGAATTTTATCTCATAATTAAATAGCACATATGAAATCAGAATAACCTTTGTTGATATGGATTCTCATTTTATAAAAGGAGAGTCTTTTGTTACAGTTACACTTTTCACAAACTTTCACTGAGGTTTTTATAGCTTTGAGAAACTTACCCACTGTACTGTTAGGATCAGCTACTGAATATCCTATAGGCCTGTGAATGGGACCCAAATGTAGATCCTTGTGCACAAGACTCATTTGAGAAGGCTGTTTCACTATTAACATTTGCATGATAAATTTATGGACTCTAGCTTTACAGCTTGATTGAACACATTGCATTTTGCTAAGAACAGCACGTCAGCTAGCACAGTCAGCATCATATACATCTGGGAAATATGCAACTGTTAAAATTGTGCCATGGGTTTGAAAGCAAGAAAATCTTTGTCTGCTGTCAGTTAGAGGTTTCCTGACATATCTAAGGTTGACCAATGAAAAATATTAATATTCAATACGATCTTTTGTATAAACACTTCATTCTTTTATTATTGTAATAGTCAAGGGAGAGTTTAAAGGAAAGCACATAAATATGGAAACATACAAGAAATAAAGAAATTTTATTTAAAAACCAGTCAGGTTTTGCAGCTGAATGTTTGGTCTTTTCCACATGACAATGGTACACTTCATAAAGATTATTATTTATGTCCCTTGTCATCTGCAATGAAGTTGAGGTTTTCCTCAAGAATACATGAATAAAATATTTGGAATAAATGAGTCACCTTAGTTTATGTCTGAGAAGTTTGAATGTTTATGAACAGGTAACTTCTATTTGAAAATTAAATTACTTCATTATTCATTTAATTTTGATATAATAATTGTTTCTAAATATTTAAAAATGATTATATGGACTATTGTTTTCAGTTTTGCATGGAAATGAGTTTTTTAATCTAAGCCCAATTGTCACCATGACTGAAAATTGTAAAAAAGAACTTATTAAAACAAATAGAAAAAAAAATTATGTGATACAGCTAACACTCAAGTGTTTCTTGTCTTTTAGGGAAATGCATCAGCTCTCCTATTAAGGAATAGAAAATATTGTCTTCCTACTAAACTGAGTAATTAATTTTGAATACCTATTTATAGTATTGATGTTACTGTTATGACACTAATGACTTTATTGCTAGAAACTTGAGTGTGCCCTCCGTAGGGAGTCATTTCACTTATGTTCCTTAACATCAATGACTAAGCCTAGTGTTTTAAAGGCAGTGGGATTTATTCGTAGGATAGCATTCAGAAGGTGGGAAGACAGAGATGTAGAAAGCCTGAGAGAGGTAATGTAATGAGTGATGATACAGAATTTAAGTTAGCATGTGTGGTACCATCTATATAGAGTCAAGTCATAACAGAGTTAAACATGCTTTTTAGTTAAAGACATTTATTCTATTAAATTAGATTTGAATACTTTATTTTAGTTTATTTAGAAAAATTGTATATTGTTTGAGGTATTGCTTTGCTACCATAGTAGCAAGGCTTCACCATTTACTTGATCTGTACTGTCCAATGTTTTAAACAACTACACAATTGGCAAGTATGTATCACCAGTGTGTTTATGTATATTCTTGATAAGTAATTCATTTACAAAAAGCTAAGTTGGCAAATGATTGTATTTTTCTCAAGCGGGGACCTATGAAAATACCTTCACTGAAGATTCTTAAACAACAAATATTGTGAGTAAAGAGGCTATATGTCTGTGCTATTTTCTAAATTAGATTGTAGGCATGTCAGAATTGTTCTGAAAAAAAAGCAAGATAATCAAAACAATAGGTAGTTAAATTGAGTCAAATCAGCATAAATATTTAGAAAAATTCACAGCTGGCATAATTTCTGAAGGCAACAAGAATAGATGTGCCAGGTATCCAAATAATGAACTGGATGCAAACAAGATGCAGAACCTGCAGATTTGGCCCAGAACTGGACTTTGATTTTCTTCCCAGGACACATATCTGTGATAGCCTTGTTATCTCCACCCTAAATACTATCTATATATTAAGTAAAATGAACAGCCAAGCCAGCACTAGAGACTTGCTGTATGATTTCTGACTCCTTAAAAGGAGGGTAGTGTGTAATATTAACCTTACAGTATATGATCTTTCAAACTCTTCACTTTGGAGTAACTCATTAGGGGTCCTTTTCATGCTGTTAGAAAAGGAACCCTTTTTTAAAGTCTTGAAGAAACCAGGAACAAAGAGAAAAGAAACTTGTCTTATTAGGAGAGTAAGTCTTCAAAGATCACATAGACTCTCAGTCAATATGCTGAGGTAGCCGGTTATATAAGTGTTTGAAAGAATAACTCATAATAACAAAACTATTTTAGGGGAATGCTATTGTATACAATCTTGAAATGCTACACATCCTACTTTTTTTGACCAGAAGGATTATTATTGGCTGTATTTGGAAGTGCCTACTGCATTTAGCAGGCTTAAGTACATAAGTACCATATGCCATATCTGGAATTTAAATCCCAAAACTTGGTTTCAGCGTCCAGTGTTAAAACTTTTATGTGCTTCTGTCCAACTTTCACTTATTTCTTATTGAATATCAATACTGTGCTCAATATTTCATATTTATAAACAGGTTAAATCATTATAGAGTCTGGAAAAAGCATAGATTACTATTTTTGCAGCTGTACAAACTCTTGAAGTCAGAGAGATACTATGATTGCAATAGGGATGGATTACTAGCCCATGGCCAGGAGATCTTGGACATGTCCAGCCTCTTGTGACAAGGAATGTAAGTCAAAAGAGACCATCTCCAGTGCAGTTATTGTATTGGCTTTTACAAGGATGGCAGAAGTAAGAACTTATTATTTGAGAAACTAAACTAAAATTTATTCAAAAAACATAAATACATCTTTGAAAGTGAAAATTGAAATCAAGTCATATAGTTCATAACTACCAAGACTGCTAATCTTTGCAATAATAATGATAAAAACATTTAGAGAAATAGTTAAACATGAATAGTCAGCAAAATTTGCACAATAACTTTATTGATTAAAAATAGATAACAAAATATTTTGCTACCACTCTTGCTTTTGTATTGTTTGCTCTTTTATTTAAGACAAGGTCTCAGTATATAGCCCATGCTGGCCTGGAAGGCATGTGCTAGCACACCTAGCCTCCCTATTTACATTTAAACAATGAAACCAGAGTTCAGAAACCAAAAGCTTACAAAAATTCTAGGTAGGTATGGCAGTTCTTTTGTAATTCCAGCTTTAGAAAGGAACAGAGAATGCCCAGACCAAGCTGTTAATAAAGCCAGTTGTGTCAGTGAGCTCTCGAGTGATTTAGAGAGTAAGTTAGAGTCTGATGAAATAAGAATCCTAACATGAAGCTTGGTCTTTCATGTGAATGCATATAGAAGTGCACAATACTTATTAACAAATAGAAATACACACCACACACACACACACACACACACACACACACACATATACACATGAAAAGAAAGAAAATAAAAATTATAGCCAAACTAAACCATTTTTAATTATACCTGAGAAATATTTTTAGTTTAGCAAGCACCTAATAGTAACATGCTGTGATCAACATTTTGAGAAGTTATAATGTGGATAGACAGATAACCATTTGACAAAAGAATGAGAGAGAAGCAGATGTCTAAAATTAAGTCATTAGCTGGGCAGTGATGGCTCAACATCTTTATCCCAGCACTAGGGAGGCAGAGGAGGTGGATCTCTGTGAGTTTGAGGCCAGCCTCGTCTACAGCCAGAGTTACAACAAAAAAGCCAAAAAACAAATAAAAAACTTTAAAAAATTAAAAAATCGAATTAAATTAAGTCCCAAGAGCATTGGTGAAAGCCTATAAGTTTCAGGTGCCTATTTGACCTCAATGACCAACAACTTCACAAAAGGTAACTCATCTGCCTCCATGGTACAGATGTAGTACACACCACTGGGTAGTTGGTCACCATTGCCCTATAATAGGGTAACTCGTTTAAACAGTATTTGTAACTATGTATGCAAAAATTTTAGGATGCTTCTACAATACTGGATTTACATATCACCTTTCAAAATGTCTTTGGTTTTATTTATGCCTCCTCTTATTTCTCCCTCTATTCTGCCCATAAAAGTCTATCTTCATTTAACCCTTCCTGTTCCGTTATTCCAATTTAATAATTAATTGTGTTATTTCTTTCTGTGTTATTTCTTTCTACTCTTGTTCTGTCTCCCATGGCCCCTTACCAATTTCTTGACATCTGTGAATATTTCAAATGAAAAATATATATGTGAGGACTCAAAGTTAATATCAACAAATGACATGCAATAATTGTCCTTTTTTTTTTTGGTCTCAGTTAACTTACTCCTAATGATTGTTTCTAACAAAGCCCATTTAACTTTGAATTTAATAATTTTATTTTTCTTATGCACTGAATAGTATGTCATAGGATATAGACTCTTTGGGTACAAGCCAAAGTTAATATAGCAGTTTCATTTGTAACATACATTTCTAATTTTTCAAGCAATTACCACTGTTCTTGGATACATGTAGAACTTGCCAGTAGGAACCTATTGATGACAACTATTTGAGTCACAGAAGACAGAGAAATCAAGCTGTTACTTATCTGGAAACTTTATCTCTTATGGCTAGCATTCACATTGTTAGAATGTGCTAGGCATACCATTGGAATAGAAAAGTAATACACAATAGTCTCCTGTGAGCCCTGTGAGCAAACATATTGACAAGCCTGAGAAGTCTCACCTACTAGTGCAAAGAATGGCATGAATGTCATGGGAAAAAATAATAACTTTTTGATTGAATATAATGCCCACTGAACAAGTTGAAATCCATTCCCGGCACTGTCATTGGGGCCGCAAACCCATAGCGAGACAGGTTAAAGGCCTGTAGGAGAACTTACTACTATCATTCTGCTAAATGAACATAGTGTTAAATTGACTCCTAATGATTCAGTGTTATACCCATATATAGTACATCTCTCAGCCTTCATCAGAGAAACTTCTATTTGGAATAGATGGCAATTGACACAGAGATCCACAAGTGGTCAAGGTTCAGAAAGTAAAACAATTTCTAGAATTCTCCTTTCTAAATTGGGTACCCACATCAAACATCCTTCTCTTAATGCTCAGGGGTCATTGTGGAAGTAGAGGCAAAAAGGCTGTAAGAAACAGAGATGGAGGATAACACAAGAAGACTATGCATCTGTTGTTTTTGTTTTTGACACAGCAGGGCAGATGCACATATGAATTCTCAGCATACAAATCAGCATGCACAGGACATGTGCAAGTTCCAACAAGCCAATCCAAGCACAGAGATGTGGGGCTGTCTCCCAGCTAAGTGGATTGAGGGCACTTAAGACCCTAAGCTCTTATTCTGAAGAGCTGGCAGCAATCTGGCCCCTCCCCTCTGCAGCTGACAGGCAAGCAACAACAGGACACTGGCCTCTCCAAGGGTGTGGGATCTGGCACAGTTGTTTATCTGGAGTTAGAACTTAACATTTCCATATAAGGTCTATCTCTCTGGTCCCTAGAAAAATACCTAAGCCCAAGATATAACCCCAATATGCAAGTGGGACTGCCTGTCCTAACCAATGAGGTGATGCTTCTCATGGGATATAGGGACTATTTCTCAGGCTATAAATATGTAAGCCCTTCTGCCCTTGGCTCCAGAAAATCTGATTCATTCTAGTCAGCTCATAGATCTCCAATCTAAGACTGGATGGGTGCATGGTAGAACCATCTCAAGGCATCCCATTGGGAAGCTACTAGGGCTGCTGGCCTATAGGCAGTGAAGCCACTTTGCAGAACTAGGAAGCTGATCCAGGATTTTCTTTTACAACACAGAGAGAGTAGGTGGGCTCAAAGTCTGAATCTAACCTAACCTATAAGTGCTATTAGCTACTGAAAGCTAATGGGAGATGCAGATTCAATTTTCTTTAAAGGGTCAGAACTGTGTTGATCTTGCTAAAATGGAAGACTGTGCTTCTAGGATATATGGTAAGCTCCAATTGTACATGAAAAAAAAAAAAGAGGATAAAAGGTTGAGTAGAAAAGCAGTATGGGATAATCTGGGATGAGTTGGGAGGCCTTGTGTATAATAAAATTACTATTACTTAATTATCAAATAACTCAGAAAGTGAAAAAAAATAATTTCCATCAAAGTTAGTTTGTTTTTTATCTATTGTCTATCTTTTCATTGTAAAAACTGAGTTTATATTTGTTTTCCTTCTATGTCTCTGGCCTATCTAATCTTGGGTTCTTGGCCACCTAACCAGTGACACTTATGACTTCCATCTCATGGAGTAGGCCTTAAATCCAATCAGATATTGGTTAATTAACCCCATATGCTTTGTGCCACTATTTCAGAAGTGCATCAAGCAGGCAGGCCACAAAATAAACACGAATGAGAGAGAGGGTTAATGGAGAGATTGAAATTTACATCCTTGCTTGGTAGGTACAAGATTTGACTGCAAATTTTATTATTCCCTCATTAAAGATTTTCCTTTTACACCAATGTTATTGAAACTTAATATTAATTCATTTAGTTAAACTTTTCACACAAATAATACAATTTTTTTATCATTCATCATAAAGACTACTTAGGCTTTGAATATTCTGAGACTTTAGAATGGGCTAGAAGGTTTGCTGTAGCAGTTTCTGGTTTGAGGTTGTAAGAGACTGACATCTTCTATTTTGTTTTTTTATTATTATTTTATTTATTTATTTGTTATTATTATTTATTACATTATTTCTCTTAGAACATTTGCTTTTATGACCCAGCACTCATATATGGATGGATGGTACGTATTATTCTTCAGATATATCCATGGCTGTGATACCAGAGTGTATCCTTCTTCAGTCACAGAAGTAAGCCATTATGGAAATAAAACTTCCAGCCCTGTCTCCATGTCCTCAGGTGACTCTTTGACATAGAGACAAAGCTACCTATTAAGCCATCCTCAAAATGAGAAATTATGACTAATATATTTCTGTATTATACCACTAAATGTTAATATAATAATTAATGAAGCAGGAATATTTAATAAAAACAAGTATTCATGTAGTCAGAGAAAGTGCCATGCTCATATTTAGTCTGTCTTGGAAAGTATATTGGAAGAAGAAAGGGAGAAAGATCAAAAGGCATAGAGGAAGAGAGGAAAGGAGGGATTGAGGGATAGAAAGGACAAGAGAGCAGTTTCCATTTTTGTGTGATACCCACTCACTTTTATGATTTTAGTGCTCAGTCCTATTTGTATCCCTGACGATATCCCTCTTTCCTTGAGAGCAGTCCATATGATCATGAGTTCTCTTAAATGTGGGGCAAATATGGCTGAACTTTCTGTCCCTAAGGAATGGACTGAGCCATGATTTTTTCTATTTTTCTTTGTTTTTTGTTCTTTGCTCTCTTCTTTTCTCTCCTCTCTTTGTATTTCTTTTTATACAAAATTGATATATTTTTGTTATTGTTTGTTTCTTGTTTTGTTTTTGTTTTTTGTATTTTCAAGTCTCTGCTGCAACTCTGGCTGTCCTGGAACTCACTCTGTAGACCAGGCTGGCTTTGAACTTAAAGAGATCCACCTGCCTCTGCCTCCCAAGTGCTGAAATTAAGGATGTGCACCACTACTGCCTAGCTTGTATTTTAAATCATAATAATCTATATGATTTTTCTGGTTTACTTTTTAATAAATATGGTCATGGATACATATTATCATTTACAGTTTGAATCTCCTTAATGTAAGTTTGATAACTTCAAATGCCATTTATTGTCCTTGTGTCATTTATTTAACCTTTCACTAAATAAGTTATTAATTAAATAAATTCATATATATTTTAGAGAAATTGACAAATTAAAATTATATGTTATTGACAAAAGATTGTCTTAAAAATTAGGATTTTGTTTATTTTTATTTTTTATATTTAAATATAATTACATTATTTCCCATTTATCTTTCCTTTTCCCAAAGACAAGTTTCTAATGCTGAACATTGGGGGTACAATTGATGGGACCTGCTAGGAACAGGACTTCTAAAAGGCAAATATGTCTGAAAGGTTATGGTGTGAGGCGATATTTGGTGACTGTATGTGAGGTCTCTGGACTAAACAGAGTGCACGATTCTTAAAATTGAAGATGTTTATGCCCAAGATGAAACTGAATTCCAATCAGTCAAGATGTGTGCTAACATACGTAAAGCAAGAAACAACACAGTCATTCCTGAAAGCCAAGCAAACAAATTCAGAATAAGCTGGGGAAAGATAACTTGAGCCCATGGAAACAGTGGCATGATTCATGCCAATTTCCAAAGCAACCTTCCTGCAAAGGCCACTGGAAGCAGAATTCAGATGATGGTGTGTATAATTAGCCTACTGTGTGGGCTCAACCAGGAAGACAAAGAGGAACATTTCATACATGTAAACTCTGCCAGATCACAGCAGAGGGAACCACTGTCATGTCCATTGTCTAACTCAACAGTGGAACCTCCAGCATCTGAGCTCAGGTATTTTATTGATACAGAACTCCTAAGGTGCAGATCATAAACAAACATCCCCTACATTAATCCAACACCTGTAGCCAATATAAAATACCAAGTCCTACGCATTCCTTTTCCAACAGTGCACAGAAACAGTGGTTTTACACACAACTAAAAGTAAACTTTCACAATATTTCCCCTTTTCTGTATATATATATATATATATATATATATATATATATATATATATTACTTTACCTTTACAACATAATTTAACAACACACCAGAAAAGCTATCTACAAGAGGAACAATCATGAGGGTTCCTAATGCACAGAACAAAATGAAAACAAACATTTATCTATCAAGCTTTTACAATGCCTTTCAACAGTAGAAAAACATTATCAGTGTCCAATTATCTCGAATTCACTCTCTATTTTTTGGGCTCCTCCAAAAGATCACTTCTCTGGCTCTTCCCTTGGCAGCACACACAGTTTGTTCTCCAGGTTCTGGATGGCTCACCTCTACTGGTGCTGCTGTTCTTGGTGGTCATCCCATGGCACTGGCATCTCAAAAACGGCTGGGGTCCTTTGCTGTAACTGGGGTGCACTTTCACCAATAGCCTCTCCTGGGCTCTTTTCATGTTGCCAAGCCTCAGTTCCTCTTTATGTCCTCTTCAATCTGGGCCTTCAACTTCTACTTAGGTTGAACCTCCACTAATGGCTTCTTCTGGCCTCTTACAGTGCCAAAACTTAGCTGCTCTCCAAAGACCCAAAGAACTGCTCTGCCTTCTAAACCAGTAACACCTGAGTGACTCTTAGAGTACCAAGTTTGACTACCAGCATGAGATCCAAACTTTAACTGTTCTGGAAGACAGTTTTTGTGTGCTGACTGTAAGTAAACACTTTCCAGATTTTAAGATAGAGTCTGGTTTGCTGGGGAAATTACTGGTCACTTTGTCTGCAGGAAGGTTCCCTTTGTGGGTGGAGTTCTCACTACCTTTGCCTGGATTGCTTGTCTTTCTCAAAAAGTAAAACAAACAACAAAAACAAAAACAATACAAAACAAAACTGGTCATTTTAAACTAAGCAGCTTTTTGGCTCCAAGCATCTCTGAGTTCCACAACAACAGGGGTTCCTGGGCCAGTGGGAGGACTCTCCAGTTAAAACATTGGCATTCATTTTCACCACCACTAAGGGGAAACATACAGCCCCTTCCATAGATCTCAAACACAACATCTTGAACTTCACACACATAGAAAGCAGCTATCAGAAAACTAAGTTTGTGAAACAGTATGCTACCGCCAACAGCAGAAGGAAGCATGGGCTTCATATTCAGGAAAAAGAGTTAGAACCTTACTTTTCCTGTTCCAAGATGAAATCTCTTTTCATCATGAATATTCATTCCAAACATTCATCCAAAACATGGTTCTTATATTGGAGCTTCTTTCTTACTTTTTATTAATTTCACAGCCTTTTTTCTTCATAGAAGCTTATTTCCTTTCTTTCTCTCTCTTCCTTCATTATCATTCCTACATTATATATACATTATATATATGTATATATAATGTATATATAATGTGTGTATGTGTGTGTATATGTATATAAAATCTCTGTCCTCTAGGAGCTGTCCTGAATATACTTTACTGGACTCTGTGAGGTCAGGTGCTTCTTTCTTATTCTTCCTCGTCTCCGTTTTGGATGAGTGTGTTTATGGGCCCCACATTGCAGGCACTACTTGTAGTACTACACTGCTGTGTGGGTTCAACCAGGAAAACAAGGAGGCGTACTTCATAAGTGTAAACCCTGTCAGACCACAGTAGAGGGAACCACCATCATGCCCAGCGTCTAACTTGACAATGGAACCTCAACTGTCTGAGCTCAGGTGTTTTATTGATACAGAACTCCTCAGGTGCAAATCATAAGCAATCAAACATCCCCCACATAAATCCAATAACTGCATACAATACAAAATGACAAGACCTATGCACTCCTTTTTTCAAACAGTGCACAGAAACAATGATTTTTACATACAACTTAAAATAAACTCCCACAACAATGGTATACCCTGCTTAGATTTAAACTAGTGAAAAGTACTGAATAATAGTGGATTTTTGCTCCTGAAAAACAAAACTAGAAATATAATTACATTATTTTCCCCTTTTTTATTTCCTTTTCCAACACTTCTCATGCAATATTCCTTCTGACTGTCACTTAAATCAATGCCCTCTGTTTTTTAAGTACTGTTACACATGCACACACATACACACACATATGCATGTGTATCTATACATGCATATTAATGTATGTATATATGTATCAAATCTATTGATACAACTTATTCAGTCAGTATATAGTTACTTGTATGTATATGATTTCAGGACTGGCCTCTTGGTATTGGGAACCAACTGAGGGGCTCTTTCTGTAGTTCTTTGTCTAGAGCTGGGGCTTCATAAACATTGCTTCATTTTATATTAGCATGTCTACTGGTGTTTCTTATTAAGACAGAAATATGTCTAGTACTGGAATCATAGTCTATGACCTCAGAAAAACTGAGGTTATCAATTTTGGAACAGAACTTAACAATAATCTTTTTTTATTAAACAAATGTGATTCTTAAGCCATATTCTAAATATTTAACTCTTACTTACATAAAAAATGTAGCTCTGAGTCACCAACAAATAAAAAATCTCTTTGCAGCAGCTGGAAACATTTAGAGAAAACCACAACTGATCAAAATTCAAAGAACAAGTGAGCAAGAGTTACCCAGAATCAACCAAGCTATTCACAACACAACTGCTGCACCTAAGGCTTAGGGTATATTATGGAACAGGAGTCAGAAAGATTGTGGATCAAGAGAAATGGGCTGTCTTCTGTACAATTGTCTTTTCTAGAAATATCAGGGAAGCTGCACCCAATAATTCCCCCAAAATGTGGCTATCTAAACAAGATCTGATCAATTAGTATGTCAATAGAAATGATTGAAAAACTTTAAAAAGTCTATCAGAAGCTCTCATTATGCACTTAATACTCAATACATATTAACTTTTGATTTTCTAATTATTTTTGTTTAAAATAACATTTTCTATATTCATATAATATTAAAGTAGGACAAAGAAATAATTTGTACCAAGAATATACATTATGTTGTTGTGTCTTACATTAGAGAAAATAAAAAGTATGAATTATTGAATATAGTAATAAATGACAGCATTTATATACAAGTAGTAGCAAAGATTATTTGCTTTTTCACATTCAAGGGACAGAATAAATGATTTGAAATATTCATAAATTCTAGTAGTAAAATGATGTTCTACAAGACATCTTCAAGGGTTTCTTGAAAAGGTTTGTTTATAGTAGACAAATATATCATATGCTCTTATGAATATTCAAAATATCATCAAAAGATCCAGCTCTGAGTTTGTATTATGCAGTTGATTTTGTCATATGGGTTTTCTGGAGCATACTTTTGAGTATACATTTGAGAAAATGCAGGCAGAAGCTTGCTTGTGGAGTGTTTCTGGATTGAGAGGGATGAACAGTTGAGAAATGCATGTTATGGTAGAGAGAGAGAGACAGAGACAGAGACAGAGAGGGAGAGAGAGAGAGAGAAGCTGAGGAGCAGCATGATAATCATGAATGACTAAGATGAGTTTAAGACAAGCTTCAGACTCAGGACAGGCATTCATTATGTCTCAAACTGGTGTATGATAGTTAATCTTGATATTGTAACAGACATATATTCAAGCAAGGGAAGAAAGCTGACTTCCAGAGGTTTATGTATTTGAGGCTAATACCTGGATGAGTGTCACATCTATTTATTGTCTTATCACTTGTATGCCCATAGGTAAAGAAATACTTCTTTGGAAGCCATAGAGAGAAAGTAGGGCACACATGAGAAAGAGGGGGGAGAGAGAGAGAGAGAGAGAGAGAGAGAGAGAGAGACAGAGAGACAGAGAGAGAGAACTGTAACCGCCTGAATACAAAACATTTTCAAGGTATTTGTGAGGATAGCAATCCTTCTAAAGCATGAACTGAAAAAAGTGTCAATGCATATATTTGACAAAACACATACCATAGCTTAGAATCAAAATAGGGGAGAAAAAGCACTATCTGGTTCTTATTTTAATAAGTTGTCTACAAAATGACAAAGAATATAATACAGATCAATAAAGGGTTTTACTTTCCCAATGAGGGTTCCAGTGATGTACTACACTGTAATTAACACTGAAATTCTGGGAACTACTTTATCATTTCCAGGCAACATAGGTACAAAGCTGGGAAGTGAATACTGTGCAAGCTGATTGATTTCTCATGGATCACAACAGGCTGAGGTTCCCTTCATTATGCAAATTAATGAAATTTCAACTATACAAAATGTATACTCTTCACCACTGATTAATTAACCCTTATCTGTGTATCTACTGAAAGCTCAGGATTGGAAATTACTACAGATTTTTAACCTCCCTATGAAAAGTAAAAAAATGAACATTTACAATTTGCTTTATAGTTTTCATTCTAAGATTAGGAGAAACTGTAAGGATTCTCTGAATATTTTGGTATATTGAAGAGTTAATATATAATTTTGGAGTCCTGAAATTTTAGGTGACCTTATGGCTATGTCATTTTAGAATTGGCATAAAATAAAATAGGTATCACTGACTCATTTAAAGTGTAATTATGTGTATCTTATCAAACTGAAATATCAATAACAAAAGGTCCTTTTTCCAAACAAGAGCTTGTCAAGAATCCATAATATATTTAGTAGTTTATTAATAGAAACTTTCTCCATCCATGCAAAGACGAAGTGACTCAAAATGATCATTAATTAAAGACTTGCTTTGCAATGTTCTGTACTGGCAATGTACCTATGGAATTTGCATTCTCCTATAAAACAGCTTTACTGGGAAATAAACTCCTACACAGCTCTGTTTAAACCTTCAAGTAAATTGGATCTCCAAGAAGATGACGTCCAGTGTGAACTCCTGTCAAAACTGCAGTGGCTCAAATCACATACACATATCAAAAGAAAAATTACAAAATGTGCTTATTCAAAGTTATCAAAAATAAAAAATGAATATTAAAAATATTAAGTCGCATATTGAATAGTTTAATTCATTTATATAAGAAATTTAATCAAAGACAAAATATGTATCGAAAATTGCAGAATATGCTACAATTTACTTCAGTGAACTACATGTATTTCTGAAGTTCATAAAAACATGAATCATGTAATCATTCCCCCAGCTCATTCAAGGTCCCATGGATTAAGACTTCTTTCAGGAAGATATATCAAAATCAACACACATAGACACACACAACACATACTACTCTATTAGTACAGAACATCAAACTTATCAGACAGTGATGTTGACAATACTTCAAGTAAATCTAATATTTAACTTTGAGATGTGAAACTGAAAAGAAATGTAAGATTTCTCTCAGCATGTATGGCTGAATTGGGTCACAATGAAAACTACAGCAAAGTAGTCAGGAAACAGAACCTTGGGCTGTTGTTTTATCTTTCCATCCTGTTGCTGTCACACAATACCAATTTTAAGACAAGTTCAAGAAAAATAAAAATACTGAGGGGATTGTTTCTATCATTCATCCTAAAGGGAACTATACCATTGACAATCATTTGCTATTTGAAGGAAACTCTGAGCAACATTGCCTAGGGTTGCTTTCATTTGATATTAAATTTTCATGTGTTTCTCTTTTGTGAGAGTATGATTTTGCATACATTCTATATATTATTATGGTGGTTGAAACTTCATGACAATATGAATAGAAAACTCCAATGAAACTATAGTTTTGTGGTCCTCTGGTTAAATATACAGATTTGTAACTGTGAAATACTAATTTTATTCAATCACAAAAATAATTTTATTACTAAAAATAAGATATCTGACTATCTAATGTAGATTATTGACTGTTGTTTGTCTCTATCATAACATGCATTAGTATTTTGTGATTATCTTAATAACTGAAATATTAGTATTACAGTTTTGATATTTTACTTCATTGTAATAATCATTTTAAAAAATTAAAAAGTGAAGGCTTTTTCTGAACTTAATTTCAAACATGAAAATTGAAATTAAACTTGTTTTATAAGTCATAAAAATTAATAGAGTTGACATTTTATTTTTACTGTAACTGATTTTGACTTTTCGAACACTTTTAAGCATACATCATAGTAGTGAATGTTCTAAGTTTGTATAAACTTTGTCTGTTTGTGAATACCAGTTGTCCAGTATGGAGGATAGTGACTTTTAAATAATTATTAATTGACTGAAAGGAGAAATGAAAGAAACAATATTTCTAGTCAAATTCTCTCGAAAATAAGTACTCATTAACATTAATTGGCTATTAAAATGTATTGATACCTTCAACCTTCAGTTCTTCTTAGTATCTTTCATTTTTGAAAGAGGATAATGACAACCGTAGCACAACAGTAACATGGGTTAGTAATAGATTTTGCTACTAATTATGCCATAAACAGTGTGAGATCCATATGCAAAGAAAGTGACTTTTATACATTTATCTCAAATGCTTGTGATTGGTAGTTTGTTGCATCTCGTAGTACAGCCAACCTGTGATCATACTGACACAGAAGCTCAGATGGAGGGAAGACTAAGGTGTCAGTAGAATTCATTCAACTTTCAAAAATACAAACTAAGATAGCACCAAAGGAGCACATTATTATATTTTACCCCAACATCTTTCAACACATTATGTGAAGAGATAGAAGAACATATCATTTGGATTCAAGTTTTCCACCCTGAGCACTGTATGGTCCTACTGAAAATAAACTGATTTGAACAGGTAATGAAATCAATGTGGCCCAGGGGCCATACCTTTCCAATTCCTGTCTTGCTGTGACCAGATGGAGTTGCCTTAGCTGGCAACTAAAGCAAATCACTTACAATGGATTAATAACTGTTTAAGGTAGAATATTAAAACAACTTGTACATTTTATACTGTATGTCTCAACAATAAATACAGGACTAGAAAGTTTGTTTCTCCTAATATTTTTCTTAGTGTATTCATTTTTGCAACCCAAGCTAAGATGTAATTAATAATTACAAAAGCCCCTGTTTAGTGCTCTGGAAAAACATTAACTCCTACTCTAAGGCTGGTACTTATAACTCTTTTCCAAGAAGAAGCTATTCTAATATTTTTACAGAATTATGTTAGCATGAAAAAAATATATAAATATGATCTTCACTGAAACTTTCTCATATTAACACCTGCTGTCATTAAAAAGTATAAAATATAATTCATACAAATTGATTTTTTTCTATAGTATAGACTCTATGAGGGATTCCATAATTTTCTTTGTTTTGAATTTAGTTGTCTACATATGTGTTGGATACATAATGATTACTCAGAATGTGTTTCATCAGGGGATTTAATAATGTTTAAATATTATTATGGACTTTGTCCTAGTATCTACATTTACAAATTCATTAAGTTTTATAAATAAGTAGTTCTTATTATAAAATAATTTTATAATTTTCTCTTTTACCAACATTATCATATTATTGCATGGAATTAAATGGTGACTGAAAAAATTATTCAAGCATTCAATTTACCAATTACCTTGATATTCCCTTTGGCCTTCACTTAATATTCAAATCTAGTTAAATCTAGCATTCTTTTACTTCTCTAACTTATTTCTATACAATTGGTATTATCATTTAGGATTTATTTGTTGAAACACTTCATATTGAACGAGTACTTCTGGAAAGTAAGAATCGGATTCTATACTTATTTTTATACTACCAATGTCAGTACAAAGTAAATAGCATAAAAAATACACAGTAAATTTTTAATTGAATAAATTACAAAGGAAATCAGAAAAAAAAACAAAAAACAAAAAACTATTACTCCTAAAATTACATCTAGAAGTAAAATGTACCCAGGAAGCTATCCCATGACTGAACACATAGTTTTGCTAAATTATAATAATGGGAAGAAGATTATTATATGGAAACATGCAGCATAGCAGATGGCTGTTTTATGCATCACATTACTCACTTGGTGTCTTGTTTTAGAGAAATACATTTGTTTCTAAATTAATTAAGAATTTCCATGACTTCATTTGACTCCTTTAAGTAATAAAAAGATATGAGTTACACAAAAGTGATTCAAGAACTATTCTCCTTCTTTCGTAGGATTATACTTTTAAAAAGATCATTTACCTTAAAATTTTATTGTCATAATTAGCATATAGTTGACACAGGAAAAAGCAGATACATAATTGACTAAACACCAGATATGTATCAAGAAGGAGATATAACATTCAAGTTTTTAAAATTGTGAAATTTATGTTCATCAAATTTGACTCCAGAAATGATTGCTACTGAAATATAATACAAATTTTAATTTTTTATTGAAATATTAAGAATTTAATTTTATAAAGACTCTAAAAATTATCTCCAAGTAGTCATTATGATATCTGGTATGTCAACAACTTTGATACATTAAAACATTTTAATTTTAATATAAAAATGAAATGAATTCTATTTATCATGAATATATTTTATCAGACCATGGATTATATCTCTATCCTATAAAGAAAGAATTATTGCTCATTGGTATTTGTATAAAATTTTAATATGGAGATTCAACTATAGAATTTATTCCACAATTCTGCAATATCATAATAAACTATAACTCATTTATATTGATGGATCATTCTTGTCATTCCTAAATAGTTCAGGGAAATGATTAATATCCATGTTTAATTTTTAATTTACACTCTTAGGGTAAACCCTGACAGTTTCACCTGTCAATTAACCTAATAATGTCAGCAAATATACAGTACTGAAGTTGCCACTTTAAACATAAGTATGTTTTTTGCATTAAATGTTTAATTTCAAATATAGCAGAAATTTCTGTTTGTCCCTATGTACTTTTCTTTATATTCTCAAAAAGAAAGGGTATTCTCTTATATTTCTATAAAGCACATAGATGTAATATGCTAGAAGGAAGGAAGAGCTTGAAAATGATAATGATACTAAAATTAAAAACTTATAATACATGCAATACATTACATAATATTATATCAATAGAATATTGAATGTTCTATTCAATACGTACAAAATAGTGTTTCAAAGAAATTTTATACTTTTCTACTCATATTAAGAAAAGGAATCATAAATGAAATAGTTGATTTCCAGGCCCTGCTACTTACTAGGAGTTGTTAGTAGTTCATGGTTTCTGCTGGTCATTGGGGAACTACTCTTTATGGAGAGATAGTCATTGTAGGTTTCCCATATTCCAGTGGATGGTCAATAGCATGTGCATATGAACATTCTAAATGGACTTTGCATGTTAGAATGAAAAAAATGAAGATATTTACTTGTAGGAACATGTTACTGGGTATGTGTGAGAAGATGGGGTTGGACTGGGATAGATATGATCATATTTATACCTGTATTAAATTCTCAGCATTTAAGAAAAACAATTAAAGAATGGAGGTAAAACAAAAAACTACAAAGTACATTATATTCTTCATAAAAAGCTTGAAAATAAATATTAATGCAACTCACATGAAACAAGAACTGCAAGATTAAAGACAAAATTAAAATATAAATGCATAAAATGAACTAAAAATTAGAAAAGTAGAGGTAGGTAAAGGTGATTTTTGTCAAACCTTATATTCTGAGTCCTGTCCATGGAATTCAATTGGTACAAGGAGATTACTAATGTTCACAACTTTTCCTTTGATCTGGACAAAGTGTATGTGCATAGATACGTACATACATACACATATACACACAAACACACACACACACACACACACACACACAAACACACACAGATATACACACACAATTCATTAATAAAATATAAAAACAATATGTGCTATCTAAAATATGAATTAATTTGATAAATAGTATGACTAATACACAGAAAATTAGCAATATCAGAAATTGTCATAATTGGCATTATGATAGCATGTACAGAATTTTTTCTAAGAAATTCCAAATAAAATTCTACAATAATTGTATTAATTTAAAAAATATACATTTGATTTAAAATAGACTATGATTTCTATATGATTCATTTATATTGAGGCTTAAACTATGAGAAATTTTTGAGGAATCTCCCTGTGTGAGAGCTAGGGTCTACATTGCAGGGGCTACATTCAGAGGCCTGAGTGGTATGGATTGAGTGCAGAAACACCTTTACTGTGGTCCATGCCTTTAATTCCTAGAAAAACCAGTAGAAGCAGATACAGAAAGCAGAACTCAGAAGGGGTCAGTGTCACACAGAAAGTGACATCTGTGATGACTAAGAGTGATCGGCAGGCAATGTAGCTAACCAGAGGAAGAGTTAGCAGTGTAACAACATGATCAACTCTCACAAGAAAAGGTGGGTTCTCAGGTGAGTTAAAGAGAGTTTCATAGGTGTTAGAGTCAGTTGAAGGAAACAGTTAACAGAGGCAGTTGAGAAGCAGAATGAAGAATCAGTTGAGGAACAGTTAACAGAGTAAGTTGAAGAGTCAATCCCAAAGGAGTTACAGAAGATGAGACTGCAGTGAGTTACAGAGCTGTTAGTTGAAGCATTCAGTTACAGAGATAGGATGGAGTAGTGAGATTTTAGGGAGAGATACAAAAATACAGTGGAATTTGAGCCTGAACCAGAAGAATCAGTGTTCAGAAGGAGCTACTCAGAGTGGATGAGTAAGCAGAAGGCTTACTCAGAGGCTAAGACCTTCTAGGTAGGGCTAGCAGTTTCAATATTCTATAATATGTGAAATCTGAGCCTTCCTGTTAAATGATTAAGACTAAATTGTAAAGTCAACAATATATTCTAGGGCTCCAGGGCTCTAGGCTAGAACCAGTGATTTAATTAGACAAAAGAATAAATTGTCCTCTAACCTGAAAAAACATCTAAATCTGGTCAATCCACATCAACATTGGACATATACAACTACAAAAAATGATATATTCTTCATTGGTAAATATTTTATATTCATCATTTGCAAAATCAGAGATATTTAGAAGATGATTGATGGCTAATATAAACACTCATGTCTGTTTGCAATTACATTGCCTACATTCTCCCACATGCTTATTGATAATGACATATTTGTTTATACATTCAACCAATTTCCATGAGAAGGACATTAAATTACTTTTAATTTGCTTTGTGTGCTCTGTTTCATTTTCTTCATATATTATAATTTTTTATTGTTAAAGCCACACATATATTTCTTCTTTTAGATTGATTGATACTTTTATCATTATGGATTGTTCCTCTCTATTCCTAATAGCAATTCTTCCTTGAAGTTTCCGATTGAGGATCCATCAATTTTAATATACTCCTATGCCCTTGATATTCTTTCTTCCAGATGGATGGAGTAATAAGGATTAGATTTATACTCTTGTCTCAAATGATGCAAAAACAAATTAGGTATCTATAGTGAGGGATTTAGACAGTGAACAGCAGAGAGAATAGGAAAATAATGCTCAAGAGAGAAAAGAGATGCTGAGCATAATAGCTAATCTCTACAAATACTTTATTCTTTTTTGTATGATTCTGAACATGTGTGTTCAGATATGTGTGTGTTCCTGTGTTCAGACTCAAAAAACATTTGAAGATGACTTCCTTAATTTCTCTTCACCTAATTTTTTTCAGACAGGTTACTTTGCCTAACCTGAATCTTTCCAATCAATTTAAATGGTGTTCAGAAATCCATAAGGATTCTTTTGTCAGCCATTCCTCAATACCGGTACTGAAGGTATATGCTCCTCTATGTACTTCTTTTACATGGAACTTGTAAGATCAAAATCAAATCTTCATGCTAGTTTTGCCCTTTCCTGACTAAGCCATCTCCCTAGATCATTTATTACTGTCTTTTCTAATTAAATTATTTAATTTTAATAACAGAGTAATAGTCACCTATACAAATAAATCATGCAATATATAGCAATAACAGCAAATTTTTATGTACAAGAAAAAGCACCAAAATTAGTTAAATTATTAAAATTACTTCAAATATATATATATGTACGGGGGGTAAGATTTTTCACACTGTAGTAGGATCTTTTATTATTCACTCCACAAGATTTTATTTCAAGTGATCTGATTGCTAGGAAATAGCACTAAAATCTGGAAAAGAAGAAATGACATATGCTGTGAAAATTGCGCATATGTGCAATGCCTATTTTTAGTACAAATTAAGAATCAAATTCACAAAGAGACAAAGAATAATAGGATAAAACTGTATGGGATAATATCCTCTTAGTTTCATATGCCAACTTGACTGGAATCAGTCATATTAGGGATTCAGTAAAGCATACTTTGGGTGTGTCAATAAGAATGTTTCTGTAAAGGGCAGTGTTATATGCCATCACCTGAAAGTAAGTCCCACCATTTCACAGGCTGGAGGTTGAATAGAATGATAAAGCTGAAGGAGAAAGCTTGATAACCCTACTCATGTCCTCCCTTCATAATGGATGCGACTTTGCATGCTTGTATCCTGGGATATAAAACTTAAGGGTATGTATTATTTATTTTAAATTTTTGCAGTGCAGGGAGAGGAGGAAAATATTTATTTTATATTACAAATCCCAGATCACACTCCATCACTGAGGGAAGTCAAGAAATAACTGAAAGAAGGAGCCTGGAGGCAAGAACTGAATTAGAGTCCACAGGAGAGCAGGTCCTTCTGGATTGCCCAGCCTGCTTTCTTATACAACTTAGGACCATCTGCCCAGGTCTGACAATATCCACAGTGGGATGGGCCTTCCCACATCAACCATGGATAAAAAGCAAATTCCTAACAATCTTGTCTACAAATAATCTTATAGAGACATTTTCTCAACTGAGGTTCCTCTTCCCAGATAACCCTAGCTTCTGTCAAATTAACAACAATATCATCCATGGCAAAGGTAAACAATTAACATTCTATAGTACAGTGTGTTTTAAGCTAGTCTTTGTTCTTTATCCTTTAAGTGCAAATATACAACCACATTTCTGAGGGAGGTAGACATTTTCAGGCCTTCACTCTTAGTCTGGAATTGCATATTGTTCTGTTATAAGAAGTCCTCCAATCTATTTGATTCGACCCCTGGTTTCTCTAACTCTCAGTCTTCAGAGTTCTTTTTGGAGACTTCCTGAACTCTCCGTTCATATACCTGAAAGTTAGTGAAGTATGCCAGTATATCGGAGGTCTTCGTTATATGCCAACTCAACTTCAAGTAAATTAAATTGTTTTTCATGTTGTGGCCATAGGCATTAAAGTTCACTAGAACAGTGCGTCTAGAAACTGGAAGAAAATTATTTTGAGTGAGGTAACATGGTCACAAAAAATCAAATACTCAATATTCACCCTCATATGTGAATGTAATCATCATATCTATAATAAACGTTGTCCAAATTAGAGTAACTGTAGAATCTGAGAAGCTACAAAAGAAGACATTGGAAGGGTGATGTCTTAAGGGAGGAGTAAGGTAGTCAAATGAAGGTACTGTCAAGATAGAAGGAGTTGGGGATTTTAAATGAGGAAGAATTGTGGTGATAGGACAAATGAGTGGAGGTGTTATAACCAAATAGAAGTAAAAAAAAAAATATATATATATATATATATATATATATATATATATATATATATATATATATATATATATATCATGAAGAATTCAGCTATCTTTGCTTTTGTTTTGTTTTGTTTTTTGTTTTTCAAGACAGGATTTCTCTGTTGTAACTCTGGCTGTCTTAGAACTCATTCTGTACACCAGGCTGTCCTTGAACTCACAGCTATCCACCTGCCTCTGACTCCTGAGTGCTGGGATTAAAAGCATGTGCCACCACCACCCAGCTGAAACTTAAGTATCTTTTAACCGAATTAAGAACTATTTAATTCATATTTAAAAAATAACTCTGGAGAGAGGTGTCTTGCATATATTGTAAAAAATGCTACCAAATTTATGGGTCATTAAATAAAAGTAGAGCATAGGAGTGAAATATTTCATTAGGAGTTACTAGCCAGAGGGTCTCCAGAGGTTTCTCAAGCCTTATAAATTGTCATTGTTCTTGGTTGTGCACAAGAACTAGATGAAAAGAAATGATTGCTGGAGACATCAGGTGCCTTAGGTGCATGATATAGAAACATGAATCTGGGTCTGATCCTTCTTGCTAGTGACATTTCACAGTCCTCAAGAGTGCCAAGCAAAAACACTCATTTTTGCAATAGGGCTATGGGGAAAACCAATTGTTGATTGCATTTGAGAGCAGCTCCATGGGAAAGAATACATGCTTGGACTGTAAACCTGGTCAATAACTCATGGCAGGGGAGATAACAGCATCCAGGGTGGCAACCAAATACTGTTGATTAGCAAACTGACATAAATATTTAGGAAGTGGTTTGATATTATGTCAGTTTGCTAATCAACAGTATTTGGCTGCCACCCTGGATACTTTAGGCATATGCTCCTTCTAGCCTTAATCAGAAAAGCCTCTCCAGTAAATGCAGAGACTTATGGCTGGCTGCAAAAAGTGCCAAGAACAAGTGATTGTTGGGTTCTCTCCCATAAATAAGACATTTAAACTATTCCCATTTATTTTAAAGGAATGTTGTGAAAGAGAAGGCAGAAAGAAAGAGCTATAAAATGTCATCTGTTCAAGACCCAGTCATTGCTATAAAGAACGCACAGGAGTACTGTATGTACACAAAAATAAACACATCAATAGTCATGCATGGATGAGAGAGGGGATCTAGAGGACCTACTCCTCACTGCTAAACTGCATGCTACTAATAAATGCAGGGAGAAGGGGGAAATAATTGTTTTCTATATATACTCATTGATGACCTCACCAGTCTCCAGTGGACAGTTCTAATGCAATTATCTTAGTTACTCTTTATAGCTATAAAGAGAAGCCACAATGAATGCAACTTATACAATATATTCTTTAATTTGAGAACTTGTTACAGAGGTTTATAGCCCATGATCATCATGGCAGGGAACATAATATTGTAGCAGGCAGGCAGACCCCATTCTGGAGCACTAGCTGATACCTTGCATCTTGATTATGAGCTTGATAATTAGGCATCTGACAGAGAGAGGGGGTTATCTATGGACTATTGAAATCTCAAAGCACAACCCCAGTGACAGATATTCTCCAACAAGCCCACACTTCTTAATTAATCCTTCCTAAATAATTCCATGAAACATGAGCTTATAGTCATCATTCCCACTTAAACCATAGATATCCCAGGAAAAAACAAAATAGATATAAAACAAAACAAAACCAAAAGTCAGGATTCTGGGAATTGAACTGCAAGGAATGAGGTCGGATTAAAAGGGTGGGAGGAAGATTTGAGATAATTGGGAGAGACTAATCAGAATACAGTATATACAAAATTTATAT
This sequence comes from Cricetomys ansorgei, assembly GCA_026225945.1. NCBI lineage: Eukaryota > Metazoa > Chordata > Mammalia > Rodentia > Nesomyidae > Cricetomys > Cricetomys ansorgei. The sequence goes on from JAMJFZ010000039.1 coordinate 4,030,469, forward strand.
GTGCTATAGAAAGTCTTTTTTCTAATTACATAGTATAAAATCTGAGTACTGCAGAGTGTTCTGCAGGCTCCTACATTAAAAAAAAAAACATATGATAGGGCTTAGTGACAAGTTATCATTTCACTGTTCTGATAACAGGATCTAACCTCTAGCTCTATGGCTTTAGCTTATGATCTTTTACTTGTCTTCCTACTCTTGCTCTATGTGCATATCCTAATCTCCACTTTTCAGAACACTATTATTTATGATGGGTGAGGGACCACCAGTGAGGTCACTTTATCTTACTTCTTTTAAGAGCCTATTTACAGTAACAGTCACACCTCGAAATAACTTAAAATTTTAACATCTAAATTTTGCAATGACACCAACCATCTCATAACAATAATGGTTTAAACAAACAAGTTTATGTCAATACCCACTGCAGCATTATTTATTAAAGACAAAACACTCAATGTCAACAGACAAGAAAAATTAACAATACACATACACACATTAGAGAAAGAAAAAGAGAGAGAGTGACAAAGACAAAGAGACTGAGTCAGAGAGACAGAGATAGAAAGAGATAGATCAGTATGAAAAAATGCATTTAATATTTTAGTATTTTTAGTATTTTAGTACTTAATATTTTAATATTTGATATTTGATCCATCTTGAAATACATATCAAAACTGAAAGCTGAGCGAACTAAGCCAAATAAAAGAAGATAATATACATGACTGTACTTTTGTCAAATATCTAAAGTGATTACACAGTGGTAGAATTAGATTAGTGATTACTGGGGCTATAGAGATGAAGGAGTGTGGCACATGGCTACAGAGTTTTATATTGGTGGTGAAGACAACACCTTGAAAAAGTCATGGTAATAGTTACCTAACATGGTATACTTAATTAAGGTAACTAAAGTATACATAAAGATGGTTAAAATTCTATGAAATATATTACCAATACTTACTTTTGATAATATAATATATATATGAATAAATATAAATCCTACTTTCATTTTCCATTTAAATGGGTGAACTCTATAATGTGTGAATATTTAAATGAGTTGCTCATTTTTTCAAATTTTTCTTTTCTCATGTAATACACCCCAACACCCTTTCTCCCCTCCCTCTACTCCTCCCAGCTCTGCCCTATCTCCCGCCCTCCCAGATCTATTCCTCCCGTCCCCACCTCTCCCTCTCCCCAAGAAAAAGCAGTTTTCCCAGAGTTACCATTCAATCATGGCACAAGATGGAATAAAGACAGGCACCATTCCCTACTTCAAAGGTGGACTAGGCAACCTAGCAGGGGAAGAACAGTCCCAAGGGCTGGCAAAAGTTGCAGAGGCATGCTACCCTCCTCCAGTCTGTATGAGTTCTGCAAAAATACCAACTCAGGCAACCTCAAGACATAGTTGGAGGAGCCAGCAGGTTCTATGTCTGCTGCTTATGGCTCTGTGAGCTCCTAAGAGTGCTGGGGAGTTGACTCCATAGGACTGTTCTCTTGGAGTCTTCTTCCTTCTGGTGCCTGCAATCTCTCCTTCATCTCTTCCAAGGGGTTCCCCAGCTTTGCATTTTGTTTAGCCCTGGGCCTCTGAGCCTGCTTCCTTCAGCTGCCAGAGAAATCCTCTCTAATGAATATCGAACTAGGCACCGATCTTTGAGGAGAGCCTTATATCTTTAGAAGTCCTCTCCTAGCTATCCAGTCTCTAGTTTCTGGCCTGACCTGGAGTATCAGTCATGGGTTCCCTTCTTTAGCATGGTGTTCTTCCCTGTGCAGGTTTCCTGTCTCTCATTACTAGATGTCATTCAATTCCTCATCTCTCTGTATATTCTGTTCCTCCATCCCTTCCCCCCCTTCTCTTCCCATTCCCATCCTTCCCTATTCCCACCTATATCATCACTTCTATTTCCCCTTTACCAGGAAGGTCCCTGTGTTCCCACTGGGTCCTTCTTTGTTACATAGATAACTCTTGGTCTGTGAATTGCAGCATCTTTGCCTTTTCATTAACAGTTAATACCAACATATAAGTGAGTACATACCATGTTTGTCTTTCTGGGTATGGTTACCTTGCTCAGGATGATTTTTTTTTCTACTTTCATTCATTTGCCTGAAAAAGTCATGAAGTCATTTTTAATAGCTGAGTAATATTCCATTGTATAAATGTACCACAACTTCTTTACCCATTCTTCAGTTGAAAAACATCTAGGTTGTTCATAATTCTGGCTATTAAGCTACTCTGAAAATAGTAAATAGTAAAGTATTAAAGTCAATTTTTAATAAGCTTTTTTTAAAAAAAGTAACACATTCTCTATAGAATCATGTATAGATATTTTGTTTATGCAAGAGTCATATAACTAAAAATTTTAAGAGATTTAGTCCAAATTGTGAATCAAAATATTAATATGTAATACTTATCATATTAAACTATTGAATAAAATGGAAACAGTAATGGCCATCAGTAGAGGAATAATTTAACAAATGTACAGCATAACACAGTATAGATAGCCTTTTAAAGTTAGAGAGTCTAATTATTGTACTTCATTTCCACAAAATAAATTTAATACAATGTTATTAGGATGTTAAGTAGAATACATATCAATATGATATGAATAAAATAAGTTTGAATATAAAGTATAGCATGGCATATTTTTCATCTTAAAATATACCTAATATTTCATCACTTTCTATCTTAGTTAATTAAGTCAATATTGGCACTATTTTATTTTATACAGCCTTCATCTGAGGTTAGTGAGAATTTGTCCTGTGATTTTACTTTTATTTTGTATCATAGAAAACTGTCCAACTACAGACCTGGAAAACAGAATGAAATAACATATACAAAATCACTCTTAGGTGCTTAATTAATTAATTTATCTGAATGATTAGAATTTGAATTTATCAGTTAATATTTTCTCTGAACATGCCATTCTGGTTTCTAGAGTAGTTGTCCCCAAAATTATATACAGATAGAGATTAAAGAGGATAAAACATTCAATGATTCATAACTTTATTGCTAAGAATATTATATTTTCGGTATCGTTGGATAAATTTAACAATTCACTGGCAATACTGCAAGAAGATTTACATTGTGAAAACTAAGTTAGAATGAAAAGAAAAGGTCCATTGAACAAGCACTGAATTGTTCAAAATACAAATTCCTGGAATAATATTGCCAAAATATCAGAGAGCTGTTAAATCAATCTTAAGAAACAGCAAATGAGGCAACCTTGAAATAACAATATAAACTTCCATAATATAAAGACAATATTTAAAATAAACAATCCCTTATCATCAATCCATTTATTTAATATTTAGCATTGGACATAGCCTGGGAAACCCCCACAGCCTTACCCCCATCAATATTATTCTAAGCCAGGGTTATATTATATTATATCCTTCTTAAAGTATCCATTGCAACTTAGAATTACTTTAAATCAATGCAAACTAGAAGTTAACTACATATTAATGCCTAAGTACATTGTTCATATGTTTAGCCAGTCATTTTCATGAAGTAGTGAATTACTCAATTTTGTCTATACCTTTCTGGAATTGACATAATACATTTCTCAATCCAGCAGGTGAAGAAGACAGCGATAAAGTGAATGGTTTCTGCAGTTATGGGATTTGCATTAAATAAGCTGTGGGAGAAGTGAAGCCCTGCAATTTGCTGTCTGCTCCTTGATCAACTGACAAATGAGAATATTTTTACTTAAGTTAACATAAAGTCATGAAAATATTACTTTATTACACATTAATTTATACCATGATTATTGACAAACCACTGATTATCTAACGTGTTGTTATATGTACATATGAAAATAAGAAGTTATTTTTTCTACTCCTTAAAGAAAATCTGCCCCATGTATTCCTTACTCTCAGTCTATGAAGTTCTGTGAACACAAGTACAGGTATTTTGACATGGTGATTGATTGAAATCATAGAATAGTTCATGTCACTTTAATCAAAAATCAGTTCAATTTCTCTCAGTTTTGCAGGTGGAACTTTGAAGTTTCTTCTTTAGACTTCTAAATGTAGGAGTGTTTCAGGTCCCAACCGCTTCTCTGTCTATAATCTTCCTTTGTAATAATTTTTCTAAGTCCATGACTCTGAAAAAGCACTTTTGGTGGATATGATTTTCATCTATTTCTTATGTTTATTTCCTTATACATTTAAATAACAAAATGATAATTATGCATCTCTATAAATATCTAAAACTGCTTCCTTGGTTATATTTTGTTGTTTTTTAAATCCAACTCTATAAAAAGAAGTAAAAGACAACTCATAAATGCTGAGAATGATAGAAATATTTATTGTCAGAGAGGAATGTACCAACAGGTTATTTTATATCAAATGGTCAGCCCTGAAAACATACATACAATTTAAAAACTTTTTAAACAACTTAGGCTAAATTCTTAAAACATTAAATATCTTTTCTTCAACCTGCATTATAACACCAGGCAAATACTGTGATAATTATTATTTTTACAGACAAGAAACACAGGTGCTTTGCCAATGAGATGATTACTAGACATCTATGCCAGTAAATTTCCACAGTGTAAAGTGAGAAGATAAAATAGAAAATATCTTAAAGCTTGAAAGACATTGTCATTCAATATAATTTGGTTAGCTGCACTAGGAACCAAAAGGAAGAAAAGGAAAGAGATAGCTTTGTTTTATATTGATGCACAATATAAGACATGTCTAAATTGATATAAAATCAGATAATAATAGGAAGCAGGAAAAGTAAATATAATATTTCAGGAAACTGTATAGTTGCAAATAAAATAGCTTCATGGGACAAACCAAATGAAAGATTAAATAGTAGAAGAAAGCGACTTCAGAAATCACAGTTTCCCCTTAGCATTAGAGATTCCTCACCAAGCTTTTGTTTTTCTCATTGGGACTTGCATATGATTTCGGGAATTAAATGAAGTGGTATCATTCAATGAAGTTATAAAGTAACTCAGTCTCAAAGTGTATCACAAGACAGAATAAATATTATATTTCTTTGAGATAAAAAGAGTAGAAGAGCAAAAGGAGAGAGGAAGTAGAAATTGCATATCTTGATACTGGAGGGACATAGGCATAATTGATTATGATGGGACAAGGATGAGAATGTCTAATGAAAAGCGGTTTTCAGAATCCTACACAGTGTAAACAGAGAGGCAGCACTACCAGCATTTGCATTTGATCCACCCTTTCTTTGCTTCTATGCTGTTAGCATGTGTTCACTGACACAAGGGCCCATGGGACTCATGCAGCACAAGACACCGTCCACATTGTGTCTCAAGCTTCAGAAGTACCACTCTAAAATAAATCCATCCAACAAATAATATTGTATTTAGACTCACATGCAACTGATGACATTTTGAAGAACTGTGACTGTAGGTTAAGGTACATTTATACTAAAAGTCAGGGGTTTTGCTACATTATAAAGAAATTAGGCTATGCCTTTATCACTTAAAATTGAGGAGACATGTCCTAATTTCATAATTAAGAATATCACCACAGTTGCTGATCAATAAAGTAGATTGCAGTATTGAAAAATTCACTCTACTTAATGTGGGCTTAATTTTGACTCATTAATCATCAATAAATGATTAAATTATGTATTCAATAATACAGATCAAAAGATGTTCATAATGTTGACCATGATATCTCACTTCTATTTGAAGCATATGTGTACAGTCCAGGATGCAGCACAAATTATAGTTTACTATTTAACTATTAAAATAAGACTACATATATATCCCTGAGTTTTGATGATTAGAAATAATGATCTTATAGTATATAAACAAATTTATCTCATGTCAGTGTCAAGTAAGAATATTATAGTACAACAGGTACCTGATCCTCAGAAACACAATTACAACATGTCAACCTTCAAATGTAGATTCTAATTTCTGATTTTTATCTATGTATATTTATGTGGAGTGATGATGAACAGAAATCTAGGAAGTAGCCAATTAAAGAATAAAACAAGGCTTTAAGAGATAGGATTTGGAGGGTAAACAAAGACACATGGTGTGAAATTGAGGAGTAAACATCAAAATGAGAGGGTATAAGACAGAAATGAGATCTTGGAGATGGGGAAGGAAAGCCTGGGTGAAGAGAATCAATCAAACCTAAATTTGCATGGAAATGCCTTAAAATGCCATAAAATTCTAATGCCTGTGTGCTAATTTACAAATAACATCAAGCATTATACTTTATAAGTCATCTAGAAATCAAATACAGGTATGCTTTGTTTTATTAAGCTTCAAAATTTGAAATATTTATTTTATTTTTGAGATCATAATATAACACTATAATTTACCACTTGTTTTCCTCTCTCAAATCATTCACTTATACATTCCTTAATTTCTTTCAAATTTATGATGACATCTATAAATATTTATCTCTATCTTTCATCTATTTATATATATATATATTTATATATATATATATATGTGTGTGTGTGTGTATACACACACACACACACACACACACACACACACACACACACACATATATATCCCTAAACACAGAAATACAACTTGCTCAATCCACATAATGTTACTTTTACGTATGTTTTCAGGGCTGAAAATCCGACAAGGATAAGCAATTTGTGTTATCTTCCCTTGGGAAGACTTTCCCACTCTCAGAACTCTTTATTTGCTTGTAGTGCTTTGCATACTGTTGAAGCCTTCCTCCTAGATTTTTTTTCCCACCTACATTAGCATTTCTAATTTTTGTTGTCCTTGTTCAGCTAATGTTTTAGCAATCATATTCATAGCACTTTATGGGTATAGCTTCTTTCACTTCTAGGAGACATAATCTCACAGCAAACACTGTTTTTCCGGCTCTTTTCTGACTCATCTATTTCAATGTTCTCCAAGCCTTAGTTGCAGGCTTAGTTACAGGAGTTGTATTGCTGATGTATTCTTTGAGATTTGCCTCTACATATCTGTATTTTGATTAGTTTGTTTGTTTGTTTTTATAATGATCTTTCTCTGTCTACTGCTTCTTTATTGACAGGCAAGGACTATACTGTGAATATAAGGATAATTATATAGAGTGTAGTTAGGGCTTATTCTGGATTAGTAAAGTAGTGGTAGTAAGTACTCCTCTAAGATCCATGACTTCATTAAATACTAGGTAGTTGAGTAGGTTGTCAAGAATGGGTATGATAACCCTATTGTTAGTGACTCTTAAGTACAATTAGAGAAATTTGTTTACTCCCAATTTATGTGCATCACTACTGCCTCCTTATGGTTATTGTGCCATTTTGGCTTTTGTTGTATTTCATGGGTGTCACAGCCATGTAGGACTGTTGTTTGTTTTCCTCCTTGACCTAGGATGGTACCTTCTAGTACCAGGAAATTTTTTTCGTCTTTCCACTCCAAGCTGTACTGTTAACTCCAAACTGTAATTCGCAAACCTTCCTGTTACTCACTTTCTGCTTTCTGCTTATACTGGACTGGCTCTGCTCTTTTGGCCTCTCCTGTCTGTGAGCTGACTACTAACTCTCCAACTCCCTTCCAGGACTGAACTTCTTTTGTCTCCATCTGATCTACCTCTGTTCTTCTCTCTGAGCTCTTCCTATTGTCTGCTTCCTGTCTGCTTCCACCTTGCTTCTCTCTTTGAGTTCTGTTTCCATACTCTTCTTATACTCCCAGATCTCTCTGATCTCTGCCTCCACTCTCTATTGACTGCTCCTTTTAGACCTAGAGAATTGGGACTAAAGGCTTATGCCACCATACCTTCAGAGTTGGGCTTAAAGGCATGTAATAAGTTGCCTTAACCAGAGAAAACTCTTTCATCTAGCATTAGCACAGAGGACAGGATTGGTCTGACTAACATTCATTCTGAATTCCAGTTGGATCACACCGACCTCTGAAGATGATCCCTTTCTAGAGCTGCCATGCTGTCAGGTTAAAGGATTAAATGTTCCACTACAATTTTCTCCCAGTTATATGGTGACTCTATTTAAATTCCTTTCTTATATGTATATTTTATTGCACAGTGTCAATATAACCTATTTTCATCATCCATTCATCTGTTGATATATTATCTAGGCTATTTCCAATTTTTAGCTGTTATGAATAAAAATATCAAGAAACATGGAAGCTCAGTATCTCTTTAGTAAGATGTAGAGTCTTTTGAGCATATGCCAGAGAATGGTTTAGGCAATTATATTATTGAGATTTAATGGGTGCAGGGTTCCTGCAATGCTAAAAAGACACTATGTCATAGTAGGTTCTTGATCAACTAGTTCTTAGAATCTCTCTGATCCCACTTCTGGGGTTTTCCCATAGCTGTAGGTTGCTTTATAGATGTATTAATTGGAGCTGATCATCCCTGATCTCTGAATTTTGATTTTTTATGTGAATATTCCCCAAATGATGGGGAAAAATTCTTTTTCACATGTAGAAGAAAATCTATCACCCTATCAACAAAAATCAGGAGAAATAGCTCAGCTCTTAACCACAATTGCTCAATTGCTGCTCTTCTGAAGAGCCTAGACTTCATTTCCAGCTCTTACACAGTGACTAAAAACCATCTGCAACTCCAAACCAAGAAATCGGATATGCTTATGGCTTCTTCGAGCAGTGCAAAAATGTGATGTTTGGACATACATGCAGGCAAAGCATCCTTACAGATAAAATAAAAGTGGTATCTCTAAAAGAGATTTAGTACAAAATCAGCTCCAAATGGATCAAACACCTCAAGGTGAAACACTGAAACTTCTAGAGGAAAATGAAGGCAGTGCCCTGCTGACTTGAGTGTTGCTGGAGAGGACTTTCTCTGTAGGATTTCATCTCCTCAGGAATAAAGGCAGACAACTGACAAACGAAACCTCATAAGACTAAAACTCTCCTTACCACAAATGAAACAATCAAGTGAAAAAGTTCCCCAAATGGGAGAGAAGTGTTGCCAGCTATACATCTGACAGAGGATTAATATCCAGAATATGCAGATAACTCCGAAAACAAAGCATCATTAAAGCAAATGACCTAATGAAAACCTGGGCTATAGATTTGAAGAAAGAATTCTCAGGAGAAAAAATAAAAATGGCTATATAATACCTATAAAATGTGTTTGGCTTTCTTAAATATCAGGGAAAATCAATTAATATGAATTTGATATTTCATCTTACATCTATCAGAATGAACTAACAATGAATGCTGTCAATGAATTGGAGAAAAGGATATCCTCATTCACATTTGCAGCCATTATGGAAATCATAAGATTCATGAAAAACAACAACAGCAAAAATAAACAAGAAATAGATCTACAATATGACCCAGTAATACTACCCCTTTGGGCATATGCCCAAAGGACTCAATTTCCTATTACGGAGATACTTGCTGGACCATGTCATTGCATCTCTATTCACAATAGCTAGGAAACGGAAGCAGTCAGATGTGTATTAATGAATGAAATGAGAATGAAAACATAATATGGTGTGTGTGTATATATATATATATATATATATATATATATATATATATATATATATATATTCAGCCAAAAAGAAAAAAAGAATCAACCCCTGGATTGGAAAATATTATACTGAGTGGGGTAACCCAGACAAATTTTACATGTACACTCTTATTAGTAGATCCTCTTCTAAGTCGTTCTTCTTGAGTATACTCTGCATGTTTTTAGAGAAATAAGTGATGGGGAATTTCATCAAAAAATTAGGTAACAATCTTATTCTATGTACTTGGCCACCTTGGGTCTTCTGAGTATATCAGTAAAAGTAAGGTTCTGATTGTACTTTTATGTCAAAATAAAGTGCAACTGTCACTAGAAACCTCTATAGTTATTATTTCTAAATGAGAAATATAGTTTTAAGGAAAAAGAGCATGAAAATGAGATGTATCTGGAATTTCCATATCCCCATGATTCCAATACTCTAAAGGATTCCATAGTTTGAACACAACTCATATTCCTTTCACTTCTACCTGCCTATCAATTGTCAGTTTGAGAAAATAAGCTAAACATGCATATTTATTTCTTGTCTTTCTGTGAAACTTTATAGAAATTTCACATGATGGTTGGTAATTGCCTGCATTCCACAAGGACTAAAATTCAAGGTGCTGGTAGAATCATGAAAGTCTGGAAACAATTATTAAAGTCATTTCCCAAAGCACCAGTTATCCATGAAGATGAGAGTTGAAGATATTTATTTATTGCCCTCATCAAAAACTTCAGCTTGATGAATAAAACTCTGCAGAGCCTCACGTGCATACACTTCCTTCCACCTTAGGTTACTAAAGTAGCCTAAATATTCTTACTGCCTTGAAAGATTAAACTAAAATTAAGATATCAGTAATAATGACCAAGTGAGTGTAAGTTATAAATACTTAAGAAATGGAGACTTTCATAAGAACAATTTCATGTTAATCACTTTTGGGTATTATTCTTGGGACGGAATGAATATAAAGTGTGTGACTATATGTATTTCAGGTACTATGAGGAGTGTTAATAATTCTGTTACCTCATGAATGAAAATAAACAAATTATCAGATGCATCTGTAAATATACTGCAAGTTAACACACTGTCCCAACACATGTGAACTGATCTATGAAAAAATCAAAGAAAGTGAAATTTAAAAAAACTAGTATTAAAATAGATTTGTATCTTATTATCAAATTTAGAAAGCTAAAATTAACGTTAACAGAACTAGTTACACTTAAAACACTGTTATGTTTTCTTTCAGGTATATTTTCTTTGGCTATAAAGCAATCATGATCCACTCTGCCACTTGTTCCTGGGTCATTAATCTGAAATATAATAATTAGTGTAAGGCAGGGCAATGGTGGCACACTCCTTTAATCCCAGCACTCAGGAGGCAGAGAGAGGCAGGTGAATCTTTGTGAGTTCTAGGCCAGCCTGGGAGATGGAGTGAGTTCCAGGACAGCCAGAGTTACAATGCAGAAGCCCTGACTTGAAAAACTCATAATAACAACAATAATAATCATAATGATAATACCAGAGTATGTAATGAAGAAAAATCAGCAGAGATTTAGAAAATGTGTATGGATTATAATTGCTTGGGCTTGTGATATGGCTCAATTGGTAGAATGCCTGCATTCTCACAGGAATCTGTGAGATTGACTTCCAGCTCCACATAAAATTGGCTTGCTGATGCCTACCTATAGTTAAAAAAATGAAACAACATTCGATTAGATAAAGAGGATCAGAAGTTCATTGTCATCTTTAACTAAATAGTAAACTCTAGGCTAGCTTGTGATATATTAAAAAAGATTTTCAGCTTTAGAAGACTAAATTGTTTTCTTCAATATCAGACAATGCACAGTTGCATAGTCCTGTAATCTCATCCTAAATGAATAAAATATATAATTTTTGATCAGTTTCATAAAAGTATCCAATCCTACCTCAAAGATGTCTTAACTTTACTCTCTGCTAAATTGTTACTTTTATTACTTCTTTGCTTCTTTTGTGCATGATCACATTTTTCCTACATTTTTCATTAAAATTTTATGCATGTGCATTTATGTGTACATATATGTGTTCACACATGAATATATGTGTGTATGAGAATGCTTATGTGCGTATGTAAATTTGTGTTTGGAAGCTAGACTACAATTCATGAATCATCCTAAGGAACAGAGTCCACTGCCTTTTAGACAGGATCTCTCATTTATCTGGAACTCAAGCTGGTTGGTCCGCAAGCCCAACATACCCATAAGTCTCTTTTTCTTCAATGGTGGAATTATAAACTAATGTTATTATGCCCAGCATTTCTATTAATAAATATGTGTTTATTTATTAAATTTGTTAATATTTATTTTTTATTATTTGTTAAATATGTGTTCTAAAGATAAAACAGAGGTTTTCATGCTTCAGATGCAAATACTTTACGAATGGAGCTAGCTTTCTAGCAAAATATTTCCTTGTTTGGTGAAAATGGTTATGACGGTGTTAGGAAATGTGTTGAAATTTGTAAGTGACCCTACTAAGTATAAAATATGTGGGTCTAGTAATAACTTTGGTGTATAGAAGCTTCTTTCCTGTAGACCAAAATTCTCATTGGAGGAATTTTGTAAATGACTTATAGATTTGTGGGAAGATATACTGACTTAGCCCTTTACATTGTTTGTGTCTCAGTCATTTGACTTGGGCATGTGGACTTCTTTCATTGGTTGTGTGTTTAATGTGAGATTCTTTGCTACCCTTTTGATTGGAAATTCGATTTGTTTTTGTTGATGCCCACATTTGGTTGATTTCAGGTGTGGTATTAGGATCTGTTAGATAAATTCTTCACATGATCATCACTGCCTTTCTATTGGAAAAACAGGGAGAATCCAATTCTATGGCAAATGAAAAACATATTAATGTGACATGTAGCTGAATATGCTGGGGCTAGTGAGTAAGCAATATACCCAAGATATGCCTATAAGAAGGAAGTTAGTTGGTTGGCATAGGTCAAGATCTTAGGCACTCACCAGGCTTGATTGGCATAAGGGCTGTGTGAAAATGTCTGAGGGTTTTGGATTGTATGGACAGGTAAATTCCAGGAACACATCAGTCTGACCTTTATGAACATATATATTCCAGAATAGACCCCTGGTAATTGAATATGATAAAGGCTAGCTAGATCCAGGGACTGGTCAGACTTTACTGTCACGTAGAACACATGATCTGAGTTGAGAAGGAAGGTTGGCTATTATGTGGATGGGCCAGCATACAGAAGATTAAGTGTATATGAGAGTATAGGTTGTACTACTTGGGCCAATCTTAGCAGTTGGGAACAGTGTAGGTGGGGTTTACCATAATAGACAATTGTGTTTATAAATCAGACTAGGTATGAAGATTTAGAAGGGTGAAGGGTGGCTAAGGTCAGGATAACTCATTAGGCTAGGCTGGCTAAAATGATTTAAGAAATTGGTCATGGTTAGATTTCTGGAATGATGAAGGCAGGGCTCCCCAGACTGAGCTAATGGAGTCACATAGGAAAACAGACAGGGTCAAACTTGAAGTTTAAGAACAACACAGAAAGGGCTGACAAGCATACAGGATATGCAACCTGGCTTAGGTAGAGGTTTGTATGGTAGAGGTTGCACATGGATAAGGGCCAAGCTTGCATATGGACCTCATAAAAGTTTTTAACAGACATACTTGTGTTAGTATCTCCATTCATTTTTACATTAGATAGTTTATTATAACTGTAATTCTATAATTACTTTTTATGATTTCTTCACTAATTTTCATTGTATCAATTAGAATACAATGTAAGGACTAGTGCCTCGCCTTGCCCCAACTTGTTGTACTCTGTTTGATCACTAACTCTGGGAGGACTGCTCTCCTCTGTGGGGAGAAATGAGGGTGGGGGTGAGTGGGTGGGGGTGGGGAGGGTACATAATAGGAGGAGAGGGAGGAGGGCTACATCTGGGAGAAATGGAGGGAGAGTAGGATAGGTGTTGATATGTTCTACATGAAAGAAGAAAAATAAATTTTAAAAGAAGAAATAAAAAACAATTATTAAAACCATATAATTGTACCACTTTTTAAAAAAGGGATATCACATATTTAAAGGAATCTGTGCATCATTTGGGTCATTGTCCAATTTTCAGTGACACATACATTGAAGGATGCCAAGTTCTGAGTTCTCATTTTAAGAAAAAACAACAGTAATTTAGAAAGACTTAAGCATATTCTTCCAGAGTTTTTTGTGTTGGACGATAGCCAGTTTGGCAGTGTGGATGATGATGGCTGTTTTAAGAGGGAGAGTAACCAGCTAGGGCATTGAGAACAATCCTCCCCTAACCCCCCCCAAAAAAAAAACAGTACATTTTTTATTAGATTTTCTTAGTTCTTTCAATAGATTTGTATATATACTTATATTCCATTTCAAGAACTCTGTTTTCTCATATCAAATAACATACTGATATGTTCCCACCATGATATCATCACTATGAAAGGAAACTAAGGATGTCACCACTGGGGTCAAACAGGTATCAATGCCAGTTATTGAATCACAAACTTATGATCAGGTGAAGGTTTTCTTTATTTATGAAGTACTACATGTTGGGGATTTTATTAAATCATTAGAACATAAACAGATACAGGAGTAAGGAGAGAATAAAAGGAAGAGACACAGCTTGGAGCTTGGAAGCGTGTGGGAAGGAGAAGCTAGAGTGGTTGGTTATTCACTCCAAAAGACTTCAATATACTCATGTCTAAAACTTCTGACATGTTTTCAAGAATTGAAAACCGGATGTAGAGCTGAAGTATCAGCACACATGCAGTGGTCAGTTTGTAAAGCAAGGATGGGGTCATGCAGGGCACAAAAATCAATCATAAGAGAAATATTTCTTCAGTCAGTTCTCAATACTTCTTAGAAAACACAGTCCTTCCTACAAATTAATCCATGTTCATGATTTTGTGAGTTATGGTCTTTTCCCATTTTTCTTATCAGGAAACTGATATATAAAGAACTATGTTATTACTCAAAAATATCAAAGCTATCAATTCAATAAACCAATGCTTCCACAGAGACTATAGTCCTGGAACAGTACCCGATACATATATGTATCTCCATATATATATATTTATATTACACACACACACACACACACACACACACACACACATATATATATACATACATACACATATATATGTATATATATATATATTACATATGCGTGTGTTTGTAATATATGTGTAATAATTTGTATGAGTATAATTAATTATTATTAACTGGAGGCAAACTATTACCCAACATGTATTCAATTATCTTGCACAACTGAAATTTATGCTCATTTCTCTCTTTGTTCTAGAGAATTTCCGTCTTACCCTTGAACCAGGAATTGAAAAACTTATCAGTCTGTTAACTGAGCTCATAAATATGCAGAAAAAGACATAAGGCTTCTCAAAGAGACATGCATGTTCATTCAACACAACTTTCCTTCACAGCCTGTCCCAAAAGTTTGTCCCCTTAAAACACAAAAGAAGATATGAGGAAAAAGTACAATAATCCATCGATACAATTTATTTTTCAAGCTTAAATTATAAAGAGTGGGGCCAACCAAATTTCTATATTTAGGATAATTTTACAACTTCTTTCCTTTGGCTTCAGGAAATGTAATTCAATCTTATGTTCTTCCTGTATATTCCTAAAACTGGCTATCTAGCCCTGTATCATGCTCAGCACATCGAATTGTTGTAAGCATTATATTGCAATAGAACACAAGAAGACTGTAATCATATATTTTTAAATAAATATAAATATGGTAACTATGAATGGAAGTAGTCTAGTGAGTCAGAAAGATGGCAAATGAATTAAATCAGGATTAACATACTGAAACTCCACAGCCCTCACATTAACTTATCAAAATTTCTTTTACAAACAAAGAAAAATATGTATATGACTTTTTAACTTTAAAAGATATATGGAATATACCTGTTACTTGCAAAGGCATAATTTTATTAATTTTGTTGGTGCTCAATATAAATGAAAGCATTAATGTTTAAGTAAAAAATATGAATAAATGGAATTGTCTCCCATGAGGTCTGTTTTTTAAGTTAGTAAACATATATTATATACTATGACGGTGGACTTAGTAAAGCTTCAAATATACAACTTACAAATACCTGAGAAAATGTTCTTCAAGGTAAAAATAGACTCATATAAAAATGTTAGCAGTAATTCCAATGATCATTACACTGTTATTGCATATTCTTTAAATTTGTTAATGACTAGATGAAACACTGAACAGATCTGAATTAAATTCAATAATGTTTTATAGATCTTCAATATATCCAGTCTGAAATTTTGACATTGAAACACCAAAATCCAAAAGAAATTGCTGAATATCTGCATTAAGAAAAAAAAAACAAAAAAAACAAAAAAACAGTAAAAAGGTAATGAGGGATGCAATTCCCAGGAAGAATTTTTAAGTTACTAAAAGGAAGACAAAAGAAAAAGTAGTTTTCAGAGTGGACTACTTGAGAAAACTTTGGGACATTTTCTATTCCTAAGGCAGTTTTTAGAGAACATCAGATGGTGCCCTTGACAAAGATTGACATATACAGTGGAGAGTTATAGTACGAGTAGAGAAATTCAAGTCCAATAAATCACCAGGACCATATGGTACATATCCAAGAATTCTGAAGAAAATAGTGTGAACTTTCATAGATGCAAAGGAAAAAGAACAGCAGGAAATGCATTCTTGACAGTAGCATCTGCTTCTAAAGCCTGAAAGATTCCTAACATCCTGTACAGGGAAATGTAGGGAAGGGCCAGACAGAGAACCTTGTGTTTCCTGCCTCGTTACACTGCAGTACTGAGTCATCTTTGATATTTCCATGTGCACAGTCTTTTCGTCCTTGAATTCTTTTTTATAATCATGGTTTTCTTCCTTGTCTCTTGCTACAGTTGTTTTTTTTTTCTTTTTTTCATAATCATATATTGCTAAATAAATCTGTGGTTAATATCCCTGTATATTAGAACCTCTCTCCCCCTTACCCCTCTATTTTTCCCTATTGTTTTACTCTTATATGAAGATGAATTGTAACAGACTTTGTTTCACACTCAAGTCACGTTGCTCCATCATATTTTTCAGCCATGTTTCCTTTTGTTGGAATTTAATAGGGAATATTCAAAAACAATGTTAATCTGAAATTTGAGATGATGATAATATGAGTTTATTTTTTATTGTTATGGCAAATATGTGAAATTGATGCTGCTTATATTGCTGCATATGCTCAAGAAACTTAAAAAACACCTATTAATTTAAGCATCTAAATCGTAAAGGAAACTCTGCTATCAGGAATTATTTTTACTGTTAACTGTTACTAGCAAAAGCAAGCACTTTTCTGAATTTCTGGATCTCTAGCTCTGCCTACATAAATATCATGTAGATATTGTTCTAAAGCTGTGTTGATTTTATATCACATTTAGGTTTCTGATTTTTTTTTTTACTAACTAATTTGTGCTGTAAAATTGTTCTTAAATATCAGTTAAGTTCATGGACAATTACGAAGGTCATACTTTTTCTAACTATATTTTATTGACATCTTATAATTCAAAACAAATGAAATTTCTCTAGTTTTCTATGTCTATAAATGTAATTTAAATTCACTTTTTGTGAATTTACCAGATTCTTCTAAGTAGTATGTACGTGAACCCACGACCTTTTACGTTCATGTATATGTACAGATACAGGAATGGGAAGAATCAAAGAAAGTGACAGGTTAAACCATACTACTGTCAGAGAAAATATTTGCCAGTTTGTTAATCATATGAAAGAATTGAAAGACCTGAATGTTATTATTTCAGTTTCAGCAAGAGTGATATTTCAAATTTTCATTTATTATTATTTGCATATACATGTGATGTAGATATGAGTATGGGTGGGAAATGTTCCTTCATGCACAAGTTAAACACTTTTTATAGTGGATACTCTCTGTCCATCATGGGTTCTGAAATGTGAACTAAGGTAGCCTGGCTTGCATAATTACTTGGCTCTTGAACCATCTCATTGGCCCTATAGAGTCCTTATAAAATCATATGTCAAGTAGTCAAATGCTAATTGAGAACTATATCTGTTTTTTTTATTACTTCACAGATCAACACATCACCACAATCTTTATACTCATATATATGCATGCTCATGTTCTACCTCCTCCTTCTTGTTAGCTTTCACAATAATTGGAAGAACTATGAAGGGGACTGGGAACAAAAGATATCAATACTCAAGCCTGCATGCTACAATAATGACTTGTTGGGCAGGTTATATCGAACTGTACAATAATGGCATGGCTGTTTATGAAGGTAACTAACTGCTCTCTGAATTGAATTTTAAACCTGCTCCACAGGAGATAATTTGTGACTAGTATTGTAAAAAAGGTCAAAACACAAGGCTAACGAATCCTTAGACTCTAGGAGAAAACCTGTTGATGTAATTTGTTTTATGGTTTTATTGTCAAAGTGTCTTTTAATATTTATATTTATATTCATATATTTATTCTGCAGAGATTAATAACTATTCATAATGTTTAGATTAAGCAACTATGGATGTTTATTTATCAATGGAACAGCTGTATCTATGTTTCCACATCATATACAGAGTTCAGCAAACACAATAGAAGATAGAGCAGAAAGAATATAAGGGTCTGAGTACATAAAAGAGTGATGTGAATGTCTTGACTCTGGACATGACATGGCTTGTTGCACATGTGAATTCTCAGACATCATGGTTACTGTCTCAAGACTCTCATAAGCTCAAGACAGTCAATAATTCCAGCATGAAATGAGTAGAGATTCCAGATATGCTACTACTATTAATTGAGGAGCGAATGGCTGGTGGTCAATACTGAGACAGGAGGGTTCACTTTTCTCTGGCACATGGACAACACTAATTGTGCTTAATGGTATATTAAAATTAAATACATGAAGTTGGAAGAAATTGGGGGCATGGAGGAGCTGGAAAATGGATACCACCAAGATATACTGTAAACATGTATGAAATTTTAAAAGAGGGAAAACAAGGCAAGTAACAAAAATGAAGCCAAATGCATCCTTTCATAATGAAAACACTAAACAACAGATACTCTCCTGTAGTTGATGCACTTAGGCTTGCAGGGAGCTATGCTATCAAGGCCCAGACATTCCTAAAAACAATTGTTCCTACTGAAGAATTCCAATTAAATTCTATCAAAATCTTCGAAGGAATGCCCATGTCAGAGCAGTTCTCATCGCAATATCTACTTGGAGTAGCTTTTTCTCAAACAAAATGTTTTATCTCAGTTTGATTTCATGCTTTATCTTGAAGACTCACTAAAAAAATGTCATTCTACTGAATTTCTGTTGTCAATTTAGTCTCTAATAACTTTCCTAAAACAAATCACTATTGTATAAGGAAAACCAAAATACTTTAAGTTTAAACTCTGTCACCTCAATCTACCTCATCCGAGTCACGTTCTGTTACATCTATGCTTTATTAGTTTCCCAAACTCCGAAACAATCCCAAGTATGTGTTTGTATTCCAGTCAATTATATACTTGTTTACTATCATCAACTCATAATTTCTGTGTAAATTATTTTGGGATATTAATTTTTTGTCTATTAATTGCTAATTTGTTTATTTAATATGGCTTAACATGTAATTATGTATTAACACATTGAATGCTGTTAGAATGAATATAAGGAATCTCTAATCATGTAGGGCAAATACTGATTATTCTGAAGCCTTTGGGCATTTTTCTACATGGACATTTGTACTTGAAAGAATGAAGAGAAATATGAAATAAAATTGTTAAGTCCTGCATAAACAGTAAAAAATCATAAGCTATTTTGATTTAATGTATGTTTTAAGTTAAAGTTGTGTATGTGTTTTATGAGTTTCATGTTCGGGTGTCTGTTTCCATTTAGAGGGTAGAAACCGTAAGTGCTAGTCAGGATTTCAGAAATTGTTATATAATCACTTGTTGAATTGTACATTAATTTGAATTTCAATCACAATTGAGTTCTAATCAATGTAATGAAGTAAACTGTTATTTGACATGTTTTCCCCATGCATTATAGTTTCAGAAATGTGTGTGTGTGTTTATGTGTACACAGTATAATTCTTTTACTACTCTGTAAACACACCTCTTCTTCTTTGTTGTGTGAAATAATTGTGTATTATAATTTCAGTACTTTTTAAAGACCTCAGGCCTAATTCTCAATATCAAGCATATTCATACATTCTTTTTTTTTTTTTAATATAATGAATCCTTACAGGGCTACATTCTAAAAGAAATGGAACCTACTTTACTAGAAAGAAATGACATGTTCACCAGATGAATAAGCCAAGCTGGTTTTGTTGCCTTTATATTTAAAATAAAACACTCCAGGCCTTCTTTCTCCAGGCAATCATTATAATACTTTATTATTCCATATATGCAAATAAATAGCAAAACTGTTTCTGATGTTCTTTATTACTAAGATGGGGCAAAAGAAACAATCCATTGTTTTCAATCTCTTAACCAAATAAAAGACAAAATTCCTTTAAATATGGAGTCTACTTCTTGCCTAAAATATAAACAGCCAATTGAGAACTTGCATGAATGTCCCATTTACTGGAGTTTCAGAAATATATTTTAGAAGCATTGGAAAAAGGAATTTTCATCAATCATAGCAGCTTCCCTAGCAATGGTTGAAATATATCAATTATGAATTTAGTCATTTCTACTCAGTCAGGGAAACAGGATTCATTGGCCAAAACAGCAACTGTTCTAGCCAGCAAGATGTGGGAAGATCTAATGGGAGTGTGCAGGGAAACAGAGTGATTTAAGCCATATGCTTTAATGTGAAAGCTTTGAAACTGATAACACAGGAAATGAAGCATAAGTGGCATCTAAGATGTGTGAAAAGAAAGCTTTTCCCTGCCAACTTCCCCCATATGAGGAACAGTATTTTCAGAGGCTCTCAGCAGATACTTCCTTTCCAGATGTGATTAAAACAAGTCAAGTAAGGCAAAACAATCTTTTAAGATAGAAGGGTTTTTGCAATAGAAGAACAAGTTAAGACAAAGGGTTTTTGAAATATCACATTTATTTGTAAATGACAAAATATTTTTTGATAACTTAAACATTTGAATAATAACAGAAAAAACACTAAACTAATTATTTTGTAGTTTATCCTCAGAGTGCATTTGGTCAGATAATAAGTAGAGAAACAGGAAAAAAAGGATTTTCATGACTGTAAAGTCAAGAAATTTGGCTCCTATGTACTTTGGCAACTACATACTTTTAAGCAACAACTGAATCAGTTTCTTGAGTCAACAAATTGTTAGTTGCTGCTGTTTTTTAGTTTCTTTCTTTATGTGCTTTCAAAGTTATAAAGAACTTGGATATCACAATTTACTTTCAATAATGAAGGGGCAATATTAACACATTTTGATTCACTTTAATATTTGCTCAACAAAGACTCCAGTGATGTTGATATAAAAGTGTTACGTTAGCACCAGGCACACTCAGAAAAAAACAAAACAAAACAAAAATCTCTAAATCAGCAGTTCTCAACCTGTGGGTCATGACCCCTTTGTGGGGTCAAACAATTCTTTCACAGGAGTCACCTAACACCATTCAAATATCATATATTTTCATCACAATTCATAGCAGCTTCAAAATTACAGTTATGAAGTAGCAACAAAAATAATTTTATGGTTGGGGGTCACGACAACATGAGAAACTATATTAAAGGATCACAGCATTAGGAAGGTTGAGAACCACTGCTCTAAATTAACCTTGCCCTGCACAGACCTATGAATCACTAACTTACCAATTTGGAGAGTGTCTCTTTATAGCTTATGTTTTTTCAATTGGACTTACACATAAATTAAATGTAGAAGAAATAAGAGTTTCACCCTTTCCTAAGTTTGAGCATAATGAATATGTTTCATATATGGAATCCTTAAAATGTTGGCTCAGTCTTTAAAATATTGACTCATTTATGAGAACATCTTTTTAAACATTGTGATCAAAATTATTACTTTTGTTAGATATCTGAAAGTAGATTTTTATCTTTGTATTGTATTATTCCTTTGACCTATAATTAGGAAGACCAAGTTTAGATTTTCCTGGGCCCTTGTAGGATTTATGTCAGGCAGACACTTGAATACCACATTCTGCATATGTTCTATTAACTCATTCAAAATGATGAAATATCTGTATATGAGAAATATTCATCCCCCTCATGGATATTATATGATCTCTGTATTATTATGGCACTAAATACAATGTAAATATCATGTACATAATACTTATACGGTATAATTATACATATACTATACATATATTATGCTACACTATAAAAGAAGAATGATTGGGAAAGGCTGGTTCCCTCCGCATGGCTGGGAGCCCCATTACCCTGGCAACATGGTTGACGTCTGTTGACAAGGTTCCAGACAATGATGAAGCTATAAACACTTTCAGTGAAAACAATTTCCAGGTAGTTTTATGTATAGGCTGACTGGAGCCATGGATGTTCTACCCACACACATGAATAGGAAACTATAGTCTGAAACTTTGAAGACATATAGAAAGTATTCTCTTTCTCTGAGCACACTTTGTTCAATGGAGTATCTATTTATTCTGGCTAGTTTTATGTCAACTTGACACTCATTAGAGTCAATTGTGACTAGGGAACCTCAATTTAAAAAATGGACAGACATGATTGGCTTACATGTATTTTCTCGTTTTTCATGGAGATTATAATATAATTACAATATTTCTCCCTTTTCCCTCCTCACTCAAACCCTCCCATATATCCCTCTCCACTTTCTTTCAAATTCATGATCTCCATTTTAATTAATTGCTTTTGAGTACATGTTTTTTGTGTTTAAACATACATAGTACTAAATACACTGTTTAGTCTATATGTTATTTGTATGTGTATGTGTGTTTTCTGAGCTGATCATTTGGCACTGGGCAACTATTTGGGGTGTTCTTCCCTGGGAAATATTACCTCTCCCACTCCCAGTTCCTCTGCTACTATAGTTCTTTGTGTCTGTCTAAGGCCTCATGGACATGTTTTCCTGTCCGCCTTGGAAAGTTCACTGATGCTGTCCTTGTTCAGGTCCCTTTTGGATAGTCACATTGGAAGAATGTGTGGATGTCTCTTCTGATATAACTTAGAGACACAACATCACAACAAACTCCCTGTGCCTATGGTTCTCACAGGCTTTATTTCCCTTGTGAAATACTCATATTTTCATAAAACAACACCTAAAAGCTAGGAATTTTTTAAAAAAACATCTTAATGAGATCAAAGATATCCATAAAAATTCTATGTGATGACAATTCTTAATTATCAACTTGACTATATCTGGAATTAACTAAAATCCAATTGGTAGGGCACATTTATGAGGGAATTTTTAAAGCATTGGAGGTAGGAAGATCCACTTTTAACCAGGACCTTTTGGGTTGGAAGATCTACCTTTAATCTGAGTCATACCTTCTTAGTGGCAGATTGTAAAAAGAACACAAAAGAAGAAAGCTTTTAACCTTTACCTAGTTATTATCAATCTTGATAGCAAGTCCATTCCTTCATTGGCGCTAGAGCACACTTATTTAGAATTCTGGCTTATACTGAAGTCTACCTGAGACATCCAGCCTCATGGACTGAACAACTACAGGATTCTTGGACCTTCTGTTGGAAGAGAGTGATTGCTGCACTATCTATACCCACAGCCAATAAGTCACTCTAATAAATTTCACACACACACATATGTACTCACACACATATTTTATATACATATATATATATATATGTATAATATATATAACCTAGCTCTATATATATATGTGTGCATATATGTATACACACATTGTTATTTCACAATGCTAATTGTGAATATATATGTAAATATTTGTAAATATATATATTTATGAATATATAAATAGTGCAATAAAGTGGTGATGTTATATTAGATATCACATATTATTATTAGATATTAAATATATTAGATATTTTGTGTTTATGTCTGTGAGAATATATAGAGAGATACAGAGACAGAGAGACAGAGGTAGAGATAGATAGAGATTGAAATAAGAGTTGTGTTGCTCTAAGAGCAATATCATCCTTTTCTATTGTGAATTACTTTTTAAAAATCTTTGAAATGTTTACATTATTTTCACTGTAATTGCAATGAAACACATTTTAATCATGGCCTGAATGACTTCACATTTTCTGACTCTCTTTATCTCTCCAAATTAATTTCAGTACCATCCTCTGCTCATTACTCTAGACAAGCTTTCTTCCTGCATCCATTCCCTTACCAAATTCATTTTAGATAGGAGCTTGTCATGCTATCATTTATTATTATTTTCTTTGCATTTGAAACTGAATAGATTTTTCTGGTGGACTGAGGACAGGTGGGGACCAGAGCAAGAAGGATGAGTTGGAGAAGGAGGAATGAAGGAAGAGAATATAGAATGAGATGACTGGAATTGGGTGGCATCTGGGGGGCAATGTGGAAACCTAGTGCAGTGGAAACTTTCTGTAATCTATGGTAGTGACTCTAGTGAAGACTCCTAGAAAAGGAGGACATGGCCAGGACTAGCTGCCTTCAATAACCAGGCAATATTCCCAGTGTTGGGAATGGAACACCAACCAACTCACAAAACCTTTGACCTACAACCTGACTTGCATGCAACATGTACCGAAGCAAGGGTTTTGTAGAACTTGTGGCCATAGACAACCGAAACTGGTTTAACTTGTGGCACATGCCATGAGAGGGAGTATACTTGAGTATACGTGGCCAGGAACCATGAACTAGAGATAGAATAGAGACCTCTAGAGAACCAAACATGACTGTTAAAAAAAATTAATAATTCCTAATAATAATCTCATATACTCATAGAGACCCTGCAGAAGCAGAGTAGAGTTGAAGGGAAGAATGTAGGAGCCAGAGGGGATCAAGAAAAACAGAACATGTCTCACTAAATCAACTAAGCAAAGCTCGAATGGTGACACAGAGACCGAAGGTGTTTGCACTAGGACCAGAATTTGCATATTGAGTGTGGTGATGTTTCCACCTCTGAAGCATCTGTTCTGTTCTACTTTTGTAGTCAACAAAGAAAGAATTCAAAGATTTATGTGGAAACAGTGCATGACATCTTTGAACTTGCCCAAGAGAGCTAATATTACTGGAAGGAATGACTCTTTTGGCTTGTATCTCACAGTGGCTAGAATGTGGTATGTTCGGTGGTAATCTCTGGATCATTAGGAGCAGCAGTGTTTTGTAGCTGTTGTTATTTGTTTGTTTAAGAATAAAATAATGCAGCCAAAAAAGAAAGAAATTGTTTCCTTATGTGTTCAACTCTTTCTCTTTCTTTGGTTTTAAGCTCTTTATGGAAGTTTTTGTCATGATTCCACAAACTAATGCACACCAATTGCCATCAACTTATTATATTGCTACTTTACCACAAAATACCTTACTATGAATGGTGCTTTTGGAGAAGTCAAAGCAATCTCCTTGTTCATTTACTATAATTAGTGCTTTTAACTTACCATCATTGATTTGTTTCATTAACTTAATAACAGTGTTTTCACCTATAACATGCAAATTCAATGAGATTGCTTTTTAAAAAATAATTTTCTATCTTGACATAAATTAGGCAACCTTCAGTTATAGAGAATGAGTGAATAATTCAAGTGTTTAACCTTATAGTAGAGATAAGATATGAACAAGAAAACTGGAGAAGAGAATCTTCATATACTGTTGAGAGGGAAAGATAGGTTTTTTCTGGAAAAATGTTTTAAGAACTAACACATGGTTATGAATGCACACAGCTGCAGGAATGGCAAAAGAAAAACAAATCAAAACAAAACAAAAAAGTTGAAAAAAGAGAGAAACAAGAAAAACAATATTTTCTAAACCTTAAATAAATATCTAAAAGCTAGATTAATATTGTATTAGGGAGGTATGATTGAAATAAATGTGTATATTTAATGAGTACATTATTAGTTTGACATGTGTCATATGTACCATCATTCCATATTCATTAATAAAACTCAATATTAGTTTTTATAACTGTTCTAACTCATGTCTCTTAAAAACTGTATTAGTATGTAGGCTTTCCTTTCTCAGCATCTCCTCAAATATATCTTTTTTATAACTTTTCTTAAGACCCATGTAAAAGCCATAACATGTTATCTCAACTGTAGTTTTGACTTACATTTTCATGGTGGTTAATAATGTTCAGTACATTTTTATATGGTGGTTAGACATTTTTATAAGTTCTTTTGAAAAGTGTCTGTTAAGGATCTATGTTTTATGCTATCCCAAAGTAAATGAGAATAGTAAAGGCAGAATAACTTGGAGGCATATTATAACATGAGACATTGGTGGCAGGCACACTATGGAATAAATCTGCAATTACCACATGTCATGTCCCTTAAATTTTTCACTTCATTGAAACCACAATATGGTTGTTAAATAGAAATAACACCTTCAATTTTAAGATTTAGGCTGCTGTACTATTATTCTTTCAGACTACATTTTGAAATATTCTGTTCCTAAAGTTTGTTTCATTACTAATAACTTCCAATAAGTTTCCAGAAAACATAGAATCCTGTAACATATATATATATATATATATATATATACACACACACACACACACACACACATACATATATTCACATATATGTATATAAATATGTATGTATAATATCTAATTAGTATTAAAGATATATTTATTTTTAAACTATTATTACATCATGTAGCCCCTTTTCATTACCTCCCCTAACCCCTCAGTGGGACTACTTATTCCCTCTCATATCCTTGACTTCATTTTGAAAAATTATATACATACATGTGTGTGTGTATGCATATATATATAATATATATATATAATTTTGTAATGTATATGTGTGTATGTGTATGTGTATATATATTTATTTATATATATGTAAATTCCTAAACATGTAAATACAATTTGATCTGTCCATATAATATTACCTGCTCTGATCATCATGGATGTCCAACAAAAGCTGAACAATGGTCAAACCAATGGACATGCTAAATCATAGATGGCTTAATTTTTTCCTTTATTTTTGATTTTTAATATTTATTTTTTGTTATATTAATATTTATTATTTACATAATTACAAGTTGCATTTATTTTTTACCTTATATTTATTTCTTTGATTATAATATAATTAAAACATTTTCCTTCCCTCTTCTCCCATACATCCTTCATCATTCTCTTTCAAATTCAAGTTCTTCTTTTCTATTACTTTCATTAATAAATTTTCACTTTAAATGTGTGTGTGTGTGTGTGTGTGTATGTATATATTATAAAGCATTTATTCTTAAGTATGTAAATGCCCATAGATAGATGTAATCCTTATCCATCATCAAGGAAACTTCTCTTTGCAACAGAGACCATTATAAATAGTAAAAATCAATTAAAATGCAAAGTTGTGGGGCCCATCTCAACTTCTCTATCTCCAACATAATTCCTGAAACTAAAGCTGAGAGATCACTGAGGAAAATGAGGTGTAAAGATTGTAAAAGCCAGAGAAATAGAGATTTTGCTGTTAAGAATGTGTCTACTAGTAATGTCAGAATCTACATGCAAAAAATCTCACTGACTTAGCTCTAAACATGATCTGAACATGGACAACGTCAACAGGCATGCTACTGTGGACAGGGGAAAGCCCAATAGACCTCAGTTCTATACAGAGAACTAGAAGTAACTAAGGAATGCAAAGAGTGGGATAAATAGTTTTCCCCTGGGAAGAGCACATCAATAATTTATGTAATAACAAATGGTAAACCCTGAAAACATGTATTCAAGGAACATTAAACAGACTGAGCATTGTTTTTAACTTCTGTTGTAGTACTCGGTACTTTTCCCAGGAACACTGAGTATTCATTCATACAAAACTTGGGCACAACTTCAAACTTATTATAATTTACTGTGCACAGCATATTTCCTTTTTAAAAGGCAACAACTATTTTCTTACATATACATAAGCCTCAATTTTTGGCCCTATCTAGACTGTGTACTTAGGCTGAAGGTTACTACTCACAGGTATACAAAAGACTAAGTAATCTTGATCTAACTATTAACACAGGGCTGAGATGGAGTCAGGGTGGCAGGGCACTTGCATAATGTTAGTGAAGTCTTGACTTCAATCCCCAGTTTCAGAATATAAATAAATAAGGAAAGAAGGAAGGAAAGAAGGAAGGAAGGAAGGAAGGAAGGAAGGAAGGAAGGAAGGAAGGAAGGAAGGAAGGAAAGATGGAGGGAAAGAAAGATGTATTTTCATCTGACATTGACAGAACAGTTGAGCTGCATCTTCATAAAAGGTCTAATTTTCTCAGTCTGCTTATTAAGAAACCATACCACAACCTCTTAAGTTGTTATTAAAAATCTTAATGTCAAGAATAGTTCAATTCTGTTTTTTATAACATTTCTGGTTACTAAATTTTTTACTTGATAATTGATATTGTGATGAGAGAGACCCACACTACATTAGCTATAAACATACAAAAATTGTCTAATCACAGACTTCAATGATTCAATTACTTTCAATAAGATTTTAAAGCAATCTCCACTTTACCTTTCAGTTGATCCCATTTAGCATTTCATATATTGTGGGTTTGAGATAGTGACTTTAAATTGTTTTTATCCTGAGTATTCCAGAGAAATCCTTCCCTTCAGTAGCCATCTGTAAAGACAAAGGCTCCTGGGAGTGGTATGTAACCAGCCTAAAGGCTTTCCTGTTCTCTCTCCTTGAAAATGAAATCACATACAGTGATGTTATAAAATGACTTTTAAATGTCTTCATAAATTTCACCTTAAAATTTAAAACCAACACAGTATATAGCAAAAATTAATGTATTTAATTTCTTTACTTTAAAAGTTGGAAATGTATACTTGATTTCTAAAGGAAGAAAAATCATAGAAACAGGGAATAAACTGTATGGTGGTTACAAGTAGTTGAGAGTGGGAGATTTTGGTAAAGGGGTAAAATTTTTGTTTATAAAATGAATAAATGTTGAAAAATAGTGTATGCCATAGTGATTATCCTTGATTATGATGGAAGTTATATTTAAAATTTACTGTGAGATTGGACCTTAGGATTTCTTGCTAAGATAAATATAGGATACACATGTACAGTAATGAATCTATTAATTAGCTTGGTGGTAATATTGCTATAATTTTTCATTGTCAACTTAAATATACATGAATTGTATCTGTCAGTTATGTTTGAAAAAATAGTGGGAAATATCATATTAGAATACTATAAAGGCAGACAAGGCAGCTAATTAGGAAAGAATACTTGTCATATAAAATGGGGATCTATATTTGATATCTGGCTCTCATATGGCAGAAAAGACAACTGACTCTCATACATAGTCTTCTGACTTACACACACACAAACACACACAAGTAAGTGAAATAAATCTTAAAATAGTTTTTAATGGAATGAAATATTGATAGATATTTAACTTAAAAAGAGGAGACTACAATGTCATTATTTTACTTGAAAATGAAGATCAGTTTTATAAACCATAAATGTAAATTTTATGACATAAACATTTTAAAATAAAATAATACTTTTATGGAAATGCAATTGTATTATTATTAGTATAGAATGATTTAAAGTATTTATATATTACATAGCTTCATTTGAATGGACCATGATCAAAACTGCTCAAAACTAATAAAACATGCTTTTAAAAATATTTTCAAGATTCATACAGGAACTGCATGATTGTGTTATATTATTATATAGAAAACACAAACAACCCAAGAAAATAGAAATAATATCACAGTTTTAAAGTGAAAGAGATGTGCTGGTATGAAGCTGTTACTATGACTTATGGACTTTGAGGGTTATGCTTTGACTGACCATAAATTGTTACTGAGAATCACAACATTTCTGTAACTAGGAGCAAATAATAATGTTACTGGTAGAACCTGTGTCATAAACTGTGCTTTAACATGTAAAATAAATGGATGGATAGATAGATAGATACATACATACATACAGACATACATACATACATTCATACTATTTATCACTTGCATCACATCATCAGGTCTTTTAGCATACGTTTTTCTTAGTATCAATCTGTTTCTGATCAGTACTAGTTTGCTATTAAATGAATTATACATGAAACAGAAAACACTAATGTTAACATTACTAAATCTTGCTAAAAATTTAGGAACAACTTCATTTGATTCCAAATAGAAAAGAAAACAAAGTATAGCTTAGATTTTAGAACACATGTAACATGAAAGCCAAAGTGCTGCTGTTGATCTTTATAGCATTTTGACTGCATTCAGACAATAATTAAAAGTTAAAGTCAGCTAATTACCAAAAGTATTGGATAAAATTTAATGAAAGACAACATAAAAATTGAGAAGATACTAATCACTTGAATAAGATAGATAGTACTATAAATAGCCTATAAAACTATTAGAACAAATTTAATTTTTGTAATTAAAGAAAGCCTACATTTGCTACATATTATGATCATTGCCAATGGATTCTGCAACTAACCTGGTCTGTCACTCTTTCTAGAAATAGGAACCAGTGTCTATTTTGATGAATCATGTTAATCTACTCTTAGTGCTAGTGGTTTTAGAAAGACCACCTCTACTTTTTTTGAACTATTTCCTGGCTCCAGCAATAAAACTCTGTCAAGACCAAACCAATCAGTAGACAGTATCTCCTTGGTACATTCATTTTTGTAAAATAAGCACAGAACATTGGTCACAATATGAGATCCATCTCTAGCTCATGGAAAATCAAGTACATGTATGTACTGAAACAATTAGCTTATAGTTTCTCAGAACAGATCTATTTTAGTAAAGCTCTCCTTGGTGAATGCATAGGGACAGAGAAATATTCTATTTATGAAAGCTTTGTTTTGTTTCATTTTGGTTTCAGATTTGTGAAATGACATACTCTTTCTTTCTTTTGTTTGATTTCTTCATTTTATCAATTACCTTTTTATTAAAGCTAGTTTTTTCTTTATATCTAAGATTTTAGACAAAGCTAAAAAATTATTTAAAAAATAAAAAATAAAGTTTAGGAATAGGTAGCAAAACACAGATAATTTTGAAATACAGTCCAGCTAAGAAAAAAAAATGTTTAAGCAAAGTAAATGATGAAGGAAAAGTAATTTAAAGTGGATTTTGTTTGTTTGTCTGAACAGAGTAATAGGGTATTCCAGTGGAAAACACATTGTATAAAAGTCAGGTGTGACTTTTTTCTTCAATGTCAGAAAAAGAAGTTACGACTTTATCCTATAGACAAAATATGCATTAAGAACAATTTTAGATAGACTAAGAGAATGATATGATCAGCCCTGAAACCTTGGAAGATTGACACGGGACTATAAATATTTAGAAGTAGGAAAATTCCAGTAGACGTTTCAGAGTTGTGTGGCTGGCACAGAGGACAGATCATTTGTACAGGAACTGCACCTACAGGAGATAAAACTGAAGTGGATGGGAGAGTATACTATTAACTTAGATCCCAGCCAATTTGATTTATCTGAGATTATTGTTTAGGATTTTGTGATTACAGAGTATATTAAACTCACATGTTGTCATTGGAAGCTGATATAAAAAAAAAAGCATAGTACGTAAAATATCCTTAAAGTATCTAATTTTAGTTGCTAATAAGTGGAAAAAATTACTACTAGATTGATCTCACATAAAATAGACTCAGTAATATACTTAAAATTGGCTCAGATACAGTAAGCTATTGGGTATACATGATAGTACTCTATGAATGATAATACTATGCTCAGGCTTTAACTGTCTACATAACATATTTTAATGGTTTATCTGTAATGATATTAACTTGTCAGAAGTTTCTGTTAAAACTTTGTCATATATATATATATATATATATATATATATATATATATATATATATATATAAAAGAGAGTACATTGTAATTTACTTTGTTTACTGAAATTATAGATTTCAATGTGACAACTGGAACTACAGTTATACATGTCAAAATTGGATTTTTAAAATAAACTAATGTAATGGCTATAGAAATTTTAAAAAGTCACATACACATAAAAACAACAATAAAGTAGGATACACAAAATTTCAAGTGATTTTGTAGTTCATGAAAAACTATGGTGGTAATAACTTCCTAGTAGATGAAACAGATATTTTTCTAGATTTGCATTATGATATCATATATACGCAGGGCCCAGGATCCCAAAAGAGAAATCGTTCAATGGAGAAAAGGCTAGGTGAGAATGATAAATGTGATCTACAAGTGTCTTGTTCTAAATACTAACGAAATCTCTAAAAATAGAGGTGATGCATTCCTACACAGAGGGTTTCTAATAAGGACATAAGCAGACATAGACCCTAAAACATTTATCAAATATGCCAAACAAAAATATAGTAAGAATCTGTGCCCTAGTTTAGTTGGATTATTTGGAATTTTACATATAATTTCTTGAGTCATTTATATATTTTATATATTAGTCATTGATCAGATGTAGAGTTTGTAAAAGTCTTTTCTTATTCTG
The DNA here is from genome assembly GCA_026225945.1 of Cricetomys ansorgei. NCBI lineage: Eukaryota > Metazoa > Chordata > Mammalia > Rodentia > Nesomyidae > Cricetomys > Cricetomys ansorgei. The sequence continues at coordinate 4,062,486 of JAMJFZ010000039.1, forward strand.
TAGGCTGAAGTTTTGTCAAATTGATGGCATCCTTTGCCTTAGAGAAGCTTTACTATTTTGTGAGGTCCCATTCATTGTTGCCTGCTCTATCAGTATTCTGTTCAGGAAGGTGTCTCCTGTGTCAAGGTGTTCAAGGTTATTCCCCACTTTTTTTTCCTACGAGGTTCAGTGTATCTGGTTTTATGTTGAGATTTTGACTCACATGGACTTGAGTTTTGTGAGGATGATAAATATGGAAGCATTTGCATTTTTCTGCATGCAGACATTCAGGTAGACCTATACCATTTGTTGAAGATTCTTTTATTTGTTGTGTATTTCTGGCTTCTTTATAAAAAATCTGGTATCCATAGGTGTGTGAATGTATGTCTGGGTTTTCAATTTGTTTCTATTGAACAACATGCATATATTATCTGCCAGATACTAGCTATTTTTATTACTAGTGTTCTGCAATACAACTTCAAATTGGGAATTGTGAGAACTCTCACTATTCCTCTATTGTTCAGGACTGTTTTAGCTATCTTGCGTCGGTTATGTTTCCATATGAAGTTGAGAATTATCCTTGCAAGGTATGTGAAGAATTGGGTTCAAATTTTGATTGAGAATGCATTGATTCTGTAGATTGCTTTTGGTAGGATGTAAATTTTTACTATGTTAATCCTACCAATCAATGGGAGATCTTTCCATCCTCTGATACCTTCTTCAATTTCCCTTCTTCAGAGATTTGAAATTGTTATCATACAAGGATTCCACTTGCTTGGATGAAGTTACTCCAAAATATATTTTATGATTTGATGCTATCATGAAAGGTATTTTTCTTCTTATTTATTTCTGAATCCCTTTGTCATTTGTATATAGAAGTGCTACTTATTTTTGAGAGTTAATTTTGTATACAGCTACTTTGATGAAGGTGTTTATCGCCTGAAGGAGTTTCCTGGTGAAATTCTTAAGGTTACTTATGTACACTATCTTCCTTTCCAATTTGTATCCCCTTGATATTTTTCAACTGCATTATTGCTCTAGCTAAGATTTGACATACTATATTGAACAGGTATGGAGAGGGTGGGCATCCTTATCTTCTTCCTGATTGTAGTGGAATTGTTTGAGTTTCTGTTTATTTAAGTTAATGTTGACAATGTGCTTACTATAAATTGCCATTATTATGTTCAGGAATATACTTCATATCCCTAATCTCTCCAGGACTTTTATTATGAAGGAATGGAGGAATGTTGGATTTTGTCAGAGGTGTTTCAGACATCTAATGGTTTCTGTCTTTCAGTTTCTCTATATGACAACCAGATTAGATTTAGAGAAAACTCAAATGGCTGAAAAACACTTAAAGAAATGTATAACATCTTTAACCTTTCATTTCTTTAGGAAAATGTAAATCAAAAGTACTTTTAGTTTCTATCATAACACCTGTCAGAATGGCTATGTCACAATTCCATAAGTGGCAGCTCATACTGGTGAGGATGTGGAATAAGAGAAACACTCAAAGATTGCTGCTGGGAGTTCAAATTTGTAAAGCTTCTATGGAAATCTGCATGATGTTTCTCCAAATGCTGTGAGTTAATCTTCCTCTGATTTAGCTACACTAACTTTGTACATATATCCAAAGAACTCTTTATCCTACCTCAAGGATGCTTGCTCAACCATGTTCATTGCTACTCTATTCATAATAGCCAGAAACTGGAAACCACTTACATGTCCTTTAACAAAATAATGGATTAAAAAATAATGTGGTACATTTACACAGTGGAGTATTTCTTAGCTCTTTAGAAAAATTGACATAATGGAATTTGCAGGTGAATAAATGTTACTGAAAAAGATCATCCTAAGCAAGATAACTCAGAAGCAGAAAGACAAATCTGGTATGTATTCACTTATTAGTGGATAGTAGTTGTTAATTAAAAGATAATCATGCTATAATCCATAGACAAAGAGATGCTAAGTTACAAAAAGGGCTCTAGCAGGACACATCCATCTCCTTGGAAAGGGGAAATAGAAATTTCGCAGGTGTACTGAAGGTTGGTAGGGATGTGAAAAAGAGGGATGGTTGGATGGAGTTTGAATTTAAGGAAGAGTATTGGACCAGAGGACTGGAACTGGGGGGCATGTGAGAGATAATGTGGAAACCTAGTGCAATGGAAACTCCCTGGATTCTACAAGGATGACCCTAGCAAGGACTCCAAGTAATGGAGGATATGGAGCCTGAACCAGCCATCTTCGGTAAACAAGTAGTCATGGGAATGGGAAAGCAACCCAGCCACAAGACATTTGACCTATAATCTGTCCTGCCTACAAGATGTGCTGGGGCAATGGTGTAGAGAAGTAGCAGGAGTGACCAACAATGACTCATCTAGCTTGAGGCCCACAATGATAGAAGGAACCCATGCTTGACACTGCCTGGAAGGCTAGGAACTGGAGACTGAATTCCCTAGAGACTTAGGGTAAAATGAAACATGATTGGCCAAAAAAGAGAAAGTAAGTAAAATGAAACTCAATTAAATGATTCTTAATTATATTCTGCTCTTCTAATAGATCAGGGCCTAGACCAATTGTCACCACAGTGGCTTCCTCTGACAGCTAATGAGAGCAGATGTAAAGACCCCATAGAAGAGGGGGAAGGAAGGATTATAGGAACTAGAGAGGTCAAGATCATTAGGGAAACATGGCCCACAGAATCAACTAAGCAGGGTTCATAGAGGCTCACAGAAGCTGAAGCAGCAATCACAGAGCCTGCATGTGTCTGCGTTAGGTCCTCTGCATATATTTTTGGGACTCCTAAAAGTGGAATATCTCTGTCTCTTCTGCCTGCTCTTGGGACCCTATTCTTCCTATAGCTTTTCCTAGTCCAGCCTTGATATGAAGATTTGTACCTACTTTTATCATATCTCATCATACCTCAGTTAGTTGATATCCCCAGAATGTCTGAGGTGAAATAGAAGAGAAGAGGATTTGCCAGAGAAGGGAGATGGGGGTAGACTAGGAGGAGCAGAGGAAGGGGAAACTGCAGTCGTGATATATTGTGTGAGAGAAAAATAAAAATATTACTTAAAAACCACTCAAAAGAAAAAACAGAAAGAGAGAAAAAAGAGAGAGAAAAGGAAAGAAAAACTATTAACTGAATCACATTAGATAAGCCAAGTAGTGTTATTGAGAATTAATATCACAGGACTATGTAATTAGCAGGGATGAGATACTATTGCATAATAGAACAACTGTAAATTATTTTATTATTTAAAATAAATCTATTCATATTTCTGAAAAAAATAGGAAGCTTATTTTCTCCTCAGGCCTCCATTCTTGCACAGGTGTGCACTCCTGCATGTATACATGTATGTGCATACATCCATACAACACACACCAATAAATGGATAGAAGCACAAACTCAACATAGGAAATACAAACTGAAATATTATTTCATTAGAAAAAATACACAAATTGAATCAGATAAAGTTGAATTAAAATAGAAATGTTATAAGGATTTACATAAAATATTTACATTATAAATCTTAACACTTTTGTTACTATTGAAACAGCCTTCAGAGAGTACAAAATTTCCAGAGACAGTAAGGACTTTGCAGAGTAATCATCAAGTCAACAGTAAAGCAAATATTACAGATCTGATATAAGGGCCTAATATAAAGATTAAAATTTATGGATACATATGTTAACAGTTGTGGACAAATAAGATATTTGTAATTGTGGGACAGTCCTGTGGCTCATACATTAAGTAAAAGATGGGTTATCAAATAAAAAGTTTGAAGAAAATGAAGAGGTAACTCAAACAAATACCTATTTATTACCATAACAAACAATTATAGATTATATTTATTAGAAAACAGTAGTAATCAAGATAAATTCTAAACTGGACCATAAAGCAAGTTGAAATTTTAAAATTTAATTCATGCTAAGTATGTACTCTTAAATGATTTGTTTTTCTAATAATTTTGGATGTTAAGATATTCTGGTATACCTATTTTAAACAATCTAAGTTCATGATTGAATATGGACACTCTTTCGATCATAATTTAGGTATTTTTTCACAGTTCAGATTTACATATCTTTGCTAGTATTAACATCGATTTTTTTCATTTATTTTTCTGATCTGTATGCAGTAAATACTTATTGGACTTGTTCTACTTATAATGTAAAGAGTTATCACTTAGATTCAGATAGTTCAGGAACCATCCATGGTAACTCCATTTAAAAAAAAATGTTGATCTTTATTACCCTTCAGGACATAAAATCAAGTGTTTGATGTTGAAATTTTTAAAAAAATTCTGTTTGAGGTTCACATTTAGATGTAGGGAATACAAAAATAAGTTTATCTACACATATTTTTTGTCAAAATTCCAAGATAATTGATGATCTATAGTTAGCTACCTCCAAAGTAGAATGTAGAGAAAGAAGGAAAGAAAAATCATGCCTCTGCTAATTTTATTCTGTAAATGTTGGCATTTCAAATGTAATGACATCTGAATCATGTTTGCCAAATTTGTCTAAGAATAAACTTATGAATGTCTCTAATTATCAACTTTATCTGTTCATCACTGTAAAATATCAGTCATATTCTTCTATTCTATGGAGAATTTTCATTATTTTAAAAAATGTTGAAATATATGATGATCAAATTAAACAAAGTGTCTCTCAAAGCTAATCTTTATAAATAAATTCATAGTATGCTTATTCAGAGTTCACAATGCTTCTAAGAAACCTGATTAAAGTCTGTCAAGACTCTTATATTTCTGAAAGAACAACAAGGGACATATATATATATATATATATATATATATATATATATATATATATATATATATATATATATATATATATATATATCACAAAAGAATGTGATTATATTATAATCCCAAACTAAAGAAATAACTAAATACAAATGATATTATATATAACCTTGTGGTTTTTACTGATGTGAAAATATAGTAATGAAAATACATCTTAGTTTTATCTCTAAGGAAACAATTCAGAGAACTATACATAATGCAGATAATCAAAGAAATTTCACTTGAACTTTCCAGAATTTTTTTTTTGCTATTCATAAGCTCTAACATAAGACATATAACATATGTATTGTGTATAAAGCAGTTTGCAAAAATCCTTCTTGCATTCTAAACTATACAAAGCAGAGAAAGAAGTAAAGACTAGGCAGCCTTTTAAAGATGGAGGATAATATAATGTGTAGTTCCCATTTCTGTTAAATTCTGTTGGAAGTTACCTTTTTCTTTCAAATGTAGAAAGATCAATAAAGATATATAATACAATGACATATAGATGATATGTGTATGTCATAAACCTCAAAAAACTACAACAAACAATGGAAGGAGTATGTTATATTTTATGACAATAAATTAAATGATTTCTCAAGGGATAGAACATGAGTAACATATGTCAGGTATTATTGTGGGCTTAATGTGAGCTTAGCTCAGTGTCAGAAAGTGACAATAAGTTGAATGAAATAACATGGTGAACACAGATGTGCTATATTATCTACTTGCTTTTAACAAATTATGTCTTGTCACCATTCTATTAATTATGTGAAATAAGAAACTTAAAATTTAAGGTTATTAAAACCAAAGCACAGACAGCATATGTTGTCTGAGTTAATAGATATAGCTGAACTTGAAAATCAGTTTAAACTCAGGTAGTCTTACTCCAGATCAATGCACTAAATCATTATGTCACATCGTCTTTCACTATGCATTACAGGCTTGAGAGTGATATTGACTGCCACAGATGCATGTAGATAAGAAAATAAACTGAACTGGGTATATGAGATTTAGTTTTGTTTGTGATTTACAGGTTTGGTATTCATACGGCAGAATGATTTTGGCGAAGAAAAAGTAGTTAAGGATATATGCAGAAATAGGTATGAATCTCAAAATAACTAGGCATGTATTTGTATGACTGTACTTGTAGGAAACCAATGTTTTAAATATTCAGAATAAAATTAACCACACAGTAATGTGGCTGACTTAGTGGAAGGAGGGAATTAGCTTCTGATAGGGATAGAAAATTAGCATATTTAATGATAAATCTCTATATACATATTTTTCTTTCTTTTATTGAGCTATATGCCTTTCATATAGCTCATTCTGATTATGGTTTCCTCTTCCTGTACTCCTCCCAGTTCTTCCCCATGTCCCCTCCCATCCAGATCTACTCCTTTTTGTCTCTTGTTAGAAAACAAATATCTAAAGAATAATAATAAAATAATAATAAAATAAGGCAAGTCAAAAATAAAATAAGACAAAATGGACTATGACAAAAAGCTTGATTATGAAAAAAAGAGAAAAATTACAAGAAACAAACATCAATCCTATAAATTCCTCAAACTGGAAATATGTAAGCTTAAAAGAAATTCCCTGACCTAACACTAAAATACAAAGAGACTCCAAAGATACCACTGAGTTCCTTTTGTGTTGCCCATTTACAGATAGGCTTGCAGCCTACCCTTAAGTGTGTTGTTTCTCCAGTGAGACTTGCTTAGGGAAAACTAATCTAACATTTACCAATGGCTATCAATTGAATATAGCTTATGGGTTAGTGATGGGACATGAATCTACTTCTCTCAGGTTTAGGACCCCATCTAGTATTGACCCATGCAACCTTGTGCACCCTACCACAGCCTCTGTGAGTTCATATGTGTGCTAGCGTCCTCCATTTTTGGTTCTTACACTCCTTCTGCCTCCTATTCTGCAGAATTACCTGAACTCTAGAAAAGAGCTTTGAGGAACTCATCTCATTTAGAGTTGAGTGCTTCAAAGTTTCTCACTCTCTGAATAACGTCTGGTTGTTGGTCTCTGTATTTGTTCCCATTTCCCGCAGGAAGCTTCTCTGATGATGGCTGAGCAAGGCACAGATATATGAGTATAGCAGCATGTCACTAGGAGTTATGTTTTTCTATATTCCTCTTCAATCTAACATTTGCATTGATTAAATTTCACTTTCTGTACATTTTATCTGTATTTAGTGGATCTGGCTTTTAAAAATGTTAGAGATTATATAGTTTAGCACTTTCTACCTATGATAGACAGGAGAACATAAACATACATGGCTAATAATAGAAAATCACTGATGATTAACATTCTATCAATGAAGAACTGGGAGGAAATAAAAAAGAAATGAAGTCACATGCTGACTGTTGGCTTTATCAACTAAAATATCTAGGATACAAAGGAGAGATAGACCCAGATACAGTGGCACATAATTTTAATCCCAGTATTCAGGATGCTGAAGCAGATGGACCCCTATGCATTTGTGGCCATCAGGATCAACATAATATGCTCCAGTACAGAGTGACATCATGAGATTCTGACTTAAAATAATAAATAAAACGAAATAAAATGGCATGAAAATAGATCTAGGAAATATAAGATATCTTGATGAAATCTGAATCCAGGAGAGGGAATATATATATATATATATATATATATATATATATATATATATATATATATATATATATATATATTCCTTTTTCTGATAAAGAAAGCTAAATTAGAGAAAATTAAGGAAGCTTCTTGGGAGGATGATTTTATTTATGGTAAATAAGTTCTATGAAGAATCAGCATTCAAAATTCTCCAGAAAACATATAGGATAATTTTGGTGGAATGATACTTTTGGTCCATAAATACATTTACTCTCATACTTTGACATAGTTTAGTATCACCTGAAGGAAGAAAAGTTAAAATATAAACTTTTCAGTGTGGACTCTATCCTCTCTCTGATTTTGTATGACTAAAGTGGTGAAAGTGTTCCTTCCACAATGATCCCATGTGCTGTTGCTGCTCATGGTCTAGGGCTTAGTATTGCAGTAAATTCTTGATAACAACAATATTTTGTTTGCAATCAATTTTGCTACAATAAAGGTGGAAGAATGAATTTATTGATAAGGAAATATTAAAACATACAAGCATTCCACACAAAATTTCATCCATTAATGGAAGACTAACATTCATTTTTACAAAAAAAAAGCATAAATGGGTTATGATAGGTTCATTTCATCTAATTTTACAAGTGGTGGTATTTATCATATTATCACATTGTTAATTCTGATCATAACAATTATGGCAGATCTGTATCAATTTGAGATTATAATTCATAATAAAAAATAAATATTTTAGGAAGGCGGAAGAAGTGTGAAATAATATTAATAATTTAGGCAACATATTGGATGCTCAAAGAAAATCTTGTGGTTGTTTTAAAAAGATATGTGCATGCTTCCCTGAAGGAATGTATGCTGAAGTTGTTCTCCACTGTAAGGTATTAAGAGGGTAAAAACTTAATGTAACTACAAGTTAATACAACTATAGACCTCTAGGGAGATGATTGAAATTCAGTAGGATTAATGGTGTAGATTTCCCATGAATGAATATCAGTAGTTTCATTATAAGACAAAGCAGAAAACATACATTTAAATACCACCTATTTCTTGCCATGTGTTGGCAGGTACACACTTGGGACTCCTCCCCACAAAAGTCCTTTAGCAGATGTGCTTCCTGATCTTTGGACTAGAATTTCAACTCAAAATCATGTCCTTTCAATTAAAATTCAGCTTAGCTTATATCAGGTACACTTTACAATAATAAAATAATGAATATGATATATCAGTAACATAAGCATTTTCACATTCTGAACAGTATACTGATACTATTTTATTTCTTATACTTTTTCAAAGAAATAGTCATCACAATTAAAATACATCAAAGCAAGCATTTATGTAGGTCACTCAGAGAATTAACTGAAAAACTATTATCACAAAAGACTTATTCTGATTAAAATCACACAGTGACTATCATATCAAAAGAACAATAACATTTTTTATTTTTTTATTTCAAATACTCAATTTGGAAAAAAATATAAAATGCTCTATAATTTGTATTCAGTACTGAGAATCACACTCTTATTTAAAAAAACAAAACAAAACAAAACAAAACAATGCCCTGTGTATTGGGCGGTTATCTGGAAATAATTACAAACTGCACTACAATTTATATGAAATATATAGTAATATAGAAAGCTTACTGACTATAATTCTAGGTTCAAATATATAGCTTAGCTCTAGCATATATTCAGATTTATTTCTGTAAATTCAAGTACTCACAAAAATGTCTGCATATACTCTTTATCTACGACTGACATAAGTATAATTTATTTTCATGTAATGTCTTGAAGTATTAATTATCATTGATAATTAATGATAAAATACTATAACCAGTTTTTGACCCAAGCATTAGTTTTGAATATTTGAAAATATGGAATGCTACAAAGTATAACCCTAAAGATATTTGGACTGGACTTTGCTGCTGTAAGTCCTCTGTCTACTGTGTCTAAGCTAGCCAAAGCTGCTATGCTTTGCTAGTGAGTAGGTTCACTCTCATCTCCACTTTGCAACTCCTTCCTTTTTGCTTCAGGCACCACCTCATCACCTTAGTTCCTCCTTCAGTCAGCATTACCTTAAGTTTCATTAACTGCAAAGTAGCCTAACATACTTAAGGGGCTAAGTTTCCCTTCCTAAATTTTGTAAAGAATTCAATTAAATACAGAATGTTAGCAGATGGTATTTAATATTGTTAGTTCTTGATGAGCCAGCTTTCCAAGAACTGTATACAAAAGACAGAACTTATTCAAGGAAAGGCAGTTTATTCTGAAACTAATTCTCTAAAGATGTCTGATTTTTATATAGATCAGGCAGTTGAAATAGAAATGAAATGTGATAAGAAAAATTAGATATCCAAACTAGTCAATAATGTACATGAAAATGTCACAGACATAGTATAAATTATTAAATAACTACTAGTCCTGTCCTATCTATCCATAGATAGATAGATAGATATCGATATATATATATATATATATATATATATATATATATATATATATATATCTTCGTATGTTAACATTTCTCCTTTATCCACAATATCTAGGAAATGGAAAGGGCCTAGATGAGCATAAAATAATGAATTCATAATGAATATATGATTCATATGTGCAATGTAATATTACATAATGATAAAGAAAAATGAAATTATTAAGTCACTGGTAAATGAATGGAGATGAAAAATAATGTTTCTAACCAATTTAACTCAAACCCAGAAATTCAATAATGCTTTTCTTTCTTATCTGTGGATGATATCTTTGAATCCTTAGAGATGTATGTTTAGAGTATTTATAGAAGACAGAAATCTAATAAGAGGTTATAGGGGACAGTTTCTATTGGTTGTATACACACACACACACACACACACACACACACACACACACGTGATTTAACTTATCTTAGCCCTATTACACAGGGACAATGGCTCTACCAGACTCATAGGCTAACAAACAAAAAGTCTATCATATAAAAATCTCAGTCTGATATAGGTCATGTCTTTACTTGTTAGAAGTTATTTCTGTTGCTCTTAGTAACTCTCCCAAAGTAATATCCTATTGCTTAGGAAACCATATATTTGAGTCATGGGACATGAATACATAAAGCTGGTATTTACTTGAAAGTTTTATACTTATTGGCTAACATTCACAGTACTAGAAAATAAAAAATGGATATAAAATCTTTAATAAATTCAATATTTTCCTCTTTTTCATTATTCCATCTTCTTGTAGATATTTTTCTGTCTTACAGAACACTTACTTCTTTGACTGTCTATTTTCTGACATAAAGAAAGCTTTAAATTTTCTTAGTAAAATTCAAACATTAATAATTAAAACATTTAATTCAATCATTGAATAACTGCATGCATTGTTTAGAATTTCTCTTATGTGACTCTAAATTTATAGATGTCTCTTAAATTTTCATCTGGTTAAATACCTTTATAACTTTTCTCAAAATGTAAGAAGTGAATTTTCTCCTTCCAATTTGTTAAATTCTGAAGACTCAGGTCTTGGGCTTGGTAGCAGGAGCTTTTACCTTCTTAGTCATCTAGTCAACTGACGAATAAATAATAAAATTGTGGAATTCTTTTACATTGGAATATTATTCAGCTGCTAAAAAATAAATTCTACAATTTGTAAGTATATTATAAAATTTTTGTATCTGGAAATAATTATTATGATTAAAGTAATTTATATCAATAAAGAAAAGCATGCTGTTTGTCTCATTTATAACTCTTCATATTTATGTTTTATTTGGAATATCCATAGACATCAGGAAATTACTGAGTAACCATGTGGAGGTGCTTTCCAGGGAGAGAATACTGAAAACACTGGTAAAACATGTTTAAATAAATAAACAAGTAGTTTTAAACAAGTAGTTTGTGCAAATAGAAAGTAGGGAACAGGATAAAATAAGGAAGAGAAAGAATAACACTTAAGACCATGTACAGTTTCATTGGAAACCTACTGTAGAAGCATGTACACAGACACACATACAGAAAGAGAACTAGAGATACACAGAGAAAGAGAGACACAGAAACAGAGACAAAGAGAGAGTGAGATAGAAAATGAAGTTTCCTGTAACAGGGCAACAATGCCCCTTTTAGAAACTAGAAAAATATACCTATGAAGGCTCACAGTCTTCGCCAGGCCAAGAGGGTCTGGCATCTTCTTCTGACCAGTGCAGGCATCAGGAATGCATGTGGGGAACATACATGTGTACAGGCAGAACATACATATAATTCAATAATAAAATAAATAAATCTTTAAAAAATAGCACACTTTATAATGTAGTTCTATGGTTTGCTTTTTAAATGATGTTTTATCATTTTACTTGTATAATATGTAAAATTTCCACATGTAGTCTAATACCAGAGTAAATTCACTAAATTCATGAATGGAAAATTGTTTACCAAAGTAGGTGAGCCACTTTGATCAATGTGTCTCACGCATACAAAAGTTGTTCAGCATAACTGAGACATGATTTAGAAATCTGTTCAAATAGGAACTATTTTTAAAAAATTAACAGGCATAAAAATATTAATTTGTATCCTTTAGAATAGGCTACATAGATCCATTTATATTCACACTATTGTTATGAAGAATTATTGTGCTCAAATATAAATGAAGCTTTTAATAAATATTTAAGTCAGTATGAGCTTAAAATTACAAACTCGCTTAATGTTACAATTTAACAGAAAATTAACGCTTTTCTTTTGTAAATAATTAATGAGGTAGAAACAATGTGATTTCATTAATCTTGGTATATTAAAAACATACTTCTTGATATCTGTCATATGCCCCTTGAAGAAGCCTAACTTAACAGAATTGAATCTTATTGCTATTGCAATACTCAGCTCCACTACAGAGGATACCATACCTGACTCATTTTTCTGTTAATGCAGTGTAATCACTTCTATGTTTAAGCAACTACAACATTTTTTGTTCTTTTTTATTCTTAGTTGAAACTTTAAGGTAGATTGAATGAGGTCAGCTATATAGTAAAAATATCCAACCCCTGAAAATTCACTGTAATCCGACTAGTATTTACTTATTTTTAGGTTCTAGTACATTGATATTGTGTGTGTGTGTGTGTGTGTGTGTGTGTAGCATACACTTATATGCTACAGTGTGTATGTGTGTATATAGTGGCCAAAGGACAAGTAGCTAGAGTTGTTCTCTACTTCCACCACATAGATCTTCTGGACTGAACTCCATCTCCATCTCCAGCTTAGAGGAAGGGGCCTTTTATTAATGGGACCTAAACATCAAGAACTAGGATCCATAATTCCAGTGCAAAGGACCATTTTTCCAAGTTATCATATACATCGTTTCAGTCTTTTGTATTTTATTTAAAAAAACAAAAACAAAATAACAGAACAAAAAAAGTATATCATATCTCGAGTCTCAACATTTAAATAATATTTAAGAGGTGGAAGGTTGGAAAACAAGAATACAAGAAAGAAAAAGTGCAGCATTCTGCATGGTTTCCTAAGCTTAGGGTGCAGTGCATTGCCTTGAAAGGACTCAAGAAAGTTTTGGTGTAGGAAGTTGACTTTCAGGAAAGCACTTCTTGTCCAAATAGGCTGTTTCAAGAAACATAAAAGGCAGGCATGTACTTTGACAATATTTTAGACAGAACTCTTAGAAAACATTTTTTTATTTCTGTTTCTGTGGAAGCTCAAACTAATGGGAGCAAACGGTCATGATGACATGTGCCGGAAATGTCCCCGACATTTCTCCATAAATAGTTCCATTCAAATTTCTCTAAGTAGCCCTGTATAAAAAGGAAACATGATTTCACTGAGGAGAAGCACCATTTTATCAAACTTTTAGGTGAAAATGTATTAAATGAGTGATAGTTCATGGAATTTACACTAAATACCCTCCATTATATACTCAGTGTATAAAATTAACACTTTATACTGACTACATCATAAAACAACACTAACCCCCATAGAATGTACACCTATTATGCAATTAATCTCAATTTTCAAAATACGGCTACATTTCACTTGAACACTTCTAGCAATAGGGAAAAAAATCTTAAAAGAAAAACTCTGAAAACAGAAAGTTTATGCCTTATCAATATTTAAACATTAGTTGTCTAATACTGGTTGACACATTTCATTTTATTCTCATATAATTCCTTTATGAGTTGGAAATACTGGCATTACACAACACATGGAATTATTGAAAGACAAAAAGACATAAAAGTTAAGTGAAATCAGAAACAAAATAAGTGTTCAATAAATTTTTGCTATTGTTTTAAATATCGGAGAAGGGCATAAAAATCGTAAATTGCTCACAATCTTTCTATAATAAGTATAAAGCCACAGAAAACTAATATATCCAAAGCAAAGCAAATAACAACAAAATTGAATCTCCCACAATTTCATGTCTACACATCATTTTGACAACAAGCCACAATGAAAATTTGTATTCAGTGATTATATTGTAAGTGAATTGCAACAATGGAAATAGACAAGCCATCAATTGCCATAGGGAAACAGGGTGGACACCAGTTAATGAATCAACTATAGAGTTTTATAAATATTACTCAAGTTCAAAAACAGTGCTCTGAACCTGGAACTGCCTGTACTAGTATATAATTCCAGAATTCAGGAGTCTAAGGCTGAAAGATCATACAATAAAACCTGCCTGAATTTGGAGTGAGTTCAAGACAAACCTGGGAAGTTAAATAAGATCCTGTCTTAAAGTAAAAGTGAAACGAGAGCTAGGTGATAACTCTCCGTGTTTCAGCATTTGTCTCTCATGTATAAGGTCCAAGACTCTATCCACAATAATGAAAAAAAAATCTCCAGTTCTAGGAATATTCAGGTTCTTATGGTAAAGCTATTCATATCGTAAAAAGAGGGGAAGCAAATATTATATAAAAATGAGATAGCTATTATTAACAATTTTATATGATGACGGCACAAAATACTTGTATCTAAGAAATGTACAGAATTACCAGATAGAAGAGACAAGGTTAATATTGATGTTCAGCCTGTTTCTTCATCAGCTTCCTACAATGATGACAAGCTACCTATAATAAACAACTCAAAGAATAGATGTGTCTAATTAAGTTCATGATTTCAAAGATTCAGTTTACGATGGCCCCATTGCTGTGGGCCTATGGCAGGGCCCAGAGCACCACCAGCTCCAGGAGATTATGACAGAAGAAACTGTTAAACTCATAATGTCCAATAAACAGTGGGAAAAAAACAGTGCCTAGGGACAAAATTTTCCTCAAAAGTCTCACTCCTAGTGACCCCTACATACTCCAATAGGGTTCAGTTTATAGCCCATTCACTAATGCTTTAGCTCTATCATGTTTCCACTCTCAATAACAGTACAGGGTAGAGAATAAACATCAACATATGGGCCCTTGAAGGACATTTTGTCCAATCCACAAAAGCTTTACCATACATCAATTTGAACTGCTCAAAAATGAGATAGCTACATAAATAAAACTGTAAAAGAACATATTTATAGCACAAAAAATTATACTAAAATGTAAACTTTGTGCTACCTTTGAATTTTTTAAATATATGTTTCAATTTTGTGCATTTAATGAATGGTCCACATCAGTATTAAATTCAATTAACATTAAAGGACAAAATCATTTTTAGTTTAAGAGCATAGTGTATATAATTATTATACATGATCAATTCGCACATCTTTGAGATATAGAGAAAAGTGGAGAAAAATGGTTTATTTTCATATTGCTTGAATGAAATCGAAGAATAGGAATTTCGCTTTATGTTATCACTAGCTACATATGTTTATTTCTCCATTTCATAATTTCTAATTTAAAAACTACATTACTGGAAATATTATACTATTTTAGTGCATGGTAACTATAGTTCCTAGAAATGAAGATATCCTAAAATATAATATAAAATACACAATCTGATTTCTGGGATCTACTTAACAATGTCTTATGGAACTTGAAAAATATTCACTGATATTGGCCCTCATAATGAATATCATTTGCACAAGCTGCACACAAAAAATCGTAAACAATCTATAATTCCAAAATTGCCATTTCTAATAGCTTGAAACACAGTTGAAATTACTGTTGAATATGAATATTTGTGAAATTAGTGAGAATATATTAAATCCAAATAATCAAAGGTAAACTTGAATTCTGTTTCTGAAAACATTTATAATTAATCTTAAGCAATTAAATCCCTTTCAGATTTATACTAGAAAAAAATTGTTAAAATTTTACTATTTATTTATGTTAATTATAAGCATAATTTATTAATTCATGTGAGCATTTAATATTCATGATAATATTAAGAGAAATGATTTATAGGATTTATTTCAATAAAACCAAATTTAAAGTTAGTAAGTGGTATTCTGTTAAAACTCTCAAAGGCATTGGGAAAATTTTTGGAATCCCTGTATCTCACTTATTAAAGGAGTATCTGAATTATGAACTGAATAAATGAACTGAATAAATGAACTGAATTAACAGTGAACATAGCAAGATATATTTGGTGAAATCTTATAATTAAATATTCAATAACTCTCAATCTTTTTCTTGGATGTGCAGAAGCAAGATAGAGAAATTTTGATCTATTAGAATTAATAAGATTATATCAATATTCTTGAAATAGGAATGTTGGTATAAGATATATTTTTACATGCATTTTACTAATTATAATTATTTGCAATTATATGTCAGAAAATAAAATTGAACTTCTATGGTATAATGTTTGGAATCAATGAGGCATTCAGAATATAATACTACTAATACAGTCACTCTTTCTTTTAAAGAAGAAGACTATGATATTTAGAGGATGTGTGATTATAATTTTATGAAATTAAAATAATTTATTTAATTAAACTTTACATTAATTCATTAAAAATTAGTTATAAAGACTGATAAAGATTTAATTTGTATCTTAAGAATGATAGATGCAGTATAAAAACTTGCTATGGGAGTTAAGTCACAATAGATTTAAAAAAATTAGACATCTGCAAAACAGTAGGTTATTAGTTATAGAAAATGTAAAGACAAATAGTTCTAAAGTGTTAATAGTATAACAGTTACTCCATGTATTTTTTTCTGATGGAAGAAAATACAAATCAAAATTTTATACAATTTTACTGAAATGAAGGTTATTTTCCTAAGCAAAGTAATAATTGGGAGTCCTATTGCAGTCATGCCGTCGTTTCCCTTCAGGGTTTTCTTTCCAAGAGATTCAGAATGGTATCAATTTATCTCCAACTGACGAAAATGCATCCATTTCAAAGTATTGATGACAATGCACAAGGAAAGTCATCCAGTAAAACAGAACTCAGACAGATAATGTTAGGAAGATACTATTTGAATACATAGGTTAGAATGGAAAGAGAATGTATTAATAGTAGGTAAATGATGGAGAATGATTACTGAAAAACAGTCATAAAAATGCATACCAAAATACTCAATGTGATAAAGGCAATAAAAAGATGTATAGCTAATGTCAACATTGCAAAAACATAAAGTCATCTTAATGTCAGAAAGCTAGTGCTGGTTTCAAGATGCTTTTGAACAGCACTAGGATAAAAACAAAACAAAATATAACACAGCACCACCGAGTAAACTGTACACTGCCTTGGCCTACTCCTTTGCAAAATAAGAATGCTTCTGTAGGACTGCAAGAAAAATGGAGCTTTTGAGAATGACATGTTGTTCAAACAAAAAGAGAAATGGTATTGTAAAGAAGAAGGTGCTAATAAAGCTAATTTCACAACAGACAGCAGGTTTGAGAGGGTAGAATGTGGTAGAAAGTTAGAGAAATACTTTTTGGGAAGTGCAGGAAGAGCAACTGTAGAGTTCATCAGAAGATGTGAGGATAGCCTTCCACACTGAGTTTTCCCTTAACATTATAGGAATGATTTGGTCTTAATGGAAAATATGTGCTATGGCATGCAGTAGACTCAGATCCTGTTTGATAGTGTCCACTCATAGGTGTTCAGATTCACAAAATTAAATGGTGAATCAGCCACAGAGTAAAAGGAAACACTATCAGTCACCTTGAAAATAAAGATGATTAGATAAACATAAAAATGTTTTGAGAGTGAGAACAAAAACTGTTAATCCACATTTGAAGCATGAATAGGAAGAATAGGCATCAGGGAAGATGGGGACTCACTCAGCACTTAATGGTCATGCAATCAGGAAAGATGCACCACTTTCTAATTTTATCGGAAGTGGAAAGTCTTGCCATTTACTGCTGTCTTCAGGACATGGCAATATTGCATAAACAGATACATTAGTGGTTATCTGTAAAAGGCCTGTAGAAGACTGAGCCAGATAAAATTCATGCACTGATAGCTTCGAGGCTACCAAAACATCAATAGTAAGGAAGAATCTACTGGTGCTTGATGATTGATTCGAGAGAATCATTTTTCCTCAGGGGTGTGGCCCTGAAACGTTGCTGTTACCTTAATGGATGATTCCATAGCCACGCACACTGGGAGCAGTAATTGGACTCAATAGGTTGTATACTAATACTACTAATAACAAATAGACAAGAGACATGATGCTGAAAGACAACTGCATAGGGTGGGGGAAAGGAAGTTGGAGGTGGACCAATAGTTGGGTCTATTTGCTGACAAAACAAAACAAACACACAAAATACAGCTTTCACTTCAAATGGATATTCTATAGTTTATTCTGAAGCCATGCATGATGAGTACAGTCCAATAACATATACTTAGGCATTGCCAAATACCATATTGTAATCTGGTAGCCGTCTCATGAACTTTTTATAGTAACAAAAGGAAAGCCATGAATCAAGGAAGACTCTTTTTCAAACACATTAGTTAGTACTTCAGGAACATAGGTTATAGCCTAATGGGGAGGAATCTATTATAGGTCTTAAAAGCTTGCAATACTCTTAAGCTTTTGATTGGTGAAAAGCTTATATTTGCTTAATTTAATAAGTTTCAAAACTTTTAAAATTCTGTCAGGATGTTATGTTCATGTTTATCTGTTATCACAGAACTTTACTTTCTAGCTCTAAATATGTACTCATCTCTCTTCCTGGAGAGTAAGTCATTTATTAGCTCTCTGCTGAACAGTAGAGTTTATTCAGAAAGCAATTGTAGAACTTTTGGAACCATATTGCATTATTTACTTATAAGTATGTCACAGACTATGTTAGGCTTTGTGGGTTTTGTGACAAAATATCTGACATAATAAAGGAAGGAAGGAAATATTTTTGTCATAGTTTCAGAAATGTTAGTCTAGCATACCAGGAAGAGTGTTATGGAACCA
This sequence comes from Cricetomys ansorgei, assembly GCA_026225945.1. Lineage (NCBI taxonomy): Eukaryota > Metazoa > Chordata > Mammalia > Rodentia > Nesomyidae > Cricetomys > Cricetomys ansorgei. Next base: position 4,081,163 of record JAMJFZ010000039.1, read on the forward strand.
CCCACATCATAACATAGAAGAAGCATTTTAGAGCTACAGGATCAGGGACAAGGAGATTTATCCTTTCATGGAACACTCTTCGTGACTCTTTTCCCCAAATTTCTAGTCATACCACTTTCTTATTCTTTATTCAAAATTTCAATAAGTCAAGCAATTCAGTATTGTGGCCTAGCCCTCATGATGTATGTCTCAGGTACCACCCCACTGATACACTCAAAGCAGTGTTTTATTCTGGTATGCAGTATCTCCTAGTTTATTTAAGATGACTATTGTATTAATCATCCATATGCCCCGAGTAATATTTTGATCAGTATAGCAGAGTATATGCAATTTATATCAGAATGTTGTGGTTTTATAAGATATGTTGGAATAGCATATGCAATTAATGTTTATTATAAAAAAATAATTGAACTTAATATTTTTCAAATCTCTATTTAATTTTAAATAAAGACAGTTGGTTGCTTCCATATGACATAGTCAAATCAACACTAATTTATTATGTTAGTGTTCCTGCTCAGATGGAAAGGTACACTGACAGTATACCACAAAGTCACACAATGCAACAAATCTCACCAAAGAGATTTATTGGGAAGGAAAAACACAAGGTGGGGGTGAGTGGCTGCCTCTACTCTGGAGAAAACCAGCAAAAAAAAACTAAGCAGGGGACAGGCTTTATAGGGTTTCTTGGGGGAGTGGAGCTTCCAGGGATGCCTGGGTGTAGGCCTGATCCCATCTTCAAGGGAATGAAGAGATTGATTATTTATTAAGAGGAAATGTGCCAGAAACCTTCACTAAAAAGTAATGTTAACAGCAAATGTTTGGAGAGAATTGTTTTTCCATTACTTGGCAATAAGCCAAAGAAATTATTTTGAAAATGTCCTATTTGTTTTTCATATAATGAAACTCCATTACCTGAACAAAGTAACCCTAAGAGTACCCAAAGAAATGAAATTTGGCAGATAGAAATAGATGTGTTATATATTGCAGAATTTGGGAAAATAGTGCATCATTCTATTGATATATATTCAGGATTCCAATGGGCTTCTGCCTTGAATTCTGTAAAGGTTATTTCTGTAATTGCACAACTGTTGGAGGTAGTGGTTCTCATGGGGAAACTTTACAAATTATAACTGATAATGCCCCTCCATATATCCCCAGTAAAATGAAACATTTTTGCATATTGTAACATAAAACATATTACATGGATACCATATAACCTAACAGGTCAAGTAGTTATAGAAACATCTAATCATACCTTAAATGAGATGCTTAATAAACAGAAAATGGGGAATAAGAATAAGGACTCCCAGAGGTATACTGCATAATGTTCTATTAACTTTTTTTTTTTTAATGCCAATGTGGCAGGAACAACAGCTGCCAAAATACTTTGTTGTATAAAAAACTGCTAAACTAAATCAGACTGTATACTATAAGGATGTCTTAACATCAGAATGGAAGTCAGGAATGTGTTACATTGAAGAAGAGCATTTGCTTTTATTTCCACAGAAGAAAAAAGCTATAGGTTTCATCAAAATTGATAATGGTTCCCTTTGACTAAGAGAAGCTTCCTGTTTACCAACTAATAACATGAAAGGCACACTCAAGGAAGGAAGAGGTGCAGAAAGACAGCAAGGTAGGTGACACAAAAAGCTGATCTCTCTATGAGGGGACAGCTCAAGAAACTGGCTGAAGAAAGAGAGACTACAACTCGTCAGAGCAGAAAATCTTGGTGCTGAAATGGACACTTTGTGAATATCATCATATAGACAACTGCTTCTATGGCTGAGGTGAATCTTCATGAGGACATTCAGGCTGTTAAGTTTATGGGACTAACACAGCATTCTATAGAACTTTGGACTCAATCAAATAACCTTCGTTTATTCTTGTCCTACTATAATAGTTAACCTGTGTTAAAGCTATTTTCAAAGCACAATTTATAGCTTAAACAGAAAAGGGAAAGGTAAAGGAACATTTAATCTTTAAAGTCCAGCAGCATGGCTGCTCTAAAAATAGATTATATTGGAAGGCCTATGTAAGAGACATTTGAACTCTGATCCAGCCGCATGGCAACTCTAGGGTAGAAAGAATATTCATACATATCTTTAATCACAGTGTAGCACATGCCTTTAAGCCAACTCAGAATGCAATGGTAGTACACACTTTTGATACCCAATACACCTTTAATCACAACTCTCAGGATATAAAAGGAGGCTCTCAGTTCACAGAGTTACTTCAGAGGAAGAGCTCAGAGAGTAAAAGTGGAGTTCAGATAGAGAAACAGGATTAGGCACAGAGTGTGGAAGCAGAGTGGAAGCTAAGAAGAACAGAGCCAGTCCAGAATAAGCAGAGAGAAAGCAGAGAGTCCAAAGCAGATTGTTTATGATTTACAGTTCAGAGTTTACAATATAAATCACAGTGAAAAGAGGTAGCTCAAAGACACATAGTCAGAGTGAACCCTTAGTCAGTAGTAAGTCTCAGAGGCTGAAAGGTTCTAGATTTGTGTTTTAAGATTAGATTGTAGAGAGACTGAAGCCTTCTATGTCTAGCCCTAAGATTAGATTATACAGTGGCTGAAACCCTCTAGGAGTGGGGATTGAATTAGCAAAGAATAAAATGTCCTCTGCCATGAACTCACCAGAATTATTAATAAATCAACACTCACATCTATGCCTATCCTGAGATTGGTGGGATTCTATGTCCTTGTCTTGAAGCAAGCTCAGGATTGGTGGGAGTCTATAGCTTGATCTTTTGTTTGTTTGTTTGTTTTTTAGGGTAGGTCCTGAGCACTTTTCTTCCCCAAGTGACTGGGAACTGTTGTTATGGCAGTTTAGAATAGTCTGGTAGGAGGGACCTAACTGTTTATATCTCAAGGAGCTTATATATTATACAGAGAATAATTTTATCAAATAAATTTATCAATTTATGCTGAGAAATGAGTCAAATTTCATAGTACTGAAACTAAGGTCATGAGTTTTAATAGAAATCTGTAAATTATAAGATGACTATTAATATATTATAAATGTATAATAAAAAATATCAACAAAATTCTATTCTGTGATTAAGAGTTAATATTAACAATTAGTTATTAGAAAATATTTCACGGTCCATGAGGAAAAAGTTCAAAGTGTGTCTAAAGAAAATAATGTGTATATAATCAAGGTTTGGGTAAACAAAAACATATAATTTACTTCAAACTGCCTATTTCAAGCTGAATAGCAGTAATATGGTAATAACAGTAAAGATTACAATAGAGTTAAAGTATCCATACATGTATTCATCCAGGAAATGAAATTATACTAAGGAAAATTTTTAGTTTCAAAACAAGAATATCAGTAAGAGTTATATTTTATTCATTCAGCCTTTTGGTACATGGGTATGTTTCTAATATCAGGCTAAATTTTCCTCTTGTTGAGAAGCTCTTATGTACAATTAGAGAGCTGTTGGTGACTTCCAAGCTATATGGCCACTACTGCACCCATAAGGTTACTTTCCATGCTGGTTTTTATTGTGGTTTATAGGAGTCATAGCTCCTTACCAAAATTCCTATAAGTAATCCCAATACAACTTGTTGAGTTCTCCAAATTGACTTTGATGGTATGCTTACTTTGGTGAATTTTTGGTTTCTTTCCATTTGGAGAATAAGTAGACATTTGCTTAAGTCTTCTCAGAAATGGTGTCACACAACATTAGAGTATGGGTAAAAGTCATAGCTATATCTCAGTGACTGAGGAGATAGCTTGTCTCACCAACATGAAACCCCAGAAGTTTGAATTCTCAGAACCCATGTTATAGAATTTGTTTATCATCCCAGTGCTCCTAGAGCAAGATGGCAAACAGAAGAGGAAAATATTTGGAAAATCACAGGCAATTTAGATTATCTTATATAGCAACAAACAAGAAACCCTAACTCTAAATGTTCCACTTCTACTTTAGGAAGATCAGAGAAATGTCTTGGTCCCAGGACAATAAATTAAAACTTACAGATACATAAACTTTAGATGTAATTATAATTTTAGGTACTTTGTCATCTGAAATGCTGTGGTCATTACTTCCAATTTTTTGTAGTTTATTAAGGTATTCTACCTTTCTTTGTATAGACACATATATCTGTGTACTTTAAATCAACATTATGAATTAGATTGTACTTATTTGTTAATCATTCAAGCCTAATTAATTTCTAAGTATCATTGTAAGTGCATATGTTTTGAAGTAGCATATAAAATAATAGGTTTTATGCTATCCTTTTTGTGACATGTGTGTGTGTCCTTTTATTTTGTACTTATTAATTCCTCTCCCTTCTACATGTTCATTTCCTCCTACATCATTCCAAAATACTCTTGCTGCTAACATGCCTCCCCTCAAAGAATTCTTGCCTTCTACTTTCCTGTTATCTGTATTATGTTAACATCTCTTTATTCCCTTCCCTTGAGATTTCTTGCTCTCCTTTCATGGTTCCAATTCTACATTCATACTCTATATACAAAGACAAATACACAATAATACACACTCATAAATATAGATTGAAAATACAATTTTATATTTTTAAAACCCTACTTTTTTCCTTCTGCCTGATTCTTTGTTTTTCCTTTAAAACAAAACAAACAACCAAACAACAGCAACAACAACAACAAAAAAAAAAACCCAAGGATCTCAGTATCTCAAGACCACAAGTTAATCTCAAAACTCTAACTTGTTGTAGAAGAACAAACAGGACATTGATTGTACAAACTTAAATTTTTGTTATTTAATGTTTATAATTTTGTTTGTTTGGTTTTTTGAGTCAGGCTTTCTCTGCTGTAACTCTGGCTGGCCTGGAACTCTCTCTGTAGACCAAGCTGGCTTTGAACTCACAGAGTTCCACCTGCCTCTGCCTCGTGATTGTTGGAATTAAAGGCGTACATCACCACCTTCGAGTCTTTTTCTTTAAAAAAACAAAAAAACAAGCAACTCAGTATCTCAAAATTTCAAGTTAATCTCAAAACTCAAACTTTTTGTAGAAGAACAGGATGTTGATTGCCCAAATTTATCCTTTAGGCACTTAATTTCTGTAATTCTTTACATATTTCAGATATTAATGTTCTATCTTATGAATTATTAGCAAAATATTTTCCATATTTTGCATGCTGGTAATTGTTTTCTCTGTTGTGAGGTCTGGTACTGGCCTTTAAAACAAAGTTTCCATCTCATGTGCCCTTTTGTACATAAAGTGAGACTTTGCAAACAGCACTTTTTGATACATCATTATCCTGCCCTCATGCTCTCCAGAACTGCCTTCCAGGTTTTGTTTCAACCCCTGGAACTAGTACAGGGTAAATTCAGACTTTACAATATAGTTGCTTTCAGTTCTCAAGCCCCTGACATTACTCACTATTAAATAGTGGTACTCTCTCAAGAGGGTGCAGAGCCACTGACCCCTGAGTTACTTTCTCACACACACACACACACAAACACACACACACACACACACACAAGAGAGAGAGAGAGAGAGAGAGAGAGAGAGAGAGAGAGAGAGAGAGAGAGAGGAGGGGTAGGGAGAGGAGGAGGGAGAGGGAGGGAGATCAGGAGAGAGGGATTCCATTGCTGAAATGTCCACCTGATATATCATATATAGTATTTCCCAATACCTGAACCTGGATATTAGGCTTGTGAGGGTTGCTGGCTTGTCCCAATAATGCATTTCTTTGAGCAACTACCTGGCTTATCATCCCATTGCCCACAATATACCCTTGTAACTGGAGCTGTGGTTGGCTGCTGATGGCCATATTTGACCAGAATTTCTAATTTCAAAACCATTCTTTCTTTCTGTCTTTGCAATACTGTCTGTTCTGTATTACAGTGACATTTCACCTTAACATTCACCTGGAGGCAGCTCTTACTTCATTATCGTATCCAGAATCTATAGTGATTACCAATATTACAGAACAAGATTAACGTTTTAAATAACATTGTAAAATATTTACATTTATTAAAATTCATTATTTTATATTTTCTTTTAGCTATGTCTTATTTGTGTCATATATGTGTGTTTTAATTTCACAATTGTCTTTTTTAAGTCTTAATGGTCTAAGTTAAGGTATAATTAAATCATTTCTTCCTTCTCTTTCTTATTTCTAAGCCCATCCATGACCCCTTCCAGATCACTCTGTCTCAAATTAAAATTCATGACTTCTTTTTCTTTAATTGTTGTGTGTATGCATAAATGCATAGATATGTAAATACTACCTGCTGAGTCTATTTAGTGTTGTATGTATGTGTATGACTTCAGGGCTGAACACTAGTTATTGAATAACCCATTGGAGCGTTCATTACTGAAGAAGACAAATTCTCATTACCTCAGCTGTCCATAGTTACCTGTCATATTTGGTTTAGATATGGGCCCCTGTAGTTGTCTCCTTCCATATTAGCATGTCCATTTGTGTTATTTGGGTAGAGTTTGTTGTTTAGGCAGGCATAAGTTGTTATTGCTATAGTTTCCAAGTCATCAATAGGAGACAAGGTTTCACAACAGACTTCCCATTCCTGTGACTCTTGCAAACTTTTCAGGGCTCCCTCTTTTGCAAGTGTTCCCTGAGCCTTAGATGCAGGAGTTACCCTGTGTGTCTCCACTGGAGCTGGGCACCTTACAGTCAGATGTTCCCAGAAGTTGAATGTAAATCAATAATGCTGTGACACCATGATCTTTGTATACAGGACTGGAACATTCAAGATGGATCAGAGCAGAAGGCTTCCTTCCCAAGGACTAGCTTTCTTAGAACCATAAGGTGTTATGCAAGCTGACAAAATAGGGAAATAATCAACAGTCCTATCTGGTTGTGATGCTTATGAAACACAACAGCAATCTGAAACACAAGATATCCCTGGAAGCACAACGGAGGAAATTATATATTGATAGTAACCAATAGACATAAGGGCTGTTCAATAGGCAGGAAATCATGCCTGGTATAAACCTAGCCAAAGACTTCAGACCAGAGAAGTTATGGCTATTACAGTAAAACCTCCTGCTGCCACTTTAAAAGACCAGCACCTATCCTGGCAAAACTCTAAATAAGTATCCTTCTTCCTTCATATAAATGTAGTTCTCATGCCTCATAAAAGAAGCTTCTTTTTGCAGCAGACTGAGTCCATCACAGAAAACCACAACTGTTTTCTGAATTTCTACCAGTTGTAGTATTCTATAATGGTTTTAGTCTGTTGCCAAGAAGGACTTCTTTGATGATGGGTGAGAACTACACTTATATAGGTCCTTGCCAAGTAAGATCAACTGAAGTCTTTTTTTAAAAGTTGAGTTTGTACTATTTAAATAGTTAAGTTTGTACTATTTGCTATAAGAGTACTCAACTTCATTAATCTGATTTTATGTTACTATTTAATATTCTTTTTCTTTTTTTATGCTACTTTTTAATATTCGTTTTTTTTCTTTAAATGGTTTCCATTAGCCTCTTACATAAGCATTAGTAGAATAAGAATACCCTTTTCCATCCATTTTCTATTTATTTTCTTTGCAAAACAAACATTTAATTTACTATAATAGCATTATGATTATTTGGTTAGATTTGTTAACTATCTCATATGTATTCTTATTTCAAACAATATGATGAAGAAATCTCATACAGTTTTCTCTGTTTACTATTTAGCCAATATTGTACCCTCCTGTTCAGATATTTCTTCATTAACTTTTTGATTTTAGCATACTTTTTTATTTTTTGTGTGTTTTATTACAATCATTGTGTTTACTATTTTATAGTTAGATTTTATGCAAACCATGATTTATTTGTCAAGATTGAAAAACCAAAAACTTTGTTTCTTCAAGTTTCAACCTGAGACTTTGCTTCAAACATTATGTAAAAGCAAACATAAACAAAAACAGAGCCACACATGACAATAAACAAATAAATGGAAAGAAAAAGAAAGACTAATTCATGGGAAATCCAAGTCCTCAGCTGGACAATTTCAAATATATTACAAGCACAAAAACAGACATTACACTGATCATAATGAGCTTAGTCTAGGACTATTTTATTTTTTAAAATAGATATTCCATCAAATGGTTTCTTTGAAAATATATGGTGTTAAATTAAATTACCTTTAGTAATTTCTTATTCAATAATTTAATAATTGACTTCTTCAAGAGGAGACAAGCCATTCTTTTTTCATACACAGTCTAAAATCTTTTTGGAGATAATTAAGAATTAAATAATCATTTAGTTTTCAAATTTCCTTCTCCCTATCCTTATGACTTCAATCTTTGTTGAAGCACTTAAAAAAAAAACTAGAATGAGTTACTATTGATTGAGCAGGGGATATTTTGATCATTAATAAGATTTGTAGATGCAACGGATTAAAACTCATCTGACACATTAAACACACTTGCATTATTAATACCACACATACACAAATTATTCCTTTATTTATTTTTCTTTTTTTCTGTTTCAATAACACCACCTATTATTTGGAAAACTGACAAATGATAAAGAAACACCAACCACGTATCATGTCTTTATACATTAAAAATAAATCATAATTAAGAAAGTTTTGAAAATACCCATTATTTTAATGGAAGAAAAAAATTAGAAAAACAAAGTTAATTAATGAACTTAGGCAATGGTCTCAGAACTTCACTAAGAATACTCTAAAGAACAACAAGACATTTAATATCTTCTGATGAAAATAATAATGCTTTATATATATAATAAATATATATTGTACATTTATTCATAAAAATATATCTTTCATTTATATAATATTTCATCACTAATAAATATGCAACAAAGACTTATTTATAAAAAAATGTATATTTGTTGTGTGTCAATATAATATTGTTTGCTGTTTGCTGTTCATTTTTCCATTATATTCTGAAAATGCTAAGGTGAAAAGAAAATACATTAGTCAGACTGAAAATAGTTCAAGTATAACAGGCATTTTTACTTCCCAGTGTCCAAAGTTTCAAGGAACAGACCCTTTCCAGGATAAATCACATTAGCAATCCCTGGTGTGGAAATGTAACAGTATATCAATTCAGGATGTCAGCATGTTTGCTTCTGGGAAAAAAGTACAAATTCATGCTGCTTCCGATCCCTACTACACTGCACCACAGCACTGGTACACTCTTAAGCAAATACAGCATTATTCTGATATTATCATTATTGGGATTAACACTTAAGTGTTAACACTTAAGAATTAACACTTAAGAATCCAACCAGCTTCCAAGTGCTATCTTTATTATTTTACATACTGAAAAATACTGTAAAATAAAGATCTATTATTCAAAAGGTTCAAAACAGTAAAATAACAATACTCTGATTAAAACATATACTTACATATTTATTCAAATAAATAATGTAGGCTAAAACAAATAGTATAGAATTGCACCATCCACTGAAAACAAAACTAGAATAGGAAGGGCAAGCAATATCACTCTGTATGATAAGAAGAACGATGGATGTCTATAAAGTACATGGAATTGGTCACTGAGATTTGATTTTCTTTGCCCAATTGCTTGGATGGTGAAGTGGCGACATTTGATTGCTGATTGGGTCATCCAGTCTGGTTGCTAAGATGACCTAATAACCAAGTGAATCATTTACAGTCCAGTTATGTTTGATTACTACTGTGACTCAAATGTTCATATCACATAACAATCCAGGGCTTAGATCGATCTGTAAGTGATTGAGGTGATCAGCCACATAGAAATCTTTGACTACTCAATTTTAGAAAGCGAAGTGTGTGACTAAAATGAGGAACATGGAACCACTGATAGCCCTAATAGTCACAAACTGATATGTTGAGTCCAGTTTTCTCTTCATAATGTAAATGATCTTAGCATTGTTCTAATTTCTAAGCTACTAGATTACAATCTCATTGGTCTCCTTGAAGTTTTCCTGAGCTGACCAATCACAGTTTCCTGAGAGAAGTCAGAGAGTTAGTTCATTTCAGTGTATACAGATGAAGACTGAATTGTGCAAGATAGGAAAATGGCTTTATTTAAATGATTATGATTATACACTAAGTTAGTTATTTGATTAACTAAAATGTGTCCAAAGAAAGGTTTCACAAATTTATTACAAATTTGGTTACTGTTATGTTTCAATAACAGTGCAATATAAAGCAGCTTACTAAATATTTTAGATAACAGCATTTAATATTTCCTAAAGATAGCATAAGAGTTTAAGGCTCTTTCCTTTTGTAAGAGTTATTTAAAACTATACTGAAAACATGAATACTTTTCACAGAGACTGATATTTTTAGATGGTGTATAACTAAGTTGAGAATGTTTTTCTCAGAATTACCAATTTCAAATTACATGCTGTATCCCAGTGTGTGTTTAAACTCATCTCCAATGTATATATGAGTGTTCATCTTGTACCAACTTTTTAGCTTTCACTACAAAGTAGTGGCCTTATAGATATAGATATTTTGTCAGAATACTGAAATATTTAATTTGCCATTACCTGTTTTCAAGAAAGAAATTGCAATAGTTTAAACAGTTGCAAATTCTATACATTTGTAGAGCCATGTTAAAATTTAAGAATATATTATTATTAACTTACTTATTGGTAATTTAATCATACTATGTATGAGGTTTAATGTTTTTTAAAGGTAGTTACTGGAGCTGGAGCATATCTTAGCCAATAAAGTGACCATTGCACAAATGTGAGGCCCTGAGTTCAAATCCCCATAAAAGGCACTTATTGCAGCACATCTGTAACATCAGTACTTCACAAAGGAGGAGACGGGCAAATCACCAAAGTTTAGTGATTAGCCACTATATTCAGTTAGTGAGATCAGAGTTCAGCATTGACTCTGTCTCAAAAAACTACATGTAGAAAGATTAATGATGGCATCTCCTAGCCCACAGTGGCACATGCACACACATACACACAAGCACACACATATGAGGAATACACATCATACATACTACAAAAAAAATGAGAAAAGAAAAAATATTGATTTGGCTTTTGTTTAGAAATGAGGCAATAAGTGAGTTACATAAAAAAGGCAAGGGCTCTTATTTTTCTTGATCAGGAAAGGTCCCTCACTCTGTTACTTCTCTCTAGAATTTATTTGTTCATTTCCTTGGAATCAAATGGCAGAGTGATAGTGATGGCTCCAGGCAACTGAAAACTGAACTTTCTGAGCATCTTTTTATTTATTTATTTGCTTGTTTGTTTGTTTGTTTATTCATATTGGTTCTTTTGTGAAAAGAGAAATTAAGCATGTGTACCCCAGCTAGCCCAGAGGGATCATGCTGTGGAAATAGAAGAAAAAATAAAAAAGACAAAGCAGGGGTGAATTTACAGAATGCCAGGTTATTGGCTTCATTTTTATTAAAACTTCAATATTCTGGGACTTCCTCCTTAACAAATAGTTCTCACTTAAAATCTGCAGTTTCTTTGATGGAGGTACTATCTTAGTACAAAATTTAGGAAATATTTACTTTCTAGGTCTTTCATCACATTCAGTCTTATACACAGAAGTTGCCTTCCTCCATTTTTGCCCATATAAAAGAACACTTTAGACTAGGTAACTGATAGCAAAATGGAATTTATTTGTTTATCATTCTGAAAGCCAAGAAACTCAAGGCAGAACTACTAACAGGTCAGGGATCTTTCTTAAATGTTGTATTCTTCAGACTTAAGATTTTTCGGTATCCTCTCATTTCACATAAGAGAGAGGAAGAGAGAGATGGAGAGGCAGAGAAGGGAGGAGGGAGGGAGAGGGAGAAAGGGATGTTTATAATGCATTCCAATTACATTCTCCATATACCCTTATTTCCTCTCATACTTGTCTATCCATCTCTTCTCTAACTGTCCATTTCTCCAGGATCATGATTTTTGGTTTTATATGTGACCGTTTTAGATTAATGAGGGCATTCTACGTGACATTTGGATTGGAACTATCCATTGAGACCAGGGGGCATACAACCAAAGGTTCTCCCTTTCCATGAATCTACAGTAAACTATCTAACAATGAAGGGTCAGACCTACAGAGTCTCTTTTCTAGTCTTGCTTGGCTATTGATGTGAGAATTTTTATACAGACTCAGTGTAGGCATTCATGACTAACAATAGTTAATGATTGCAAGGGTTATTGTTTTCTCAGAAGATGACATTTCGTAGCTTTCCCCCTATCTTCCAGCTCTTACAAGTTTTCTACTCCCTGTTTGATGCTATTCCCTGAACCTATGGGGTGGTGCAAAGGTATTGTTTAGGGATGAGCAATCATCTTTTATTTCTTCTCAACACCTCATGTAGGCATACATCACTGTCTTCATTGAAATTCATTGTAATTGAGAAGCTTATAATTTATGGGCATAAGGATATATTTAGAAGGTAGTTTGATGCTATACCAAACTTAGATCAACAACAGAATTAAGTTGAACCTGGGTCGGAGGACTTTTCCTCCCTTGGTTTTTGTGGGGACCTCTAGTAAAAGGGATTTCTCTCTATGGAGTGAGACCCAAATCCAATCAGAGAATAGCTGTCACTGGACAGAAGTCATGTCAGTATTGAATGTGGGAAGATTTGACTGGCAATTTTGGTATCAGAGTTTGTATTATTTGTTCATAGCTGGGTAAGACCACTTGTGCTTTTAATCATTTATAAGCTTCCATAATACCTTCTGACACTATGAAAGTTAGCTGGTATTAGACTTTCAGCTAATTTCCATCTTGTTTTCTATTTATCCAGAAATTGACTTGCATGTGCCCTATCAGAGCAATATAGTTTGGGTTGTTGGGCAGTAGTAGAATCTTTGCATAATATAATAGAGCCCTATTTACAATTTCTAGAGCTTCCAGAAAAACAACAGTAAAAAAAAAAATCATCCCAACATGTTTTTTTTACTTTCTTTTTTTCTTTTCTTTTTCTTTTTTTTTTTAATGGAATTAAGCCTTTCCTAAGAGGAGTGCCTCCATGCTCCATGGACTAGTCACATAGCTAAAACACTCAGTTAATTCTATTGCATAATGATTGATTTTATTATGAATTCTACAGGTACAAACACTCAAACTACGACAGATCCTTACATATAGTGGGACAAGAGGGTCAAGTTTATGCAGTTCTCCACAGACCACGAATTTTTAAGAAGGCTTTTATGAAAATCAACATAGTATTAGATAAACATAAAATGTAGATCAGATCTCTGCTGATGGATTATAGCCACAATCATTTCCAGCAATTGGAAGAATATCTCTTCAGTCTTAAAAGGCTACCTGCATCTTTTTGTGACTCAGCTGTTTTCTTCTCACTCTACTGGTTCTAAGCTTGTAGATGCTAGAAAGGTATATGATACAAAGTATGTTATAAGTGTAAGCAAAGCCCACAAAAATATCTAATTGAGTCAAGTTGAATTTATCAGAAAACATGAAAACTAGTACTCATAGCCACACATAGAGAAAATGGCTAAATCTCAAAATATTTGAAAATAAACAACAATTTTGAAATTCGAGAAATATCCTGTTGTATGAAAACTGGGGTACAAGTACAAAATATTATAATGACAGCCACCCGATATTTTGAGCACATTTCAGTAGTTTTTCTCAATGGTACACATTTTAACTGTTAATTTATTGAACTCTATACATATTTAAGTTTCAGATTAATACACTTTATAAATGAAACTGTAAAGAAAATGTCTGACACATAAGTAACATAGAAGAGGCAACACAGATCTCAGCAAACCCAGTGTACTCTCACCTACTCTTCAAAACATCTATAAAGACATTGTCCCATTCCCAAGGAGAATTCTGTTGAAGTTATTTAATACATTTTTTAAATTTATTAGTTTCTATTATCTGTATACCATTCTTCTTACCTGTCTACAATTGTTGTTCTTAGTTTGTTTTTCTGTTTTTGTTTGTTTGCTGATTTTTTGTTTTTTGTTTTTTTGTTTTTTTATCAAGACAGAACAAAGTGGCCAAAGTCGAACTCAGCTGTCTTGCTGTCTCATATGTTGATCATGTCCATAAAATTCTCTATCAAAAGGGTAAGCAATGTAGTATTTTAGTAAAAATATTAAGTCATTTTTTTACTATGAATGTTTTAATATCTCAATGATACTAAGATTTTAAAAAGATTTTTAAAAAATAAGCAAAGAAGATGTTGCTTTAAAAATTTACCTGGTCTTATCTATTCTTGTATGGATGCATTCCACATGAAGTAATAACTTTATGGTATTGTTTAATTTATTTCTAAGGATATTGCTTATTAATATAACAAATTTAGTCTTAGTTTCAAACCAAGCACATCCCGCCAGCTAAGACTACAAATGCATTTATTTCACCAGGAGCAATGGTATAATATGAGAAGATTTAAAGAAAGAAAATGGAGATGGGAACTCATACACTTTAGAAAGAAAGTAACAAGGTTGGGAATGGAGCACAAAGGTAAAACATTGTCTACAAACCAACAGTAAGGAGCTGAGGTTTTGCCTTGGTGATAGAGCACTTGACTAGAATCCATCAATGATGTGCTGGCATATGAATCCGTCAAAGCACCAGACTAACATGCACTAAGCTGTGTGCCTTGACATTAGCATGGTAAAAAGTAAGACAAACTAGTATACTTATATCAAGATGTGGAGGGTTTTTTTGGCCTCAATTTTTGATGTAGGGCACCAGATTAATGCTAGATCATATTTAATTTAAATATTAATGAATTTTTAAAATTTTTGTTCTTTAAAAGTATTACATTAAAATATTGCCTAACCAAAAAAACAAAAACAAAATCTCAGATATGGGTAGACAGGCCAATATCCTTGAGATTTAAAAGGCTTCCTATTCCATTTCTGTTGTAAGTCAACTAGCAAACAGATGAGATTTTATGTTGATGTTTTCATAAATATCTATCATGTTGCTAACAATGAAAATGGTCTTTGAGGACACACATAGACATTCTCAGGTGATTTATGTAATCAGAAGCAGAAAGTTTGGATCTTTCAGCTCACCCTTTTCTCATACTACGAAGTCCAGTGACATTAAGAACAACTAAGAAAAGTCTAGTTTTTCACAAATGTTTAAAAGTATGCATACATGGGCTTAACTTCTTTGTTCTTTATGTGTTTACTTTCAAATATGTATCATATATTCTGTGTGTTTCTAGTTCTAGATTATGCCATAAAATATCCTCAAATCTTGCTTTATAAAAAGAGTTAATTTCAGTAAAGCTTATGCCATCAAGAAAATTCATTTTTAACATTATTTTAAAGTGTTATGATTTGTTATTATTTTTAATAGAAGCTGAGAACTCATACCCAAAATTATTTACTGTGCGTCTTCTATTTACCTTGTGAAATGTATTTTTTTAATTTCCCCATATATTTTGCCCTATTCTCATTATATAAAACTCCTTAGGTACATTGTTGTAATGTATGTTCTTAAAATTTGTTTCATTTTCTCTAAGTTATCAAAGATATTTGAAGTTTGTCTTATTCATAGTTGTTATCAGATCTTATATACTGGTAAAATGTGTGTTTATTCCATTTACTATATTGTTCTTGCTTTGTGCTTATGAAATTTAATCACAATAAAATATAGTTTGAGTTATATACTTTTTAGCTTTCTTGAATTCAAATTTATTTCTTTATGCTTTATAATTTTATATTGAATTTAGTTGGTGTTTCTCCCCCTAATGGCCTGATAGAAGCTTAGACCTTTTCTCTAATTATTGGTCCAAGATTTTCTTCTTTGCTAACATTGAATTTATTACTGCATCAAAGTACTTCTGATTTTGAATAGGCAAGAAATTGGATACAGTGTAACCAAGGAGATTGTCTTATATTGTAGTTGCTTTGTCTCTTGATAGTCAGAAAGTCCCTTTCTGGTTTAATTTTTCAAAAAGCTTTAGACAAATGGTTCCTACTATATCAAAATTTAAGGCACTAGTGAATTTTCTCATTCATGCATACTAGTCAAGGGTCTATATATCAAAAAACTTTAGTTTCATAATAATCATAATATTACTATTCATATGTAATTTTAATACCTGTGCTTTGTTACCATTTTGTATAAGATCATCATAATAAATATCCTAGAAGGGTTATCTGTTCCACCATGATTCAAGTAGGGAAAGGTCTAGCATACTGTGTGACTGTGTCAGGACTGCTGCTCTCTTTTTTATTCTGAATGTCAGATTCTTCTTATTAACTCAGACTATGAATTTAAACCACAACAAAAAAAATTGCTAGGACTCTAATTGGCTTCTCCTTCCCTTCTATAAGATTTCTTATGCTTTTAGTATTTTCAATTTCTGTTTCCTTCAATGGCTAACCAAATTTGTTTCTTCAACAATTCAACTGATAATGGTTTATATAGTTATACCACAAATTTGTACTCATTTCTCTCAGATGTTTTAAGAAGACATCATAAGCTCCATTGAAACCAACTGGACAAAACCACTGTGGGACCTTTCACTAAACAGTGTCATCTCTTCCTGATGTGAAGAGGATATCACTCTCAACCTGGATGGTCTTGGTTACCTTGGAAACATAAATTAGAAGGAAATTGGATATTGATAACAAAAATATCATTTTTCAGCCTATCGAACCTACTGAGTAAAGGAATTCTACACCTCCTCTATCATCAGATTATAAGGGTTCATATTTCTTACTGAGAGAGATAATACTGAGTAGACAATCAGGTACATAAGACATAATCTTAGAATCTGCATCTGTATTTGAATACATGGGTCTTCTGTTGGTCAAGATGCTGTTGATGGGTAAACAACCCTGAGGCTACAAATCTGTTGTTCCAGCTTTATTAAAAACTAAAGCACAAGGGCATTTTTCACTATATGTACACTAATCAAAATTCTACATCCTCAATATACCTTGGATTTACTATAATACCATTTATATTGTGATTTTGACAAGGACCCTTAGTGAACTTTTTCTAGAGGTTCAAGGGAATAAATATCCTTAAAGGAGGGGGAAATACATGCCATATCTCCATAAATCCACAACCTAACTCACAAATATAAAGCTTTTAAAAGCACAATACACAGCCTATTATATTATTACAATCCTGTTAGGACAGCACACTCGGATCTTTCTTTAGGGTACATGCTTTGTTTTAACTTGCCTTTCTTTCTTAGATAAATCTCTCTATTATCTTTTACCTTTTTAAAAATATATTACTATCTATAATAATATTGATAGTTTGAGTTTCATACAATGTATCTTGATCACACCCTTTTCCCATTTCTCCCTGTTCTACTCTCCCATCCCAGTGACATCAATAAATAAATAAATACTAAGAGACAATTAAGTCCAGTTAGTGTGGCAGGAGCATAGATCATAGGCATAATCACAGTTCCTGGAGGCAGCAGGCTACTCTGATTATGTACATTACTTGGTCCACAGTAGCCTGAGTTCAAACATGACAAGTTTCGTCCAGAAGTTGGACCTCACTCTACAAGCCTGCAGTCACCCAGGCATCCAGCAGGAACTCGGACATCTCCTAGGCACTCAGACACCGAGCAAGCACTCCAACATTCTGTAAGCACCAAGATATCCTGCAGGTATCCTGTTATCCTGCAGGTACAGGGCCTCCCACAGGGACCTGGACTTCTCTCAGTCACCAAGATGTCCTGCAAGAACAAGGATATTCCACAGGCACCGAGTCATGTCACAGATACCCAGACTTCAAGTGGGGACCAGAAACTCCCATGGGCACCAAAGCATCCAGGAGGCTCCCAAATCATGCAGGCACCAGGGCAACCTACAGATGCATGAGCATCACACAGGTGCTGAGCCAACCTGCTCAGATACCTGGACATCTCTCAGGGTCAAGGACATTCATGCAGGCTCCAGTGCATCACACAAATGTGCCTGGACACCACACAGGCATTAGGCCAACCTGCAGACACCCAGACATCACACAGACACCTGACACCACACAAGCACCCTGATATCCCAATGAAATCCTGACATCCTACAGGCATCCAGACATTCCACAGACACCAGGGCCTCCCACAGGCACCAGTGCACCCCAAGGTGCCTAGATTTCCCATAGGATTTTGCTTTCTGCCTCTGTGGCCATTTTGAGTTCTGTTTGCAGCTCTGTTCCTTCCTTCATCTCAGATCCCCCTTACAGATTTCCTCCTCTATGTCTCAGCATTTGTGGGGTGAGTTTGGGGTTCTGGCCTGTCAGGTGTCTATGGTCCCCAGCAGGCCCCCTTCTGCATCTCTCTGTTAGTTTCCAACCAAACCTGATTCTCCAATCCTGATACTCCTCTGTGCTCTTTCCTCCATTCAGCAGGAAGGACCCATGGGCAGGACCCACTGGTAGAACCTTTGGAACAAGTAGGAGCCCCTGCCTCATAGGCAATGATAGGATACCAGGGACCTTCCCAGCAGAGGAGCTACTCTACCAGACTGTGCTCTCAGCTCCCATATTTCATACGTTGGGTCAAATATACTGCCCCATTTTGCCATATTTCCTCTCTCAATTCAGGGTCCAAGGTCTCCCCAGAACTGCCACTTCTTCTGGATACCTCCAACCCCTCTGGATCCTTACAGTTCTCCTTGATGGACCAGCCTCCAATGCAGCATATCTTGTTCCACAAAGTTGCAAGGGTCTGTGGGTGCCTTGAGGAAGGGGTGGCAAGGAAGCTCCCAGAGCCCTGACAGACTCTGCAAGCTGTCCCATTGCCGTCTTGTCAAAAAAATCCCTCTTTAAATTACATCTCTTGATTGAACATTTTTCTTAAAGAATATTCAAAAACCTGGGGGCCAGGGGTGACATTCACCTAGAAACACAACTTTTATTGTTTCTGAGATACTGAGATTAATTATAGTGCTATACTAATTTGATTCAGCATATTTCTCAATTTCTCCTAATGTTTTGGCGCATATTTGACCCACATTCTAAACATTTACATATTTCTTTGTTTTGTTTTGCTTCATTTACATATTAAAGGTACTTTTGGCATCTTCCTGTTATTGTTTTTTTTTTTTATTTAAATCTCTTGTAATCTCAAGAAACAGATTGTAAAGGAATAGGCCTGTGTAATAGCTGGAAAGGGATCAAATCCAAAAATCTATATGAAGGGATCAAATCCAAGGTCTATAATAAGGCATAACATCCTACGGTCCTTATAAAGGAATCAAATTCAGAGGACTGTGTGGTCTAGATACAACGTAGAAAGAATGTTAAGAATGTTTCACACTTTTAATCCCAGTATTCAGAAGACAGTGGTAACACAATTTGAATCTGTAGGAGGAAGTAGAGACAGGAAGCAGACTCAGAAGGAGTCAGTGTCAGATAGGAAGTGACATTTGAGATAAGTCAGAGCAAAGGGCAGGCAAATGACAAATCAGAGGAAGAGTTAACAGAGTTAGTCAGAGTGAGGACACACCCAAATTTCAGGATAGATAAGCAGGCTCTCAGCTCAGGGATTCAGGGACAAGACACAGAGACAATTAAGCAGTGAGAATGAGACAGTATTGGAAAAAGGCAGAGAACTAAAGAGGCTGACTGAGGCAATATGGGGCAGTCACAGCTCATAGAGACCCAGAAGCAGTCAGAGGAGTCTGAGGCAGACACCAGGGCAGTTTGGCAGAAAATACCAGTATCGGTTAGGAAGAGTGAGACAGTTTGAAGATGAGCAAGAGAGAGCAGTTCAGGCTGAAGCAGTCGAAGAATCATCCAGTGTCTTCCAGAGTCAGAACAGTTAAGTTAGAAACTTTCAGCTGGCTCAGATCAATTTGAACCAGTCAGCTTTGAGAAGATTTTGAGCCAGAACAGGGAGTGAGGTGAACCAGAAGAGTCAGAGTAGAGAAGGAGCTAATCAGGTCAGCAGGGAGTCTCAAATGTTCTAGATTGTACAAGGACTGAAGTCTTCCTGTTCTAGGCTTAAGACTAGATTGTATGGAGGCCGAAATACTCCACTGCTCCATGATTAAGACCATGGATTGAATTAGGCAAAGAATAAACTGCCTTTTAAACCTGAATCTACATTTACAACACATGGCTTGCATTTTGTCGTCTCTTAATGGTAAAACCAACAGAATTTTGTGTATCTTTGTGAATGCCCCAAGAGACCTTGATAATAATAATTATTTTAAAAATGTCAGTTAGCATACTTTATCATACTCTTGGATCAGTTAAACCATTCCTGATTGTATGCTATTATTAGCTATCAATAACTGAAGCTTTAGCAATAAAATATTTAACTACCATGGTGGATTCTGTAAAAGTAAATTCAGGTTCAAAGGGCACTTTATTCCTTAGCTGATTCAGTCCCTACTCCTAGTCTTGTGGCCTGGAGCATTTCAGTCTCCTTTACAATCTAAAACATTCAAGATACAAGCCTGGATCTGGAAGGCTTCCGCCTCAAATCATACAATAAATCACATTTAAGCCTCTGAGTCTTACTGCTGATTGAGCTACTCTGACTAGTCCTTCTTAAGTCCAGTCTGTACTGATCTTAAACTCTTCTCCAAACTGCTTGTGCAAACTGACCTTCTGAGCGAGCTGACTGTTCCTGACCTAGCTCTTCTGAATATGGCAAACTCTGGCTGAGTCTTAAAATTTCTCGGACTGAATTGCTCTGCTCAGCTTCAAACTGACTCACTCTTCCTGTCTGATACTGATATTTTCTGCCAAACTACCTTTGTGTCTCTACCTCAGACTCCTCAGAGTGTGTCTTTTTGTGTCTTCTGTATCTTTTTGAGATCTCACTGCCCCATACTGTTTCAGTCATTCTCTCTACTTCTCTGCCTTATCCCAATACTGCCTCAGTCTGATTGTTTCACTGTCTCTGTGTCTAGTCTCTGACTTCCTGAGCTGAGATCTTTCATATTCTGAAAGTTGGATGTGTCTTCACTCTGACTAACTCTGCTAACTTTTCCTCTGATTCATTATTTTGCCTGCCCTTCACTCTGACTCATCTTCGATGTCACTTCTTGTCTGACAGACTTCTTCTGAGCTCTGCTTTCTGTCTACCAAGTGCTGGGATTAAAAGCATGTACCACAATTGCCTTCTGAATACTGGGATTAAAGGTATATGCTAACACTGCTTCTTGAATACTGGTATTCTAGGTGTGTACCAACATTCTTTCTACTCTAGAGCAGCCATGCTGACAGATTAAAATATTAAAAATTTCTCTACAGATTCTTTCTTTCTATTGTAATTCAACGATACCTTACCTACTGCATTTTGGAGTCAGGTAGTATTTGCACATTTGTTTGAAAACATGAGGTCTTCTTAGAAAATTAGTTGTTATGAGTTAATGTTCTTTTTTATTCCTCTCTCTGGAATATATTTTTGTTTCAACTTGTTGTTTAGGCAAGTTTACTTGAAGAAGGAATTACAAAAAATGTTTCACAGCAGCGTTTTCATTAGCATGGTATGGTAACTTATTGACTTTCAATATTTACAGTAAAGGGAAACAAAGACTTATAGGTAATGAAATAAAATTATATATGAGTTTTAGAAAATAGAGCTCTGGAAGTTTCCTTTCATACACAAACACACACACACACAAACACACACATTCACACACACACAAAAAACACTATAATATTTATAGGTATAAAATGCAAGGCTTTGATATCAGTAAGTTTGAAATCATGGCACCAACTGTGGTATGTGGTATATGGTAACATATAATGACGGTTAAATTTTACTTTTTACAACAAAGAAACCAAACCAAACCATGATGATAATAGTAATTATAAAACTCCCTCTTTTATCAAACACAGGTATTTACTAACAATATTGGTAAGGCTGATTTTATTACTGGAATAGTTCCATGTATTAGATCTCTGTTGTCTAGGTACTTAGGGAAAGTAAAAATATTGGTAAACAGAGAATAGCTTTTCCAGAAAAGAAGTAAATATTGTTGGTAATTATAGGAAATGAAGTAACAAGTGAAAAATGAAGGATGTGAAGAGGCTTGCTCCCTTAGATTAAATGAGAGCCTTGGGAAGTAGGAATTTATCTATCTGGAAGGAGGGGGAAAAAGGTGAAAATGGAGGTAATAAATTAACATTTAACATTGGGATCAATATTTGGCAATTAAAGTATTTTTCAAGCATTATCTTTACCTCTTTCAATGAGACTCTAGTTCTGATCAGTATACAACATTGGTGGTTCTGAGGTTGCTATACACATACAGATTTGAGTCAATGATACATATGTTTACTAAGGAGAAACTCTTTGGTAAAGGTGGCTGTCTGTGCTTTTCTAAGTCAGTCACGATATAAATAATTAATAAAAACACCCTAAAGGATAATTGAAGCCCATCACATATCTCATCAGATAGTTCATTATTCATTGGTCCTGGGGGGAGGGGGCTTCTTTAGAAGCAAGAAATGCTGCTAACCATTAACCTCATTCTTTTCCTAATTTTGAAAATCAATTTAAGAAATTAGCATTGTAAGACATGTAATAAATACGCTTATGAAGTAATGAACACTTACCATATTAAATTGTCTTTGGTCAGCTGAAATCTATAGCTGTATTGAGAAATGGATGAATGGGTTGTAAATGTGAAATATTGTCTGCTAAAGGCAAGGATTCTAATTAGCTTACTAAAGCTATTACGATTTTCTTACTTTGCTCATTTTGTCTTATATATTTCAATCAGCAAAGTACAATCTCTTACCCATGATTGTAGTTCATAGAGGAAATATATTGTTTTCATCTTATGGGGAATGATTATAGCAGAAGAAAAAGGAAACATAGTAGGCATGGACACAGAGCAAAATTAAGTGAGTAATACAGTAATTTTCCCACAAGTATTTTTGAGTTCCTTTCATTTCCTTAGGTTCTCTCAAAACTCTGAGTTATATGAGTATTTGCATTTGATACATTTCTTGAAGTCACAAAAGTGTATATTCTTTTACAGTTCCTCCCTATGTCTGATAAGCTGCATTATACCATTTTTATAAACTAAAAGGTCAGAATTTCTTACCATTTTCACAAAATTTAATACATGAATTAGTTTTGTTGATTACTTGATTGAGAAATTTTAGATATAATGATATTTTATTTATTTTCTTTTTTCTTTTTGTATTTCAAACACAGTCATAGTAACCTAAACAAAACATTTTATGCCAGTAGTCTTTTATACCATTGTTTTATGCAGCAGTATTTTGCAAAAGTGTGTATACTGACAATCCAAGGCATACAATTTACTTTTCTCAATATACTAAAACTTAATTGTACACACACACACACACACACACACACACACACACATTTTGCCAATTATTTTCATGATTCATTTATTTTCTCTTTTCTTTCTATTATTATTAGGCAGATTAAAACATAGTAAGAACATTGGGTTTTTATGCTATAGCTAGACTATTTATGTGCAACATAATTGCATGTTAAAATAAAATCTGATCTCAGCATGGTAAAGGGAGTTGAGCACAAAATCCTACCCCTAGCCAAGGAGTGACTGGCAGTTGTTGACTCCTGAGGAAGGAGAGATAGTTTTTCAATGAGGGTACATCTAGTAAATTAATCACAATCCAGTGAAAACAAAAAATCAGGAATTATTTGAGGAGTACAAACTGGTCTTCTGGGTTTAAAAAAAAAAGTACACAAAAGTGACTGGATGTAAGAAATGTGAGAATAAGTCTGAAAAGTCTTGGGAGGTTAATATGATAAGATCACATTGTACCAAATTCTCAGTGGACTAACAAAAGATGTTTTTTAATTAAAATACCAGTGTCACCATTTTAGTTGATATGGACAAGTTTAGGATAGTGAAATGCTCATGGCTAGGGTTGTTAAAGTTGTCAATTTATTACAAAGAACCCAGTCAAATAAGATGTATCTATGTGGAACCATGCATGCTTACCATGAGCATAGAGCCAAGTTCAGTTCCCAACACTAAAATATAGAAGTAAAGATTAAAAGGAATAAAAAGAAGGAAATAGCCCAGCAGTGGTGATGCACACCTTTAATCCCAGCACTATGGAGGCAGAGACAGGTGGATCTCTCGTGAGTTCAAGGACAGCCTGGTCTACAGAATGAGTTTCTAGACAACCAAAGTTATGACAGAGAAACACTGTCTTGAAGAAAAAAGAAAAGGATAAAAAGAAGTAAATCAACAAAGAAAAAAATACTAGAGAACAAAAATCTTGCCTCATCCACCATATAAAGACACAAAAGATGATCATGCATATATCAAAAAACTAACCCTTTCCATGAATCTGTCAGCACTCTAATCTTGAGTGCTCAGGATTCAGAACCACAAGAAACATATTTCTGCCCTAATTAGTGAGCTAACTATGATGTTCTGTTACAGGGGAATAATTGTCCTAATACATAGTAAATATTACTGTAATTCTCTACCTTCTCAAATATTTTGAAATAATCAAAGATTCATGGAAAGTTACCAAAAAATGTAGAAAGTCCAAGTATGCTTTCTCCAGTGTTGGAATTTCCTCATACAGTAATGCATTATAAAAATATTAACGGAGAAAGGCAAGCAGACCTTGTTGCACATTTCTTATACATTTCTATGTGTATGTCTCTATGTGTTTTTGCCCGTGTGCATGTGGTGTGTGTGTGTGTGTGTGTGTGTGTGTGTGTGTGTGTGAGATTCCATGCTACTTTTATGCACTTGGGTTATGAAATGATGATTAAGATAAATGAGATAAATGAGACAAAACTGCTCTAACACCAAAGGGAAAGACAAGGGGTTCACATAGTTGCTGTTTTCATTAAAGATGTTTCTTAAAACATGAAGACTACAAATATGTGCATATTTAGTATGTAAGTACATGTGTAGATTGATTTCTAAGTACTATGTCCTCTGTGACTTTTAAAGTATTTGGCTTCTGGTAAGCATTTCCCTATATGATGAGTATATGTAGTATCTTGGGTATTTACAAGAAGATTTTTGTACAATCACCTAACTTATTTTCAATCGTGCCTCAATATTATGTATTATATTTGGTACTGGTGTGAGATTATGATGGAATAAATTTACAAATTGTAAAGCTGAAATTCTCTCATTTAGTTAATCTGCTTCAAAATGATAGCATATTTTAAAATTCCAGTCTTGTTTTACATGATCAATTAATTAGTGGAATTGCAATGTCATAGTTAGAATTTTATATATAAATATATATGCATACATGTATATACACATGCATGTAACAATTCATTAGACCAAAAGCCAATAATTTTTAAAAGAGCAAGGAAAAATATATGAGAGGGATTGGAAAGGGGAAATGGAAGCAAAAATGATGTTAAAATATAGTTTCCACAATAAAAGAACAAATGGGCTATGTCTTTGTAATTATATTTTAGACTAAATTCTCCTTGCACATGTAGGAATGATTTTAATAAAAGGAATGGCTTCAAAATATGTTTTTTTTTCATCCAAATTAAAGCCATTTTTATTTTAACTGGAACCTTGATTTAATATTTTTTTTCATTTCTACTCTGACCCTCAAGTAATTTAAAAATTATCTTATTTAGTATTCATTCATTCATATAATTGCTCAGATCAAAATGCCCATGACCTCTTTCATGTACCTTCTTTCACCACACTATTATTCTCCCTCAAACTTAAGGCTGTCTCATTCTTTTTCAACTATCTATGTATCCATTTAATGCTGTTATATGTGCATGTATGTGTGGCCATCTACAAGAGTGGGATTAACCTCTCAGTCATCAAATTCCTTAATAAAATACATTCACCTTACCACAGAAACTACCAATTTCTAAGTCTTCATGAGTCTGTCCTCCATCTATGATTGAATTTTGCCTAGCTTGATCTTGTAAATGCAGTTTAAATGAAATCCTAGCTCCTGTAAGTTTGTGTGTATGGCACCACTTTCACGTCTAGCAAATATTTTTCCAGTAGTAATGCCTTTTCCTTCTGGATTTTACCATCTTTCTGCCCTATCTTCAATAATAATTTTAATTCTTAAGAATAGGATGTGAAAAAGTTCATTGTTAACATATCAGCTCATGTATATTGATCAATAAGGTCCGTTACACAACTCCAAATATCAGGAGACATTGCCATTGGTCTTGGTTATGCCCTGGAACTAGATGGTAAGACCCTATTATTGAAGACACCACATATTAGAGTAATAGGACATGGGAAAATCAAAATAGCACCAACCTAGAAACTTAATACCCAGTGCTAGATTTTACAGTGCTGGAAGGTTATGTGTACAGTTCTGGGAGAGAAAAGTCTTCAACAGCCTTACCTAGCTGTGTACTCTGTAAGATACACTAACCACTGGCCTGGCAAGTAATGTCCACTAGTACAATATTGGCATGGTTATTACGGAGTTAACCAATCACTTTCTGGTTGAATTTAAAGCCTGCTTCATTACGGGAAACTGATACTTATGCCTGGTACCCTGAACTTGGCAAAAACCCCTTGACTGTCTAGGTTATAGGCTGTAGGGGAGAATTTAGTAATATTGCTCAAGTAAGTAGGCTTAGTAATGAGCTGTTCCCAAGTTGTTATTTTTATACTCATAAATTTGTACCTTTCTTAACCCTCATCAGAGAAGCATCTTTTTGTG
Organism: Cricetomys ansorgei; assembly: GCA_026225945.1. Taxonomy (NCBI): domain Eukaryota; kingdom Metazoa; phylum Chordata; class Mammalia; order Rodentia; family Nesomyidae; genus Cricetomys; species Cricetomys ansorgei. Next base: position 4,107,665 of record JAMJFZ010000039.1, read on the forward strand.
GTGGATGTTTATTAATCCACCAATTCAGAGGTGAACATGTATACAGGAAATAAGTATTTGAGAAATGCTTGGCTCTAAATATGACATTTATCCCTTAGGACTTTTAAAGAAAAGTTTACACAAGTACTTTATTTCATATAGCTAATATATTGTGATAGTAGGGATTCACATATCATCTGATTTTGGGTGTACGATTTTTACATTTTGAGATTATAATGTAAATAAAGTCTTTTTCCCGTTCTTCCCATTCTTCCCTTGCTTCCCTCTACCCTTGAATTATACGCATTCTTGGTCACTTTCAAATTTTATGGTTTATTTTCCTAAATTGTTATTACATAGTTATATGTATAAAAATATAAACTTCTATATATAATCTGTTCAGTCTGTACAATGCTATTTTTATGCATGTTTTCAGAACTGACCATTTGGTATTGGATAACTAATTGGTGTGCTCTGCTCTGGAAAAGATTCTTTCTCCTGATCTCAGCATTCCTTAGTCACCTTTAGGTTCTTTATATAGGGCTGAGACCTAATGAGTTTTCTCTGCCCACATTTGCATATCTATTGGTGTTATCCTTGTTCAGCTACATTTGGGTGTCATGCTAATAAGATTCCATGGTTATAGCTTCTGAGATCACTAAGAGACAAAATTCTCACACTCACATACACTCACACAATTGCCTTAGAAATTTCCAGCAGAAAGCCCTCATTCATAATGACATATATCTGTAACTTTCAGCTAGCCCACTATTGTGGATGAATTTATTTTTTCATTGCTATAAAACTTATTATCAGTTTCCTTTAAATAAATTTAATGGTAATACCAATATTACACTTGGACAAATTACTTTAATCCTCTCACTAAGATCTGGATAATGTGTTAAATAGTGTTCAGAGCTTTTTGAGGAATGACAGTATTCAACATCTCCTCTCGGTTATTAAACTGCTTTGCATGATGCTTGATGTTCACTTTTGATTTCTCTTTCCCTTATAACTCAGATATTTGTCCCTCTCTTCCTTTGATTATGGTACTGTAACATGATGCTAATAAATCTGGCATCACTTAACCCCACACTTCATTGCCTCTGTTTGATCAACCATTCAGTATTTTATTAGACTCTGATACTTGTTCCAAGAAATTTTTTTGTTTATACTATTATTTTACTATATTATCTTTTTAGTCTCTTTCACATTATGCCTAATTCAAACAGACAAATCAAAAAAATTATATCATTATTATTATTTGTCATCCACTATAGATATGTGACCTCTCTTTATGCAGATATATACTGCTATTCATAGTTCTGGAAATTTAAAATATTTAGGGTCCGTCAATCAACTGATTTTATATTCATCTTCTTCCTCTATAGTACTGTAGTATCCACAATTATTGCTTGGGCAACCATATGCTTATTTCTGTGATTTTATGCAGTGAACATTCTCATTTGAAAGCATAAGAGAAAGTATAAGACATATATGCACACATTCTATAATAAAGTACAGGAGTAGGGGTTCATTTTATAAGGTAGAAATTTAACAACAGCATATTTTATGACTTTTTCACTGCTTTCCCACATAATTACCATTTATTCTTTGCTTCGGTCTTCCCAATCACAGAATGTTCACTCCTTCGCACTGCTGATCATTATGTTATTGGTTATTCTTGCCTGTTCATATTTATTGATTTAACATTAAATTTTGAGAAAAAGAATATATAATAAGTAATATGCCAAACACTAGAGGCATATAAAATGGTGTATTGAGACATTAAGTTACCATGTGTGGCATTTTATTTATTTAATTATTTATTTACTATTTTGTATCAGTACTTGCTTCTGTGTCATTTTGATATCCTCATTTTCATAATGTCTGTGAGAGCAAAGATAAATGTGACCTTGTTTGGAACTTGCATTTGGCTAAAATGAGGGATTTAATCAACTTTGATTCATAGTACCCTTTTAAAGGCTAGTTAAGTTTCAATCTCTTCAAATATTTTAATCTCTCTCTACCATGTGGTACCTATTTTTATTTGCTTTCTTATTTAAAGTATAGACTTGAATCAAAAGATAGTATTCTGTGATTGTGTTAGTTATTGCTTGCTATAAGTAGAAATATATTTTCTGTGACCTTATCATTGTACTTCTAGCTTAGTGGGGGAATATTAAACTTTTTACATTTATATTACACATTTATTTGGTAGCTAGCTTTAAACATATTTTTTTTCCTTCTGGATTCCTAATAATTAAGTTAAGGATCTGAAATTCATGAAATGTTTAGAATTATTTGCTGTATTGAGAATTACACATTTTCTTGTTTAAAATTTTATATATTTGCTAGTATATAGGTTTGCTTTGAATACACATTATTTTAATTTAACACGTCTATGTGATTTTTGAGTCTAATGAGAAAGTTTACACTAATTTCTTCATATAAGCATTTAACCTTGTGAATTAACAAAATAATACGAGTTTATCAAACTATTCCTCTTTATACTTACAATGAATTAAATATGGAATAAATAAATCAATAAAAGTAGTTGGGTTTTAGCTTCAATGTTGTTCTGTCTTAGAAAGTCATACTAAATGATGTAGTTTGCTCATTCTTATCTAACTAGTGAACTGGTATGAGCTATAAAGATAGTTTTCCATGAAATAAATGAAATTCACCTTGAGAAAAATGAATCAAAACAATATTGGGTTATATACATGTTCCTAGTTTTATGAGTCTCAACATAAAATGTAATCAACAGCTTCATTTCCAGCTAAACATCGTCCAAAATTTAAAACCAGTCTTCTAGTTCTTTTTATAGTCCACTGGTTTTTTGTTGTTGTGGTTGTTGTTGTCGCTGCTATTGTTATTATTTTTTTGTTTTTTACTGTGTTTCAGGAGTAGACATGCTCTTAGTAGGTGAAAGTAAAAACTTGTTTTTATAGATCTCTATGAATTTTTAGTGGTTTCAGTGTAATCATAATTTCCAGTAATAACTAAGCTGTTCAATGTCTATTCACAAGCACAGCTCATAGCTTCAGTCTCAGAGCTCTACTGAAAATATATGTGTGCCAATAAAAAGAAGAAAAAATAAACATTTGAGAATAAGAAGTATCACAATTTCTGTGCTTTGGAGGAAATGTTGCCCAAACCTCATGTTTTATAGGAGTTTCTTCCAAGGCATTTTTTTTCCTGTTAAATTTTTCCAAAAATTAAGACACTTTTATTCATGCTTTTTTATTTTAAGTTTGCATAAAGATAGTGAAGGTGAGCTGGCAAAGCCTATTTCCCAGCCATCTCTTTTGAGCTAGGTTAAGGAGATTTTATTTCAAGAGAAAATTTGGAGGTTACGTAATGTGTTCATACTTGAGTGTAGATACCTCTATAATATCAAGGTACACAAGAATGCACACCCCACATATATCACTCAGTTTGACATGATCATTTTTCAGATTAGAGAGCCTGGAAATATTAGATCTAAGGACTGGGGTGCTCAAAATGGTGAGGATTTATATATTTTGCTTATCATAGACATTTTATCTAGAAAGCTTAGTATATACAAGAAACATTGTGGATTCATATATAAATTTTCTGAAAATCTAGAGAAGACATTACTTTCTATTACAGATAGAGTTGAAAATATCTACAACCAAATTATTCATGTGTTATTCATGTGTCAAGTGTATATTCAATATGTCCTATTTGTGGCAAATTGTGAGTCATTAAGTAATATTTTAAAGCCTATCAACACAAACAGAACACTACCAACAACACAAAGGCATGAAGTTAGCCATGAATAGCTAATAATTCAATGACTGCTGATGAAAATCAGCACATAAATAAGTGAATTGTCTAATCAATTAAGTTGTATATGTTTTGAAAAGACATACAACAGGTCTGAATGATAATTGTAGTGGGAGCAATCTTCACAAAAGTGCTAATCAAGTACTTGGGGTTGACAGGATCAGCACTCCCAATATCCATGCCGTAGCAAAAACAAAAGCAAGTAAAGATGTCATAAAGCATGAAAAGATTTGGAAATTATAGTTATATTCTAACATCAGATTATTATCAATATATTTTAATTAATTCTAATGGCTTACCTATTTGAAAGTATAAAAGCTCTTCCTAGGAAAGTACAAAGAGCTTTAATGCTAGATATTTATCTAGCATTATTTATCTATTTATCTAGTGCTTCATCTGTTTCCTATGTAAATCTCTTCAGTTTATCTTCTAAGGTTTAGTAATGATTACACAGATAGAGTTAAGGTTGTGGGTAAGATTTCTAGAAATTTTACTAATATAATACCCATTTGCAAGCCACCATACTTCTTATTGTCCTAGGCTTCAAAAATTTAAAATAATAGGTTATAACAATAAATATTAAGGTTTCAGTTAGAGATTATACTTGCTTAGGAAACTGACAAAAGTAGGTTGATAGCATAAACAACTAGGTGAGTTTGACTAGTTTTGTATATGGTTGACCTTTTATAGAGCAGGCTTCCAGATCTAGTTCAAATTCCTCCAAATCCTATGTCCAAAGTACAAGTGTCTTCAGTAATAAGAACTTACCTTCCACATTTGGAAGGCAATGAAGGACAATACCACTGGCCTATATTGTTTGGGAGTCGTTTTGGACTTCCTTATCCAACAGCTCAAAGGGATTTCTTTTTTGTTAGATAAACTAAATCAGCATAAATTCTAACATTTTTAGTAGTACATGTCCTTATAGTTGCAGCTAAGTATAGCTCCTACCCTTCATCCAAAATGATTCATTTCTAAGCAGATCAGGAGCATTGTAAAAATCCACAACTGGTCAAAACATAGAGAACCATGGATCAAGGAATTCTTAGTTCTAACTTGCAAATCTACAATATAACCTTTACGCCTAAAAGTCAGAAACACTACTGAAGAGGGGTACAATTTTTCTAAGAGTCAGAGGACCACTCTATAGATGACAAGACAACTAGTTCCATGAAATCCCCCAAGTATGGTTACTTAAACAAGATATGAATAATCAAAAAAATTGACATATATCTTGGAAAGGGGCCCCATTCATGGATGAAATGCTACAGGCAATTAATGACTGCAGAAATAAATAAATTGTGTGTATATAAATACACATAAATACATATAAATTAAAATAAATAATATATAATTATATAAATTCAGTATATATATATATATATATATATATATATATATATATATATATATATATATATATACACACATACATACATACATAATAGAGAGAGGGAGGGAAGCAGAAAAACAGGAGAGAGGGAAAGTTACCCCAGGGAGGAGTTCTGTAATTGGTTATTTAATACCAAGTTGTCATCTCTAAAAACATACATACAAGCAACAAACACTAAATGGTTTCTTCAGAATCTATGTATTTGTTTGTTTTTATACGTATAGCATTAATAATTAAAGAAAAAAGAGTCCATTAATTTGAGAAGGGGTACACAATAAGACTTTTTTCTTTTCTTTTCTTTTTTTTTTAACATGAGAGCAGATTGAATTGAGTGCTTACCTGACATTAAATCTTCCTAAGAGCTCCTGATGGACTTGTTCTTACTTCAGGTATAGCAATTGCCAGAAAATATGTCCACTATCCGAGGTGACTGTCTCTGATGTCTCTCCCTACTACTTTCTCTTACCTTTGTGTTATGGAAGTTTAACTTTAGCTGTGTATAAAATAGTTGTTTTGTGCACTGTTGGGAAAAGGGCTACCTAGGTTCTTGACATTTTATATCATCTGCAGGTGTTGGATTTATATGGGAACATTTGATTGCTCATGATCTGCATGTGCTATCAGAAGAATACTTGTATCACTAAAACCACCTGAGCTGGGATGCTCAGGGTTTCACTGTCCAGTATGGTGTTTGCCATGAGAGTGGTTTCTTCTGCTGAGGTCTTGCAGGGTTTGTACCTATAAATATGCCACTGTGTCATCTTTAGTGAGCCACCACAGTATGTGTACTCCTACAAATTTGATGATTCTAGCAGCTGCTCATGACACTGGTTCCTAGAGGTCACGGTCCTCAAACTCTTGAATATCCTTCAAGAACATTTCTTGAGTGTTTCAACAGGACAGAATATTATTATCCATTGGGCACTCTTGGTTCAATTTTTTCTTTGAATATACTCATCATAAAAACCATCTTCAAATAGTTTTATACTTGTGTCAGAAAACATGCCTCATTTACCAGCTGTTTCTATTACAGAGCCTCTGGAGGAATTTCTACTGAGTCTTTTCAGAATATGGGTTAGAATATGGTATATGTGTTAAATGCTTATGATTGCAGATCTGGTAACTTCATCAATATGCCTTCCAGATGTGTTATATAACTAGAAATTGAGCCAATTTAATAGCTAAAACACACACACACACAAACAACAACAACAACAACAAAAACAGAAATATGCCACTCTCAATTGGATGTGTTTGAGGACTAAGTGAAAAACAGTACCAAACTCCCTTACATCTCCTGGAATGTGCCTGAAAGGCTCTACAGCTTAACATTAAAATCAAAATTCACCACAGTATGTGAAAGAACAATAAAAAAAAAAAAAAACACTACTGAAAATTGCAAGTCAAATCCCCTCTCCTCCACACAAAAGCCAAAAACTCTCTGCAATAGACTTCAGTAAAAACTTACAAGAACTGACTTTATAATTTGTCTTTTGTGAATTTTCAGTTCTAACCAGGCAAAACAGAATACAAGATGAAGCATGGGTAGTACATCTCAAGTATACACCAAGGGGTTCTACAATTTCACTCTTATGATTTCAATTTCTAAGGTCTGAAGATTTCTTAGATATAGTGGTGTTAAGCCAGATTTTTTTCAGTGTGTAACAACCCAGTACATTCCTTATAAAAAAGTTTGAAAGCTGCATTAACTCTTTCAGTGGAATAATTTTCCCAATGGTACCCTAGTTACCTGGAAGACTATATAAAATCTCTATATATCACACTGCCTGAAATTTGAATGACCTAGGCCATGGATCTTTTAAGTCCTAAAAGAAAAAAAAAATTAATGTAAAATTGCTCGAAAACATTTGTCAGGTTACATCATTATTACTGAATTCAAACCAGTACCGATTTTGGTATTATAATTAGGTTATATATATATAAATATATATATTTATATATATATATATATATATAAAATATATTTGATATTATATATTGGTATTGTTATTATTTAAATATATTTGAGTAACATAGTTCCAGTTTTTCTTCTCCCCACTGTTACATCTACACTTCAATCTCAATCCAATGATATTTAGTGTCATGGATAATTACTTTCAGATTTCCCTTAATCAATAACTACTAGGAAGAAATTTCTACTTACTAAAATTAAGTAAATATTTATTTATTATTTTGTATGATTATGTTGCAATACTTGTCAATCTTCCTTAGCTACAATTACTAATACTCTTTGGATTATAATAATGAACATGTCCACAAATATATGATAAATTGAAAATATAGTAACAAAAAGCACACATGAATCACTATACGTACTTCATATTATAAGATAGAATGTGTGGTATTTTTTGTTTACCTTTCTGCTTCTGTGATTGTCCCGTCGGTTGTACTCTGTCTCTCTGGCTCCCTTAGTCCAAGGCGGAACTGGATTTTCCGAGGCAGCAGGCCTTCTTCTCCTCCTACCTGAAGTAACACAGTCACTGGCCAAGTGAAGGGCGTACTTCTAGAGTGGCAGGAAGGAGACTCCAGAGAAACTTGGGTCGCCAGGAACTTGATCCGGTGTCTAAGAGCCAGACAGAATGAAATAACAACTCCTGGGACTGCCAGGTGGAATTGGCCAAAAGTCACTTTAATGCAAGGGCTCAGTGAATTTATTGGGGGTACAGGAGTAGAGGAAGACTCCTGTCAGTTGCTGCTGGTCCTCTCCAGGGCATGCTGGGTAGCCCAGGTCTCTGACATAAGAGGGAGGAGCCTGTGTTTCTCTTCCGCTCTGGGAGCAGAAGGCACTTGTGCCCTCTACCGGCCATGCAAGGTTTGGACCCATTTCCACAGTACCACATGTTGGGAGCCTTAGTTCTTGCTGAATTCCAAAGTGAAGGATACTCAAATCACTAGCCTTTAAAGAGATCAGAATTTGACAGTTATGAAAAGCACTAAGGCAAAGACACTTTAGGAGATAAGAATTGTAGAGAATTTATGCAAAAGAGTCTGTGCAGATTATATAAAAGCCAATTACATAATCTAAACAAATAGACCCAAAAGAATAATAGATGAAACGCTTACATAGATAGTTAACCAATAAGTGTATTGATAGTAGCAAACTAAATTTACTATGATGTATGGAAATCACACTTAAAAAGACATGCACAAAGCCAGTATGAGTTCATACCCAGAACACAAAATCCTACAGAGCTAAGAAAGCAAAAAAAAAAAAATTACTTAAGTATTATTTGAAATTTTAAAGAGTAGTGCAAAAATACTGGCTATATGTCGACATTTTGGTAGACATTATCCTCCAAAGTAGATACCTAGCAAATATATAACAAATATATTAACAAAAGATGGCTGCTAGTACGATACCACAAGGTGAAGACTTAAAATGTGCCTAAACAGTAAGCTAAATTGTTATATAATCAAGAGTTGACAGCTACATATCAATGATAGTGAATCACTATAGCTATGCACAGCATTATATGTGAATTTATAAACAAAATTAGAACATAAAAAGATAAAATTTATTACTTAATTCACACAGGAATTATTTTATTATTCAAGTTATTCACTTCTATAGTTAGAGTTACCACAAGGCTATTGTTAAAAGGATTGTTTCTTTGACACATTTGTGGTCAGTTTGTCATTTGTACATAGAAAGACTATTGATTTTTTTGTTCGTTAACTTAATATTCTGCTACTTTGATGAAATTGCTAGAAGCTGTAAGAGTTTCCTGGTGAAAGTTTTAGGATTACTTACATATACCATCATATCATCAGCAAATAAAGATATTTTGAATTCTTTCCTTCCTATTTGTATTCCCTTGATCACCTTCAGTTGTCTATCTGAGACTTTAAGTGCCATATTAAATATTAAGTTATGGGTAGAATAGGCAGCCCTGTCTCGTTCCTGATTTTAGTGGAAATGCTATTAATTTCTCCCTATTTAGGCTGATATTGGCTATGTGCTTATTGTTAACTACCTCTATTATTTTAAATTATGTCCTTTGTATTCTTAGTCGCTCAAGAATGCTTATCATGAAGAGGTGCTGGATTCTGTCAAAGGCCTTTTCCACATCTAATGGAATAATCATGTAGTTCTTGTCTATCTGTCTGTTTGATATGGCACATTGCATTTATGCATTTTTATATATTGACCCATCCTTGCATCTCTGTAATGAAGCCTACTTGATCATGTTCCATGATCTTTTTGGTGTGTTCTTGAGTTTGGTTTGCAAGTATTTTATTTGCATCTATGTGGAAACTTGTCTGTAATTCTCTTCCTTTGTTGAATCTTTATGCGATTTAGGAGTCAAGGTAATTGTAGCCTTATAAAAATACTGGACTGTGTTCCTTCTGGACCTGGGATTTTTGGGGGGAAGGGATTTTAAATACTGCTTCTATTTCACTAGGGGCCATAGGTAAGTTTAAATGCTTATCTGAACTTGAATTTACTTGGTAAATTGTATACATCAAGTTCCAGGGTCCAGCACCAGCAGATCAGGGTTCTGAAAAGATAGATGTGGAGTTGGCTAAGATTAAATACACCCACCCATTTTGTGAATGAAGCAAACATCAACTTCTTTATTCATACATCTTCTTTCTCAATATATTTTCCCCATATACCTTATAAACCCTCTATACAAAAACCTTTAAGCAGGAAAAAGTCACATGATTGAATATCTCCCATATGTTACCATAGTTACATTGTACAATAAAGCAATGAACTTTCTATTACAGATTAGAAGTTTATGTAAGCCAAGTTTTTATTCAACCACTTTTCTTGGCAGGCTGCAGTTTGTGGTAACCAAGAAACAATCAATCATTCTACCATTCTATTTAATACAATCCTATTATTTTTCTATTAAGATTAATCAAAGGATCACATATAAGGGAAGTTTTACTTTTTCTTTATCATATAAAGAATAAAATCTATCTGCTCCACTGTCTTTATGTTTCTGAGTAGCAAACCAAAACCCATCATCAAATCCATAATTGTAAAACCTGGAAAATCAAATTTAATTAATTAATTTTCATGGTCAAGGAACTATAAACTTAAGTGGGCACTGAAACTTGTTTGTTGCCTATTAACCATAGATTTGTCTGTCATTGGCAAAACTTGTGAACCCTAGTTACTGAGCTTCCTTTGTTTTTGCTCCTTGATCCTAGTAAGACTTTAGCTACTAAAAAATGTGCTTTCATACCTTTAGGGTGGTCATTAGGTTACTTGCTCCATAGCAGCTGGCCAAACACCCTGACCTAGGCTCTCTAATAATCTGTATTTTTGCATTGTTCTCAAAGATTTTGGCTGAGTCATAAATCCACCCAAAATGCATTGCTGGGGAAAATCATTATACTATATTTTCATTGCACAGTAAGGAGATAGAGATGCCTCCTTCCCCATCCCCACACTTAGAACTTTTATACCATGAGACATTGTGACCACAACAGCAAAAGTCTAGCAGCAGCAAGAGACACTCAGGAGACAATCTCCCTTGGGATGTTTTCACATTGGGGTAGATTCATTGATAGTTGTGTTAACCAGTGAGCTTTACTGAAACTCCAATGGTGACTGCATGGCTCCTGCCAATCAAGAAACATCCATTTCATTTAGATTTTCCAATTGGTAGAATCAAGTTTTTGAAATATGACTTTAAGATTCATTGGATTTCCTTCATGTCTGTTATTATGTCTTCATTTCCTCTTCAATTTTGTTAATTTAGATCTTGTCATTTGATGTTTTTTAGTTAATTTGCCCAAGGATTTGTCAATCATATTGATTTCCTCAAAGAACCTACTGTTTCATTGATTCTTTGTATTGTTTTTGTTGTTTCTATTTTATAGATTTCAGTACTAAATTTAATCTTTTCAGTTCTTCTCTTTTGGGGTGTTATTTGTGTTTTTGTTTTTTTATATTGTTGTTGTTATAGAGAATTCATGTGTGTTGTTAAATTGCTAATACATCTCTCCATTTTTTAATGTAGGCATTTAGTGAAAAATTGCTTTCATTGTATCTCATAAGATTGGTTATATTACGTTTTCATTTCTATTCAATTATAAAAAGTTGGTAATTTAATTCTTGATTTCTCTCTTGCCCTTCTTCCATCTTGTTTTTATATTCACTAATGAGTTGTCCGGCTTCCATGAGTTTGTAAACTTTCTGTTGTTGGTATTTGGCTTTATTTCACAGTGGTCAGATAGGATACTGGATGTTATTTCAATATTTTCTATCGTTATTGTTGTTGAAACTTTCTGTTGAGACTTGAAGTTTGTGGTCAATATTGAAGCTGCTGAGAAAAAGATATATTCTTTTGTATTTGGGTAAAATGTTCTATAAATATTTGGCAAGTTCATTTGATTTTAATATTGTTTAGCTGCAGCACTTATCTGTTTAGCTTTTGTCTAGATGACCTGTCTATTGGTTAAAGTGAGGTATTGAAGTCACCCATTATTTCCATATGAGGGACAAATGATTTAAGTTGTAATAGTGTTTATTTTATGGACATAGATACCTTTGTGTTTGGTGCATAAATGTTTAGAATTTTGTGAATTTTTTCTTTGATAAACATGTAGTATTTTTTGCTATCTCTTCTGATTAGCTTTGGTTTAAAATCTATTTGTTAGATATTAAAATTGATGAATCTGTTTGTATCTTGGGTTTATTTGCCTAGAATAACTTTTTCCATAATGCCCATACTTCATGTTAAGATTTGTTTCTTGAATGCAACAGAAGGATGAATCCTGTTTTTCTATCAAATCTGTTGGTCTGTACTTTTACTTGGGAAATTGAGACCACTGATGCTGAGAGTTTATAATGAGCAATGTTGAATCCCATTTCTTGATTTTGTGGTGTGTGCTTTTGCTCATCTTTTGATGTGCTAGTCTGAGATAATTTATTGTTGCGTTGTCTTTGGTATGATTGACCTCTTTAGCTTGAAATTTTTTTTAGTAACTCTGTATAGAGCTGGATTTCTAAGTAAATGCTGTTTAAATTATTTTTATCATGGAATTATTTTTTTTTTTTACTTTATCTATTGTGATGAAAAGTTTGGTTTGGTATAGTAACCTGTATTTGCATCTATGGTCGCTTACATTTTGTAGAGCATCCATCCAGGCTCTTCTGGCTTTTATTGCCTCCATTGACCTGATTTTCTTGTCCCTCCTCTATTTGTATTATTTATAGAACTGGTTCTTTCATAGTATACAGATCTTCTGGATGTTTTGTTCTTAGAGTTTTTTTTTTTTTAGCCTTAACATTTTATATGACAAATGTATCCATTTCTTCTCTTTTTCTTAATGAATGATATAATATTTTCAATTCCTACATTTTGTTGGTAAGGCTTTTTTATTTCCAATTTTCCCTCAGTTTAGGTTTTCTTTATTGATTCTATTTATACTTTCATGCCTTGATCAATTTTCTTCATTTCTTTTCACTGTTATGATTTTATAGATTCCATTAATAGATTTATTCATATCCTCTTTAAGGTTCATGATCATATGTGTAATAGTTATTTTGAACTCCTTATCTTGTTCTTTAGCTATATTGCATTTCTTAGAGTCTTCTGTAGTAGCGTTAACTGGGAGTTAGTGGAGACATATTTTCTGAATTTTATTGATAGTGTCTACACTGGTGTCTGAGCATCTGGGTTTAGGATGTTTATAATTTTAGGAACTGAAATTTGATATTATCATTGAAGGGTAGGTTTAAAGTTCTTTGGTTTCTCTTGTCCTATCTAGATTTTAGGAGCATGTGGCTGTCTTGGCATGCAGGTTTGCCACTGACTTTTTTTTTAAGTTTCCTTCTCTCATACAACTTATAGAATACATCCCAGCCCTCCTCCATCCCTCTGTCCACACTTCCATTCCCCCAATGTCTCCCAGATCTACCTCTATTACCACCTACTAACGTCTCCACTTCTCCCCAGAAAAGAACCATCCCCCAATTTTTGCTTTTAATTATCAGCTAAAATTTCTGATTTTCTACTCAGATGTGTAAATAATGTTAGTTGTCAAAAGGTAAACTTTGTGAAAACTTTGGATGAGTATATCTCAGTCTTTAATATTAATATAAACTATTTGTAGAAAACAGCATTAGAAAATATGGGCTTATCAGGTTAGTGAGATGGTTCAGCTTCTAAATGTTTTTAACTAGATACAAAGAGTGGAAAAAACAATAACTCACATACAGTTGTCGTTAGTCCTCCACTCTGAACCATGGCATATGTGTGCATGTGTTCATACATATACATTTACAATTGTACACAAATCTAAATAAATAGATTTAATGAAGAAAAACAAAAATTGTCTGCTTAGTATAGATAAATACACCTAGTAAATACATGTATTTGTGTATTATTACATATAGTAAATACAATAGAATTAGTGCTAAAACACTTGATTGAAATAGAAAAAAATTGATGTATCTTTGCTTGGTAAACAAATAGTACAGACAAGAGAAAATCTTCAGAGAAATATTTTTTTTTTGTTTGGTTAGTTTTTGTTTGTTTTTTGAGACAGATTTTCTCTCTGGCTGTCACTGAACTCACTTTGGAGACCAGGGTGACCTCAAACTTACAGAGATATGCCTGCCTCTGACTCCTAAGTTGTAGGATTAAAGACATGCGCCACCACTGCCTGGCAAGAGAAATATTTTTATAGCAAAATTTTATTATCATTTTCTACATACTACGGAACTTAATCATTGTTGTAACATTATCAACAGCATAATGATCTTAGTTTTAGCATTTCTATTAGTTTCAAAGTTGATGAAAAAAGCACATTTAATATCCTTTAAAGTGATGGTTCTAGTCTGTATATTATTACTCATATGTATGTTTTCAGGGTTGATAATCAGAGTTGATAAGTTGCTATTGGATTTGCTTTTGATTTGCTTTTCTGTGTAGAAGATTTATCACCTACTCTCAGAATTTCTTGTCTTTGGTTGTTTGTGAGTGAAGTCCCATGATTTGTATTTTAGAATGTGTGTGTGTGTGTGTGTGTGTGTAACAGCATTTAATAAAAAAAAATGAGGTCATGATTTTGAAAAAGTTGATGGTGGGTTATACTGGAGATACTGGAAAGGGAAAGTGTCGTAGTACACAGCTGGGTGGCTCAGCAAGGACAACAGAGAAGGATATTCATTAGTGGAAGCTTTGCCAGACTGCCAGCAGAGGGAACCATAGTCATGGCCAGTACCATACTCACAATGAAACCCCAAGCATCTGAGCTCAGGTGTTTTTATTGATTCAGAACTCCTTAGGTGTTCTACTGAAACCACGTGCAGATCATAAACAATTAAATAACCCCCCACATAAATCCAACACCTGCAGACAATACAAAATTCCGAGACCTAGGTAGACCCTCACCCAATAGTTCACAAAACAATATTTTAATGACAACTATAAATAAACTTCTACAACAATTCCTCTTTTATGTAGAAGCCAATAAAAGAAATTGCTTCATCTCTATAACACAATTTACCACTACACGATGTAGAGGAACACTTGGAAGAAGGTTTTGTTATTTTGGTTTCTTTAAAAATGCAAAATGGCATTTGGATTAGGTTTGAGTTCCCACCCCAGCTGTGGCATAGTTGTTAATGCGTTGGTTTTGGAATGCTTGATGCAGGTGCCTATCATTTGGTTGAGGGCAGTCATTCTGGCACCTGTAGCTTGTTTGGGGGATTTGTACTGCATGAGTTTATGGGATCTTTTGGCGTAGGTTGTAAAAAGTCTGAATCTCCAAGGGCATTGATTGGCTTGCTGTAGTTAGTTAGTGTGATAATTCCTAAAAGAACAAAGGTTAAGGAGATTGAGTTTACAGACTATGAGCTGAGACGCTAATCTGACTCACTGTAAGCTAGTCCTCTTCAAGCTTAGGGCAGGGTAAAAAGAGCCTGTGAAGATTTCTACCTTTCTTTCTTTCTCTATCAAGGCCTCTTTCCTTTTTCTATCCCTAAATTGAGGGTAAAAGATTGTAGCATACTGATACAGCAAAGGGAAGGGGGAATGATGTAATTGCATTTTCAAAACATAAATAATTAAAAAATAATAATTTCAAAGTAATCAAGATTATTTTATATCTAGATGTAATTATCATTTTATGTCAATAAAATCTAAGTCAAAGAATTGCTGCAGTCCAAGAGAATAAGATTTAAAGCAATAGGTATAAGTATTCCACCCATACTCAGTGTTTTATATACAGCTACAATAATTGATTGTCCAGTGCCAAATGGTCAACACTAAAGACATAAGTAACCTTCTATGGACTCTAGCAATGATATTTGGAATATATATCTATATAAAAATACAAGAATGCGTGAAATAAAAATTAGTGAAAATGAGGCCATTTGAAGGGTAGCAGAGTTTGGAAGAAAGAAAATGAAGGAAGAAACATTGTAATTAAATTACAATCTCAAAAAGAAACAAAAGATCAAGATTATTACATGATATTTAACATTTAGTGTATTCCTATGTGTGAGTGACAACATATATTCATATATGTTTACCATATTGCCTGTATTTGTATAAACACATCATTGTAAGTGTAGACCTCTTCAATATGGGAAGAAACTTCAGGTTACCATATGGTTTTTGGTGACAAAACCCACAAAATATTTGACAACTTATTGTTACACACAGAAATGCCAGTGGTTGGTCATATATACAATATCATACTCCATTTTGAATAATAAAAGTTTGAATTATGTATTCAAACTGTGTGCTGTTATATAAATATCAAATGTGGCTAATTTAATACTTTGCCTTTAGTTTTCTTCTCATTTCTTTCAGATACAGAATGCATTTACTATACCCTCTATTTTTCCCATTAATTCTTTTTTCAAATTTAGAAAAAGCACATTGTAGCTGAAGGAAAGAATATCAGTGTGGAAGGAGTGTATATCTAAATGGAAGGTACTTGACTGTCCCATGGCAACCATTGAATACTACTGGACTTCAAATCTACAACCTGCAAATATGAATACTCAAATTTTAGAAATGAAAAATTGAGTTAGTATGGGCATAAGGCAGTTCTAATAATTAACAGTAGTATTTTAAGTACTAATTCTCATTTTCTTTCTAGCCACATAAAGCATAAAATACAGAGACCAAGAAGTTGAATGGAAATATCTAAATTACTCATCACACAAGCTTTAGGTATGTTATCATATGTTTTTTTGTCTTTTCCCCTAAGTATTAAAAGTTCTTTTGAAATGAATTATGAAGACAATAGTAGGAACAGATTAAAAATAGAAAAAGACAACCAAAAGTTAGTAAGGAAAGCTGCTTCAGTGTGGCTGGAAAATTGTTCAGGTGGATATATTGTTAAATGGCAGGACTGTAATGCCATAGAGCACTGGCATGATGAAATGGGAGCGGGTGATCAGATAACACTCCTCAGACATCACAAGCTCCACAGTTGTTGTCTGGATATGAAGCAATAACAGCAGCCATGTGATGAATTAAGTCAAGCACTTTGTGTGAGGTGGTGCATATTGTCTGGCCTACATGTAGGGACTGGTGAAAATGTCAGGTACTCTAAGGTAATGAGCTAAGTCATTTCTTGAGCTTCTTGTAGTGAATATAAATATATGAATATGTTGGGAGATTCATTTTTTTCTACTGAGAATTCAAAGAAAATTAAAATTAAAATTAAAATGGTCTTTGCTAAGCAAATCTTCATTCACACGACTGGAAACAATGAAATGTACTGTTAAATATGTATCATCTCAGTCAAACAATTTTACTACAAGATGATATATTTTTAACAATTTTATAAAATGAGAAATTTAATTGTGTTGAATAGGTTATTAAAATCCTTCCCTTTATTATTTTATTTGTTATTCTGTCTTATCATGAATTTATTTTTTTTTATAAAAAGAAAGGTTTTTATTTTATTTTTTAAAAGTAAAACCATCTATTGGTTTCCTCGATTCTTTTATAGTGTAATAAATGTGCTCCTGTTCTAAGATTAATTTTATTCATTGTACATTTGTTATAAATTTAACTTACCTATGCTTTATCAAATTCTTCAGACAGTGAATAATTATGTTGCTTCAATCAATTCAATTATGTAAGGAGGAGGAACTCAGAGCATTTTCTAATTTGTGACATATATTTTAATATGAATTTTTCTCAAGTACAAAACTTTCTCACAGTGGGTTATTGTCTCAATTAAAAGATGGTTGCTTTTAAAGCAGGCACAGTCAATTTTCTCTATTTTAGATGACTCCATGGTATCTTTTATTGTAGGATTGTCTTTGTAATCATTCACAATTTTTAAATGACTTTACTTCTGTCAGATTCTTCTTGCCTACTTCACTTTCATGCACTTGTGTTTGCCAAGGCAAGATATCAACACTCCACTTATACACAGACCTCAAGCTGGGTCTGTTGCTAAGGTACTTAATATAGGACTGTTGGTACCAAGAGTAGTCTTCAGAAATAGAATCTAAAATGAAACTGTGAAAATATATCTGTATCTATCACATTGCAGGAGTTCATCTCATCAGTATGTGCTTCATACAGCATATGCTGGAAGGGGAATACTCAGAAAACTTTAAACTAGTACTAAGTATTTCATATTGGCTGCTGTATCAGCTCATGAGAGGAATGAGATGTTGTCTATAAGAAAATAAGTTAAGTTGTCTAGGTTCCCGTAATGAGAATTTACTGAAGAAAGAAATGATATATACAGTGAACCTCATCTTAATTCAAGGGACATGTGAAAGTTCATGGGTCGCTTGGCATCAATTAATGAATCCTGATTTCCTTCAGGGTAGAGGAGGAGAGAGGTTTAGGAGTTAATTATAAATATGGCAGAATATTAGAGATGTAATAACAATTAGTTAAAAAGAAGATGTAAACATGAAAGAACATGGGGAGGGGTATAAATAATGGTTTGATGGAAAGAAAGGAGAGGAGAAATGTAATTAAATTTTAATCACAAAAATAAAAAATAAAAGGATCTCTGGATCTTTTAATATAGAGACCTTCAGACGCAGAAGAAACAAATGAATTAGGTATGTTACAGACATTAGACTACATACCTGATCTTTGATAAAGAAGCCAGAAATATACAATAGAAAAAAAGAAATCATCTGCAACAAATATTGCTTGTCTAATTGGATGTACTCATGTAGAAGAATGCAAATAGATCCATATTTATCACACTGCACAAAATTCAACCTCAAGTGGCTCAAAGACCTGAATATAAGACTAGATACACTGAACCTGTTAGAAGAGAAAGTATGAAATAGTCTTGAACACATTGGCATAGGAAATGATTTTCTGCACAGACCACCAGTAGATCAGGCACTAATATCAATGACTAACAAGTGGTACCTCATAAAATTGAAAAGCTTCTGTAAGGCACAGGACACCATCAATGAGATAAAATGGCAGCATAAAGAATAGGAAAATATTTTACCTAACTCTACTTCTGATAGAGGGTTACTACCCAAAATATACAAAGAACTCGAGAAACCAGACATCAACAAAACAAATAATGCAATTAAAAATGAGGTTAAGATCTAAACAAAGAATTCTCTATAGAGGAATATTGAATGGTTGAGAAATAATTAAAGAAATGTTCACCACCCTTAACCATGAAGAAAATGTAAATCAAAACTACTCAGAGATTCCATCGTATATCTGCCAGAATGGCTAAGATCAATGATACAAATGACAGCTCATGCTGGCTAGGATATGGAGCAAAGGGACCACTCCTTCATCACAAACCTGTATAGCCACTATTGAAATCAATATGATACTTCCTCCAGAAATTGGGAATTGACCAATCTCAAGCTATACCATTGCTGGGCATATACCCAAAGGAAGTCACATCCTACCACAAGGATACTTGGTCAACTATGTTCACAACAACTTTATTCATAATAACCAGAACCTGGAAACAAACTAGGTGCCCCTCAACTGAAAAATGGATAAGTTAATTGTGTACAACTACAAAATGGAGTATTATTTGACTACTTAAAATGATTTTACAAATTTTGCAGACAAATGGATGTAACTAGGAAAAAAAAAAATCTTGAGGAGGTAACACAGTCCCAGGAAGACAAACATGGTATGTACTCACTTATATGTGGATATTAATTGTTAAGTAAAAGTAAATATTAATTAATCTGCAACCTACAGATCCAGGGAGACTATGCAACAAGGAGAACACCAGTGGGAATGGAAAATATCCCTGGTAAAGGGAAAATAGAACAGATAGAACAAGTGGCAAGGATAGGATGAAGAGAAGATAGGGGAGCAGTGATAGAGGGACAGAATATATGGAAAGACAACAGGAATTTGATGACATTTAGGTGGGGATCAGGAGACCTAGGACAGTGGAAACTCGCTGGAATTTATGAGGGAGATCCCGGCAAGGACCTCTAGCAATGGGGGATGGGGAGCCAAAACAGGCTATCTTCTGTAACCAAGCAAAGCTTCCAGTGTGAGACAGGGACATCATCCCAGCCACAAAACCTACAATCTATAACATATCATGCCTACAGTATTATCCTATTCTGGGACAATGGAAGGGGAGAACTCAATGCCAAATGAGGGAACACATGTATGATACTACAAGGTAGTCGAGGAACTAGAGACTGGATAGCCAGGAGATGATTTCTAATGATATTCTGATCTACTCATATACAGGTACTTAGTCCAATCTTCATCAGAGAGGATCCCTACAGGAGCTATTTGGAACAAATGCAGAATCCCATAGCCAAACATCATGCAGAGCTCAGAGAATCTCTAGGAAGAGGAGGAGGGTATTGTGGGGATAAGAGTGGACAAGCACACCAGGAGAACAAGCTCCACAGAGTCAACTGACCAAGATTTTTAGGCGCTCACAAAAACTGAGGAGGCAGACTTGGAACTTTCAGTGTCCCCTAGATATGTCTTGTGGTTGTCTTGCTTGGTGTTCTTGAAGAGTTCCTATAGACTTGTGTGGGGAGTGTCTCTGACCATTTTGCCTGCCCTTGGGACCCTTTTTCACCTGCTGAGTTGCCTAGTCCATCTTTGATGCAAGGATTAGTGCCCAGCCTTGTTACATCTTGTTGTACCCTGTTTGAGCAGTAACATTAAGAGGACTGCTCTTGTCTTCAGAGAGGGGTGTAGAGAGGAGATCTCTGGGAGAGGGGAAATGAGGGAGCTGGGAGAGTGGAGGGAGGGTATCAGGAGACATGGTATCTATTATATGAAAGAAGAAAAATAAATTTTTAAAAAAGAAAAAATAACTTCTTATTATTCTATTTCTGGTAATTTCTTCACTCCAGTTAATGATTTGGAGAACACAGTATTTCTAAAGATGATTTTAAAAGCATTTCTCAAGGTAAATGTTTGAAACTCGGTACAAATATTGGTCATGATAGTAAAGTAAAGAAAGGTAATAAAAAAGGTTGAAAAAGGAGTTTTAAAAAGTTCAAAAGGTTAAAATGCTGTAGTGTATTTACATTGGAACACTAAGGAAGCCACAAGCTTTTTAACTGTACAATAAGATTAGCACTTATTTTCTAAATAGTGTCAATTACCAAAGATAGACACCAATGTCATTGAGAAGCTCAGTGATGACTATATATTATAGAAGTGGCTGGTGTGAGCTGACTTTATAAAACTGGAAATTGTCATGCAATAGGATGAGAAGGACATGAATGACACAAGTCAGTCGATGAAACTCATCTTTCAGCATATATTAGGAATAAATATTATAAAAAACAGAAATATTTCCGTATAGCCAGGAGGGGTTACCTCCTAGAAAGACAGAGATAGTTCAAAGAAAATGACAATCTCCAGAGGCACCAAACCTAGATGCTTTTAATTTTATGCAATCATTACTATCAAGGACACAATGAATATTGCAATTAGCTATAATGTAATGACTATATCACAATTTATTCATATATCAAATCATTATGCTATATTCTATTGACTTGACATATAAGACATATTTATCAGTAACAAGTGTAAAGATTTAAACAAAAGGAAATCACTAATGGAAGTTCAGGAAGTTGAAGACTCCTGTTAAGACTCATTATCTCTTGTCCTACTGTTACATCTAATGTATTTCTCTGGCCAAGAAATGTTTCAACTAAAGAAAGAATTAAGCCTCATTTAGCAAAATCTGCAACACTAAGGGAAGTACATTGAAAAGTCTATATCTTCACATTTCTAGAAATAGTTCTATGGTTATTTTCCCAGGATATGGAGAAAGAGAATACTTCAATATTTGAGCAGTTATTTGGAACATATATGTATTTCACATTCTTAATTAGTGACATGCTGATAACCTAAAAGATTTATATTTGATATAGGAACATAGAGGTGTCTGATATTTATTTAAGTCTGGGGACCCAGTCTAGGTCACAGAGAGTTCACCGGTTCTCAAGAAACATCTTTTTGCTTACTCGATCATATTTGCCTAGCAATAATGAGCTTACTTTATCCATAATAGAACCTTAAATTAGTTTCTAGGACTACAGAGAAAGAGTTTTTATAGAGGAAGTGGTTCCATACAAGGCTCATATAATATCTACTCACCATTACTTAAGATAGTCTATTAAAAGCATATCAAAAATGAGGAGAAATAACAGAGTTTTTATATAAGGCTCTGATAGTCTGGTGTTTATGGCCATTGTTAACAATTATTCACAAATGTCACCTAAAAGTTGAATGAATTGTAGAAAATTACTTAAACTACGTGAAGTATAAAGGAGCAGGGCCATACTGAAAGTTATATTATGAAAAGTGATGCCTTCTTTGAGATATTTTAACCCTGTCTTTGACATGTGATGTTTCGAAATAGAACTATTAAACAGCAAGCCAAAAAGAAAAGATTCACAATGGTTTATGATGTTTAATAGCATGAACTTCAAGCCTTAGTGTTGGAAAATGCCTTAAAATATGCAAAGGAATCTTGCTTATACTGGAAAAAAATCATACTATAATATTGTTCTGTGAATTATACCTGAGAACAAAAACTGACAATTATGCTTCCAGTGTTGCTGAAATATAAGTGTTTTTGAGAAAACGGCATAAACATTTTGAGGATGTGGATCAAATATTACAGTAGTGAAGTGGTAAAGTCCCATGTTTCCAGGCATTTTGACTGTTCCCCTAAAGGACAGGTCACATATGTGTGATTTCTCACATGTGTGTGTGTGTGTGCATTTGCCTGTGTGTATTTTATGCACATTAGCTTCTGGTGCTGACACAGGCCAGCACCTGGCACTGGCTTTACAGCCAGTTGTGAGCTTCCAAATGGGTGGTGGGAACAGATCCTACCTTCTCTTCAAGAATAGCATGTGCTTTTAAACACTGAGATGTTTCTCTAAATGGTGATTTCTCACCTTTAAAAAG
Organism: Cricetomys ansorgei; assembly: GCA_026225945.1. Taxonomy (NCBI): domain Eukaryota; kingdom Metazoa; phylum Chordata; class Mammalia; order Rodentia; family Nesomyidae; genus Cricetomys; species Cricetomys ansorgei. The sequence goes on from JAMJFZ010000039.1 coordinate 4,130,228, forward strand.
GACATGACAATTAAATGTTAGAGTGGTTTCTAGATAATATTCATTCCATATTAAAACTGCTTAAGTAATTCATTTATGGAGCATGCTAGAATTGTTTCAGCTGTCAATGGTGCCCAGAGAATAAGCTTTTACTACATGTCCTGGGTACAGGGCAATGTGATAAACCTTATAGGTATTAATGCCTTGTTGATATTATTGTTTTATTGTTTGAATTTGAGAATTTCATACTAGCCAATAATGGATTTTGATCAAATTCATCCCCATTCCCTCCCCTTCTACATGTACCATACTTTACCCCTACTCTTCCCTCCTGTCCTGATGTGCTCTTTTGTTTTAAACCATTGAGTCGACATCATGCTTTCAGTATATGCATAGATGTAGGGCTATCCACTGGAAAATGGACACACTATCATGGTGTTATACCTAATAACAATTGACACTCCTCTTCTCCAAAAACCATCAACTGCCAATTGCTCCTCAGCCATGGGTGGTATTTTGTGACTTCCTACCACATCTATTTTTGGATACTGGCTGTTTTATCTTGCCATAGGTCTTGAGCATGTGGTCACAGCTACCACGAGTTCATATACATAATGGTTCTGGCATGTCTGGAAAACACATCAGGCCTCTATTATTTCTGGATCTCAGCATCTTTCTTCCCACAGTTCTATGCTGATATCTAAGATTCTATAGTAAAAAGAGTGATGCAGATGCCTTATTTAGGGCTGGATACTCCCACAGTCTCTTGTTCTCTGAACATTGTACAGTTTAGATGGTACAGTTCTACCTCAGTGAGGTAGAAGAAAATTTCTTTAGTAAGAGACTATCAATGTTCTAACTGTGATTATAAAAAAAATAAGCATGCAGATAGAAATATTGAATTTATCCTTATTTATATTTTGTTGTGTAGGTCTATCTCAGTCATTGTGTGTTGTAAACTCCAACACTGTTCAGTTCTGAAGGGCTTTGCTCTATATGATGGCTGTTATATTAAGAAGTAAAAACAACTTGACAACTGCTATTAATTTTCTTTATAAATTTTGCATGTTTGTATGTACTATATTAAGTAGCATTTAACATTGAAAAATGGAATGAAGAGGACAAGATGGACAGTAATTTCGTGAGAGTGAAAACATGTAACTCGTGATGCTCCATACAACTCTCTCTCTCTTTGGTAGGCAGCAAATTACTATGAATAAATGCAGAAAAAAAATATACATACAACAGATATTTTTTAAGTTTTTGATTTTTCAATTTCATTTTCTTATTTTTTAAGCTGTAAGCTTCTGATATGGTTTATTTAAACAACCATAAAATATACGGAATTATGTGCAATTTATTAATTCATCTTTCTAACTCTTTTTTGAAAACTAGGACAAAAATTTCCCAGGAGATATTTTCAGGCAATTAAAGCATTCAAGAGTCAAATTTTAATATAGACAAAATAGTTAATGTCTAAGCAAATGGATAATACCCTGAGATATTCTGATTCATTTCTCTTGGCTAGTCAGGGTGCTTAGAATTTACATATTTATGCTAATTATGCCTTTAAAATATTCTCACCTTTCTGTCTTTTTTGTTTGCCTTATATTTCATAAGTTTATGTAATTTTATATGTCTGAATTTACTTTTCCTAAGGGGAAAAATGGATAAAGAATCATGATATGAAATCCATTCATTTCTAAATATTGGAATTAATAGTCATTTTTTCTCAAGAATATTAATAGCCTACATGTTTGCAAGATATTCTTATGTCTGCAATTAAGCAGGATAATTAGAAAATTAACATTAGGTTATGTTTAGTGAGCATTTTCTATGTTTATTATTAAATATTTTAACATTATCATTATATAAAATGTTATAATATCATTATTTCTGACCTTAGTGTGATCGTGTAAAATAAGACAAGTATTTCAGGAACAGAGCATATTAATAATCCATGGATCAACAGTGACTATTTGTCTATATTTCTCCTGAACACATTACTTCCTTTCTCTTTCATACATATTTCCATACTTGTATTTTCCACAACTTTTGAAATCTATCTTGTACAGTGACTTAAACAGTTTTTGTAGTGCTAGATAATGAGCATTCCTTTGAATTCCTACACATTATTCAATAATATAATTGAAATTAGCCATATAAACTTCAATTATACCTCAACCTGTTTTCATAATTGTTTTTATTTCATCTATGAATATAACTAAGCAACTTTCCTTGATACTTTGTTTTTCTTATTCCCTTTTTTAAATCTATGTTTCTACCTACTTTTCTATCTATTGATATATATAAACACACACACACACACACACACACACACGCACACACACGCCTACATATATAATACAATTACTCTGGTATCTAGTATCAATGTGATTAATCTTAAGAAATTAAATGATCTGAAGATGAATTTATCAAAATTTCCGTGTTTGCTTTGCAATGAGATGCTACAAATATATCCTATAAAATAATACCATTAAATATTTCAGATAGTACAAGGTTCAGAACTCTGTAGTCCTTAGGTCTATTCCATCAAGCATTCTAATGTTCATCTCTTGGGCACTCTCCTTCCCAGCATGCTGGCTGTGCTCTCAGCATCACTTATTTCATATCTTTATAAATACTTCTCATAACAAATGAGAAAATGTTTTCTTCATGTCCAGGAGAAGACATATCCTAATTCATAAGTTATATAATCATATATGAATATACACATTTATCAGAAGAAAAACATAGTTGTTAATGACCATGGTAACATAAAACAGACAGAATTATGATTATAGATGTCTCCTACCCTAGTCCCTCTAAGATACTGTTTAACAACCTGTCAATTCTTAATGCTCTATTAAAATGTATTATTTTTCTATGTAGCTAAAGCTGTTATTTTATTCAGATATTATAATATATATATAAATTTATATTATATATTATTATATGAACATTATTGTCTCTTTCTTTTGCTAGATTGAAAATAATCAATAAAAGAATTCACAGAGATAGAAATACCATTTTTATGTAACTAGCTACATGACACTAGTAAAATACCTTTGTGAAATGGACAGGATAAAGTAAAAGGAGGAAACAAGAGGGAAATAAAGATAAAGAGAGAAATCTGGGAAGAGGTAAAAGAAGAGTAAGCAGATGGAGAAAAGGCAAGACAGAAAGAAAGGAGAAAGAATGCAACATAATGAAGGAAGGAAGGGGCACGAATGACAGAGAGAAGAAATATGAGGTAGTAAATGAGAAAGAAGAAGAAAAGGAGAAACACAAAAGGGAATGAAGATGTCAATGATTAAAGACGGGTTTTGTGACATATTATATCCATTCTATCAACCTGTACCTTGAATTTGTCAAACTGAATTGATCAAAATGTGTGAACTACAAGCCACAAATGTTTATAATAATATTTAAAAGTTTCTGAAAATTGAGAGTCTATAAAATGTATGCTACTGACCTTAATACTCCCATGAGATATGAGTCAGACTTCAGTCCTTTAAAGCTTTACAGAAGCCTTAAGAAGAAACTTCTTACAAGTTCACTCATGTACTTTTGATGAGTCTTTTATTTCTTGCCACACTAATTTATCACAGGATGGCTTATCATATAACACGTGGATCTTACAAAGTATGTATTCAGAAAAAAATGAAAACAAGGCAAAAGCCAAAGTGATCATTATACTCTATTTTCAGAAGTGAAGAATATATCTACTATATGTTACCAGTGCCACAAAAAAATCATGTATAATATCATATACCAATCTCTGAAGGAGTGACTGAAAAAGCAAGAGAATTTTTGGAAACAATACTGGAGGATGGGAACAATAATTCATTCTTTTCATTGCAATGACCCTTTCCAGTCATAACTTCCAATTACCACAATAGATGAATCCCATTATTCCATGAGCTCAATGTCCAGAATCTAGTCATTTAATCCAGATCAAAGTACAAATATAGTTTATCTTAAGGGTTCAGCCTATAAATCTAGTAAATGAAGAGGCAACTCATTCACAACACACAGGAGACTAAGATTAGGATTATTTTCAAGAATATTTCTATTCCAAAAGATAGAAGTCAGGAGTAAGAGGAAAATAATTCAAATATAGAACTTTTTTTTCTCAATTATCATTGTATATATTTGTGTGCATGATATTCATGTGTAGATGCATGGTGTCCGGATGGACAAGTAGAAGTTATCAGATAGTTTTCTGAAGTAAGTTCTCTCCTTTCTTCTTATGTGGATTCTGTGGAAAGAATTCAAGTCACAGTGTTTATGTAGCAAGTAGCTCTACCTACTGTGCTGTCTCATCCACTACTGAGATACTTTTGAAATCCAAACATAGCCATGTTAATTATCTATTGCTTAGAATTGAATTCCTGCTTCAATCTATCTGATATCATCTTTAGGAGTCACAGAGGTTTTTATGTTCACAGGTAGGGACTAGTGAAACCTGGAATATTAAATGCACAAAGTTGTTCTTTCAAAGGTAGGGATACATAAGCCATTATCTGCCCTGAAGGCTGGGAGTAGACATGGTTAGTAGCCTGATGATCTTTGTGCTATATATTTGAGACTGTTTGGGATCCTCCCCAGACCCTTATCACATGCTTGCTTTTCTCAGTCAATCTATAGAACATGTGGAATGTGTCACACATACTTTACAGAATTTCTATGTAGTCATGTCCAATCTTTATTTAGTTTACTTTGTTCCTCAAAGAGATTTGTGTATGCTTTATTGTCCACATGGGATTGAGTTAATTAATACCAGGAAAGTTTTCACCAAATTGTGCTGTGCCTAAATATGCCTAAAATAAACTGCACCAACACAGAATACTTAGTCATGTTGAACTTGACTTCTTGACTTCTTGACTTCTTGACTTCTTGACTCTGCTGGCTGTGGTGGTGGCAGAGACCTCTAGAACATTCCATGTCTCTTAGGTCAGCAAGTCCTTTTTGTTCCCTTCCTCTTTCAGCAATATTGATAAAGTGCACAGGTGAGAAGTTCTCTCATCTCCTGGAAGAATCTTGGATATTTTCCCTTTGATTTTCTTAATTTATCTGTATGATTTAGTTCAAGTTGCTATTATTTGATGATATTATTGCTTTCAATATACTGCAGTTTTTTGGGGAGTGTATTACTGCTGTCCATTAGAGGAATCAACATCTACTGAGACAGTTGAGGTCTGCACATTTAAATATCTTAAGAGCTCTATTGTTTAGTTTTAAAATCCCTGAAGTATAAATTTGAAATTCTAAGAATTATTTGCCAGTCACAATGCTAAAAAGTGCTATCATTGATCTCTCTGAGGTTGTTTTTTATTTTCTTTTTTTAATGTATTTTTACACAAAACACCCTGTAGTTATATTCCCATCTCATCATTAAAATATGTTTTACAAAAGTTTTCTTATTTTGGAACAATTTGATAATTTAAGACTTGCTTGCTATTTTAGACAAAGTAGCTATGAAATAGGAAAAGGCCATTATCTATTACATACCCACTATGGTCTTATAAAGAATTAAAACAGATTAGCATCAATTTAAAAAGTAACCCAGATGTTATTTTATGGGATTGTGAAATAGATTTGTGTTTTATTTGGTTTTATATTATCTTTCAAATTCACAATGCTTATGTATGTCAACAAATTATGTAAAGATATCATTCCTTGTGTATCATTTACAATGTTAGAAATGCAAAATAAGCTTATTTTATTCATAATTTGAAATATAATTACTGTTTAATATATTATAAAATTATTTGTATAAAAAAATTACCTCTTCCTGGCAAGGATATTTTTTTTCTTGAAACTTGAATTGTCTTATTATTATAGGAGTACAAAATGGACACAGTTCTCTTTTCTGAAAAAATAATCAAACAAAGCTTAACTCATAATTAGTATTCAAATATTTTCTTCTGTCAAAGTTTATTAACTTTTCACAAAATAAATTTGATGAGATTTCAAGAATAGAGTGAGGGGAAACAATTACATATAGATTCTGACTTACATGGTAGGTTTAGTGTTGAATTAGATAACCTCATTTGTCAGCACTTAGAATGTACATTATTCTAATATGATACAGTATCATATAAAATGTGTATATTAAATGTATATAGAAAGCATTAAAATTGTCCAATAAATTATATAATTTTAAGTATAAAAGCCAGACAGGTATCTTGTATTTTATGTCACTTTTAAAAGGAAATAGGGAAAGCAAGGCTTTCTAAACATTCCTAGTAATGTTAACATAATACCTACATTTTACTAGGCAAATCATTATTAACACTGAGTATAAAAAATAAATCATGAGAATTATTTCCCAGAGAAATCAATAACATTTAATCACAAAATAGAAGTTTTGTTGAGAATATGTGATGCAATTCCTGATTTGTTCTTTTCCCATTTTCTTTATTAAAAAAACAAAAAATAGAACTGTTCACATGAAAATTGTGATAGCTCACATAATACAATACTTATAAAGCTTGAAACACTCATGAAATAAATATTGAACTAATCAAGTTTACTGAATACAGGATAATATTAAGTGTCCTGGACATGGGGGTAAGAATGAACAGAAAATGAAGAATTTATATGCTGGTTGGCTTTTTTCACCAGAGGAGATCTCCATTAAAATGGACTGTAGTCAAGTCTGAGGGCACTTTCTTGATCAATGATTAACAAAGAAGAACCCAAACTATTTTGGGTTAGGGTCCTCCCTTGATAGATGAAAGTCAATTTTCAAAGAAAGCAAGTTGAACTAGCCATGTAGAGCAAGCCAATAAGCAGCGTTTTTCATTTGTTTATAGTTCAGTTTCTGCCTCCAGATTCTTATTCTGATTGCATATCTGCTCTGACTTCCCCAGTTACAGATTGTGAGCTTAGAGTTCAAAACTGAAATGAGCCCCTTCTGTCACTAAGTCTTTGGGGCATGATGTTTTAGCACAGCAATAGAAACCCTAAGAATATGTAGCTGTAAATAATGGCAAAGCAGTGGAAATTAAGACTCTTCAAATTTCAAACTGTGTCTGAGTTCTAAGGAGAGGCAGAAGTAAGGACATAAGGGACACGACTATATAGATTAAAGCAATATCTTATTTATGTTTCCCATACACTCATATAAAATGAAATTTTGAGGATATATAGCATATAGCCTTCGTTATCATTTATTAAAATAGATAATTTTGTTGTACTCAAATCGAACATTAATTTTTCCATGGGAATAGCTAAGAATATATCTAATGATAACTTAAAATACTATAGAATTTAAAACATTAATTTCAAATAAATATTACAATCATCCAGTGTTTTAAAACATATTTACAGCCTCCAGTACAGTATATAAGCATATACTTACCAAGACCTAGTAATTATTAAGGAAATTAAATATGATAAAGAAGGACTAAAAGAAATAATAAGGATACAACTATAGAAGTAAAGCAACCACTATCTGACTTAAGCATATCACATGCATATCATATGACTTCTAGGAAAATGCCATGAAACCAAGGGTCGTACTATGATAACAGTTAATACAGGCGTCTTTGTCTCTCTTTCTCCATGAGGACCTTGTCAGAATTTCATGGAGAAAATGTACACAGAGACAGCATTTTAAACAGGGCTTCAAGTATATACTAGAAAATAGAGATATGCATAATGGAATCAGATGTGATATGGATGTTCCTTTTGTAAATCCTTGGTTTTTATTTTTTGTGTACTTTAAATTTTTCTGAGAAAAAATGTGTTTTTATAGAGGACTTTGAATTAAAATTTTAAACCACAAAGACCTTCTGTGTCGCTTCTCAAATATTTATTTTCCACTGTTTTCTTATTAGTTAAGAAAATTCTAGAGTTGACGTGTTTATAATTATTTCATTAACACATTATAAAGTAATTTAATATAGACTTTAAAACTAAATTTAAAATTTATGTTTTTATTTCTTAAAATATTTCCACTCTTTTTTCTCAGAACATTTTAGGTTTTACAATATGCTGCAGTTTGGAGCTACAAATATATATACATATACATACACACACATATACATATATAATGTATACATATATATGTATATACATATGCATATATGAATATATATACTAGTTTTAAATACTATAGACTAACAAATCCTAAAATCAAGAGTAAATGGAAAATACCTTTTAACATTGGAATTGGAATTTAAACTTGTTATTGTCCAGTGGCATATAGCCCACTACATAAATGCATTCTATTAAGCAATCAGGCTACCAATTATGTGCCCTTGTAGTATTCCACACATTTAGAAACTACTGATTAAAATCAATGTGCTGATATTATTGAGGAAAATAAAGAGACAAGTTAATTTTAGCTATGTGTTTCAATAAGAAAAATATGAGAATAAATCTTTGAGATAGTGAAGTCAATTATTAAGCACAAGCTAGTCTTACAAAGGCTTAGGTCCTGGACAACGTTCTGTACTGGTAGGGTCCTGTTTGCACTTTTACAAAAGAATATTAACTGAATAGATTAAATGACTTTTGGGTGAATATAAATGTTCCACATGTTAGCTGAATTGATGATATTAGTTTCTGTGATATTCACCACAAATACTATTTTAAAACATATTCTTGGCTTGCAAAGTATACACTTCCAGTAAATTGCCAATGTTGTGGTTGATTGGAGTAGGAATTTTTTCTCATCCTCAAAGAAAACTGGCACAAACAAAATATATAAATATAAATGACTGATTTCAGATCTATAAATTTGTCTACTACTGCCATCAAACCCAAGAAGAAATGTAGAATTACTGAAATATTTCACTGTGTTATGATAGAAAATCTGAGCTAGTAAAATATACATGCAATATAAGATAAACATATAGAAATACAAATAATATATGAATATAGAGAAATACTATTACCGTGGGTAATCTAAGTTGTTTACTAGACTTGTGAAAGTCACACAAAACACATTTCTGTGTGTCTATAGGTTGCTTGTGGCTTCAAGAGTTGATTGACATCTGTGTCTATAAACTGAAGGGGAATATGACTGTAACTTGTATATCTTGGGACCTGAGAAGGGGAAATTAAAGGGAATAAGGGAAATCTTGCATAGCCCACAAGTCCCAGTCTTCTTAAGCAGGTAAACATTTTGCAGCTGTCTCAGAGTTAGGGAGATTCCTTTCTGACTGGGAACATATCACTTATCCCTCTTGTTCTGAAACTTCTAGCTTCTTTGAATGATTAACAACTGATTTCTCCATGTCTTCAGCCTGAAGACAGTCCTTGTGAGAGTGGTGATTTGAATAGGAATGGTCCCCATAGACTCATATATTTGGGTGCTTGATCATCATGGAGAAACATTACTTGACAGGGAAGTGTGATCTTGTGGCTTTGTTGAAGGAAATGTATCACTGGAGCTGTGCTTTGGGATTACAAAAGGCAAGCCAAACCCAATGTCCCCTCATGTGCCTTGATATCTAGTTATAGAACCCTCAACTTCCATGTCTGCCTGTGTCCACCATACTTCTTACATGAGGATAATGGACTAAACGTCTGAAACTATAAGAAATACCCAATTAAATGTTTTTCTTTATAAGAGTTGCCATGGTCAGTGTGTCTCTTCACAGCAATAGAGCATTGACTAGAATGGTGGGACCATCAGTAAACAATCTATTAGGCACGTAAGCCATTTTAACAAGTAAAAGTTTTCTATATTCCCGAACACACCTGTTCTATTATAGGTAACATTAAACAAGTAAATCTGTCATGTCATATGACCTATAATGAAACCATTGATCAAAGTCTTATATAGGCAAATCACTGTATTTTAATTAAATCTTACAGATAGTGAAGACACAGAGGCATGCTACATTTAGGTTACATGAATGACATTAAATTAATTGTAATACAAATGAATGAATATTTGAGAAATTTGATAATAACTAAGAAATTATTTAATTTGGCCCAGCTTTGAGATGAATATGAAGTTATTTGGGGCTAAATCACATATTCCATGTGATTTCTCCACAGCCATACTTCTCTGATCTTCTGGTCAATACTTGGAAAAATTAATGCTCAGTAGTATGGAGATGATCAAATAAAGATGAGGTTTTCCTCCCATTATGAACACTTTCTCTACACCATCATTCTGAAACTTATCCTATCTAGTACCAACTGAAAAGCATTGAGTACATTATCCAACTCTTAATATTTTGATACAGTAGAATTTCTGGTGAATTACCAGTGTTACTTGAGATTCATTTGACTAGAATAACCACATGAAACATTGCATAAGCTTGTTAGCATCAACACATTTGTTCCTCACTTTGTAAACTTAGACTTGTTTTCTACATGTTTGACCCTGCTACATTCAAAACTACATACTCACTTTTGAAAGCAATTTGAGCATTTTCAATATTTCTGAAAAGAAAACTTGAACTTTGGAAATTTAAAGTCATATTATATATAATATAAGAAAGGAAGCCTGGAAGTGGTAGTGCATGCCTTCAATCCTAGCACTTGGGAGGCAGGGGCAGGCAGATCTCTGTGAGTTCAAAGCCAGCCTGGTCTACAGAGTGAGTTTCAGGACAGCCAGAGTTACAACAGAGAAACCTTGTCTAAAATAAATAACTAAGTATAAGAAATGAGACTGCATTTCCCTCACCTTTCGTACATCATTGTACTCAATGCTCATAAATACTATCCTTTCTATATACTTAAATTAGTATATGTTGAATATTTGAGATACTGTTACTGAGTATTTTACTGGATCTTCCCTATGTATCCTGCATTATTACTTGAAACACAACTTGAAGTCAAAGAAAGTAAATATTTTCTTTATTCATTTTTTAAAATACGCCATTTTTTCAATGTCCACTTTAGGTTCAAAAATCATCATTAAAAATGACCCATATAGTTTTAATTTCTTTCTTTTGTTTCTGTTTTGTTCCACAGAATTGTTTTAGTGTACTAATCACATTTCATTAATTACACAGCTTATACAAATATTTTGTGGGATTAATTATCTATTATGCTCATCAAATGTTTCTGACTACTTTTAACCCTATACCATTTCCTCAAAAATTATATAAGCTAGCCCTGCTCTGCATCCACCTACAGACAAGCTGCTTGGGTTTGTTTGGAAGTGTAGTTACTTTATAGATAACTCAGAAGATAATTAACATCTACAGCATTTGCTTCCCACTCCTTATCCAGTTGTACTCATTTCACATGTTTAGGCATTAAACGCCTAGTAATTCTCTGTAGTTATCTTTATAGATGCCTTTCATATCATTTTAAGATATATACATTTGAATATCTGTTATTTTTATATCACTACAAATGATATAAACATATCAGATACTCATCTCTACACTTATAAACAATTTTTAATTATTTTTGAATACAGCTTAATAAATTCATCTGTTAATGTTAATAAACAAATTTAAAGGTTTTTATTGAACACTTTTGTCCATGTAATTAATAATGTCTTTACTTGAGTTTTTTTCTTGATATTTTGTACGCTATTTCTGCATTATTTCAATGATTTATATGACTAAATCACAGTGGAAAAACATCAGTAATAAAGTATTTCACGTTGATGTTGAAGGAAACTTTCAGTGTTTCTACTTATTGATAATGTGTAAGTACAGACCAAATATTCTGCTCTCACAATATAAAACTTTTCTACTCATGTGGCTGACAGCAATTCTATTATTTAGTATCTACATGTTTAATGGGAGGGTTTTTTTTTTTTTTGAAAAGCTGTATTTCTCGAACTCTTGGCAAGCTTGAAAATACCATCAAATTAACACCTCAAGGAAGTAGTCTTGTCTCCTCACTGAATCATCATGGCACATAAATACTCTTCTTCCTTGAGGCATGTGTTTAAAAGCAACTCCAAGTTTTCCTACTGAATTCAAACTCAATTATCCCCTGTAATCATTAGCTCAAAAAATTAAACTGGGGGATTGCAGAGTCTCAATTAAGCAATTCAGAGCACTCATTGACTTACGAGTAGACTCAAGTTCAGTTTCCAGCACCTACATGAAACATCTCACAACTAAATCAACTTGAGCTCCAGGTAATAGAACATCTTTTGCTGGACATTGTGGACATTCTCATCCACACATACACAGACATAAGCATATACACACAATTAAAATTAAAATAATTCTTAAAATGAATCTAGATTCCTTTGAACTTCTCTCTCTAATTCACATGGATTTAGTTCCTTGCTACTTAAGATTGAAACTTACCTTTATTTTGGCTCTAAAAATTAGAGTACCTGTGACTTTCCACTTCTGTATGAGGTTAAGAAATTTCCTGTTGTCATTAAATGGATAGGCATTAAAACTTAAAGGAAATATTTCCCTTTTTTACTCTGACAGATGATGATTACATTAAATTTGCATTTATGGAAGAAGTACATGTTGGTCATCAGATTTTACTATCTTAACAAATCAATATATTAGCTTCTCAATATTTTCTTCTGGGATTTTATATATCTACTTATACTGACTTTCTAAAAATTTCATTTTTTGTAACACACAGCCGTTACCAAAGAAAAATAATAATGAAGTAAATAAACACAACTCTCAAAGTAATATTCAAGTGAAATTTTGGTTACTGGTTGTCTCTGTGTGTGTGTGTGAGAGGGGGCGGGGAGAATAATATGATTATGTTTCTTGTTTTTAATTTTTCTGTAGAATTATTATTTGCTTCTGATGTATTTTTGTTGCACTCTCTTGAGAGTTTCATATTTGAATACTGTATTGATATCATTTTAAGCCCACCTTCTCCAAAATTTTAGCTCTGCCATGTTCATCCCACTCCCTTCAAATTATTGAACTCTTCCTCTTTATTAGTTTTATACATGCACACACATGCATGTGTATATCTATACATGTGTTTAAATAAATTCCTGAGTCCATTTAGTTTTGCATATATATATATATATATGTATATATACATATATACATATATATATATATATTATTTTGAATGACTACATATGATTGAATAATCTAACATGGATCTTATCCCTGGAGAAACTGATTCCTTTTCTTTTAGTAGTCATCAATAGTCTGTATCTCTTCATTTAGGGGTAGGCCTTGTAAGATTTCCTCCATTCACAGTACCACGTCAATTGATGTTGTTATTGTTCAGGTCCAGTTTATTAAATCATTCATAGGTGCAGTTCCCTGTCATATATAGAAGACACTATTTCAGAACAGATATCCTGTTCCTCTGGCTCTTAAAAGCTTCCCTAAACTCTTTTGGAATATTTCCTGTGATATAGATTCAGGTGATCTATTGTAGATAAATCAGTTGAAGGTGGGGACACTTCTACCAGTTGTTAATTGAATCTTGACCAGTTGTAGTTTTGTGTAATGGTCTTCAAAAGGAAGCTTCTTGGAGGGTGGCTTGGAGCTACACTTATTATATGTAGACATAAGGACAAATATGTGGATGTCAAGTATCATGGATACTCTCAAATAAAGAAAGCAGCCTCAGAATGCAAAGTTTCTGAAAAGCTAAGCAGGGAGAGACAGCCATCTTGAGCTAGATTGACCATGCACTGCCATTTTGAAGAACATTTATTAATAGTTACACAGAATTCAATTTAGTGTAGGATAAAGTTCCACATATTAAAGCCTTGACAGAGATGTTGTTTCAAGGAACATTATAACCCACACAAAACCAGAGTTCCTCTATTGGATGTCATTCCCAATGGCCAATACAGTAATACATACAGGTTTGCCAGTAGTATCTTGTGGCCTGGTTAGGTGGGGGCTTCAAGTCTCTCAGAAATAGCTCAATCAATCACAGAAAACAAGTATTAATCAATCATGAACTTCTTCAAAGCCCAAACATGTCTAATAACAATTTCTTTACATCTAATCATTATATATAAGTCTTAAAATCAATTTCTTCACATCTAATGATTAAGTCAAGTACACAGGCTTTCTAATTTCATTATCAGTACATCAATTGGGAAATAATAGGTTCTTCACAAGATTTCATAGGAATGCCAGTCATTAACTAAATTTATAGTGCTCTATAGGAATTCTCTGCTATTGAGACTGATTTAATTTCTAATAGACAGCCAATAGTTACCTCCAAATAAAGTGTCAAAATTGCACCCTGGGCATATTTTGACTTCCTGATAACTATTGTGGATTGTAACCTTAAATGACATATAGCTTTATTCCCTTGACAGTTTGCATAGAAGCTTTGGATATTATAAGATCTAGTCCTCTGGAAGGAAGCTTCCATGTCAGTTTCAGCTCTGTTTCTACAAGCCCTGTGTCTGAAGTATGTAGTGTAATCGGCAATATTAATGACTTCAGTGAAGTATTTTTCCCCTTCAATTTATTTTTCCTACTATGGCACACATATATTTTTTGTGGAACTTTTTTAGTGAACATTATAGTACATTTAAAGCCATAATCAGTATAATATCTGACATACTCTAAATACTTATCCATATACCCACATATAAGTATGTCTTTTACCCCATCAAAGTAGTTCCTTTCCATATTTGACAGACGTTATTAATCCCATCAACAACTGTTCCAAATGCTGAGTAAAACTGATAATGAGTCACCAAACACCAATTTATACATCTATAAGGTAATTCCTATATCTAAGGCTCACGGTATATAGTAGAAGAGAGGGCAGAAAGATTATAAGGGCCAGAAGGCAAGGGCATCTGCTGTAAAATAGTACCTTATACATATCAAGGAAGCTACACTCATTAGATTTCAACACATTGTTGCCTAAACAAGACAGGAAAAATGAGAGCATAAATTGACATGCCAATGTGGACGACAGAAATTTTGAAGGCACACCTCAGTTGGAGAGCTATAGAAAATTAATGGCTGCTTAGAGAGGAAGAGTCCATATTCTGTAGATATGACGCCCCTAATAGGTGCTAAAATCTCAAGTTGTCAGCCACAAACACATATAAGTATAAGCAGCATTACAAGAACAGACAATATGAACATATATATTTATATATATTAATATATACATATATATATAATTAAATAATAAAAGACCATGAATTTTAGAGGGAGCGGGGGCATTGGAGTCATTGGAGGAATGAGAGAAAGGAAGAAATGATGCAATATAATAGTCATATGTAAAATTATAAAAAATATATAAATATGTAATATATAAATATACAATATATAATGTATAATAGAAAATAAAATATAGAAAAATAAAATGTTATTTAAAATAAAGGATAAATATGTATTTGGATATTATTACTTTTTAGGAAAATACCAAAATATCTGAATCTATCCTGAAATATTGTAATATAGCATCCTTACAGTAAATAAAATTAAAGCTAGGATAACTAAAAAATAAGACAATTTATGTAATCTACATATTTTGAGAAACTTTATCACAGAATATATTCTGGATATTTTCTAATTTTCTAATTCTCTCACTCTCTCTCTGTCTCTCTGTCTCTCTGTCTCTCTGTCTCTGTCTGTGTGTGTGTGTGTGTGTGTGCTACTTGATATTAAATTTAGTGCATTACAAATTCTAGGTAAGCATTTTACTAGTCAGCTAATACCCAGGTACCCAAGGTAGTCTTTATTTAGAGAAAGGATTTCAATAAACTATGCTGAAGGCTTTGAATTAACTCTGTAACCAAGGAGCTTTTGATTCTCCTGCCTCTGCATCTCTAGGAGCAAAGATTACAGTTCTGAGCCATCAAGAGCAGTATTCATTATATATTTTTTAAATAAATAAATTTTCCCATGAAAGACTTAATATTTGGTCAACTCTTGAAATGAATTTTATCTAGGACACATGGTGTGGAAATCATTCAAGAAAGAACATCTCAACAAAATGAGATAGTGTGCTCAGGAATTTTAGAGGCAGGAGGAATCATCTGAGAGTTCTGCTGGGAACACCAGGAAGAACAGTGGCAGATCTTATAGGAGCCAGGCAGCAGCAGTAGATTTGAGTTTTAACATTCAAGCAAAGAGTAATTCTTTCTGATTAGTTTTTCTCAGCAAAATAGTTAAGTTTGTATTTCTCAATATTTTCTGCTTTTTAGAATCTTAGGCTCAAGGGAAAGCATTATCACCTATATATGTGTTAACTTTATGAACTGATCAATTAGGTTGTAAATGTCACTTGTTTTTTGTTCCTGTATATCTATTAGATATTTTCACAAATTAGATATCCTCTAAGATGACACATTTTGTCATATATTTTCCTGAATATTTCAATTACAGTTTCTATTTACTGTCCATTACCCATATTATTTATATGACACGTCTCCATTTCTGGGTTTTTTTTATTTTTTTTTTTTTGTTGTTGTTGTTGCTGTTTTGTTTCTGTTTGTTTTGTTTGTTTCCTCATGGCTTGTCACTTCGAAAAGATTCTTTTAGAAAGAGCTATAATGGCTTTTCATGGTATTGTTTCTCTGAAAATATTTCCATATTCTGTGTTTGGTGGATGATAAAACAAGTCACCTGTATACTGTCCAACAATGCCTCACTCAAGAAAGCTCTCTCTGCAACTCTTAGTCATTTCTGTAGACCACTGAATTTGCACTATTTTTTTATCAGGTGTTCTAGAACAAAGGCAGTGTTACTGCTGTTTCTCTTCTTCCTTGACTTTTCTGCTAACTTCTCTTTTTGTCTACTTTAGCTTGGAAGGTTCCCCAAATCTTTCCTCTGTCTTTTACTTTACACTTCTTCATAACCTTTTGTCTTTGAGATGCTATTTTTTTCTTTCATTTCTGAGACCAGATTTTGTAAGAATTTTGTTGCCAAAATTCTTTCTGGTGTCTTTCAACCAAAATGTGGTTGACATTGTATGTTTTCGTTTGGTTGTTTGGTTGTTTGGTTTTTTGTTTTTTTGTTTTTTTTTCAATCTTAGCCAATGCATTTCCAACTCCATGCAATAAAACTTCAACATATCAGAGAAGAGAAACTTCTTATATTGTCCTTGAACTACTGCCTAAAATGTAAGCATAATGTTTATAGAAATGATTTATATATATTGTGACCTGTAATTTTCTATTTTTACAGTAGTGCTTCTGTTCATGGAGATCACATATAAGTTGTTATTTTACATTTCAAGCTTTAGAAAATTTGAAATTAATAATCTGAACAATTATAAGATAATACTTTTTAAGGCAAATGATTAACAATGCCATTTTACAATGAGTAGAACTAGTGCATATTTTTATAATGAAAATAAAAAAACAGTTCGTGGAGGACATATGACATTTTTTCATTGAAACAGAAAAAAGACCATTTCTTGGTTCACAGAACCAATTTTGAACCAGTCTTATAAGCTATGCAGGATAAGAGCATTCAAGATGCAATTATTCAAGATTAATATGTAACATACATTCACTGATTGTCTTCTGAAAATGAATGTAGACTTGTGAATAATAAATATTTATGAATATAAAAACTACTTGGGGGTTTTAAATGTAGAAGCTATATTTTGGCTAACTGAATAACTATTTTTTTCTCTTTTGGTGACTCGTATTCTTTAATTATTTTTTCATAGTTCTACACTGCTTCAACTCCATTTCTTAATATTTATTTAAAAAAAATCCTGTGAATAAACTAACAACTCATGGATTTTTTTCTGAAAATGTATGAACAATTTGAAGATAAAAGATATAATTGTCTTTATACACTTTCTCATAAAATACAAATGACAATAATTTTGTTCTTACTTGGTATTTGCTATTTCTTATTTGTTTAGACGAATCTCATTCTACATGGAATAATTTTACTATCATTTTGCCAATTTGAATTTCATAGATTTTCTTTCTTCTATGGTCTAGGAAAATTTAAGTTATAGGAGAAATTTTCATGAAATTTGAAAAATTCAATTAAATAATAAGAAAATCAAACAATGCTGAATAGAAACAAATATTCATCAATATATTGTCTCAGGTTACGGTAGAAGCAATTGTCCTGAGTTTCAAAGTGCTGAATAGATTTATGCATCTATTTATATGCATCATGGTCCTCATTCTTGAGTAGATCTTTGATGAACTATGACACAAGTACAATGTAAGTTGTCATTGGAGTCCCTGAACAATACATGTGTATTCTACTTCACTGTTTAGGTTCCATTTGTCCTTGTGACTTCCTGTTTTAATCAGAGCTTCCTATACAGCATCTCTAGTAGTATACCTACTATGGCAGCTCAGCCAAGAAGACTAGGATAGATGTTCATAGGTGGAAATCCTGGCAGACCTCAGAAGGGAACCACTGCCATGGCAAGTGCCATCGTGGACATTGGAACCCTAAGAATCTCAGCTCAGGTGTTTTTATTGATACACAATTCCTCAGGTATTCTGCTGACTGCACATGCAGATTATGAGCATTCAAACACCCCCATATAATTCCAACACCTACAGACAATATAAAATGCCAAGACCTAAGCAGCCCCTTCTCCCCAACAGTATACAAAACAATTATTTTATACATAACTAAAAATACACTTCCACAACAATTATCAGAGATTCCAGTTTGTTTTTACTCTTTTCACAATTGCAGGCATGCTGGGGTCAAGTCCTGCTCTATTCCACAGGAGGGTTCCTCAGTCTCCAGGAAGGAAGATAAACAACAAAAGTTATGACAAGTGACTGCAGTATTTCATTTTAATCGTTTATTAATAAAAATAAAGTAATTAGTACTTTGAAAAATTAAGAATTAGAGAAAGCAAAAATAACAATGTGTAGGGAAAAAATTACAAGGCTCCCTCTCCTGACAAAGATTTTTCTCTAGCTAAAATAACAAAAACTTCAGGCTTCTTTATTTTCAGATGCCAAGCATACATCAAAAAAGGAACCAATACAAGAGTGTTCCTCCCCTCCCAGCTACAGACCTCTGATCTTCAAGATTAATTTTAGTAAGTAGTCTTAACACAATAGTATATTAATGAATAGCTGTTTTTGGTCTGCATACTTACTGTTAAACGAGACAGATATTCAGGGGTGAATTGTCTATTTGTTTTTTCAAGCTTACTTACCTACTATCTAGATTCTTCATTTCTGATCTCAACTATGGCTCTGTTTCCATGGGAAGGTCAGTGTAACCAAGAATAAGTTTTTATAATATGTCTACAGAAAGCATGAATAGTTCTCACATGCCAAAACTTGAAGGTTAGTTTACAATTACTTAGAGCTGAGATGACAGTGTCCCTCTCCCACCCAGCCCAGAAATTGATTTGAGTTTTCACTATTAGGCCAAATAGGCAATATATTGATCAGATGCTTTTTTTCATCATAGAGTAAAGATAAGAAAAGGGCAAATTAGTTGGTGGGCTTCAGATTCCTAGCAAAAGGAAAAACCAGGATCTGTGTCAAGCTGATTACATCCACTGCTTGAGTATCATCAAGCCTCAACACAGGCAGTATTTCTTCCCATATCCAAACCATGATTTTACAGCCAACATCAGATGAAGACAAAATAATATAACAAGAACATCCTAAACAGTAATGACAAATTCAGATGATTTGATCTCTGCAACAGTCATTTTCTAGACTGCTTACTATGCTTTTTATTCTTTATCAAATCTCAAATCATACATATTTTGGCACTACTAGCTACTCTAGAGTCGCATATCTTTGAAAAACCAGTTATCTGCATTGATTCTGGTTTGTACAAACCGCATTTGTGGTCTGATTAGTTTCAACAACATTAATGACTCTTTCCATCAGTAACTGAGTTAGAAGTAGTCTATGTCATGCACTAGTAAACTATTTCTTAAATTGTTTATAGCTGTCTATAAGAAGAACAATATAGAACATAAATCTTAAGATAGTTATGTAGTTGCTGCCACAGAACCACACTGTGAAAAAAAAAACAGAGAATATAAGATGGTTGCTACTTTCTTAATATTCCAGATCTCTGATAAAATAAAAGTGATGACCTGACTATTTCAGAATCTGAGTTTACACTTTGTATAAGATAGAAACTTATGGGCTTCTATGAATTCTTTAAATGAAGTTTATCTCTTCAGTTGTACAAAGGTAAGGCTTATCTCATAAGACATGAAAGACATGAATTATATTTCTAATGTTGTATCTGTCTTTAGTGAAAGACAATGCTCTAGAAGAATAAAGATCCATTTTCTAATGGTATGAACCATTAGAAGCACACTGTGTGAAGGTAAGCATTTGATACTATAAATTATCCTGAGATTATTAACATAAAAATGCATTGTAATCCCTTAAAAATTAGTACTATCATGATAAAATGAACTTTAATGTCTCTCCTCTAAAGTATGTAATTCATAGAGAACTCAGACATATCATAATGCATACCTCACCACTCTTCGATGTTTCTGAACTTATAATCAGATTCATGTTCTATCAAATGAGAAAGAAAAAACACACATGTGTGATAGATTAAGAAGTGTAATTGTTTTCACAATGTCATTAAGTGTGTCACTTTACATAAACAAATACCTGGGCAGAAATTCATTTATGAACATTGCTAATTTGGGGGACATGTGTATTAAGTGTAATTCTGGACTGTGATAAAGTATTGCATATCCTTGCACTAGGCAGAAAATTTGGATTCTGTATCTTATGAAAACTAAAAAAGAGTTCTAAAATGGTAGTTATAGAAAGAAAATACAGACCCAAAGACAGCCTAACTCACTGTAATTAAAATTCTTTTTCAAAGTACAGTATCTAAAGAGTGAAAACATTTGAATTCTTCAATGAATTCATTATCTAAAACCTCTTTAGGCATTTCCAAAGCCCCCATTAAGTGATTTTACTGACAAAGTAGAAAAGATATTCTGTGCATCAGGACAGTAAAACTTCAAATAAGGAAATCCAAAGTGTGTTACAAAAAAGATGCTTCACTTTGCAGACAGTGAAGAGATAAATACAGTCCATTTTGCATATGTTGATAGAGATCTGCTGGCCCAGCTTATTGTCATGGGACTATAGCCTATCCTATAATTTCAGTTCCCACTGGACTATATCTTTATATTGGGAATATATGAAACTCCATGGGGGGTATATATTTGGGACAGATGGATACAGTTTCCTCTTTGAATTCAAGAAAACAGCATGGTCTCAGGTAGCTCAGATTTTGCTGATCACTCTACTTCATGTCCATCATTTAACTGCGAGCTTTTACTTTAGAATGTGTATCAGATAAACAGGCAATGGTCTTTCATAAAGACTTTACCTCATATAGTTTATTATTATTTGTGAATAAATGTGCCATTCTGTGTCAATCATATTTAACCTTATTTTCTAACAAAAAGCTGTGTATACTTCTTTATTTAATTTGAAAATAAAACAATTATATAACTGATGATTTTCTATATCATTATGAGATTAAAAAATAATATTCAATCACCTTATGTAATTATTTCTTTTTCTGTGAATCTGGTTTCATATAAATTGTTGCCTTTCAGCCATGTAGACAAACAAAGCTGTAAATAAAAGAGGCAAGTTGTATTGTGTGGAGTTGCAATTTGTTTGTATTTTTTAGCATAAAATGACTCTTTAGGAAAAATAACTAATGGAAAGTGCATATCAATACTAAGTATTATAGATGGGGGTGTAAAAAGAATATCTTCAGAAAAATAATGGTCCATTTAATGGGTTAGCTAATACATATACAATTTTTAATATTTGTAAAATCAGTTAAATAAAGATGTAAGCAGGGCATTTACAATTCAGAAAGTTCCAAGAGAAGCAGTCAGTTAACCAAAAATGTGTAAAAAAGGACAAGGACAATTATTTGTCAACTATAATCTTTGGTTAATGTTCCTGTACTAAATAATGTCAGGACAAACTTCTTACTATTGGATTGGAAAAGGTTGGTGTAGGAAAACAAGAATTATCTTAGGGTTTCTATTTCTGTGATAAAACACCATGACCAAAAGCAAGATGGGTAAGAAAAGACTTATTTGGCTTATACTTCCATGTCACTGTTCATCATAGGAGGAAATCAGGATTCAAGAAGAGCAGGAACCTGGAGTTAGGAACTGATGCAGAGGCCATGGCAGAGTGTTGCTTACTGGCCTGTTCCTCTTCACTTGCTCAGCCTGATTTCTTATAGAATTAAGGACCAAAAGGCCAAGAATGGCAACAGCCACAATGTTCTTGACCCTCCTCTATTAATCACTAATTAAGAAAATGCTTTACAGTCTGCCTATAACCCTATCATATATAGGCATTTTCTTAAATGAGATTCCTTCCTCTCAGATGACTTTAAACTATGCCAAGTTGACATTAAATCATCTAGCACAAACGGGAAACCCCATATCCATTATGGTTTGAACTGTTTTTGGATAATTTAATAAGTGAGTGATATTTAGATTTTTTCTTTTTGAACTTTTACATAGCTCAGTGGATATTTGCTACCAAGTTTGATATCCTAAGTTCAATCAGTGGTACCCATGTTGCAGGGAAAAACAATGATTCCCAAAGTTTTCCCCTAACCTCCATGCATGTTCCTGGCACAGGTATAACTCCTCATGATAAAATAAATGAACAAATTTTAATAAAAAGGAATATTGGCTAATCACAGCACCAGAATTGTCCCCAAATGACATAACATCCTGACTAGATAAATACCACCAGATATTGCTAAAACACAATTTTGAAGAGGTTATATTTGGTTTTCTAAGCTGTTCTTCCCCCACTCAACTCAGAAAGATACTTGCACAGATTCAACAATTTAAGTAAATTAAACTCCAGTCAACTGAACTATATTTTTAAAGAACACTTTATGCTTATTATGATTATCATTCTTTTTATTTAATTCATCACTATTCTCTGACATAACAACTCTGTTGCTTGGTAACCCATGGGATTGGAATTCAACTACTTTTTGTCAATAGGCTAAAGAATAAAATGCAATATGTTCAAAAGTACTCAAATGTTTAATGGATGCTAAAAGACTTATTTGTTATTATTTCACCAAACTCTCTTAGAATTATGAGACATTTATATGCACAGAGGTAAAAGAAGAGCTGGTACCAAGGTGATCCTTGTTTAATAAATTGTAGACAAAGCAAGTACTTTATGGAGCTTACTTAAGTTGTCCTGACCACTGAATCACACAGTTGGAAGTGGCAATGTTTAACAAACATTAAGCCACAGTAAACATTTACCATCTTACATAGAACACCATATTTTCAGTTACTAAAGATGACATTTCCTAACTAATGATGGTCACAATGTTCTGTTGCTTTGCAAATACCAGAAAAATTTGGATACTCAATTAAAACAGGAAAAAAGACATTTCATCTAGGTAAATGATTTAGATATTCTTCCCAGCTATGATAATTTAAAATTTTGCTTACTTACTTTTGTTTCTAAAAATATGCTTTTGAAAATGTATGAGAATCTATATTTTTATTTGTATGCATAATACATTAAAAGCCAAAATGAACTTGTATATACAAATATGCAATACACATATATACACATATACATAGTATTAGTCCCAGTCGATTTTCAGTCAAATACAGATAGTATTAGGACTAATAAACACAAGTAATAAAATAATTCTGAAATTGTATGAACATTTTTTTCTATAATAGCACAGACTTTGAGCATGTGGAATCATTCAAGTTATTTAAGGTCTCTGTCTCTCAAGTTCCTAATCTTTTTATTGGATTTATAATAATAACGACTGTCCTAGATAGGGTTATCATTGCTATGTTGCCAAATTGCAAAATTAATAGTTCCATCTTCAGGAAAATATGGACAAACTTTTTTAATACATTTTAAAAAGTTATGCAGCCTCTTAGGACTTACCTTTGCACCACAAGCATGAAGCATACCTTTAAGCATTTTCTCAAAGAGTTTCTTACTATTTTCTGAACCCATTTTTACTGTATTCTACTCACTATTGTCTGTGGACAACTAAGTCGAGAATTTTTTCTCTATTTTACTCACTGCCACCGTGGCCAATGGAAACCTTAAGTTAAGACATCTCCTGTGTTGTTCAGCAGTGTCCTTCACTGCTTGCTCTTCCGTACTCAAGCAACCACTTTGGGCACCACCTGCCCACACCAGCCGGTCACAGCAACACAGTTCTCTCGAGGGGAAGAAGTGAGGATTGATAAAAACACAGCTCAATGGTTAATCTCAAACCACACTGGCCCCAAAGGAAAGTCCAGAGCTCTTTTTATTGAGAAATTACAGGCTTACACCCCTAAATTCTATATTCCATTGGTTGAAGCAAAGTACGCAAGCTAAGTAAATGAGTCCCTCAAAAATATCAAACTTCAGGAACTTCTAGAGATAACATAGTCTTTCTCATGCCCAGTATCCTGGGATGAGAACACAGCTGGTACCATGATCCAAGGTTATATACTCAGCAAAACGATTCTGTGAACTTCAGCAAAAAACAATTCTCAGAGGATAGCAAAAGCAAATTTCAGCTGTACTGTAGAAGCTCAGCTCCCCATCCTCAAACCCACCAATATCTAGATGTATTTATTGCTTTTTTTTTCTATTTTTAATTTTTTTCATTGCATCCCAACTGCAATTTCTCCTTCCTTCACTCCTCCCAGTCTCCCACCCACTGCTCCTCTCCTCCAGATTCACTCCCCTTCTATTTCATACAGAAAAGAGACTGCCTCCAAAACATCAAACAAATGTGGCACAATAAGATACAATAAGGCTAGACAAAAATCTTAACATCAAGGCAGGACTAGCTTACCCAGAAGGAGGAAAGTGCTCCCAAGATCAGGCAAATGAGTAAAAGACACCCCACTCCTGCTCCTAGAAGTTACACACACACACACACACACACACACACACACACACACACACACACACACACACACAGACAAACATCAAGCTAACAACCAAAACATATATGCAGAAGACCTGGCTCAGACCCATGTAGGCTCCTTGATTACTGATACAGTCTCTGTAAACCCAATATGAGCCCTGCTTACTTGATTCAGTGGGCTGTGTTCTCCTGGCAATGTTCTTGAAATTGTGATTTCTGACTCTCACACAACTTTAGCTTGTGTCAAATTGACAGAAAAGTAGCCACCATAATGACTATTCTATTAGAAAGCTGGGGTTTAATACTGTGAGCATTTAGAATTCATTTTAAACTATATATGATTTAATTTTTTTGTTATTGATGAGTCTTAATATAATTTATCTACGAATATTAAACCATTGTACACATTTTAATTTAAGAAGTATAGCTTAGGTTCAGAGAAGACTGAAATAGGATATATTGCATACAAAGTTTGATTCTCACTCTATTATTTTTCTATATGTGCAAGAAAATGTTCATAAAAGTCAGTTATTACTTAAATTAACAACCAACTTCCCAAATTGACTATGGTTGTGATTAAATTAATCAGCTGATCTTTCAGCTGATTTAATATCAAATGCAAATTCATCACTTTACCTGGGAAGTTCTTTTTCCTTATTCTTTTACTTGGATAATGGAATTGTTTAGACAATACAAAAATCAACATCAGCTCATTATATTTCAAAAAGTCAAGATTATTTCATGTCATTGGGACAATAGTAGCGACTTTATTCTTTATTCTCAGCAATGAAAGAGGGCCAAGGGAGGGAAAAAGATATTCCAAGTAAATAAATCTAAGAAGCAAACTGGTCTAGCCATTTTAATACTTAACATAAAAACCTTCAAACAAAAAGTAAGCAAACGAGACAGGAAAGGGTGGGAACTAAACACTCATCAAAGAAAAAAATCAACCAAGATTACTTTTTAATTCTTAACATCTATGCCCTTAACACAAGGGTATCCACTTTGTAAAAAAAGCACTAGTAAAGCTTAAATCACCTATTGATCCTCAAGTACTGATAGTGAAAGTCTTCAATGCCACACTCTCACCAATGGATAGGTTATACAGAAAAAAATCTAAGCAGAGAACTATTGAATCTAACCAACATTATAAACCAAATGGACCTGACAGACATTTACAGAACATTTCACTCAAATATGAAAGAATATACCTTCTTCTCTGCATGTCACTGAATTTTCTCCAAAATTGTCCACATAATTAGAAACAAAGCAAGACTCAACTGATACAAGAAAATTGGGAGAACTCCCTGTATCCTATCCGACCACCACAGATTAAAGCTGAATAGCAACAACAACAAACAGAAATCTTACAAAATCTTGGGAACTGAACAATTCTCTATTGAATAAAAACTGGGTCAAGAAAAAATAAAGAAAGAAATTAAAGGCTTTCTAGAATTCAGTGAAAATAAATGCAAAGTATACCCAAACTTATGAGACACAATGAAAGCTGTGCTAACAGGCAAGGTCATAGAAATAAGTACCTGCATAAAAAATTGGAGAGAATTCACACTAGCAATTTAATTGCACACCTGAAAGCTCTGGAACAAAAAGAAATAATCATACCTAATAGAAGTAGACTGAAAGAAATTATCAAACTCAGAGTTTAAATCAATAAAATGGAAACAAAGAGAACAATACAAAGAATCAATGAAACAAAGACTTGATTCTTTGAGAAAAGTAACAGAAGAGACAAACCTTTATTACTAGCTAAAAACAAGGAGAATCTCCCAATTAACAAAATCAAAATCAAAGAGGGGGTCATAACAAAAACAATGAGAAAATCCAGAGAATCATAAGGACATACTTTAAGGCCTATAGTCCACAAAATTGGAAAATCTAAAAGAAATGAATAGTTTTCTCCAAAGATACAGCTTACCAAAATTAAATCAAGACCATATAAATAATTTAAATAGACCATAGTGTAATAGTACCATAGTGAAATAGAAGCAGTCATAAGAAGTCTTCCAATCAGAAAAAAGTCCATGGACAGATTGTTTTACCACAGAATTCTACCAGACTTTCAAAGAAGAATTATGGTAAATAATTATGAATTTTTTCTACAAAATAGAAACAGAAGGAACATTGTATAATTCATATAATGAGGCCAGTAACCTCTAAGACCTAAACCATATATCGACTCAACAAAGAAAGTATATTACAGACCAATTTCCTTTATGAACATAGGTACAAAAATACTCAGTTCAATATTTACAAACTGAATCCGAGAACACATCAAAGTGATAACCCAACATTTTCAAGTAGGCCAGAGATGCAGAGATCAAACAATATATGGAAAGTAGTAAATGTAGTCCAATAAATTAAAAAAACAAAACAAAAAACAAACAAACAAACAAACAAAAAACCCATGATCTTATTAGATACAGAAAAAGTCTGACAAAATCCAAAGACTCTTCATGATAATGTTAGGGCTAGCCAGGCAGACTTCTAAGGAACCACGAGACATTCGAACCGCTGCAAAACGCACAAGGCTTTTATTAACCAGCACGCGTGCTGTCAGGGTCCTGCCTATTCCACGCAGGAGATAAGCATGGCGGGCCTGATTCCTTCCCCCCAGGCACTTTTATGGGGTTCAGGGGAAAGGGGTCTGGGGATGGGGGCTCGTGTAGCTCTGATTGGCTCAGAGTTCTCTATGTTAGACTAATTGGTTGGGAGTTTCGCGTGTGCAGGATCCAGAGAGGTGGTCATTTCGTGTCCTTGGGCTAGCCCCTTGAGACAGGGTGGCACCCGGGAGGGAAGAATCCCTGCTGATAGGTGGTAGGGAGGAGGCTGGGGAGGCTGTTCCTGGGAAGACATCCCCCTTCCCCCATACATGACTCCTAGCACTTCAGGTGCATTCCTAGGTTTTATATTTCTTAAAACCTTTCAATAAAAGTCTTGGAGAGATTACAGAGAGAAGAGGCATACCTAAATACAATAAAGGCAATTTATGCAAGCCTAGATCTAACATCAAATTAAACGTAGAGAACTTAAAGAAATTCTATTAAATCCAGGAACAAGAGAAGGTTGTCCACACTTCCCATCTCTGTTCAATATAGTACTTGAAGTTCTATCTTGAGCAACAAGATGGCTGAAAGAGATCAAGTAGATAAAAAGTTGAAAGGAAGAAATAAAAGTATTAGTTGCCAATGATATGATAATATACATAAGAGAGTCTAGAAATCCCACCAGGAAAATCCTACACCTTATAAACAATTTCAGTAAAATAGCAGGATACAAGATTAACTCAAAAAACAAAGCAAACAAACAAACAAACAAAAAAGCTGGTAACCCTGGTCCAAATGGCAAACACACTGAGAAACAAAACATTGAAACAATACCCTTCACAATAGCCACAAATAATATAAAACATCTTGGGATAACTCCAATCTAACAATTTAAAGACTTGTATGTTATGGTATATTTGAACATTCTCAAATATTATAAAGTTATATGCACTTCTGTACAGTAATAAGAATGCTATATCCAGCAGCCTGAGCCACTGCCAGAAGGTCATGTTCCTTAGCTGTTGGAATCAGCTCCATAGGTGTGGTTTCTGGAATACAGAAAGCATGCAAATTTGGAGCACCAGCAATTGTCTAACAATGACACTTGAATGGAGCAATTGTCATTCTAATGTTGATTCAGCCAAATGAGATATTCATGTTGAAAGCATCTCATTGTATTAATGCTAATGGAGGAACCTCACAGAGTACTCCCTCAGCAAAAGTCAGAGAAGGCCTTGTCCAGGGACTTGACTGGCCTGTAAGATAGCCTCATGTCAGCCAGCTGAAGTGAAGGGTTGGTACACTGTAGAAGTTTTATTCATTAAACATTAAGGCTGGGGTGATGCTTCCCCTCAATAAAATGCTTAGATATCATGTGCTCCAGGTCAGAGCCATTAGAAACTAGTCAGAGCCATGACAGACTAAAGTCTGTCAGTCAGCCTAGTGAAGCAAGACCCTCTGCCCTATCCATCCAGGTATATCCAAGAGATGTAGATGTTGATTCACGTTCAAAGGCATTTATTCTTTAGCTAATTCAATCACTGGTTCTAGCCCAGAGACAGAGTAGAAAAGAGTTTATACTAATTCTCCTAACCTCAGGAGATAGCATAGATCCTGAGCAGTGGGAAAGACAGAGAGAAATATAGCAGATGCAGATTAATAAAATAAATTCCAAGGAAGGAACCACAGATTTAGACCTTCTGAAAAAGATATGATAAGAAATAAAGGAAATTATACAGATACAGATTAAAAATAGTAAAGATTAACTCTGAAGGAAAGAGAGAGCTCAATGAGGTTGAGAAAGAAAATATTTTCTGTGTGGAAAAAAAAAAAATATATATATATGTATATATATACACATATACATACATACATACATACATACATACTATAGCACAGTGCACTTTGACCTTGCATAGTTTTGTTTTAGATGCTTTAGGAATAAAAGCAGAGGAAGAGAAGATAAATACTCCAATTGAGGCTTGTACAATGCAGATTATAGTCATTAATTTTCTGGTAATTCAATTGTATTCTTAATAGCTATCTTGGCTTTCTATGCTTTTTCAAGGAGAAATGGTAGTGCAGAGGGAAAAGGAGAACTACTTACCCTCCACAGGGTAGATAGGGAGAAAGATAAAAAGTTGTCTGATAAAATGCAAGCCTTGGAATCAAAATTACATTATCCTATAAGAGAAAATTACAAAAATAAAAATCTCAGATAGAGACAGAGAAGCCCACAAGGTAAAGAAATGCATAAGGATTCAAAAGCAGATATGTGAAATCCCAGGAAATGCCCTTGGGGGCTCGTCTCCTCCCCCATAAAATAAGAACATGAACAATGGAACCTTGACATAAATAATCCATCTACCAAAGACGGAGCAGCTTCAGTACATGAAACAGTGGATTTTAAAGGAACAAAAGATAAGTATTTTGGCAGAATAGTATAAATGATTTTGTCTCCAGAGCTGCTTGGTTCTGACAGGTACATAGCAATTGGACCAAATACTTCTAAGGGTTTGAGTCAAGAGTTCAACCCATCTATCCTGGT
The DNA here is from genome assembly GCA_026225945.1 of Cricetomys ansorgei. Lineage (NCBI taxonomy): Eukaryota > Metazoa > Chordata > Mammalia > Rodentia > Nesomyidae > Cricetomys > Cricetomys ansorgei. The sequence goes on from JAMJFZ010000039.1 coordinate 4,160,086, forward strand.
CTTCCACAGAGTCGGTACCTGGTTTTCTCTGGCTGGCAGAAAGGATTTATTTGCTTGTACTTGGATTTTTTGTTCATGGACAGATACTTAAATCTTAGTCTAGCCACTTCCTGGTTATGGTGTGAACTACATTTTCCACAAAGCTTTGTGGTGGGCAGACTTTATTGTGGTCAGCCACTCCTAAACTCACAGGCAGCAATATGGCTAGACAAACCCTTGTGCTGATACACTAAAGGGATAAAATTGTCAGATTTATCATTAATTGTATAATTTAAATTTTGTCTTGATACTGGAAAAGATTACAGTTCAAATTTGTTATTTTCTAGAATCTATAGGCTAAGAGTCATGTTTAGAATGATAAAATTCCTAATTTGCTCAGAATTATACTTCTATGTTTCCATTAACATTAATTTAAACATTAAATTTGATGTTTAATTACTGATATAGGAAGATACAAAGATCTCCTGTGCTCCTTGATCAGTAGGATTAAGATACTAAAAATGGCCATTCTACCAAAAGTATCTATGTATTCAATGCAATCTACATCAAAATTCAAATAAAATTTTTTACAGACTTTGAAAGGACAACTTTAAACTTCATTTGGAAAAACAAAAAACCCAAGATAGTGAAACAGTTCTGAATAGTCAAAGAACTCCTAACATTCCAGATTTCAAGTTGTACTACAGAACTGTAATAATAAAAACCACATTGTATTGGCATAAAAACAGATACTTTGATCAATACCTAGAAATCAAATTGAATACCCAGACATAAAGTCCGACTGAATCAAATAACTCAACATAAAAGCAGATAAAATGAAGCTGATATTGAAAAGTCCAGTACCCCTAGTGGTAAAGGCACTAATCTCCATTTAATATAAGTACTCATTATAGTACTCACTATCCCATAAACCTCTCTGTTTTCCCAGAATCCCTTTTTGCCAACAAGCCAATCCAGTGCCTGGGTTCTGACCAGTCAGAGAGCTTCCTTGCTCCCTTTTAAAAAGTCTAGCACAGGGTCTTTTCCTCTTATCCTGTCTTGCAGGATACATAGGAGATGGCCCCAATGCATTGGATTATAAAAGCCTCATGTTTTCACATTGATCTGGACTCTTGGTTCCTTGGGGTCACCCCTTGCCCTGAGACCCTGGGAGGGCAGAAGCCCAGCTGGTCCATTCAATATGGGAAGAAAGTAGAGGATATCCTTGAAACCATTATCCTAAGTAAAAATGAACTTCTGCCCAACCTCTGCTACTCTGGTTACCACCACAGATGTTTATAAGGGAACTCATTAATGGGGATCCCTCAGTATTCACTGATGGGGGAAAGAAGGGAGCTGCAGCCATAGCATATCACACACAGGGACCTCCCACAATTTGTTTCAGAGAAATGTCTAGTCACGCCCCTCAATACAAAGAACTCTATGCCATGTATTTAGCTCTTAAAAAACTTGATGGACCCTTTAACCTATTCTTAGACATCATATATGCTGTTAACCTACTTCCTTGGTTGTCAAGATCTTTTATTGTACTAGACAACAATCCACGCTCCCTCTGCTAATACAAGTATCTACCCTCTTGCAGGGAAGGACCAAGCAATCCACTTTTCATCCAATGCGTCAAGTCACACAGCCCCCTGCCAGGCCCAATATCTGAAGGAAACTCCCACACTGACCGGGTAGCATCCACAGGAGTTTTCATGAGCTCAATTGAACAGTCAAGCCAGTTCCACTCCCACATGGACACCAACATAAAAGGACTTCAGGTCCGCTTCCCCCACATCCCCCTTACCCAACTCCAAAGAATTTTGAGGACTTGCTCCTCCTGCGTGTCTCTTATTACTACAGCAGCATTACAGACCATGGGCACTCTCGAGGTCTCAAGTCCAAATGCCCTTTGGCAAATCGATGTCACCCACATTCCCCAATTTGGCCATCAAACATATGTTTTTGTTGCAATAGACACATATCCTCACTTTACATGGGCTACAGCCCAAATGAGAGAAAGTTCAAAAAAAAATTAATCCATCATATTGTCCTGACCCGCGGGATCTTCAACCATGACCCTAGGAGAGGGCGTGGGAATGGGGTATGGGCAGGAATGCGAGAAGTGAAAGGCAGAAGATCTGTCCGGTCAAGCCTCCAATATATTGAACACATAGTACCAGTATTTATGCAATTTTCGAAGTAGGGAGAAGAGTGGGGAATGAGTAAGCAGGTTGCTATGGTAACCTTATCTGGCATGCGGACTAGTCTGGTCTATCCGGTATTCCTAGGTAGTGTTAGGATGTTCCAGAGCAAGCGATAAGGAACTGCGTGGAGCTGTGAGATTCTTTCTAGGGCTTCCTGTGTAATCTATAAGGGTGGAAACATGGAATGAGGAAGCAATAAGGTGGGGTTAGTTAGACAGGCAGTTTCCCAGAACTGGGCATCTTCAGGCTATCTGACCTTAGTCTGAGTTCTGTCCATTGAGGCCAGAGAGAAACGGGGCTTTTAAAAAGTGGGGTGCCTTGTATTTCAAGCTAGCATATCCAGAGGGATGGCTTACCACATCATATGCTCTCTACCTTTGCTATTATGAAACTTCAACAGAAAATAAAGACTGACAATGGCCACGCCTTCGTCAGCTCCCAATTTAAAACCTTCTGTTCATGGGAAATAGCCCATCACACAGGAATTTCCTTACAATCCTCAATGCCAAGGAATTATTGAGAGTCCATCAAACTTTAAAGACTCAACTTAAAAAGCAAAAAATGATCAACTAACCCCCCAACACACAACTGGTAATGGCCTTAACTACCTCAATATATTCAACATTTATAAAAATTTAGGGCTAGGTTTAGGGTCAAGCCCAAAATTATTAATGGATAGTACTGAAAATGCAAAATGTTAACAGTCTAGGTGGTGGAGTGGGATGGAAAAAAAAAAAAAACAATCTTTTATGTCCATAGCTAATAGAGGAACATTGTAAGGAATTGCTGAGGTGAGGGGTAATTTTAGGATGCGATACTTTTGAAATATCAGAAACCCATAAAGCTTCTATGGGAATTTTCCCTCTTAAGGGTGCAGCCGAAGGCTACCCCCCTATGAGTTTAAAGACTCTAATGGCTTGCCATCTTTATCATAACAGGATCTACAATTTGCCCTCCAATGGAAGCCTTTATGGCATCGAGGACAGATAGTTTTAGGGGCTGATTTTCTAGCAGGGGTAGATTTTTGGTAGCATACATTTTTCCAATATCCTTTCTGATCATACTTATAGCAAATTCCTTGTGTTTTAATAACAGTGACAAACACTTGGGCCATCGAGGTTGCTGTATGTGATGATGTCTCTATATCTTGTATAGCTATGATCCATCTATCTTATGGCCCTTGGTAAGCTAGCCTTGCTTCAGATTTCATGCCTTCCCATATAATATTTTTTAGGAAAAGGTCATGAGATGCAGGGTCAGGTATTTTTCTCTCTAAGCTTGTTTTAGTTATCAACACATAATCTGCTAATGATTTGTCTGGATTTTGGTAGAGGGAGACCAGGGAGGAGGCATTATCTTGTGACTCAGAGGGAGGAGCGATCCTGTCTCATGCCTGAATTGCACAGACATGCACCTGATCATAATACCCTGGGTGGGGGTATCTGAACTGTTGTTCTCCCATAGAAAAGGCTCCTTGACCAAATAATTCATCATAGCACCAGGTAATATCTAGCACACCCTGATTACATTTTACTTATTGTAGTCGTTCATCTCTATAAAGGGCTTCCCATTGAAGGAAAAGAGATGCTACTAAAGCTGAACGGCAGATATCATGCCAATCTTGGGAGATATTTAAGCTTTCTATCTGGCTCTGAAGGAGGGATTTAGTCCAAGGAGCATGAAAACCATCTTCCCTAATTGCCTGTCTTAGTTCTTTTAAATCAGCTGCCTGGTAAAGGAACCAATCTAGGGGCCTTTTTTGGGTAGTTACCAGGTTTAAGGGAAAGGCTTGTACTTCATAATTATGATCCCAGATGGCACAAAGCCTTTGGGAAGCTTGAGTTCCTGTCAATATTTGGGTCCCTGTGGGGAGCTGGGAGGAAAGTATTTGGTGAGAAGAGGAAGTCAGCAGTTGATTCTGAGCCCTAGGATACTCATGTAAATCCTCTTTGAATGGAGTTGGGGGTTTATTCTGAGCCCTAGGATATTCATGGAGGTCTTCTCTGGAGGAAGTTGGGGGTTGGTTTGGGGTTCTGTGGGGTTCCTGGACTTCCGCCATGGAAGAGTTTAGGCATTGGGCTGGCATTCTAGATGGTGGGGGAGGGTATAATGAGTTATCTATTTTGAGGGTAAAAATTATGGTATTTTGGAGAGCTGGAGGATTAGAAATATTGCAGTCTCCAGGACTGCTATTGGCCTTTTCTTGGGCAGGTGGGGACTCTGATTTAGAGGAGTCTACACATTTGCAAATGGTTGATACTAGAAGTAAGTCTAGTCCACGTTTTAGCCTCTTTTAAATTTGTCTTCTCTACCTAAGGGGCTATTTTAAGAGCCTCATTCCAGAAGGAGATAGTATTCTTATGTGTGAGTTTAAAGCCATGCTCCCTAAGAATTGTCTGTATTATCTTGACTTGGGATTGCTTTTGAAAGGGCCCAGGAACCTGGGGTTCAGATTCAGATTCAGAACCAGGATCAGATTCCTGAGTTAAATGATGACCCCTTCGAGTCTCAGGATTAAGCAACAAACTTCCTCAGGCTTTTATGCCCAGGTGCTAGCTGTCACTTACTCATAAGGGACCCCGCCCCCTCCCACAGCAGACAAGCAGAGCCAATCAGTTTAAAAGATAACAAAGGTAGATTCCCGAGCTCGGGAATCTGAGCCAATCAAGGTTGTGCACGCCCTATCCCCAGCCCCCTTCCCCTGAAAGCCATAAAATGCCAAAAGACAAAGGAATTGGGGTTCGCCTCCCACTTTCCCTTCATGGAGACTCACGGAAAGTGGACCCCAACACGCAGGATATTAAAAGCCTCAGACAGTTGTATCGATCCTAAGTCTCCTGGGTTTTCTTTGGAGGTCATCTCTCACATTTAGACCCTGACAGGGGCTGCGCCAGCCTGGGTCTTTTCACTTTGTGTGTAAAGAGTTGCAGCTTACCTTGATAGAAAAAGTTTAGAATCACCACAGAGCTAAGGAGGACATTCCTGTGCCAACTGGACACAGGGGATTCTCCAAAGACTGGGACAGAAATCTGACTGCAATTTTAAGAATCCTAGCGACAGCTGACAGCTGTTTTTAAATGGTCGTTGCATTACAAGTTTGTTTTTTGTTTATTTGTCTTTTTTTTTTTTTTTTTTTTGATAGAGTTTCTAGACAGAGGACACACAATCAGGCTGCCGGAGTCAAACAGGGAGTGAAAAAGGCTTTCAGCCAACACCAAGGTGTCTCCCTGGCTGGAAGGTTTCAGTTGCTTTAGTTGCTATGCCAGTCTCCTGAGACAAATTTAGCCAAAAAACAAAAAGTTGGAAAAAGAGTTAAGAGAGAATGCTTGCCCTTTAATGGGGAAGCTGGCTCTTGGTTTTCTACCCTAGCCAGAAGTGCTGCCGTTCTGATCCCTTTTTAATTTTACTTCTGAGAAGGGGGACACTTCCTGTTCCCCTGCGGGTACCAGATGATCCCCAGTCATGTCCAGACCACACTGGGTGCCAGTTGTGGGTCAGCTGGACTCTCTCTCTCCTCCTTGGACTGCAGGATTTGCTTGTCGGCTGCGGCCTTTTTCCCCTTTCACCTGAAGTAACTCTTCACTGGCTGCTTGAAGGGTCCACTTCCAGAGCATTGGAAAAACAGGAGCAGCAAGGGTCTGAGATTGGTGCCAGGAATCTAGTCAGGGCACCTAAGAGCTGAACAGGATGAAATAACAAGTCCTGACACTCCCATGCAGAGATGGCCAAAAGTCCCTTTAATGTAAGGTGATTTACTGGGGGTACAGGGGCAAGGGAACAGGTAGTCAATCCTGCCAATTGCCACTGGCCTTTTCCAGGGGAGGTTAAGTCGCCTAGGTCTGGGATGCAGAAGGGAGCTGTCTGCGTTGTTTTTCTGTTCCAGGAGCAGAAGCCACTTAGCACCCTCTACCAGCCATTCAAGATTTTCACCCGTTTCCACAGTACCACAAAGGGGAAGACTATTGATGATGTGTGTGCATTTTTTAAGGCCACTATAGAAATCCATATGGTGGTTTCTCAGAAGGTTGGCCATCAATCTACCTCAAGACCCAGGTATAACACATTTGGCCATATACACAAAGAACTCTCCATCCTACCACAAGGACACTTGCTCAACCATGTTCATTATGGCCTTTTCCATAACAGCCACAAACTGGAACAATCTAGATGGCCCTCAGTTGAAGAGTGGATAAAGAAAATATGGCACATATACACAATGGAGTATTACTCAGCTGCTAAATAACATGACATCAGCTGGGCAGTGGTGGCACACACCTTTAATCTCAGCACTTGGGAGGCAGAGGCAGGTGGAAATCTGTGATTTTGAGGTCAGCCTGGTCTCCAAAGTGAGTCCCAAGACAGCCAGAGTTACAACAGAAAAACCCTGTCTCAAAAAAAAAAATTCAAGAAACAAACAACAACAGCAACAACAAAACCAATCAATCAGTCAAACAAACAGAAAACATCAAAAAATAACATTATTAAACTTGCAGGCTAATGGATGGAACTAGAAAATAATCATCCTGTGGGAGATAATCCAGTCGTAATATACACGTACATGGTATGTATTCACTCAGGAACAAAAATTAGCCAATAAGTATGTGATAACCAAGCTATAATCCATAGACCCAGAGAGGTGGTAGAAATAGAACACATTTTATACAAGCACTGGGTGCAGATGGGGATGACAGTGGAGGAATCAGGTCATGAGGAGATGGGGAAAGTTAGAGATGGCTGCAATCAGAGGGCATTTGAGTGGAAGTGTGAAAACTACAGCAGTGGAAATATCCTGTAACCCATGAAGGTGATCTCAATGGTGTCTCTTAGTAATGGGCAATATAATATTTCATCTGGTCAGCTTTCACAGCCAGGTAGGGCATCCAGTGGCTAGAAGAGATTGCATTCAATTGAGTTGATAACCAATTGTGTCCCAAGAAAATCGCCAAATAACTCAGGCTGTTGCTAAGACAAATGGTTGCTCTCTGAAAACTGCCAGCTGGGCTATGTTGCTGGGGACAACACCCACACATTGAAGAAGTCATGAAGAAGAACATGAAGAAGTCAAATTGGTGCCTACATGGTACCTTTACTCCTAAGTTCCAGTCTCTTCAATGAATGAAAGTAGTATGCAGGCTATCAAAAAAGAAATGTGGTGGCCTACCCAGCCATAAAACTGCACTCAGTCCTGACTATAAAATATGCTAGGGCAATGACAACATAGAATTTGTGTGACTAGTTAACCAATGTTTGATTGTACTTAATGCCTACTCCACAAAATGGAACCCATATCTGATACTGCTTGAGTAACCAGAACAGAAACTAGGTATCTCAGGGACCTAGGGTAAAACCATACACTACCAGTCTATTAGCTTAGTATTTTTATGGGACTCTTGACTGTGAGAACTAGTTGGTCCCTGACTCTTCTGCTTGCTTGTGTGATGCTTTTTCTTCTGTTGGGTTGCTGTTTTTAACTTTTATAGGATAGTTTTCACTTCATCTTATATTTTATTTTGTCATATTGGTTGTTATCTCTTAGAAAACTTTTCTATTAAGAGACAGGAAGGGAATGTATTCTGAGAGGGATGGATGTGGAAACAAACAGGGAGGAAATAAGAAGGGGAGACTATAATCACTATACATTGGATAAGAAAATAATCTATTTTCAATTTTAAAAAAGGAAAGACAAATTTGAGAAGGAGAGGACTACATTATCTCTTTTTACCATGAGGGATAATACAGGACATACAATAAGGCAAAAATAAAAACTTAGAAGAAAATGAGACTTTTCCTATTTGATTGTTATCTCTTTGGAAAAATAGTAAATTTATGTTTGCTTTTATATTGGCTGGTATCAGAACTAAATATGGTACAAGTGTAAAAAATTGAAAAATTAGAATATAGAGTTTTCTGGTAAGTCATTAATTCTGTAATTAAGTAAAGAATTTGCCATAAGGTCATAACATCTCCAGGTTTTGGCCTTTAGCACATAAAGCTTCATATTGTAGCTCATGCCTGCAAACTTTGTGTTAGTAGAGAAATATAGTGCTAGAATACATGCATTCTCAGGAGTTCACCAGCTAATTGTTGAGATCCAGGTTGACTGCAAAGACAAACAAACAAACAAACAAAAATCCTGAAAAGCATCAACATTTATCTCCATCTTCATAGGCACACAAATGCACACTGTTATATGTGTGCATATATTCTTACCCACATATATACATGCCCAACATTCACATGTACATACACACACACACACACACACACACACACACATTAAATAAAAAGCTTAAAGGTATTAAATTTAGACACCCTCAACTCTATCTCCTATAAGAAGTTAAACTCAGTATCTGAAGAATATCTTAGTCCTCATTTCTCTCTGATATTCTAACTCCAAATTCTAAATAACTTCAAATAGCAACTGCCAATTATACAAAGTACCAGTGGAATAGGTCAGAGCTAGGGGTTTCCATAGTTGAGTCAGAAATAGCTCTGCTACCATAAGCTGAGTGGCCTCAGTGCTAAACTTCAAGCAATAACCAGCTAATATAAAACTTTCCTAAAAAGGGTAAAAGCAGATACAGTATAAAACACCCACTTAGCAAATTGAGCCAAATACCCACATAAAAATACATGATCAAGACTTAACTCTATATACTCAGATTACAACAGAAGATGTAAACCACATGTGAATCAAAGTCTACATATCTGATCAAACTTTACTAATCTCACAGTGAAGGTTCCCAGCAAGAGAAACTTAGATGATTCTCAAAAAAATGAATTGAAAGCAATAATTATAAATAAGTTCAACATACTCAAAAAGATAGGAATATGTTCCTTTCTTGATTACAAATTTTGAATCAGATGTGGCTACTTGAGTACAGAAAACATTGAGGAGGAGATAACCTATGGGAAGAAGTTCCTCTAGGATAAAGCAAGATTACAAAAACAAGGAAGAGTGGAAGGAGAAACTCAAATAAATGGGTCAGGGAGACTGTCCACTCAAGCTCTGCTTACAGAGATATCTTCAGTAACTAACAAATGATATAAAAGCATCAGTGGAAAAATAAAATTGCTTCATTCTTGATGCTAAGCCAATGTCTACCCTAACCATCCTTTCTCCAGCTGCACTAGCCATGACTGAATGAGATATGGAAGAGGATTCAGGATATAAAGTTATAATCCATTAAAGAAATAAAAATAAAGAAGAAAATCAAAATAAATCATGAAATGAAAAATCAAATGTATGTTTTATAAAATTCAGTCAAAGTATCATCAATAGAATGGGTTTAGTAGAAGACAGGCTATCAGGGCTTGAAATTAAGGTAGAGCAATAGATTCCTCAATCAAAGAAATGATGAAAAAATACAGACAAACTTACATGAACACATACATATACACATACACATGCTCATACACATACACATACACGTACACATACACATTCAGAATCAGAGCAAGCATAATCTTTGACATACTATGAAAAGACCATAACTCTGAATTATGACCGGAAATACAGAATAAAGAGAAGAAATCAAAAGCAAATGCAAAGAAAATATTTTTGATAAAATTTTAGAGTAAAATTTAAGGAAACTCAAAGGAAAGAGATGCTCATCCCAGAGGCAAGAGGTACACAGTACACCAAATAAATTCAAACAAAAAAGATTTTTCCATTTCATTTAACACTCAAAACTCAAAATGTACAGAACCGAGACAGGATAAGAGCAGCAAAAGAAACCTACTTAAAATTCAAAGACAAGTATATTGGAATAAAAGAATAAACATTAATTTTTCAATGGAAATTTTTTTTTAAAGAAAAGGGTTTACTCTGATGTAATTCAAGTGCTAAAAGACCACAGATGTCTATCTAGACTACTACATCCTTCTAAACTCTCTATCATGGTTAAAGAAAAAACTTGTCCACAGTAAAAGAAGCTAAGAAATTTATAACTTACTATCCAGTCCAACAAAAAGTACTGGAAGGAATACTTGGAATTGAAAAGAAACATTAGCATAGTTAAGATACTACAGGGAAGAAATAAACAAGGCTAGGTTATCTATTAAGTTATCAACATTACAAAATAATGAAAATTATAAAAGATATTTAAATAGTAGTGTTGAAATAAGTGGTTTAAACACAGTAATAAAAATACACAAGTTTGCTGACTGATTTAGAAAACAGGAGCCATCATTTTTTTTATTCCTAAAATCAAACCTCATTACCAAAGACAGAAACTACTTTAGATTGAAAGGATAACCAATAGTCTTTTACAAAAATGGAATAGGGAAATAAGTAAAGGCTTTTATAATAACATCACTAAAATAAACTTCAAATTAAAATTAATAGAAAAAATAAAGAAAGTAGTTTATACCCATTAGAAAAATAAAACATCAGGAGGACATTTTACTTAAACATGTCAGCAAAACAAACTCAAATTTATCCAATTCTGAAAAACATATACTAACATATACAGCCACAGGTTAGAACCAATGTAGTATTAGTAGATTAACTCAATATCCTACTTTAACCAATGGACAGAAAATATTGAGGCTACATACTTCTTTTCATTTTGAAATAAACATGATGCTGTATATGAAATTGTGTTTCTTAAATGGAAAGAAAGCTATGAAATATTCAATATCTCCAGTAGACAGGCATTTAACTTCAGAATGGAGTAAGTTAAAGTTACATTTCTGTTTTTTCCAGATATTAACACATTTTATATTTAATGTGATTTTCTAAAACATACAGTTATTTTAATGTATTTTCCTTATTTTGAGGGAAAAGACATCTTAATTGTTACTGAAATTGCAATCTAAAATATTGTAAGATTTTCTACAAAGGAGTAACTGGCACTCAAAGAAGTTAACACACTATAGAAAGCTTTCCCTTAAGCTTAAATGAAATATTAGTGTTAATCTTTACAACCAGGCTTATGGTAAACTATCAATTCCAAGGACTTCTTTTATTAGACATTATTATTCATATTTATCATGTGTTTCTAAAGATGATATTAACAATGTACCTATTCAATCTTGGTGTTCTAAATAATTGGGTCAAGTTTTTTCCAGCCAAAGTAGTAATACTATTTATCATTAAGAAGGATGAGGTAAAAAACACATCCAGGTATGCTTTTATAGCAGTGGAATTAGAGCTAATTATTTGAGTACTGTTGAAATAACCACTGTTAAAATGGGCAATTTAGTAAACTCTGAATAGAATAGATTCATCCTTTTCCTTTCTTCAATTCATAAAAATGGACTACTTGAAAAATACATTTTCCTAAACAGTATATAGTTCAAAAGTGTTCAATGACATCATGTTCTTGTGTTCAAGCCTCTGTGCAGGACAAGAAAAAGGAACACTTCTGACTTCTTGACAGTACCTATTCATACAACATGATCCTCATAGTAAAAAAGGACTGGAAACAATATGAAAATTTTGTTGTAAATGAAAACAAACTGACTCAAGAGGTTTAAGGGGTTGAGAAATGGAGGGAGAGTGAATCTGGGGAAGAGGGGAACTGGGGGGAGCTGGAGGGAGCTGCAAAGAATAGAGGGAGGAAAAACTGTAGTCCTTTTGTATTCTATGAGAGAATCTATTTTCAATTTTAAAAATAGAAAAAAGGAAAAATCAAATAAAAATCACTTTAGATTTTGTTAATTTTAACAAGTTGCTTTTGCCAATAAAATGCATTTAAAGACAATTGTGTTGATTTTTCTAGTCAGCAACAAGGTGCATTTTATATGCACAACCTTTATTAAACCAGACAAAAATATGAGTGACTATTCAAGGTGAAGCTTGAGACTTCACTGAAAGTCTGTTTCTCCAGTAAGTCTGAGTCATTTCCACAGTTAGATGCAGTGTCAGCCCACTCTGAATTCTCCAAGCATATTTGATCTTTCCCATTTGCTTGCAAATTAATCATGCAAGGCAGGATAGCATTTATTTAAATCATGCCACACTAATTTAATTTGCTTGTGTGTTTTGTTTCACCAACTAGATTATTAAACTTCCAGATGGCAATCAGTTGTCTCTTCCTTTTGCAACTATGGTATCATGCAACATATTTAGCAGCTCATGATCAATCCATTTTCACCTCAGCTTAGCACTGCTATATACAGCAACATTATTTTTTTCTTTCTCCCCCGACCCAGTTTTTCCATTTTAGCATCACTTCTTATTCTCTATTCATTTTTAAGTAAAACTCTGTTATCACCTCATCAATGATGTGCTCACCATTTAGTATTTTCTCTGTCATGCTCTGCTAGAGGCAATGTTATGCAATATATATATTTCATAACATATACTCTCTGTATTGTGTGGCCATTTTCCCTGTGTTCTCTTTGTGCTATGATGACTTTTCAGCCAAGTTCTTTATTACATCTTTGCCATGTTACTGTGTGTTTGGCACAACAGAGAGTATGTAACACACACTACAGGAATTCTTGAAGCTTGGGGATTATTTATTTACTTATTGAATTTTGTAATATCTCTCTTTTTTTTAACCTACATCTAAAACAGTCACTGAGAATTCTACTTTCTTTCTTTTCTCTTTTCTTGTCTTTTTCTTTTTTTTTTCTTTTCTTTTTCTTATTTTGGTGTTTCGAGACAATTTCTCTGTTGTAACTCTAGCTGTCCTGGAACTCACTCTGTAGACCAGTCTTGCTTCAAAAATCACAGAGATTGCCTGCCTCTGCCTCCAGAGTACTGGGATTAAAGACGTGTGCCACCACCACATGGCTGAATTCCAATTTCTTAATGTAAATACATTATCTGTGTACTTAGCTAAATGTATAACATAGAGTTTTGAATGATGACAAATGTCCTCATAGTCTTTGGCATTCAAATTCCTGATCATCAATTTCTAATTTTGTTTGGAGAGGTTTAGAAGATGTGGACTTTTTGAAGGAAATGCATCATTGCTCAAAGAGGTGAGCTTTCAGAGATTAAAGATTCATGCTATTTCAAATTTCTACTTCCTATTATCTGCTTGCAATTCAATATGTAAGTTCTCAATTTGCTATTTAATTCACCATGTCTACTGATTCCCTGCCGTGAAAGGATCTTACTGCTCTGGAACCATAAACTTAATCCCTTCCTTCCATAAATTGCATTGCTTGTGGTGTTTTATCATAGCAATAGTAATGTAACTAAAACAGAAATCAAATACCACTGAAGAAACTGACTTTGCTCTCCTTTCGGGAAACATTGAAGTCTTTGGAGATTTGGACTACAAAAGTGGTGAGCACTGTAAGAACTTATTGGGTCATCCTAGTAGAAGATTGGAAGACTATTAAGAGAGAAATATTGACTCCGGAGGCCTAGAGGTTTCAGAGAGGGACAGAGCAATATTAGCAACTGAGTTGTTCTTGTGATATTTTAATACAGAATGTGGCTGCTTTCCTGATCATGTTCTTAGAACTCACTGGAGGCTAAATTTAAAAGTAATGGAGTAAGTAATTAGAATAAAGAATTTTAAGACAACTTAATACTGACTCTGCATCATGGTATTAGTGAACATTCTTATACAGAGTTACACTGAACAAGAGCAAATGGGCATGTAAAAGTAATTTTATTCTTGGGGGTTCAATAAAGAATGAGATACAATCTTCAAGATGTAAACCTGGACTAGAGGGCTTCAACTTCAGAGACTACACAGAATTCTGACTAACTGCCTTTTCTATAGCCTCTTCTCTACATGCCTGCTTCTTACTTCTCCTCTCTGCTTTTACTCTCTGCTTCTTGTCTGTTTTCCTCTGGTTCTACCTACTGCTCCTTTTATATCCCAAGAGTTGGGACTAAAGGTGTGTGCCACCATTACTCTCTGAGTTGGCTTACTTAAAGGCATGTGCTGCATTGCCTTCAGATACAAATTTTTATTTTGTATTAATGAAGAGAATCCTATAATTCACTTCCCAAATGCCAGGCCAGTTAACTTTGCTGCCACTAGACGAAGGTCAGACTAAGAGATACTGGGTATTCCTCATATTGCCATGTTAGTCTCTGAGAAGGAATCACAGAATTACCTTTAATTTATCATTAGCACACACAGATGATGGGATTAGCTTGAGTAACATTCTTTCTACCATAAAGCAGCCATGCTGCTAGATCAGAGATCAAAATATCTATCACAGTGGCCCTTGAAAGTGATCCTTTCCCAGAGCAGCCATGCTTCTGGAAAAAGGATCAAGTGTTCCTCTCTAGGGGCAAAAAGGAAGGCAAACTGTACAGTTTTGTGGAGAAAAAGGAAACTGGTAATATTACTATTACATTCAAGTCTCGTGCTGATGAAGACTGCAATTGTTAAGAGGAATGTTGCCTACAAGAAGAGGCAGGATCTGCTTTGGAATATATAGAAGAATGCTCTCAGAGCAAGATACCATCCAACTGATCTTCAAACTTCTGAAAAACAGCATATGGTATTTTCTCTTCCTGGGAGGCAAATACAGTCAAAAGTTGCTGTTAAAATAATTCAAGAGGCCAGGGCCAGTTCCAAACCATTAACTGAAGTTTACAGCATCATCTTTGTGGCACTTCCTTTACAGTCATGAAAGATAGAAGGTGGTTGAATCTTCATCCATGGTTTTATAGAGTTGCTCAGGCAAAGCAATTTATGGCAGAAGGGTATCTTCAAGAAACCCTGAAAGAGCAAGAGGCCATAAGCTGCCTTCATAATGAGAAACTGTGAAAGTGAACCCTAAGTTTCAATGGAGACCACAAGATGTTGGAAATATCAGAGTTCTGAGACAGGTGTCAAAAAGAGTTGAATACAAAGAATGTAAACAGATGAAAGAGAGAATTATGTCACAGAGAGTGAAACTGAAAGAGGGAGCCATCTATGCCTTTCAACAATGGCCAGGCAGTTAATGGATTTGCATTTGAATTGCTGAGTTTCAGTCTTGCTTTGATTAAGTATTTCCTCACTTTGCCCCCATTTTCCCTTTTGGAATGGTAATGCATATTCTGGGGCATTGTAAGGTGGAGATATGAAATTATTTTTCTATTTTACATTGAGTTACAGTTAAGAGGTCACCTTTAGTCTCAGAAGAAAAACTGGGCTTTAAAACAGTGTTGAAACTGTAAATGATTATATAAACTTTTGAAGTTATTGAGGTTGTTCTAACTGCATTTTGTATTATGAACCAGCCATGAGGTTATGGTGCCATGGGGTAGAATGTAGTAATTTGAATGATAAATGTTCCTCATGGTCTTAGGAATTTGAATACTTGGTTCCCATTTACTGGTGTTGTTCAGAGAGGTTTAAGATGTCTGGCCTTGCTGGGGTAAAACTCCTGTCATTTCCAGTCTGATCATTCTGCTTTCTGCTTGCAGGTAAAAACGTGAACTCTCAGCTGCCATGCCTGCCACTTCCCCACAATGACAGACTACTATCCCTCTCAAACCATAAGCCTAAATACTCTCTTCCTTCTACACGTTGCCTTGGTCAAGATTTTTTATCAAATAAGTAGAAAAGTAATCAATACATGTGGTAAATTGTCTGTTGGATTGATTTACTACATTTTCAAATAACTAACATGTTTTAAAACCCTGATAAATTGTAATTGTTGAACATTTGAGCATGTGTACCCTGAATGAAAAGTCATAAGGTATGGGAATTCAGTCTAATTACTAGTAAATTAAAGAGCTGGCAGGGATAATGGCTACTTCACACAGGATATCAGATTGTGCACCTTCATCTTCATATTCAAAAGCATTTTACGCCTGTAAAGGGACATTTCTGGCTTTCTAGGTGGGTTAGACTGGTAGTGGCTATCTTAGACGGTAAGAAAAGCATTGTTCTCTTCATGAAAATTAACTTCATAAGGTATAAAGAAGAGACTGAACTTAATGAACTTCTGAGTTTACCAACACAGCATGTTTCAGTTTCTTTTGACGCAAGTGAAGGAAGAGATAAAAAGAGGTATATCTGTGACGATTCAGCCAAAGGAGAAAGATAGGATTGGGCTGAGATACCTTTATAACACATTAAATGAATATTAAGGTGGAATAAAAATGCCTATCCGGTTATTAAATCAAAAAGAGGAACATTAATGGATATAGCCACAGAACATCTTGGAAGTTTTCTAGTTTTCCTTTCTAAAGTGAGTGAGCAGTGGTAACTGAAAACCGAGAAAAAAAATAACACCGTGAAGTAAGTTCATACTTGAACCTAGCAAACATCAGAAGGTGGGAAAGCATAGTAGAAACTTGGAATCAAATTTCAAGTCTAATGTGCAGTGCCTATGATGCAGCCTCCTTTTTGATATGCGTTACTAGCGAGTACTTCTTATATTTAAAAACACTGACTTTGTTTTATTTCTCAAGCTCTAACCCATGGTTCGTAAGCAGTACAGCCTCATTCAGCACCTTCAGTCGTTACAAATTTCTTTCCTAATATTTCTATTTACATAATTATCCCTACTGTCTTTCTAAATAGTCCTGTTTCATTTTTGGCTTGACTTTTACAATTCTTTGCAGACATAGGTGATGCTTTTGAGTGGATTTTTCTTTTCCCTAAATCCCCAGTTTAACTTGAGGCCAGTGTGCGCATGTATATGCATGTGCAATACACTTTAGACTACAATCTCTGATATCTCCTTTGTTTTTCTTTTCCTTTTTGGTTTTTCAAAACAAGATTTTTCTGTTGTAATTGGCTTCTTTGGAACTCATGCTGTAGACCAGGCTGGCCTTGAACTCACAGAGATCAGCCTGCCTCTGCCTCCAGAGTATGGGGATTAAAGATATGAGCTGCTACCACCACCTGACTTCTTTTGTTTTCTAATACATTATACTACTACATTTTACAGGAAGCAGAAAATTTCATGGCTTCAATTTAGTTTTTATTCCAAAGTAACAACTGAAAATGCTTTATTTGCTTGCAAATTTGCAATTGATGGCTTGAATGAACTGTGATAGTGTTAGCAGTTTTCACAAGAAAGACATGTGTTTAATACTTTAAAACAAATATTCTTCATACATTTAGGGAGTCATGCAATGAATAATATATATCTATCTGTTATGATCCAAATAGCTCTTCTATTGTACAACAACAATTACCTAAACATTGCCTATATTTATCCCAGTATATTCCTTAAGTAGGAATGCTGAAATTATTGATATTATCATGAATTGTTATATTGTACAAAAGTGGAATAAGGTTGTATAATTGTCACTGATATTTTCTACTGCCTGAACAATTGAAAGAAATGCTAAAATAATTTTTACTGGCTAAATTAATTTTGATAAGAATGTAGCTGGATACTGACAATAATGAAGCTATGTAGCATAGATGATTTGTCATGGAAACCCATTCCTACTGATATCTAATAATTCAATCTACAGTAGAAGCTTACAATATGAATAAATTAAAATGTTCTTTTTCATGGCTGTTGTGTTTTTACAATTTCATGTCAAACTTATCTAGATTCATAAAGAGTGATGACAGATTTGTTTCACCCTCAGTGTTAGGATTCTAATATAATGGATTTCATATTTACAGTATCCTTCACATCATATGATTGCAAGACATTAACTAATGATTAGACTTAGATAATGTATATTTTAAGCTAAATAAGTCACACATTCTTTCATATGACAAAGTCTGTTATTTTAAATGAAAATTCCTATTCTGATGTGCTCTGTAACTGGTGAATTTATAAACTTAAAAATTTTGAAATTATTAAATTGCTGGTAGTAATGTTGTGTTTTATTATTTTTAAAATAATGTGAATGGTAGTGCAAAGAAATGTCTATCTCACTCTTGTCAAAAACTATTCATAGTAAATTCAAAAAGTTTTATAATTTATATTTGCTTTTTTGAAAGAAAATTGTTCCTGGGACTTATGATAAAGTTTATATTTAATTATAATAGATCCATGTGAAAACACAACTGATATTTCTTTAAATTTACTTCAAATATAACTTTACATATGCTTTTAGTAGTAACTGAAATATGTTCAAATTTCATTCCACATGATTGCATAAGGAAACATTTTAAAGTTATCAATAGATAACTTTAAATATATATAGAATATATATACATTTAATATATATTAATATATATATTAATGTAATAGAATATATATTCTATATAGAATATAATACAAATATCAGATATAAAAGTTTAAAATAATTTTATTTAATTCTAGAAAATAGAGGAAATATAGTAAATTGGTTGCACAACAAAATTATAAAATTTAATGAATATCTACTTCATACTGGCAATAATTCTTAGTGCCACAAGCCCTCTGTAGCTCTCTATAACATCTTTATTAATCACAATAGGTAAAAATATGCAAACAAGTTTGATATATGAAGGCCCACTCAATGTGTTCCTATCCTGAAACTTATATAAGGACTCTTTTCTGTGCCTTCTCTCCCTGATGTCTACTGTAGATTCTTGCCAAGTTTTATTATTCATTAAAATAGACATCTGTTTCCTAACTGACTCCTTTTCTAAATTAAACAAGTTTCTGGGTAGCATTTATTCCTTGAAGTTTTTTCCCATCTACACTCCAGGATTCCTTCAGTCTACCTATTAGACATATTGGAGAAATGGATACCTGTTTGTGCTGATGGAAATACAAAGATGATCAATCAGAATCTTTATGTTCAAGGATCTCATAATCTAGTAGAAAATTAAATACACAAATAGGTAAGTTCAACAGAGCATGGAAGAGATCTCCTCTGTGTGATTTCACAGCATTGTAGGGGACCACCTTACACAATATAAACATGATCTGCAAAGGGACGAAAACATTAAAATGTGACTTTTAATAATTCTTACTAAGTACAATATTCATTGAACATGTACTATGTTCTTACCACTATTATAAGTTATTTTCATTGATTAACTTATAAGTAACTTACAGGACCATTATTCATAGTTAGTCTAACTTTAAATTAGTGTCATTACTGAGACCAGCCTTTTCATTATTACATTATATTTGAACAAATTTGTTTATTTCGTATTTTTAAAAATGATACATGCTAATAGGTATACATAAATTTAAATACCTAAGAAACTCATTTATTTCATATCCTTTGGCGTTTTCTGTTCTCTCTTGTGTATTTTTTGTGACAAGCATAGCTTAACTTCTGAATAATGTCCACTACGTGATGAGTATGTGAAGGAGTCCTTTCATTAGTGTCAACAAAAAATTTTCCCTACAAAACTATGTACAGGCCTAACAACAAACTCTCTATACAGCATTGCATTTGGATCTAAAATAACCCCAGAATGCCTAAGATTTCTTTTGAAGTCTTGATCTTCATTCAATGGTGGTCCTACAGGGATATGGAAATTCTTTTTAGAATAGTGTTCACTGGAAGGTTTCAGATCATCAGAATCTCCATCTTTTTGTCTTTTTTTCCATCACTTCATGTTATGAGGTTTATAATTTTGCCCCACAATACACTTCTTTCTGTATATGTTGGTTCACCACAAGCCTACATCAGTCAGATCACTAAATCATGTACTGGAATCTCTGAGGCCTTGAACCAAACAACCATTTCCTCTTTGCATTTGACAATGGTGGGCAACTGTGACAGCAATAGAAGGCTGCCTTCAAGTTTGTAAAACAGACAATAGAGAAGAAGACCATATAATTGAACAAAGAAAGTGCAGCAGATTGCATAATGTAAAGGCATAGCTTATGAGCACTGACATAGACAACTTCACATTAAAAAAAATGAAGACAGTAGTGAAAGCCTTGAAAGCATCAAATTCAGATATAATTATCACATAGAATAGGTTTATGATATCTTCTGAATAAAGACCTATAGTTATAACGAAATATGAAAGCATATGAGTGGTCTACATGTTAAAACAAGAGTCAAGTATTGAGGGGATAAATTAGGCAAATTTAAAGAGAAGATAAATTAGCAACATGAAACAGGATGATCAGGATCAGGAAATAAGTTGTGGAAGGCAACATAAAACCAGAAAGGGGGGAAGGGAATAATCATTGCCTTTGGTTACTTTTGGACTTCTGGGTTACCTTTGCATGGGAATGAAAAGGGGGCAGTGGACTATGGCAGATTTGGGACTGACTTTTAGCTGTCCTCCCTCAGGAATGATTGCCTTACTCTGCAAGTCCCTCCCTGTATAGGTGAGAGGAAAAGAGCACACAGCGGGCTCTTCTTCTCATGCCCTGGACAGAATATTGTGGGTTGCCTGCTTCTTGAAAGCAGAAGGAAAATGCTTATCTCCACTGCACCTGGATCCATTGGGTGGATGCCTTGCTCTCCCATCTCTGGTGCCCCTGCCCTGCCCTATGCTAATTAGGCTTCTCCACCCAGAATACTGGGACCCCCGCCTTTTCTGGGAAAGTTACTTAAACAGGGAAAAGGCTGCTAATAAACTGGAGCATTGTGTTCATCAAACCCGGCTTCTGAAGCGTTCTTTGCGCCCTGCTATTCTCAGGTCCACGAGTGGACGGTTTCTTGAGAAGTCATTGGACCCCCGGCTTCCGCCGGCACCTCTTGCCACTTAAGTCTGAACCCCCTTCTCCTGGCCAGAGAACAGGGCCAGTCTGCCAAGGGTGGGATATCAGCCGCCTTCCAGCCGGGAGAGAGAGACCAACACCACCAAACTTGAAAATGGCCTCATACTTTTCTCAATTATGGTTACATGTATGTCCAAGGCCTGGTTTTCTACCAAAATCCAATAAAACAGTAGACCTCTGCAAACCAGTTTTAATAAGAATCTTTGGTTGATGTATAAAATTTACAGAGGTAATATTTTAACAGGATGGAAGGTGCACTTTGGACAAGTCAAAGGAATAATCATGTAGTAAACCTTTAGTTAGGTGAATTTCAGATGTGCAGAATATAACATACAACATTGATTGAGGAAAAAATGCCTCTAAACAAGTAAACATCTTTGTAAAAAAATTACACTTTTATTTAATCTCAGAAAAATACTAAAATGAGCCTGTATATGTGGATTTAAAATATCTCTTATTCACAATTATCTTCCAAGTTTTGAGCTGGAATAGCTGACTACATATAATATAGGCACATATGTGTCTGGGCATTGTACATTATGCCTTCCTTCAAATCATTTAGTCTATTATTTATCTGATGTTACCAATACTTGTAGACTGATATGAATCCTACACAAATATACAAATATACTGTTCACTCTCTTTTAAAAAAGCAGTGTTGAGACCCACTAAGAGAACATCCTGTATTTTATTCATGTTTTCATTTCTATTTATTTCTGGGTGAAGAGGTGGACCTGAAGATTAAATAATGATCTATATTATTATATTTTCCTTCAAGATTCTCTTATATACCAATAGTAATTTGTGGAGTGTTGAATGAGAATGTTTCTTCGGGCTCATATATTTGCATATTTGGTCCCCAGTTGTTAGAACTTCTTGGGAAGAATTAGGAAGTGTGTGTGGACTTGCTGGTGGGCTGTGCAACCTGCAGTAGGCTTTGGGAATTAAAATGCCTGCACCATTTCCAGATCCCTTCTTTTTGCCTGGTACTTGTGGAACAAGATGTGAGGTCCTGCTTACTGCTCCAACACAGTGCCTGCCTGTCTGTTGCAATGCTCCCCACCATAATGTTCATGAACACTATCTAACTCTCTGAAACTCTAAGCCCCAAGCTTTACATCTTTATGCTGCCTTGGTCATGATGTCTTATCACAGCTATAGAAAAGTAAATAAGACAAGCTTTTAGATGAATCTTTATGTAAAAAGATATGTTTTATAATTCTATAGTTTAATGTAAACAATACACAGCAGGAAAGGTAGAGATAAAAAGAGCCAAATTCTAAACCACTATCAGACCTCAAAACATATTAAATAAACATCTTAAATTAAAGTTCAGTAAAAGTTGCATCAGATAGGAAATATATTTTCAGTACTTTTTGTTGCTGCTTCACTGATTACTATTTTATCACTGAGGCTTGTTTTCTGTCTTGTGAAAATGAATGTGATATCTATTATCTGACTATAATGGTTTCCTATGACCTTAATAAATTATCAAAAACACAGGGGCATAAAACAGAAGAAATTTATTTTCTCATGTTTACAAAAGATAGAGGACCACAATCAACATAGTATTCCTACAGAAGGGTTCCAGTAGGATTTTCTAGCCTTTTCTAGCTACAGTGGCTCTAGATGGTCCTTTACTTTCAGTGATGGATATACAGTCTCTGCTTTCAATTTACCATCTTTCTTTATGTCTTATTCTTCAGTCCTTTTCTTAACAAAAGAGTAGCCTTGGACTGAAGGCTATGATAAGCCCAAGATAACCTCAAATAAACATAATCACAATTTAACCCACAAATGTGACATATGGAAATTGCAGAAGTGCTGAGAAATGTAAAACTGCAGTGCATCAGAAGTGGCTGAACTACCTTCTGTGCTTTGGAATTTTGCCAGATCAATTACATCATCCTCTTTTTTAAAAAAATAATTAATCCTCAAATTTTTGAGAATCCTTTGTATGCTCTTTCTATATTTTATTCTTATTCTTTCCAATCTTTATTTTTGTTTCTTTAAGACTGGATTTCACAAGCCAGGCAGTGGTGGCACATACCTTTAATCACAGCACTTGGGAGGCAGACACAGGCAGATTTTATGAGTTCGAGACCAGCCTGCCCTACACAGTGAGTTCTAGGACAGACAGGGCTACAAAGAGAAACATTGTCTTGAAAGAGAAACTCCATCTTGGAAAAAGAAAAACAACAACAACAACAACAAAAACCAAACAAAACAAAAAACAAGGGAAAAAATAGACAGGATTTCACTACCAGACCAAACTCTCCTTAAATTCTCAAAGTTCCTCCTGAATCTATCTACCTAGTATTAGGATTAAAGGTCTGTGCCACCATGTCTGACTCCCCTTTATAAATACACTTTTAAATAAGGTTTTTTGACATGGTTTCCACAGAATACATTTCTTATGCAATATTTAAATTAATAAGTGTGGTTAATATAGTTTTATAGAGTTTTACAAATGCTTGGCTGCTGGTAAGTAGTAATTGATGCTGTTTTTATCATTATTGAACTCCTATATGTAAAAAAAAATCACTATAGTTCTGATTTGATGTTATTCAAGTAAGTGAATAACTAAGCTAATGTTATCACAAGATTTTTAAATTAAAATTTGTTTTTTATAATTTCAAATATGTATAAATATTTAATGAGCATTTCCATTCTCTACCCTCTCACATATCCCTGACACCTATTATCCATCAAACTCTTTCCTTAAAACCTTTTTCTCATATTCTTGTTCATTTATTTTGTATTATGACCCACTCTGTTTAAACATGTGTATGATTATGGGATTAGAGCTATCAAGCCTGGTGGGTTTAGCATTGGATACACAAATAAGGACAGCAATTCACCGCTCTCCTATAGTATAGATAGATAATAGTTTAGAAGTAATAGTGAGGGCTCCTTGATTACCTATCCCTTCCATGCTTGACTGTTGTCAAGAGTCAGTCTTTTGTGTTTTCAGTGAAGATAACTGTTGTAGAAGTTTATTTTTAGTTATGTATAAAATATCTGTTGGGTGAAAAGCTCTCAAGATCTTGAAGTTTTGTATTGTCAACAGGTATTGGATTTATGTGGGGGATGTTTGATTGTTCATGACCTGCATGTGCTATCAGTAGAACACCTGAGGAGTTCTGTATCAATAAGAACACCTGACCTGGGATACTCAGGATTCCACTGTGCAGTATGACACCTGCCATGATGGTGGTTCTCTCTACTGTGGGCTGACAGGGTTTGTACCTATGATTATGTCTCCTTGTCCTCCTTTGTTAGCCTATACATCAGTGTACTTCTACAGGTAACCATTATGATTCAGAGTTAATGAATGCATGGATGTATCTAGTCTAGAAGACAATATTCCACAGCCTTTCATCCTATATTATGGTTCTATAAACTCTCTGACCCCATTTCCTTGAGCCATGTTCTTTGAGTCTTCAGGGAAAAGGTGTACATAACTTACTTAAGATTGATCCCACAAGCATCGTTTAATTCTTAGCATTTTGGACAGCCACAATTTCCTTCACAAAGGACTCTTCTTGGTAAGGATAGTTTTCACTGATTAAAGCTGAGAGCAGCTTTTGTCTTAAATATAAACTCAGATATTTAGAAGATAGTTTGATGTCACATCAACTTAGGTATATAACAGAAATAAGTTACAACCATGCCTAGGACCATCCAAGACCTGGGATGTCAGCCAGACTTACAGAATCTGGTATGTATCATGCCCTTTCTCTCAATATAAACAGAAGACTTCAAATCAAATCAGAGGGTAGGTGGATATTCCCACAATGATCATGCTTATTTTTGCCTATTTATGCTAACATTCTCTTCAGCACTATCAAGAAAACCTTGTCTAGTATTTGCAAGTGAAAAACATTCTGCTAGTTAATTTGGATAAATAAAAGTCTATGAAAATTTCATAAACTAATAATTGTGGGAGAGTACTCATTCTTTAGAGAGTCAGTGTTTGGCTGTGGGAACAAAGAAAATTAACAAAACTAATTTCCAAATACAAATGAGATTTATGAAATTAAGCCATGAGGCAATTTTACAAAGGAAAACAGCCTATTACACTCAGATCTCCTAACAAAATAATAAATTTGGTAACATCCTAAATTTTAGGTGTAAAATATTTTTCCTAGAAAAATTTAGTTATCATTTTTGATCATCAGTTCCAAGACTACAATTACTTAAAGGAGTTAGGAGACAGAAGAGAATAATTAAATTTTGGGAAAATATTTTTAAAATATGGATTTATTTTCAACTTTTGAAAAATGAAGAGTAATATTTAACTTTTTAATCTGTCATCTCTAGGATGGAAATAATGTTGCTACACATCTTTAAATCCAGTATTTAGAAAGCAGTGGTAGAATACACCTTTAATCCCAGTATTCAGAAGGCAGTGGTGGTGCATGCCTTTAAATGCAGCATTTGGGAGAAAGGAAGTAGAGCTCAGAAGGAGTCAGTGTCAGATAGGCAAAGTAACCAATCAGAGTTGACAGAGTAAGTTAGTGTGAGGACAAGCCAAACTTTCAGGATTTAAAAGCAGGCTCTCAGCTCAGAGAGTCAGAATAAGACACAGACAGTCAAGGCAGTATGAGGCAAGCAGTATGAAGCAAACAGGCAGATAGAAGAAAAGACACAAAGACAATGAAGTGGTCTGACTGAGGATAAGGCAGAGAAACAGAGAAGCTGACTGAAAAATATTGAGCAGTCAATCACAGAAATAGTCTGAAGCAATGAGTTACAGAAGCAGGCAGGTTTAGGACAGACAAGAGTCAAAGTTCAGAAGGTGCTAGTCAGAGTGGCTCATTCAGCAGTATGTCATGGAGGTCAATTAGATTGATAAAAGGTTTATGCTAGTCAGAGTGGCTCATTCAGCAGTATGTCATGGAGGTCAATTAGATTGATAAAAGGTTTAAAGGATGTAGATTTTATGGAGGCTGAAGCTGTAAAATTTTAGACTAAAGAGTAGATTTTATGGAGGCTGAAACACACTAGGGTTCTAGGACTAGGACCAGTGATTTAATTAGGCAAAAGAATAAAAAGCCTTTTGCCCTGAATGAATGGCTACAGAAAGGAGTTGTTTTGTTTTTGACATTTTAGGTACTGTGTAAGCATAGATGTGAGCATTGATTTACTTAACTATTCTCATGTATTCATGGTATAGGACCATTATCATTGCTTGAAAATTCAATCCCTGGTCCTAGAGGGTTTCAGCTTCCATACAATCTAATCTGTAAACCTAGAATGTTTTAGCATCTGAGACTTACTACTGACTGAGCTCACTCTGACTAACTCTCTTCTAAACTATCTCTTTTCACTCTGAGATGTTCTGTGAACTCTGAGTTGTAAATTGTAAGCCATCTGCTTGTAACTCTCTGCTTTATCCCGCCTATTCTGAATGGACTCTCCTCTTCTGAACGTCTCCTTCTGAACTGAATTGAACTGTCTTTGAGCTGACTGAACTCAAACTGCCTGACTGAACTAACTCTCTGCTTCTCTTTCTGAGTTTTGCTTCTACTCTCTGAACTCTGTCTCTCTCTGAACTGAGATGAGAGCCTCCTTTTATATCCTAAGAGTTGTAATTAAAGACATGTACTACTATTGAATTCTAATTGGGATGAAAGGTGTGTACAGGATTAAAGGCAAGTGCTACTTTGCCTTAACCACAGAAATCTCTTTCAGCTAGCAGTAGCACCAACAGAGGACAGGATTAGTCTACTAACATTTTTCCATCTGTGATCCAGCTGGATCACACAGGTCTCAGAATGTCATCCCTTCATTCAGGCCTTTGGATATGCTCCCTTCCTGGCTATCACAGAAGTCTTTCAATGTGATTCTTTGCTAGAGCAGCCATGTAACTGGATTAAAAGATTTAATGTTCCTCTAAGAGTACTGTATCAGGAAATATTCAAAAAAGAAACACTATGCTATCTATGAGATACCTTCGAAATCATACACAACACATGAATTCTTGCTATAATTTTGTATGTACATATAAAGCAATTATGAGGGATTATTGGCACATTTTAATGGAAAAGGTCAATAAAGGTTTGTTATACTATTTTGTATTTTTTGTACATAATAAAGCTTTCCTATTGAGTTCCTCATGAAAAATTAGCTCAATATTTTTAAATTGCTCAAATATTTTATGAATGGGACACAATTGCTAGAGTAAAATACCCCCATTCATGACAATGACAATAGAATCTCTGGTGGGTGCAGACAACATTGCAGGTTAAGGAGGTCATACACCTGAAAGGAGAAGTACAACCCAGGACATTGTTCTGTTTGAGAATCTCTGCCTATTGAGCATGAGCTTGCAGGGCCACAGTGTCTAAGCATGGAAGATGATGGGCTCTGCAGCCCTGTCACTTGCAAATCTGCCCAGGAAAGCAGAATTTACTCTTTTCTCCTTTATCTTCTCTAACCACAGTTTCCTTAACTTTAGAACTTCCCCCAAACATTTTGAATGTCTTCCTCTTTCTCTAAAGTCTCCCTCCCTACCATGTCTCCTTGTCCTCCAGAAGAAAGTCAATATGAGCTTTCAGAGGCCATTTTATTCTATCAACATTTGAACAAAATATGTACAATACTCAATAGTTCAGCAATCCAATTGAATTCAAATAAAATACTAACATCAAAGGCATCATTTCCCCTGTTAGTTTTGGTCATAAGCTATTGATACATGTCAGTGGAAAAAAAGTAACGCATAAAACTTAAGTGATGTATACCCAGTCACGTCTCAGTCAGAAGTCTAGCAGAAGCTCAGATACGCTGACCGATGTTATGGTATCATCTAAGGGAATCATGGCAAAAAAGTCAAATTTGAAAATGCCTCTGTATATTTTCTCTTTCATTTTTCCCTAAAGATATGGGTACAGTGGCATGACATTTGATGACTTATGAAGAATGTCAATATGGTATCATAAAAATAATAAAACAGAGATTGTACCAAAATACTCCCAATTCAGAAGATACTTTATGTTGCAATGCTAAAAACCTGGTCATATTTTATATGAAAATACAAACATATTTTATGTAGATTAAATACCCAGAGGTTCAGATATCTATTAAATTACAAAATTTCATTGATTTCTACAAAAAATAGTGTCATTATATTTTAGTCCTTATACTATGTGTCCTCATAAGTTGCATTGAGAAGTCATAGTTAAGATTTATTTTTAATGTTTGTTAAGTAAGACTTATTTTTTTTCTCAGAGTCTTTTAAAACTATTGGGACAGAATAGAAGTAGGAAGAAAATAGTATCTTTAAGAGACTGTGGACGGCATATAGAAAAAGTTATAATGTATGATTGGTATATACTAAAAAATCCCAAATGGGGAAAATATGCCCTGGTATTCTCTTGTGTAATGAAAAGACAAGTATTAATAGCATTTTATATTAAAATGAGAAGTTGTTTTTCAGTGATCTCATTACAAACATTAATATTCAGTATTTAAACATTTATTTTACCGAAAGCTGTATCCCTACA
Source organism: Cricetomys ansorgei (assembly GCA_026225945.1). Lineage (NCBI taxonomy): Eukaryota > Metazoa > Chordata > Mammalia > Rodentia > Nesomyidae > Cricetomys > Cricetomys ansorgei. Next base: position 4,188,293 of record JAMJFZ010000039.1, read on the forward strand.
TGCTCAGGACCTAGAGTTAGGTAGAACCCAGAAGCTTATGGGGTAGCCAATCTAATAGTCAATGATCTTTTGATTAGAGTGAGCAACATTGTTTCAGAAAACAGATTAAGTATAGAATGACTGAAGAAAGCATGCAACACTAACATGTGGCCTCCACATGAGCATGCAGTTGAACACCTCTATGTACACATTCACACAAACTCACATATATAACAATCACACACACACATGTGTATGCACAAACACACATTATCATGAATACCAAATTATTATCATGAATATCAAATAATTCATCTTGTATCTATTCAAGATTCTAATGTCTCCTCAGAATTCTTTCAACTTTAAGTAACACCTTTACAAAGGGAAACAGGCATCCAGCACATGGTGTATTACAGCAAAAAAAAAAACATATCCATACCTAGAAATGAATGCTGCCATAAGTTTAACTTATTTTCCAAAATTGCAAATCATTTGCAGGACAAAAAATTAGGATTTCTATAAACCTTACAGACAGTAAACAGACATGTGATAGCCATTTAGTGAACCAATATCCCAGATTCTCATATTAAAAGTTAGACAGTCTCCATTTAACCATAAGAAATAATCATCTTCTTATCCCCATGTCACTTATAAAGTAAAATCTTTAGGAAAATAATATTGAAATATATGATATTACAGGAATACATATTTTATTATGCCCTTATCTTTAACTGTTTTATATAGAAATTTGTTATGTATATTGCATAAAAGCTTAATTGTAACTGCATTAGTAAATCATTCACTGAGTCCTATACCACGCGCAGTAGAAATTATTCTGTATGATGCAATGGAAAGTGTGAAACATGTATAGCAAACTGGATAAAGTTTAGCATATTCTCATAACTAAGGGGGAAATACATATAGTATACATTTCACCTATGTAAAACATAGATACAGAAAGGAACAAGAACAGGAAATGTCTGAATATTTTACCTATGTGCTTCTTTTACATTGATAATTATAATTATTTACATTTCTGTCAAATTCTATGAAATATTGCACTTAATCATTCTAGTTCCAATACTAGTTCATACTAAATAAGAACACTGACTTCAATTTCCATAATCATTCCTTTCAAATTTGTATTTCTTTTGGTTGATAGCAGGAGTTGTAGTAGCATTCTTTAGTTTTCTTTTTCAAAAAATTTATTTATTTGTTTGTTTATTAACTAATTAATTTGTTTTGATATACATGTCTATTCAGCTGTGCAGCTAGCCAAAAACAGAAGTGGGCACTGGATCTCCAGGAAACAACTACACACAGAGTTGAGCTGCCCATGTGAGTGCTGGGAATCAAGGCCAGGTCCCCTGAAAAAGGAAGGCAGGGCTCTTAACCACCAATCTATATCTTCAGGTCTCCTTAATATTCTTAAGTAGAAGGTGTTGACTTATACCTGTTCAGTCATTTGTTTATCTAATAAAGAAGTTTATTTCACTGAGATTGTTTAGTATCTGATCTACTTCTTTTGTCTGACAAGCCCACTAAGGTTGAGTAGCAAATTTCCTTATATTTATTTTTCCCATTTTTTTTTTTTTTGCACTTGAACATTCTTTTGGTTTTTATTTATGAGACTGTAATTTAATTACAATGGTTGTTCCATCTTTTCCTTCCTCTAAACACACTCAATACCCCTCCCCACACTATTTCAAATTCATGGCCTCTTTATTTCATTAATCGTTATCCCATGTGTATATGTATTCATATACAGAAATATATTCCTGAGTATAACATCGTGAGTCTATGTAATGTTAATTATATGTAATGTTTTCAGGGCTGAATCATTTTTTACTAGACAACAGGTTGGTGTGCTCTTCCTAAGGGCACTACCTCTCCCACTCCTAGCTTTCCTCGGTTGCCTGTATGTTCTTTGTGTATAGTTGAGGCCCTGTGGGCTTTTGACAGGCACACTAGATATTTTTCTTTGCAACAAACAGGAAACAACAACCAATGAAAATCCATAGTCGTGAAGCTCAGTCCCAACTGATATATCTATAAAACACTTCCCCACCTTAGCTCAGGGAACATTGCATAAGAAGTACAGAGGGTATTTCAGAAGAAAGGTGGAAAGATTGTAAGAGTCAGAGGATCGTAAGTTTGCTATTAAATTGTGTCTTTTTAGTGACATTAGAAGATACACTGGTGAAGTCTCACCAATATATGAATATATTTTAATTTAAAAAGTAAGTATGGGATTTTTTTCATAATTGTGCAGTGCCCTTGAAGAGAGTAGGCAGCTTTGGATCCTCTATCTCTGTCAATAGAGTTAGATTACTTGTTAGTCACTCTGATATGTTAACTTAACGCAGGTCATATGTAAGAACACAGCTCACTGTACCACTGAGCCATCTCCCCAAGAGCACAATTTGTTCATATTACTTTAAGGAATTCATAGCATTTAGGAGAAGCAAAATGGTCTATTAATATAGCTTATGGCAACCATGTTAGTACAATTTACATTCTGATAGTTGTTTTCATAGTGAAAGTTCAGATGACAAAGAAATGATTTCTTCCTTGGATTAATAACTGAAGTTTAGAGGATATAAATCAACAGAATCAGAGCAACAGACCTTTTCTCTGTAATCCAGTAAATTTGACTGACAAGTATTTACTTTAGACACAAGCACCAAAATGAAAGCAAAATTTTATTTTTAATAAGTAATTAAAAATAATAAAATAGTATCTGAAACATTTGCACAAGCTCTCAGAATGTGGACCATTATATTTTAGAAAGAGATGAGTAAAATGCACTTTAAATTATTCAACATTAAAAATAAATGCATCATATAGTGTAGGTAATAGGAAAATTACTTTAGCTAGTCCATGCTATGTAAAACATAAATAAATGTTTTCTTTTAAGCTCTCCTAATATTATAAAGATAATTAATTGTCAAATTTATCTAATTTTTTTCTAATAATTTGAGTTAGCTTATTGAAGCACAATACATAGACACTACTGGTATCTTACATGTCTTACTTATGGCATATTGGACTCAAACAACAAAACTATCATTTTTCAGAAATTTTATCCTTTGATTGATAGACAAGTTACCAAGATGTATGTAATTGATTAAAACATATATGAAGTATATTAATTACATGCAAAGTGTTTTAAAGATTTTTTTTAAGTGTCAACGTAAAAGGCTTTTTACTTCAGAAATGCAAATCATTTTGTACATCTACTTGCTAAGTTTTTCTGTTAAAATTTAAAATGACTGATTCAGAATGGGAGCTAAAGGTGCTCTGAGCAGATTCCATTATTGAAAGGATTATTGTCATACACAGTGCTTTCCCTTTTAATAATTAGGTAAAACTAAATGACGGATTGCAGAGGAAATGGCCATGGCTGTAATGATTGCATGCAATGGTTTTCATGTTATTCCATGTGTGCTGTGTTAAAGGCTAAGTGCTGGAAGAGAGCTGTGGTGAAGTGAACTACTCATGCATCTGGTATTTGATGACAATGGACCAGTCTATAACACTCATGCAAATCCTCTTTCATTATTCATCCTTTACATTTTAGAATATTTCTCTTATAACTTGGAAAACTTGGACACAGCACACATTCAAGTGCCATTTTTCTATTTAGTAAATCTATAACATTTTTCTTCCTCTATCACATATATAGATATAGTTTTATACACACACTGTTCTGGTAAATGCAATCATACAGATATCCTTATATCACTATAATGCTTATAATAATATATTTATATTTTGGATGTGTATATACAAATATATTTTTGTGATTTTCTTTCTTCATTTGAACATAATGTTATTTGAATGCTAGGACTAATGTTAATGAAAAACTGCTATTTGTTTTTATTGTATTTTCCATAATGATGTATTCGTATTTTAAATAATGTTTTTGTAATGAATAAAAATATTCATGTTCTAGGGAAAATTAATTGTATACATTTGTAGATATAGATTTATAGATATAGATTGCAATGCTTTAATTGTATTCAATGAACTCTATTCAATAATATAATACATAACAATTATTTTGACAAATAGCACAGACATTACTATAATATATTAATGTATAATGTGCTTTTAGGTTTCCTGAATATACTTCTGCACCAGACAGAGACAGTCATGGGGCAGAGGCACATTTCATTTATTTTCTTAACATAGGGTATCATGAATACCAGGCTCATCTCAAAGTCGTATAAAGTCAGGAATGATCTTTTACTTCTGAACCTTCTGCCTCTCAAGTGCTGGGTTCATAGGTTAATGCCACCAATATACAGTATACAGGGGTTAACCTCAGGGGTGCATGAACGTTAAACAATCCCTTTCGCACCTCAGCCACATTCAGGGGAATTTTAAGACTAAATAAAAACCCTTGCACTAACCAAATAATTAGCAAAGTATTAACAGTTTCTAAACAAGGTTTCCTTAAATAACCATCAGACTTTCATGGGATTGACCCAACTGAGGGTCATACCATCTGAAATCAAGGTGGGAATTGTGTCTGGAATGAGAGTTTTTGCAATTCCATTACAGCCTGACAAGCAGGAATTGAGGATGTGTCCAGATTCTGAAATCCCCTGGGGCATGACAGCCTAATGAGGCACATTCTTTGCTTACCAACACTCAAGCAATGGATTGAAGCCTCTCTTACTAGTGCTGAGAATTGTCACACTCCTGTAATTGTTGTTACAGTGCCAAAGGCTAGAGTCAAAGGAAGATAGTTTATGCCTAAATCTTGCTTTTCAAATATTGCCAATTGGCATACAAATGATATTCTTCATGTTTTATGTATATGGTTATGAACACAGTTTAAACTTCATCTTGAGAATATATTTTTATTTAAATATGTGTTAAAACAAGGTTTCTATAAGACAACATATTAGAATCTAATAACTGGATTATGAATATGGTTCACCTATAAAAGCAGTGTATGTACAGGCACACAATGCATTAGATGCAGTGATAAAAAACGCTGGTCTAAACTTTACAGAAAGTAACATCTCTTAAATTTAACAAATTTCATTTACTAAGAATAATTTTTTCTAATAGAGAAAATATTTTATGAAACATTAAAGTCTGGATTGGGGTGATGGCTGAGTTTGGTAAAGTGCTTGCCTTGAAAGTATGGGGACTGAGATCATTCCTCTAGAATCAATGCAAAAACAAAAAACAAAAATCCAACAAACAAACAAATCTGGCCAAGGTGTCATGCCCTTTACAGTGCTGGAGGGGTAGAGACAGATCTCTGGGGTGCTTTGGCTAGACAGTGTATTCTATATGGCAAATTCTAGGACAATGAAATATTCGGTCTCTGAAAACATGATAGAGAGATTTGTGAAGAATGATCACTGAGACTGACATTTGGCCTCCAAGTGAACCTGCACAAACATGTGCACCTATACATATGTAAGCATGTGGCATGTGCACACACACACATATTCAAAGTAGACTAAAGTTGCAAAAATTTAATTTGGGAGATAATCCAGGAAATTCTTTACAGCATTATTGCAGCATTGTTGGAGTGTCTATTTTTACTGTTTGCTTTCTTCTATTGTGTTGTGGGAGATTTTAGTTGTGGATAATGTTCCAGTAAGCTGTCCTTGAAGCACTTAAAGGATTCACTTCCTACCAGTAAACAAAGAAGTAACTATCTGGCTCTCCACATGAATAGGACATTCCTTAGCCTTAAGGCAGATGAAGGTTAGGCTCCATTGATTTGTATATTGGAGATCTGGGTGGGGGCAGAGAGGATTTGGAATAAAAAAGAACTAGGGCAAGGGCAGAGAGAGACAGAAGAAGAAGCTAGTGAGCAGGAGGAGAACCAAAAGGACAGCATGGGGTGAGGAAGCCTCTCTGCCTAGCTGCCCGGGTATAGACTTCCCTGAGATTTGACATGGTTTGTGATTTATAAAGAGCATTGGAAAATTCAATGCTGGACTCTCATTAAGCGTATGAAAGAATAATTTAACACTATTGAGATTATCAAGAACTAAAAATCACTTGAAAATTAAAGGTCAAGTTTAGACTACTTGTGATAATCACCTATTGCAATTCCTTTTGAGGAAGTTTATTTCTATTCAGGACTGATAAAGAAAACAAACAATGAAAGTCCAAAGAAACTTTCATTCAAATTACCTCAGTATGGGTAATAACCTATGAGAGTTGCATCACTGGAGTCCCTGACACAAGCAGGAGGTGGCAACCCCACTGAATCTTGTAGCAGTTCTTTATCACTTACATAATCCCAGGGAGGAGATTCATATTCCCTATATGTAGCTTTCCTACCATATTTCTTCCTTTTGGTGGTCCTTACATTCTTTCTACTTATTCTTTTGCAACATTTCCTATGTCATGGGGTAGTCTGTCATGTACACATGATTTCTTTCTCATGAGCCCTGGGTCATTTTACTACAGCAAAAGTTATTGATTCTTAGAAATTTGGCTACTTATGAGTCTTAATACTAACCATCTCTTAGTATGAAAATAAATGTTTCCATTAGCAATCAAAGTTGACAGCAACATTAATCTATGGGCAAAAATTCAATGGCTATGTGAAAGGGTTGACTACACCTATGTAAGGTATCTTAATTCAGGCTTTTTAACTACTATTTCTGATGTACTTTCAGATTTTCCAAATCTATAAGACATTAGATGGTAAGAATTATATGGTAAAACCTTATTAAAGGTGTACTCAGAATAACAATTTCCTGGGTCACCATGGTATACCCTTCTGAGTATTATAAAATGGATTTATATTGATACCCAATTCATTCAGATATGGCAAAACCTTCTGAATATCATAAAAATCAGGTTTCACCATGGTGTTGAGCAAAGCATCTAAATAATATTCCTACCAAGTTGAACACTTTCGTAAATCTCCTGCCAGCACAGTCCTGTTAAATCTGGTGATGTGGGTATTACACATCAACTCTCTATTGCCAAGTCCTCTCAGTCATACTCATCCTTTCTTTATTGTCATCTGTTTTTTGATTGTCATGGATAACCATGCTATCAAATACCAAGTACTTTAAGAATTGTATAAGCCAGTATATCCGGATATTTATTTCCCATGCATCCCCCTGATTATGCAGCCTTTGTCTCAAGAAGTGATGAGCAGCTATGTTATTCAATTTCCTCACTTTCACAATGCCCAGTCTGTATGCACCCACCCACTTGTCTCACAGCTTCATGAGCTAGCCCATGGGAGGTTCTTTTATTCTTTGATTAAAAGATATTCTCAATTAAAATAGTTCCAGACTGGAGTATTCTCACATTACAATACTTTGACATATTTGGCCATTACAAGATCCCTATCTGCATGTAGTAATGGATTTTCCCTTCCTATGTATTAAAGTTTCCATTTAAGGGGTAGTCTATTTCACGTCTACCTATATTTTTCTCATTGCACTGTGTGATTATTCTCCTGAAACTCAAGGTTGGGGTAAAGGGACAGATCTTCAGCAGACTAACTCTTTACTTATTTTTAATTCCTCAGTATGTGTAACAAAAAGAAAGTCAACATTCTATGTCATACCAAGTCCCACCTCCATTGCTTTGCTTTTCTACTTTTTTCCCCTGAAAAATAACAAGAGAATGCATCGGAAAGCATCAGTTTTATTTTCCTCACTGTATTTCCTCCCTTACATGTAAAATTTCCTTTTCAGTCCCAGTTACACATAATATTCCCCACAGTGGTCACTGCAGCAGGGAGGTTTAACATCATATACATGGAGAGATGCTCATATCAGGATTTACTCCACACAAAATCCATCCTCAGATGGCTCAGACTCTGCTGTACATTTATCACTTATCAAAGGATTCTGTAACAACTATTTTCAGGCTCACACAGCCTTCATTTTTGCTAGAGGCTTTCTTCTCCAAGGAGCTCTCTCAAGGGACCCTTAGATTTCCATACAGGGATATTTGTGCCAAGGTTTCCTCAACAACTTGCAACATAAGTATGGGTATCTATGAATGAAATGGCACAGCATAGACTAGAATAGAAATCTACACACATTCACAAACTATGTCATCTTCAGTACCAGGGATATCACAGGTACTGAATCTCTTGAAGCATAGGAATATGGGAATAATTCATCCGAAGCTGATAAAACAGACAATCAATATTGATAAACTACCGATCCTAGAAAATGTTTTGACCCAAAGAAACAAAAAACATAAACCCTTTTCCATGGAAGGTAAATATAAAAAAAATAGTTCTAGCAAATATTTGGCATATATGTGTTTGCATGCCAATCAAAAATTTAAATTCGCTCTTGCTACAATCAGCTTTGGGACATGGGCTATTTTGTGATCACCTTGCATCCTGCAGATATCTGGAAACATATTCCCAGTTATCTCTGTAGGGGAGAGACATTGGAAAAATTAGTTTATCTCAGTAAAGCATTTCTTCAAACCTCCTCCCACCAGACAATATTTCTGTACTCTATGTTGGAGAAAGCACTGTGTGTTTTTAAATTGAGTGGAAGGTTTCTCTCATTCATGGGTTTAAAATATATAAAGAATTGAAGCTAACATCATATTTCTGTGTTCATAGATGGGAAAATATGCTTTCAAACATGTGAAAGACTAATGTATTGTCAAACCTTACTATTTTATGGGCCAAATTGGAATAACTTGTGTGATAAAATAGTAAATGAAGTAGCCAAAGATTATTAGAATAACATTTAGTTAACCATTCTTAAATCTAACAACATATATTATATGGTAGAGTAACTTAAAGTAATTTTTATGGATGATACAGATTTTCTTTTACATGTGTAATTTTTGGTGTTTTTCACTAACATATTATTCTAACATATTTTGTTCATAAGCAGGCCAGAAGCTACTTTCCAATCTAAAGTATGGTAAAATTGCTTGCATTTTTATTTAAATATATTTTAACAGAAAATATATTTCCTATTCTCATTTCAAGTTTTATTATATGTATCATATGGTGTATGTCTAGCTATTTGTATCCTAAATATTTTTAAAGGGTAAATTAAATTGTTGATATTGGTAAAAAAGAAAAAATGTTGAATTTTATGTATAATTTCTGATAAGATATCTTCAGGTTATAAACTCTAAATATGTCAGATTTAGTAAAACTCACTTGTCAACATTGCCTGATTTCAGCATGAAACACTTTGTTACATATTTGTGGAATTCATCTAGAATGAGGAATTCATGTAACAGTAACAATTTTATCAATGTGTTGAGGAAGAAGAGAAGGAGTGATGGAAAAACTCTATAAAGGAAATAAGTATTATTAGAAAAGAAAGGACAAAAACTGTGTAAATGTGTTCTGTCCTCATTCCACAGGCATTTTCTCCAATATGATTTATGGTGTAATATAGGTTGTTAGCTCAGTCTCTCTTCAGCAAAAACATAAACTGAAATGATATTTTATATCTATTTGCACGAAAATATATTCCTTTTAATTCTGTATTCTCTAAGACTTCATATTCACAGGGTTGAGTCTCTTGTGATTTCAGCCCTTTTTCTTTTTCTGTTATCATATCATGCTTGACAAGTAGACTGAGTGAAAACAGATTTAAAACATGTATGTAAGTGGTCAGTCAAAAATGCATTCAGAGAATGTAACCATAGATTTCCAGATGTAGACACTGATTCAGGCAAAAAAAAAAAAAAAGGCAGTTTATTCTTTGGCTAATTGAATCTCCTTCCTAGTCCTGAATCTCTGGAGTGTTTTGGGCCTCCATACAATCTTGTCTTCAGTCTAGACCTGGAAATGGAAGGCTTCAACCTTCATCTTGGTACAATCTAGAACATTTAACTCTCCCAGGCTCACTGCTAACTAAGCCCCTCTGACTAGCTCCTGAACTTTGACTTTTCTGGTTTAGGCTAAAACTTCTCCATCTGATTGGTTCAAACTGATCTTCTAAGCAGTCTTATTGTTCTGACTGAGCTCTTCTGACTCTCATTCTGGCTGATCTGCTCTGTTCAGCTTCAAACTGAATCACTCTTCCCATCTGATACTGACTTCTTCCAAACTGCTTCTGTGTCTCTGTGTCTCTGCTTCATGCTTTTTAACTTTTGTAACTCATGTCTCCATACTGCCTCAGGCAGCCTCTCTGCTCCTCAGTCAGATTGCTTCATTGTCTCTGGGTCTAGTTCCTCTTCTGAATGCTTCAGACTGCTCACCCCATAATCACTGCTGTAACTGACTGTTATAACTGACTGGCTCTGAGCTGAGAGCCCACCTTACGATCACGAGAATAGGGTGTGTCCTCATTCTGATTCACTCTGCTAACTCTTCCTCTGATTTGTCATTTTGTCTGCCATTTACTCTGATTCATCTCAGACATCACTTACTAAGACACTGACTCTCTCTGAGCTTCAGTAATAAAAGCATGTACCACCATTGCCTTCTGTGTACTGGGTTAAATAAATTTGCTACCACTGCTTTCTGAAAACTGGAATTAAAGGTGTCTACCAACATTCTTTCTATCCCAGAGCAGCCATGCTGCTAGATTAAAGGATTTAATATTCTTCTGTGTACTACATCTGACCTAGTTCAAACTTCTTAATTTCTTTATCAGTCATTACCTAAATATTCCTCTACAAGAGAAACAAAGACATAATACAAAACTAATACTTCTCTTTATATATATTCCTCTTTCTATATTTTTCACTAAACATTCACATTTCTTATTTGCAAGGTAATTTTTTTAAATAAACCTACAATGTCCTGACTCAAGAATGCGCTTTTTTAAATAAAAATATAAGTAGATGTGAAGTTAAGAACATTCATTCTAACATGAGAAATATACAACCAACAATGCAATTAGTGGACAAGAGTGTTCCCTGAAAAGTGAGGTATTAAATTTTATATTACTGAAAGTTACTAGCACACAGTATTTATTTTAGCCATTGAAAGTCAGCCTTTGGGAATCTATTGTTCATAATAAAACACAAGCAAATCTTATTTTACCTGTAAGCCAAATTAGTGAATCCTATCTTTCACAATTACAAATTCATCTTTTTGTGGTTTTTATTTTTGAAAGTAATTACAAATTTTCATTGTCCTTTTTGACAAAAAAAATTTTATATGCAGAAATAGGTGAAATAAAATGTGAGCTTTCATTATTTAATAAAGATATATCAAGATAGAGAGACTTTGAAGAAAACTGAATTAGCAATTTAATGAAGCTCTGATATCATATGAGATGTTTAATATACTCTGATAATTAAATATTTATTTGTTTTGCATGTTGAATTAATATTGAGCTATGTTAACCAGAATAGTTATTTTTTTTTCATGAAAGTACTTTGCTCTTTTTTTTAAACCACATAATCATCTACTACATACTTAAAATATTTTAAACACTTTAAATTTCTCCTCTAAAACTAATTTTTATTCTTATTGTAAATTGTATTACTTAATATTGAAATCTAACATTACTTCTCTCTGAAAGAAAATGTCTTGTGTACTATAGTAACTCATTTTAAGAAGTTTTGGAATCTTCTCCAGCCATGACATAGAAGCAAATAATTAGAAAATGATTATAGTTGGAATACAAGTATGTTTGTAATTCTTCCCTCTCTTTAATATTAAGAATAGCATTACAGTATGATAACATCAGGACATCTTGTTAAAGATTCTGACAAGTGAAGAGATGGCCAAAATTATATTGAATAAGATCCATTTGCATGGGAGTTTGGGTTTTGGGATATCATTTGAGTGAAGTTGTCATGATTCCTTCATCACTGTGTTATATGCCTGTAGATGAGCTTCCCTTTAGGAATGTTTCTTATAGGACAGAATCTATGCAGATAATGGATCACAGATGTTAATACATAAGTATCAGCTCATGTGTCTCCTCCAGGAAGTTATAAAATTCATGAAACATCTGTAGAATTCGGCCATGCAATCTTAAACAGAGAAGGACATAGAGTCATCACATGTGCTGTCATTCTACCACCATCATGCTTTTGGCATACATATGAATTTTCCATTTTTATATATGCAACTATTTAAGATAATCCAAATGATTATTTTAGGTAATCATTTGGATTATCTTAAATTCATTAAATAAGATCCAAATATCTTGGTGTTTCAATATGAATGAAAGACTAAAAGTGGTTGAGAATTTGCCTTTTTCAAGTAAAGATGAGGAGAATTTATTTTAGAGAACTATTTCACTTGGTGGTAGGAAGGAAATTTGCTCATGCAAATTTGTATTTGTATCACGTAGGAAGCCAGAAGACTGTGACTGAGTAGATTTTGTAGTCTTGGGTCCATGTGCAGCATAGAGATATAAGGATGCCTCTTTATGGTACCTTGGCTTTTGCTGTAGAGTCCGTCCACTGACTGGATGAGATGCAATCACATTATTGAGGGTGATCTACTTCACTCAGTTAGTTGATTGACAATTATTTTATACAGAAAGCATTTTCTCAGCAAATCTAGTCCTAATACTGAAGAACAGCTGCACTCTATAGCCTAGGAAATTAGAACCATGAGATTAACTAGTGCTTGAATTTATCAAACTATAAAAATGCTTCACAGAATATATCCGGGGAGAAGCATTTTCCTTTGTTGACAAAGCATCCAATTGACATTATCCAGAGTAGTGTCTCAAACACTCATCATACCGGAGATAAAATAAACTCATAACATATCTAACATATGAAATGCTTACAATAGTAAATAGAGGGATGGTTCCAGTTACTGGTAGATAAAAAAGATCTAATGTACTTATTTGAATAGAAAAATCAAAGGATGAAACCAAGCTATACAAAAATATTTCATGTCCAGGTTTGGGGAATATATCTCAATTTTAGAACAATTATTTACTATGAGCAAAGTAGGTTCAAACCTAGGAACTATGAAAGTGTGTTTGGGCTATCATAATGAGCAAATGAACATGTGGTTTTTGGCACTAAGAAAATAGGAAACTGAGTCAGCTCATCCTTACAGGAAAGACATTTGTATAAGAAGATAAGTAATAGTGAGCCAGTGACATAGAATGTGAAAGTTTTCAACACAGATCAAGTTAAATTTTTGCATTTTAAAGCATATTCAGGGTCCATACATACTAGAAAATTGTGAATAAGTTTCAAAAATGATATCACTAAGTGTTCTAAGACATGTATTTCTTTCAAGATGTATTCAATTTCCTTCCATGTATTTATTTATAAATAGTAATTTATGCACATACTATGAATAGAAAACTATAACCATACAATCTGAAATATAAAAAGTCACTAAAACATCTTCATCGGTTAATGCAGCTTATACATTTTAAATATTTCTTTAAATAATGAATGCTGAAGCCCTGGAGACAATGCAATGTGTTCCTCCATTATAATTCTTATGATCTTTTACATTGGTAAAACAACTTATTTTGCTGTGTGTATATGTATGTTGAATATATATATCAACTTTATTAAGTGTAAGCACAGATGCTATGCATCGATTTTATTTATTCTTCTGGGTTCATGGTAGACAACACTTTATTCTTTGCTAATTCAATTCCCAGTCCAAGAGGGTTTCAACTTCTGTACAATCTAATCTTCAACCCTAAACCTAGAACGTTTTGGTCTTCGAGGCTTACTGCTGACTGAGCTCACTCTGACTCTTTTCTGAACTCCAAACTGAAAATCATAAATCATTTGTGTCTGACTCTGCTTTCTCTCCTAGCTTATTCTGTACTGGCTCTGCTTTTCTTGGCTTCTCCTTCTGAACTGAACTGTCTGTGTTGACTGCACTCACACTGCTTGACTGAACCAACTCTCTGCTCTGCTTCTTGTCTGCTTCCACACTTCCACTTCCACACTTCGTTGCTTCTCTCTCTGAGCTCTGCTGTCTGTTTCCACACTTCTACACTCTGCATCTACTCTCTGAGCTCTCACTGCTTCTTGTCTCTGCTTCTCCTTTCTTCGCTCTGCCCCTTGTCTGTTTCCACCTTGCCTCTACTTAGTCAAAGTGATCTCAATCAGCAGTAATTCTCAGAGGCTGAACTGTTCTAGGTTTAGATTTGAAGATTAGATCATATAGAGGATGAAGTCTTCCAAGTCTAGTTTAAGATTAAATTGTACAGAGGTTGAAACTCACTAGGACCAGGGATTGAATTAGCAAAGAGTAAATTGTCCTCTGCCATGGACACATGAGAATGATAAATAAAATCAGTGAATATATCTATGCTTACAGTTCAGCATTCTTCAAATTTAACTACTTAATTTTGGTTTAGTAAATGTTTAATTATGTACATAACATGCAACTTATCTAAGTTGTTAGCATGGGTTTAGTCACATAAACAAACACATACACACATACACACACACACACACACACACACACACTCACCATTTTCAAGCATTAGTCGTATATTCACTAATTGGATTCATTTATCTGAGATTGTAACAAAATAATTAAAAGGAAAAAAATTGTTGCACAAAATTTTTTTATTGTTTTATTTAGCACATGTTGAAATTTGAGGCAATTCCATTTTATCTTTTATGTTGAAAATGTTCACTCTTTCTAACTTTAAAACTTAAAAAAAATCCACATTCTCAGTTTATTCTTTAACAAATTATTTATAAATCAATTTGATACATAATGTATACACATATTTAGCAAAATATTTTTCATGTGGATATGAGTATATGTCTATGTGTACATACATATAAATACATTGAAATATGTTAAAACATTTATCTAATTTTTATGGAAAATCACTTAGCAATATTTTACCTGTTGGTACATTAACTTTATTTTAGTGATTAAAAATTATTTTATGTTTTAGATACAACTCAATAAATAATATAATATATTTCATAAAACTATATTACTGGGAAAAGTAATATGGAACTAAGATTTATTACATTTTCAAGACATGGTTTACAATTTTTGATTGTTAAGGTCACGTAGTTAACATTGTCTTGAAACAGAATAAGAAGATTTTTAAAGAAGATATAAGACTTTTTTAATTCATAGGATGAAGTGAGACAATTATTTGATCTGTTTGTAATTCAGCATAAACATTAATAGGCTTTTCAGCTACCCTTGAATTGAAAACAACCAAAGTTCTTCCACTCAAAATTCAATACTACCTTCAAAACCATCATAGGTGATCTGAAATCCACCACATTTGGGAAACAATTGAAAAATCCATGCAACTGAGACTGTGCCAAGGAGCATTGTACAAAATATCAACACCTTTGGCAACATAGCATGATAGAATGGTAAACTTATAAATATCAGTAGCCATTCTATTTACTGATAATAAGCACAACAAAAAGAGAGATCATTGAAATAGCCCCATTCACAATAGCCCCAAAAGTATTTAATGAAAATGCTAACAAAGTAAGTGAAAGACCTCTACGAAACTAAATTTCTGAAGACACTGAGTAAGACAGAAGAAGATGGAAAGACCGTCAATGTCCATGGATTGGTTTAAATAACAGTATTCAAATGACTGTTTATCATATCAATTTACAGATTAAATGTAATCCTAAACAAAACTCCAAGAAATTCTTCTCAGAAACACATACACGCACATACCAAAATCAAAACAAAGCAATACAAAAAAAAAACAGAAAACAAAACAAAAAACAAAAAACAAAAACAAATGAACTACAACAACAACAAAAACACACACTACTGTATTTATGGCTAATTACAGAAGCACCAAGGACCTCTGCACAGAGAAGTAACTCCGAACAAAAAGAATACTGCTGGAAGAATTACCATATCAGAATTCATATTATATTATAGAGCTAGAGTAATTAAAAAAAAATGATACTTGCATAAAAGCTGAAAGTAGATTAGTGGAATGGGATGAAAGATGAAAATCAAAGCTCACATTAGTTATAGACATCTGATATTTGACAAATAATGTCAAATATACACAGGAAGCAAACAGCATCTTTAACAAATGGAGCTGGGAAACAGGGTTTCCACATTTAGAAGAAAGAAATCAGACCTATGTCTATTACTCTCCAACAAAATCAATTCTAAATGGATCAAAAATTACAAAGTAAAACCTGAAACACTGAAATTTCTAGGAGAAAATATAGTGAGGATACAAGAGACATAGATACAGAGAAGGACTTCTGAGTTGCACTTCAGCTGTTCCACAGTCATGGACAAGAATTTATGAAAGCTATTTTTTTTAATTAACATGACCCTAAAATGCTAAAAAACAAACAAAACAGGAAACTATTAATCCAGTGAATAAGATACCCACAGAATGGTAGATAATCCTTGTCAGCTATACATCTGTTAGAGGACTAGTGTCTAAAATATAGGAAGAAACAGAACACATCCACATGTGAAACCACCTCTCACCATTTCTGACCACATGTCAAACTGAAAGCCATTGAGCAAGACTGTAGAGAGATGCACTCATCTGCTGCATCACCTCAGGCTGCTAAGTTCCCTGAGCTTTCCTCAGCTGCCCATTTTTCCTTTTCTGAATTTCTTTCTATTGCCTCTGTCACATCTTTGTTTGTTTGTTTTGTCTTGTTTTTAATTTTTTTTGTTTCTGTTTTGTTTTGTTTGGTTTGGTTTGCTTTGGTGGTTAACAGTGCTTGTCAAATGGTAAGCACTCAATAAATGATTTCAGGAAAAAAAAGAAAAAGAAAATGACAGCACTTCTCAAGAAACTCATAGAACTATATCAGACAGACTCACTCAGTTTCTCTTTAAAAGTCAAAGAATAGCAGATAATCATTTTCTTAAAGACCAGGGAATGAAGAAAAGATGTGGAAAACAAATGTGAGCAGGTGTCGTTTATGAATTTAGATGTTCTTTTACATCAACTATTTTTGTTTAAAAAATAGTACTTTTGTGATGTGGTATACATAATAAAAATTTAATACTGGTGTTTTAGCTCTATAAAACATACAATACACTGAATTGTAGTGCTCAATATTCATTACTGGTTGTTTTACAGTGATGATTTTGGGTGATCAAACTTTGGGCCCCTTCATATTGCCCTGCCCATTTCATAAGGTTCAGGACTGTGCATTTTCATGTTTCTGATGATAAAAAGATTGACCAGTACAAGCTTCCTATGACCCTCCAATCGGGGTGAAGTTCCAGCATGTGATTGCTGCACTTCTTGACTGTGATTTTCAGTTGGAGATGGAAGTTTATCAGAGACCTGAATTGTGGGAAAATGACCTGTCTTCAGCTTGAAGCTGCTTTTAAAACTGAAGGTCTGGACCAAAAGAAGAAAGCCAGGTGTGAAGTCAAATGACAGATGACACAGCAAAAGTAAAATCTAACTCCCAAGATGGTTTTGCTGAGAGAAAGCATTGTAAGATTAAAAGAAAATTTTATCAGATGATCCCAGAAAAAATTGACTTTTGATTGGCAGCAAATAAGTTCTTCATGCAGAAGTGTATCCAGCAGAACACTGCTTCTTTGATTTTGTCTGTATTTTTTTTAAAGCCTGAGACATGAGGTTTCAATGGACATTATACCAGTTTCTTCAAAATGAATAATATTTGTAAAAAAAAATTAAACTTAGCTAACATCTCTGAACATAATTTTCAGAAGACAAAGTAAAATTTTCTATGAAATATCTAAAAATGTGATCAACATTCTTAGCAATGTGAGAAATACAAATTAAAAATAGTCAGCACTTTCATTTAGCTTTAGTCCTAATGTGTAAAGTCATGAATTCAATGGACAACCAATGCTAGGCAGGATATGGAGAGAGAAGAGCGAATCTCATTCACTTTGGATGAGATTGCTAACTGTTGCAGCCACTAGAGAAATCACCGTGCAGAATTCTCCAAACCCTAAAAACAGACTTTCATGTGACCCAGCTATACGAATTCCAATATACACCCAAAAGCCTCATTCTATTTCAAAGACACTTCGTTGGCCACAAGTGCTGCTCTAATCCCCAAAGCAGGAAAATGAAGGTGGCCTAGAAGTATTCTGACTGACATTCGTCAATCAGATAATGACAATGAGGTCCATACTTTCAATAGGATTCTATAGCTGTAAAGAAAAATGAAATTTGTACAAAAACAGATGGAAGTAAATACTATACTGAGTGAAGTAATCCAAACCCAGAAAGAAAACGCCAAACGTACTCTCTGTTTGAAACTTTAGATTTGAGCACGTATTCTAGAATAATTGAATAATTCAAGGGAGTAGAAGGAAATTATGAGGGGAGAGGGAGGAAGGAGTCATAGAGAGGGGGATAAAAGAATATATTTATTGTAGATATAGCCATTGATTCTGATTCAAATGCTTTAATTCTTTTTCCTGATTCAATCCCAGTCTTAGTCCTGGAGCTCTGGAGCCTTTTGGCATCCATAAAATTTAAAACATTTAAGCCTAGAGCTGTAGGCTTCAGCCTCAGCCTCCATAAAATCTAGAACATTTAAGCCTAGAAGACCTACTGCTGACTGAGCCACTCTGACAAGCTCCTTTGTTGGGTTCATGACATCTCAATTAGACACTGAGAGATTTGTGTAGCCATACAAAGCAGTTTATTTTCCGTGGGTTGCATACTGACAGCGCAGTCCAATTAAAACAGCAACAACAACAAAACCCAAAAGAAACAAAAAACAAAACAAAACAAGAAAAACATGGCAGCAGCAAAAGCTGGCCATGTGGAGCCTTTTAAACCTAACAGTGTCTAGGGGATATCTCTGATTGGTCAGGACCTAAATACTGGATTGGCTTGTCATATCTGGAGAGGAAGCAAGGGCTTCTGGGAAAGCTAGTACTTGACAGCAAGCAAAGAGGCAAGGTCAGTGACATCCACCACTAGGGGAGTGCTGGTTCTCTCACCTTCTGAACTCTGACTCTTCTGGTTCTACTCACCCAATGTTCTGGCTCCAAACTGATTGGTTCAAACTGACCTTTTGAGCCAGCTGACTGTTTCTGACTGCCTCAGATTCCTCTCTTTGCCTCTGTATCTTGTACCTCTCTGAGCTCTCATGCTCCATACTGCCTCAGTCAGCCTCTCTGCTTATCTGCTTTATCCTCAGTAAGATTGCTTCATTGTCTCTGTGTCTTATCCTCTCTCTGACTCTTATCCTGACTCTATTTCTCGGAACTCTGTTTCTCTGTGCTCTCAAAGCCGAGAGCTCACTTTTTCTATAGTGAGAGTTGGGGATGTCCCCATTCTGCCAACTTTTCCTCTGATTCATCACTTTGCCTGCCCTTCACTCTGACTCATCTCAGATGTCACTTCCAGTCTGACACTGACTCTTTCAAAGCTCTTCTTCCTGTCTCCAAAGTACTGGGATTAAAGGTGTACACCACCACTGCTTTCTGAGTACTTGGATTAAAGGTGTGTACCACCATTCTTTCTACCCGAGAGTAGCCATGTTGATAAATTGAAGGATTAAATATTCTTCTACAATTTATAATCTTACTTACAATATTTATATAATATATATAAACATACACTCCCCCTCTTTTTCCAAACACAGAAAAGTAAAACCTAGTGTAAGAGATTTGGCTTTTGTAAAATTTAATAGTCATTTGACACTGGAAAAATTCTGCACTTGAAGTTGCTCTTGGGTTTTGCTGGACCACTGAACACTAATGGATTTTGACCCTTTAGGCAATCCAAATTCTAATGTGCTTTTGGTTTCGCCTAGTTGTAGAAAAGATACCTCGATTTTAACTTTGGTTCACATTGATCACATTTATATCAAATACAGTTGATGTTACTAACAGAACTTTAAATAAGCACAAATACTATATACAATTTTAAAATTTATAATGTATCCTAATACACTCAAATATATTTGTTCCTTTTAGAATAATTCACCTACTAAATACTTTTTAGTTTAAAAATTGCTGTCCTTAGCTGGGCAGTGATGGTGTATGCCTTTAATCTCAGCACTTGGGAGGCAGAGGCAGGAGGATCTCTGTGAGATAGAGGCCAACCTGATCTACAGAGTGAGTTCCAGGATAGCCAGAGTTACAAAAGAGAAACCCTGTCTCAAAAAAGTGTCTGATCTTATATTTAAGTATCTCCCAGAAGATACCCCAAATAAATAAATTTCATTTTTAAACATGTATTATTTGGGAAGAACATATCCTCTTAATACTAAACTTTTATCCTTTTTTCTTTTTTTGTTTATTTCTTAGATTGAAATTTACTTATCCCATGTCTCCCTTCACTTTCCCTCCTCCAAATATTCCCATATACCCATCACCCCTTTCCTTCAAATTCATGGCTTTTTGTCCACAAATTGTTATCATATGCATATATGTATTTGTGTATACATATATAACCTAAATATAACCTAAAGAGTCCACACAATATTACTTACATGTATTGAAACTTGTATTTTAACATATGATAAAATTGTCTTATTTTTATATAATAACTTAAGTTTAGATCAAGGTTTATGAATTTCCATAACAAATTACAATAAGGAACCCAGTTTTAGAAGCAGTTGGTTTAACAGAGGATGGAAGATCCAACTCCAGTTGAAGATGGAACCAATTTGTTGGCTAGGGTCCAGGACTGAGTGTAAAGGAGAGAGCAGAACGGTCAGATGAACAGTGGGATTCACTCTACTTACTAATCCACCAACAGTGATAAAGCTTCGCATGCCACTGTGTTTCACTTTCTGTGATGGGGTGCATTCCACTGTGAGAGAAATTAACTACTTCTACCAATAGATTTCATCAGGTAATTTATTGTAGAGATGAAACAAGTAACAAATACAGATATATTTTCCATATTTTTTTTTTTCTTTTTCTGACTGTATCTTACTGTATGGTGTGACTGAAGGAACTAACTGTAAAGACTAGCTGGCCTCAAAACTGATAGTTTTTCCAGACTCTGTTTTCTGACTTCTGGGGTAAATGGCTTCCATCATCATAATCATCTTTGATTCTAAATTCTTATCTTCTACTTTAAAGATGTTAATGAAGACATTATTAATAAAGGATATTTAAATACAATAATAATAATAATCTGAATATATATAATTATCACAAAACTCAGAATATTAAATTATAATTCAGCTACCATTCTTAAATTTCCCTATGCACTCTACATTTACTAAGCTGTGTGAGAAAGATTTGTGTACAACTACATTTATATGTATGTGTGTGCATATAGTTTGTATGTGTGCTTAACATATTCTGATTAGTTACATTTTTAGTTTGTTTTTTTGCCTTAAAAAGCATGCAATAAATACTTAGATATTCTTGTGAACTGAAGCAGGAAACTCTTAATTAAAGGAAGGAGTGTGTTAATTACCACTCTGTATAAATTTAATCTTAGTCTTTTCAGGCTGTCGTCACAAAGTACCATACACTGGATGACTTAAAAAACAGAAATGTATTTCCATGACATGCTAGCAGCTGAAAGTTTGGCATGATGGTGCCAACATGCTATAATTTTTGCCATCATTTCTTAAGGGTCAGTAAACGCTTCATAGAAAATCAAATTTAAATGGGCACCATTAAACTCTTACTATTTTAAGCTATTTATTACACTATGACACAATTCATTATATTGACATCTTTAAGTATACTCTAAGAGTAGGAAGGTGTCATTGCACTTTCCCAGATGTATGAAGTAAATGAGGTGTTACAAAGACCCTTCTGCCTCAATTTTAATATCTTTCTCTTCAAGAATGTGCTTATTTCACGAACTGTAAAAAGACTTACAACTTTTGAGGATAGAAAACAAACCCATTATAGCAAAGAACTGGGCTGCTACTCATGTCAGGAAAACATCATTTCATTCTACTACCTTGATGCTATGTGATATTTAGTAAAAGGAAGCAGTGTTAATATTTTAAGTAGTACTAAAAATGTACCTATAAATAAAGGAATTCCCATTGAGGTTGTAAAATCATCATGATTTCAGGGTACTTAGCTATGAATGTTTGTTATATGAACTTAATTCTCGAGATTACTGCAGAGGAGGCAGTGTCTAAAACTTGAATAGATATTCCACTAGACTTCAGTTTGAAAATAATAGTTAATTCAATAAAAGTCACTGTGAATAAAGAGCCACATTTCAAAGAATTCAACCAAATTTAAACCATCTATTTACAAAACAAGTAGAGTAAAAGTAGTCATCTATAGGATAACACCAGTTCTAACTTTGAAGCATATATACCATACATGACATGAAAGAAGCAAATCGACTGTATTCTACATTTTCAGAATTTTCTAAGTATTTACTCATATTTTAATAATTTCTATTCATCAATATATATAGTGCATATAAATAATTTAGAGAAAGGAATGTTACATAGTCTGCCCTATGTAATGTCTTAAACGTCTTTAAATCTTTTTTATCTTTTTCTGAATGCATACACCGCTCTTGGAGGTTTAACTATAAATAGTTAAATCATGAAGAAAGAACCAGAAAAGTAGAGCTATTCTTATTTTTTATTTGAATTGCAATGCAGAATTTTGTAGAGGAAAATTAAATTCTTTAATGCTGGAACATGACTGCTCTAGCAAGAGATCACCTCAGAGGCCTGTGTGATCCAGCTGGAATACAAAAAGAATGTTAGTCAGACATAAGACTTTGTATCTGAAGTCAACATGGTATCTGTTTTTAATCCCAACTCAGAAGGCAATGATGGCATGCACCTTTAATTCTAACTCAGAAGGCAGTATAGCACATGCCTTTAATCCAAACTCAGACGGCATTGGTAGCACATGCCTTTAATCTCAACTCTTAGGATATAAAAGGAGCAGTCACTAGAAAGACAAGTAGCAGAAGGCTCAGAAGTAGAAGCAGAGCTCAGAAGAAGAACCTAGGTGGAAGCAAACAAGAAGGAAAGTTGAAAGAGAAGCAGACAGTTAGTTCAGCCAGGTAGTCATGATGAGTGCAGTCATCTCACAGACAGTTCAGAAACAGAAGCCAGCCAGGAAGAGCAAAGCCAGACCAGAATAAATAGAGAGAAAGCAAAGAATTAGAAGCAGATGGTTTAGGTTTTACAGTACAGCGTTCACATTATAACTTAGATTGAAAAGAGGTAGTTCAGAAGACAGCTAGACAGAGTGAACACAGTCAATAGTAAGCCTAAGACATTGAAACATTCTAGGTCTTGGTTTGCGGATTGTGTGGAGTCTGAAACTTTCTAGGTCTAGGCTTAAGATTAGATTGTAGAGGAAGAACATGTCCAACTCTCAAGAGGGAAGGGCAGGCAGAGCAGCAGTGAGTAATAGGAGTAATAGGAGTCAGTTACAACAAGCAGTATGAGGAAAGCAATCTGAAGCAGGCAGGCTGGGGGAGAGACAGAGAGACACAGAGACACAGGATTAAGTGGTCCACAGAAGAAGTCAGTATCAGATGAGAAGAGTGAGGAAGTTGGAAGGCAAGCAGAGCAGTTCAGTCTGAAGCAGTCAGTCAGCCAGAGTCTGCCAGAATCCAAGGAGTTTGATCAGAAACAGTCAGCTGGGTCAGAAGGTCAGTTTGAGCAAGCAGCTTGGAGGATATATTTGGGCAGAACAATGAGTGAGTTGACTTGAACTAGAAGAGTCAGAGTTCAGAAGGAGCTAGTCAGAGTGACTTAGTTAGCAGTATGTCTCTAAGGCTGATAAAATGGTATGGAGGTTTAAATGTTCTAAATTGTAAGAAGGCTGAAGCCTTCCAGTTTTAAGGCTTAAGACTAGATTTTACAGAGGCCCAGGCTCCAGGATTCCAGGACTAGGACCAATGATTGAATTAACCAAAGAATAAAAATCCCTTGAACCTGACATCTACAGCTATATACACATAAATAAAATATATCTTTAAAAATTAAAGAAAGAAAGAAATGAAATTTAGAGCATTTGCCTGTTGCCAGTGGTATATACATTTATACTCAGAGGCATATCTTCATTTTACCATATTCTAGTTTTATTTTGTTGTGCATAGAAATTCTGAAACTTCAAAAAATTAAATATTTATGAGTATGGAAGGAGATAGTAATACAATTCAATCATCCTGATGATTTTATTTCTTCTGATATCAAAATAAAGAAGCTTGAAGTATTTTATATTAACATAGCCTAAACTTTAATTTTCTGAGTTTTAATAAGAAACACTTCATAAGGAATAATAAATGTGTAGATTAAGTAGACAAATATGCACATATATATGCATATATACCATTATAGAATTTTTTTTCGAAAATCACTTTCCAGTGAAACTTCTTTCAAAGAAAGAAAGCTATCCCCCACTTCTTAAAGTCTTTCACAATTTCAGGATAATTTCAATAAGTAAAATAAGAATATTTTTCTCCTTTCTCCAGGTTCATTGTCTTCTTACACTTCAGTGGTCTTGATCTGCCTTTATAACAAATAGAAACAGAAGCAAGAAAGAAGGTAAAAGAAAAGAGAAGTAGAAAGAAGGATGGAAGAAAGGAAGGAAGGAAGAAGGGAGGGAGGGAGGGAAGAGGGTAAGGAAGGAAGGAAAAAAGGAATGGTAGGAGAAAGTAAGGGAAGAGGACAAAAAGAAAGAAAGAAGGAGGGAAGCAAGGAATGGAGGCAGTCATTCCTTCCAAATAATTATAGTGTAAAAATTACCATTAATAGCATTCACACTATTTTTAAAAGATCTGATGATGTTGATTATACTAAAATTTTGCTTTGAATCTCATACCCATTAGGATCACAGCCCCATTCTTTACCATGCTCTGATGCCTATAATAGATACTTATGTTTTAGTTGAAACTTAAATAGTATTTCTAAATGAATAGCTTTTTCAGCTTACCAAATTATATAATCCATTTTCTTGATTTTGCTAAGGGATGAATATGATACCCCAAATTATTGTTTTGAATTAATTCTCTACCACAAAGTCCCAAAGTAAGTTTTCTTGGAGATAACATCTTCAAAGTGGTGATTAAGTGAAAATGAGTGTGTAAGACATACATGCATAGACATATCATAGTATAGTAAACAAAATTAATTTGTATAATTATTATATACTAAAATGTAACATAAAATAATTACATAAAATAAAAATGAAGGTAAAAATACTATGTCTTATGCTAATATGTCTACTCCATTGCAAATCATAAACTCTGTTGGGACTAATATTACCATTATTTATTGCCCCATGGTTTTTGTATCCATGTACCATGTTTTCAGTTATTCCTGCCTCTGTCCTCAGACTGAATGCTTCTCTATGTACGCTTAATTCAGCCTCATATCTTTAAGTTTGCCTAAAGGGATCCAGACTCTGGACAGGTCACATGAACACCTTCTTTGATGTCTGAATTAAAGCAATCAGAACACAGTCTGTATAGAATTTGTAAAATATGTCACAACACAAAATGAGGCACTGATGCAAAAACTTAAGGAGAGCTACTCAGACAAAAGCAGGCCTGAAATTGGAGTTCATGGTCAAAGAAGCCACTTAAATTAGTTGTTCAAACAAACCAAACTTATAGTTGAAAGAACACAGTTTTGTTCAATATGCTTGCTGAATAGCACCCACCAGAACCTGAAAATTAATCATGAATCATAGCAAGACATTTTATACTTGACTGAGTTGAATGTTCATTATTTTGCTCCACTTTTCTTTTTTATATTTTAATATGTTAGCATATATGTCAAAAATGCAAGTACATTTTTATTTAAAATTTGTCATTTTTTGAGGTTTCTATAATGAATTTTGATCATATTCATTCTCTCCCCAACTATTACCAAATACATTTGCCATTGAATTACTGCCAAGCTTTTAATCCGTTTAGTCAATCAATGCCAGTTTTTGCCCCAATATTCTGGGATATGTGATCTTCTTCTAGAACAAGGTCAGCATGATCAGTGTCCACATTCCTTGAGAAAACTGTGTTTTTCTCTCCTAGCAACCAATAGTTCTATGTCTAAAGGCAGGCTTAAGTGTTCAGCTCCTATCTCCATATTGAGACTTGGTGTGTTTAGCTTGCATAGGTTTTTACAAGCTGTTCTAAACACTGACTTCATATGTACAGATGGCTTCCTGCTTCTGTAAGATAATGTTTTCATGTTGTCATCCACTTGTCTGACTTGTAGACTCTTTCCCATTTTCACAATGATCACCGAGCCTTGATGGTAGGGGTATGGTGGTAAATATGTTCCCTTCAGGAACGTCCATTCTGCCTTCTCTTATACTCTGAACGTTGCAAAGTTCTAAGTCTCTGTGCTAATCATTATGTGTAGCAAATAGAAACTTCTCATGTGAGCAGTGATCTGCATATATGAGGAATTGGTTTAGTGTATCATATAGTAGGTTATCTCCTAGGACCCATGACTTATCTAGCCCTAGGTTCCTGACATGTTAATGATGACAAAATAAGGTTGCATAATTTAAATTTAATCAGAAAGCAGTTGATAACTCTCATGATGTTCATGCCAATACTACACTAGTAGGCATGTTCTTCCTGGCTAGTAATTATTGTAGTGCACAGAGTACATTGCTGGTTATGATTGATGATTACTTTTCTCCTTTAGTAGCATGCATAGCAACTTGCCACACTGAAAAAAATTAGTCAAGAGAGATGAAGCTTCCAGGTTCATAACAACTCTATTTGCCAGATATTTTGACTCACTTATATGGTGTAATTCAGGAATAGTTTATTATCAACAAATCCTGGATTTTAAAAATAGCATTGATAATAACCTGAAATGTTTGATTTTTTTTTATAAGAACTAACCCACCAACAACCTCAGAAGCAGTCACACATCCCTGGCACTGGACATTTTCTTTGTTAGTCCAGGTGTCAAATATGAACATTATTGTTCTGTTACAGGGAAACTCAATTTCAGAAGAGTAGTAGATTTCCAGATGTCTTTTTAGAAAGATTTTTTAAAATCTCCTGTACTCTCTTCTGACTTTCCCTTAGGTCTCTCCCAAGTATTACCCTTTTAATACCTTATTGTGTTTTACAAATATTTGTTCCACTCAAATATTGCTCAAAAAACAGTTTTTATTAAGTTTAATTTTTCTAACTACCTGATATAATAGCTTCTCAGCTGTAATTAATTTCCTGAGATTTACAAGATGATTTTCAGGTATTTCTCATTAAACAGGATATCTAGCACCCTTTGAATGATATAACTTTTCCCATCGCTATTTGAATCCTAAATAGAAACATTCTACAAAAATATGGAGCCTGGCCATTGTGCTGACTTTCTTTTCCAATACAGTTTTTTTTAATGCTATTGACTTCAAGTCACCACCAAATTCAAATGTCTATTTATTTTAATGGGAAAGTATTTGATATTTATAGTTTTGCATATTTATAATTTCAGCAGTTATGACCACATTGTTAAACATTCAAATCTGCTACTTTCTCTTTGAACTCTTGTATTTAATAATATTCTAACTATTTGAAACTACATTACTATCATTTCAAGGAAAGAAGAATTACTGTACTCTTTTTTCATATGTATAGGAAACTAGATACTTTTCAGTTGTTTGGAAATTATTCAGAAGATACTAGGACATTATTATGGTCTGACACAGTCAAAATGTATTTATAATACTTTGTGTTCTGCTAGTCATTTGACAGTCTCTCAAACTCATAGAAATCCTGCTTCTATAGAGCTTGAGTCACAGCTTTATGTATGTCACAGAGTGCAGCAGACCACTCCAATTCTTTTCTGATAAAACACAAGGTATTCCTGCATATTTATAAGCTTTAATGCCTTTCTTATTTTCTTTACAATCCTGGGGCCTATTTTTAAAAATATATTAGAAGAACAGCATGGCTTCAACTTTAAAACTGAAACATTCACTAATCTATGGTTATTCAAGTAATATCTCTCATGCTGGTGAAAAATTCAAATTAATTTCCAATATATTCCATTTTAAAGGGATTTCATTTACTTTCTTTCGATGGCTTCCTCTAGTGCAGTTCTCACCCTGCATTATTCATATACAACCCCATGAATTGCTTTGAGTTCAAGCAGCAAAGATATAAATCATAGGGCTATTTTCTCTGGAGGACTTCAAGCTTATGCTTTGCAACTTGTTGTAAATTGAAAACTATCTTCAATTAAGGTGATTTGTTTGCTTCAAAATTAACTATCTTATCTTTCATTGCAGAAAAAGATTTTAGCTGCATTCCACAATGATGAATAACTTTAGAAACTGTATTTAAAAAAAAAACTCAGTTTCTCAATAAATGCTTAAATTTACCCTTTCCCTGTGCTCTTATTTGTGGCTAAACCATATCTGTAGACATACAAATACATTATTTCACAAATTGTTATCCATTTTGACAATTTGAATAGTTCTGTTGTAGAGAACCTGCAAGAACATTGTGCTCTCTCCATTCAAATTTTTTCACTTAAGGAGGTAAGAGAAGAGAGAAGAAATCATAAATAAAGGGAAATGCTAGTAAAAATAGATGCAGTATTCAGCATGAATTTCACTGTACAGGCAGCATTTTAGGATTGATGTCACTGAATGTGGAGTAAGAAATACCAAGTCTTTCCAATGAACTCTAATAGTTGACAACCTCTCAAATGTTTTACCAAGTGTTTCATAATGTTTCCTTCTGGTATAATGAAAGCTACTTCTCAGGGAAGAGGCTATCAGGTCAGTTCCAGCCCAGGGACCACTCCTGTTTCTAAAGTCCATGGTGTCTTCAGTAATAGGATTTTGCCTTCCATCGATGAGGATAAGCAGTAGCAACAGAAATAACAATAACTTATAATGTTCTGGAAGTTTCTTGGACAACCAACAACTCAAAGGAGGATTACTCATATCTGGTGTTGGGATTTTCCTTACAAGGTCTCTGGTTCTTGGTGAGAGTATTGTCAGCTCATGTGGGAAATTTTCATTTATTATATCTGTACATAATTATACAGCAACATACATATTTTATAGGTAGTATTAGGTAGATAGTTAATAGCATAATTTCTAAGGATTTTCTTAGATATCTTTACTATTATTTTAGGTCCATCCCTCTTTTCATTTAACTCCTTCTCTTTCTTATATTTGAACCTTCTTCATTTTTCCCATTTTCCCCATGAGATCACTTTTACCCTGTTCTCCCCTCTGTTACCACCCCAATACCACATTCCTGAAATTGATCCATTTTTATCATAGTCTGTACTGAATGCAGCATATGAACTCACATCTAAAGATTTAGAGCTAGTAATCTCATATGAGAGAGTCCATGTGATTTTTTTTTAAATGGGTCTGGGTCACGTGATTCAGTGTAACTTTTTCTAGTTGCATGCATTTACCTGAACATTTTATGATTTTATTTTTCAGTATTCAATGGTTTATTGATGCAAATGTACCACATTTTCATTTGTTGAAGGGAAATTAGATATTTTTTTCTGTAAATGGAGCATAATGAATATGGCTGAGCAAATTTTCTGTGGAGTAGGGTGATGAGTCCTTTGGCCACATGCCAAGGATCTGAGTCATATGGCAGATTTAGTTTTAGCCTTTTGAAAAAATTCCACACTAATTCAGAGTGGCTGAGCCAGTTTTAATATCACCAACAGCAATGAGTTTTCATTTTTTACAGCATCCCAACCAGCAAGGTTCTAAAGAAGGAAAGTGACACCAGTCCTTCTCAGTCATCATGCTTGTGAACCATAAAATAACCAGCATGTCACAATAAACGTAAGGAGGCAATAGTAACACCAAGCATGGTGATAAACAATAGTTGTTCAGTTGATATTAAGACCCTCTCAATAAGAAAGAAATGCTTGGCAGAAATCCCAACCAACTACCCAGGATTAGTAAAGTCATGAATCTTGGAGAAGAACCTCCAACTACCACTTTACTAAATAAGCATCATCCCTCAACTATATCCAAATATTTGTTCTTATATGCATTGATAAATGTAGTCTTCTACCCTCATTTAGGAAACTTCTCTTTGTAACAGATGGAAAACACAAAAAATAAAATAAAAACTTGTGGATCCAAGTCTCAACTCATACACCTATAACACGATTCCTGCAAGTAAGCCTCCATGATCATTAAGTAAATGGGGCTAGAAAGATTTTAAAAGCCAGAGGATTGGGATGTCAGCTGTGATACTGTGTCTCCTACTAATGTCAGAAGCTACACCAATAAAGTCTTACCAATATGACTGCCTAAATAGGAGCTGAACAAGAAAATAAATAATAGATATTCTAATATAGAAATGAGAAAGCCAAAGATGTTTAAACCATACTCAAAAAACTATAAACAACTAGGGAATACTGAGAGCTTGAGAAAAATGCTTCCCCAGGGAGGGGTATATTAACTAGTTTTCAAATATGAAAGAATCATCCCAGAAAATATAAAAACAAATTTTATGGACTAAGGAAGTTTCCTTTAGAAAACACACACACACACACACACACACACACACAAACATGTATGCATGTAATATGATATATATATATATATTGTATATATATATTATATGCATGTACATATGCATGAATGTATGTAGCAATGAGTAATGAATAAAAGAGGCCACAAATTTAAAAGAGAGTAATATGGAGTATATGGGATGGCTTACAGGGAAGAAATGAAAGGTAAGGTAAAGGCAATATAATAATATTATAATCTAAAATAAATAAATATATACATAATCATTCTAAAGTAAAAGCTGTATTTTAATCTAAGTACTAACCTCCCTCTACACTCCAGATCAGCAAATTCAATTGCAGTCTAGATTAGGAGAGACTGAAAGTGCTTGGACATTACTCTCAAAGAATTATGGTTGCCAACTGCCAGTTGCCTGCTATCTCCCTCAGAAGTAGTGCAATGATTACTTTCATATCTTAAGGCTTGAAGAATGTGCAGTGCTGAAATTGCTTCTCCATCTCATAATCAAGTAGAATTTACTCAAAGAATGCAAGGATGGCTAAACATAACGTTAATAAATATGCACACATTAGTATAAGGAAGAGACTGGTTATTACCAGCTGAATCATGAACTGAGAGTCTTGTGAGGCAGAGTTATTAATCTCAGGGGAGTGCCTTAACCACGCATAGTTAATGTCAGACACTAACTCTCTAAATATCTAATGGTAGGCACAGAGCTTTAGAATTGGTTGTTGTGGTTGCCACATATGTATTTGCTGTTAAAGTTAATTCATAGAGAAGCTTTTTTCCTATTCAGTTTCTTTTACTTGACATTTCTAAGTAAATTGGCCAATTGCTGCAAAACTTCAGAGGGAAGTATTATTGTGGTTTCAGACATTGGAAGGATGGTTTTACTGGGACAGGAGATTAGATTCAGCAGTTAAGAACATTTGATGCTCTTATGAAGTATACAGGTTTCCATTGTCAGCATCTACATGGTGATTTATAACTATGCATAACTCCAGTGCAAGGGGATCTGACAGAATTTTTGGCTGCAACAGGCACAAGACATACATTTCATAGAATACATGCATGTGAACAAAAGAGTCACTCATTTGTAATAAAAATAAATAATTCCTCGAAGATCAGTGACTTTTCTAGTCCTAGATAGTTGACAAGATTTATTGTATCAGGCATAGTTTCCATTTTGTTGTGAAAGATTGAAGTTCAATTAGAGACTTATTGGTTACTACCAAATATGCAGATATATTACCAAATATGTCTCTACTAAAAGTGTACTGTTGTCATGACATACAGTCATTTTTATGGTCCATAGGCATCATAGCTAGGTGAAGTATTGATTGTTTATTTCTGGTACTATGAAAGCATGAGGAAACATTAAGGTCAGTTACAGCTCAGTGGTCTCTCTGTCTTGCATCTAGAATGCATAATATCTTTGGCAATAAGGACTTAATTTGCAAATAAGTAGGAAAGCAAAGGCAACAACAATATCCTGTAATATTTGAAGAATCTCTTAGATAACCATGACCAAATTTAACTAAATGTTTCTCATGGTTCATACTGGGGTTTTTCACAGATGGTCTTTAGCTCTTGAGGTAATAATATTAGTCAAGGTGGGAATTTTTCATATGTTCTATATATGTATATTTGTACACAAAGTTACTCATTTTCCTGTTTTGCTACAAATTTGTAGTAATTAGGATGAAGAAATGATTTGAGAAGTTGATATCTATTAAAAGATTGTGTTACTGTCCAACAGTTTCCCTACAATATTACCAAATAACAAACTTATATTTGAAGCATTCTCTCCAATGATGAAAAATAAAGCTGAATGTTGATAGTTTAGGATCTCATTGGTGTTACATGGGTGTGCATATCCATTTGAGGAGGGGCATAGGAAAGAATGAAATAAAATGATTAAGGTTAAAAAACCATGGCATTCCCCAGAAATGAGCAAACCAATTGCCTGCTCATTGCTAAATGTTTTATTCCTGAAAGAATACACCGAAGTAACATTATATGGATTGCCCAAGTTATATTTAGGAATATATGTATATGAAGATACATAAAGGCATGCAATAAGAATAAGTGAAAAAAAGGCTATGAATTTGAAGCAGAGTAATGAGGGGTGCATGGGAGGATTTGGAGAGAAAAATGGAAGAGACAAATATAATAATTATAATATAAATTCAAAAATAATTAAAGAAAATATGGCATTTGTTGTCTTTTGATTTTAAGTAATAAACATAAATTCAATTCTATATATCATATTAAATTTTGGAAATGTACTGGGTTTACATTTTAATTAAATTTGTAAATAAATATGTAAGCAAAACTTAAGTACGTAAGTTAATGGCAGCAAAACAATATTTCATATTTTTATTAAAAAAAGAATCAGGGAGCTATGTTAGGTTTTGCTGTTTGATCTTTTTTGTACTTCATTTAGGTAAGTGGTCTACCACTGCTCTACATACTTTAGGCACTGTCTTTAAATTTTAATTTTTAGAATTGCCAATATTAGTAAATCTTCACAATTAAATTTTAAGAAAAGGAAAAAAGATCTCTCCATATTTTCACTGGATATTTGATTAGATTAATAATCAATAAAACAGATGCCCAGATAGACAAATGAGTTCTTAAAACGTAATTTTTCTATCAAAGTACATATAAGAAATTTGTAAGTGTGATGCTTTCCTCCCTTTTTATTCATCTATGAAACATATTTATTATAATGAAACAAAGTAGGATGTGAAAATGTTAATATTTACTAACTATATTGTATAAAGTTCGTTTTTCATCAACACAAAAGTTGAGCTGCCAAATAACTTGCTATTCACATCTTGAATCAAGAGGGAAAAGACAGCAATCATCATAAGCCTCCATTACACAAGAGAAAGATAAATGAGAAAATAAATTAATCTAAAAAAAGAAAAATGGTTGTAAAAGAGGCAATTACAGGAAATGATTTCATTTTTAAAATGTAAGATTTTGCAGTATCAAAAACAGAAAAACAAGGGACTAAGCCTTTGCTTTTTAATGAATATGAATATTTCTAGACAGTAATAAGATTGTCTGAAACTTTATTTTAGCAATTGAATTTTGATTACTTTTATTGAAAAACAAAAACAATAATAAAACTTTTAAACATTCCAAAAAATTTATGTAATACCTTTAAAAAGACTAGATGGTTAGTACTCAAAAGATTCCTTTATAATATATTTTGTTCCTTTGCCTTGCTTTATATTGGATTACAACATTTTCTAATATTGCCACAATAAATACAAGCTAATCTCTTATATACCAGTTACAATATTGCAATGTATCTTGGATGTTAATTTTCAGCATTTCAGTGGATCATATTTTAGTCTGGGGCCATCCTTCTGCACAAAACCTTAGGTGAAAGGACACACAAGAATCAACAAGTTGACCACGCTCAGCTACACTAGTCAACTTAACATCAAAAGCAAGTCAACAAGAAAACATTCTCATTTAGATATGTTGCATACGAAGAATATGTTGTCATTGACGAAATCTCATTCAAAAATAAGTAACAGGAAGAAGAGTTAACATAATTATACTATGGTATTTCCTTTACTAATTAACACAAATATTGCTCATGTAATTCCACATTTTTATGTGTCTACTTAAAAAGTTTAAAATTATACACATAGCTCTCATGACAACAACTTATAGATGTTCCTCAGTACCACGAGGGACCTGTTTTAGAATGCTCATTTCCATTCTACACAGTATTCTTTTCATTTAAAATTTTGAGAACTTCATACAGGATCAGGACATCAACATCACTTTTGGCCCTTCATCCTTAAACTCTTCCCATGTTTCCCCTTTCAGCAAAATTTCTGACCTCTTCTTTTTAAATTATTGTTGTTAAACACACACAGATATAAAAACAATCTATTGAGTCCATTTACATTACTCGTATGTACACATCCCTAAAAATGACTTCTTGGAACTGGAATAACTTACATGGGAGTTTCCCCTTGAAGAAAACTGATTCTCTCTCCCAAGTTGTTGTTCACTTGGGGTTCTTCATCTAGGAGTAAGACCTAGGAAACTTCCCCTGTCAAGTTGGAATCTCAAAGAGTGCTTTCACGTCATTATGTCTTATTCAAGCAACCATACGGTTGAGATTTCATGGATCCATTTTTCTCTATCCTTGTCATGTCTTCTGCTAGAAGACATCCTTGCCGTCTGGCTCTTGCAATCTATTTTCAGCCTCATTTGTGATGTTTCCTGACCATTAGGTGTAAGTTATTCATTGCAGGTGTCTTAGGGTCAGGCACCAAACCATCACTTATTGTTTGTACTTTAAAGATTGTGAAACTGTGTAACAGTCTCCTTCTGTTGCAAAAAGAAGTTTCTTTGTTGTGGAGTGAAAAAACTACATGTATATGTGGATATAATGGTGAGTATGTAAAATGCAGTTAGAATTTAAAGTAGTTAAGGAAAATGACAATAGTAGATTCTCCTTAGGGTCTGTGGCCTCTACAGCTATGGGTAGTGGCCTACATTTACCATTCTAGTTATAAAGTCTCTCTTATTGGACAGGCCTAATATCCAATTAGACAGTTTATTTTAACTGCCAAGAAAAAGAGTCACTATTACAGGGTGGTGGTGGACCAACACCTTTAATCCAAGCACTTGGGAGGCAGAGGCAGGCAGATCTCTATGAGTTCAAGGCCAACCTGGTCTACAGAGTGAGTTCCAGGACAGCCAGAGTTCCAACAGAGAAACCCTGTCTATAAAAAAAAAAAAAGAGTCATTTTTATACAACTGGGATATCTTTTTGACTTATGCATTGTTGTAGTTCATAGGCTATACAGCTGGGAAGGATTTCAGATTTCTTCTCTCCATTGGCAGTTTGCATAGCATGTTCTGATACTATGAGAGAGAATCCTCAAGGAGGAGCTTAAGTGTCAGTTCCAGCTTGATTTCTCCAAGTCTTGTTTCCCATCTGTGGTATATTCAGCATTAGGATCTTACTTTCAATTTCTGGAATGAAACTAAGTGCTACAGTAATAAGTCACCTTATTTTCATACATCACTGTATTATCTTGACAGACAAGTCAAAAAGAATGTTTCCTATAGCTTCCACTGTTTTGTTTTGTTTTTTAAACATTTTTTTTTTGTTTGATTTATATATTTATTTTTATTTATTTATTTATTTTTTAATTTTTATTAAGTAGTATGTGGCTTTTGGGGGATGCACTATTTATCCATATGTAAGCTTATGAAAATGTTTCTTTACAGAATTTTCAAGCATCGTTAATGTTATTTATCTCTCCTTTTTCCATATCCCTATGTACAACCTTTTAACTCCTTCCCCAGTTTAAATCACCCTGAAAATTTCTCATCGCCACTATCCTGCACTTGTTTTATACTAATCCTTTTTCTAGAGCACTTAACTTTCTCTTTCCCTAGTGTCCCTTCTTTGATTAATTCATGTTATATACACAAATCTAAAGACTCTGAGCTAGGATCCACAAACACAAGAGAACATGTAGCATTTGTATTTCTGGATATTGGTTACCTCCTTCCATGTTATATTTTCCCGTTCCATCCATTTGCCTACAAATTTCACCCTTTCTTTAGAGATGACTACAATTTCACTGTGTATATGTACCACATGTTCATTATTCATTCATCAGGTGAAAGACAGATAGTTTGTTCCATTTCTTAGCTATTGTGAGTGAATATTATTTCACTGCCATTTATCCAACATTAAGGGACTTAATGCATGACCTCTACTTGAACATTAGTCTACTGCTTTCATGTATGTGCTGTAGAAGCTCTATCAATCTGTCATCACTTTAGTTTTCTTGTTTGTGAATGCTATGAAAATAATAAGCCAAAAGGAGAGTTTCTGTTCAGGCTATCATTAAAAGTTAGTGAGATAATTCAGCTTTATTGTCCAGAAGTAAATTTGTGATTACTTTTTATTATTATTAAGCTTTATTGTTGTTGAAATCAGTTAACTTCACAGCAATCATAATCTAATTGGAGGCAGAGGAATAGACTAACAATTTTAAATGCAACAGGAAGGTCCTTATGAGAAAAATGGAAGAACAAAAAGTGAATACCCAAGAAAAAGGATGACTCCACAGTGTATCCTCATTATCCATTCATTCTCTGACTCACTGCAGATTGAAGTTGAGGTGATAAACAAAATTTGTTATAGCAAGAAAATAATCACTGTGAAACTGCTAGTTTATAAAATTATTCTTTATTGAAACACCTTCCTCCGTCTCTTGCAGCTACTTAACATTACAGAGTATCCTTGCTCTTTTCCTCCAGTTCTTTATTGATCTCTATTCACTTACTGTAGTGTTCTGTAAACATTAATCAATGCAATGCAAATATAAAGCAAATTAATTAAAGAGGGAAAGTGCGTATCTTGCAAGAATCAGGGTCTCATTAAGTCAATACAGTTATGTTTTTGGAGTATTGCAGTCACACAGAAAGCCATTATCGATGAAAAAGGCATAGCAGTTAGTAATAGAAGGAAGTATAGTAAACAATTTATTTGGCTCTAAAAATAAAGGAAATATAAAAATTCAGGATTCAAGTTTCCCCTGTGAAATACAATATGCTATTTATATACTTCATTATGAAATTGTTTTCTCAGATGCCGTATTAAAACTTAAATACTTAGAGAGGCATGTTTTCATAGAATTGTAAAATATCTGCAAAATTCTATACAAATACTCAATAATCTGCAATGTGTTTAGCAGTTTTCAATTTAAAAAATATTAGATTACATCATACACTAACATCCATCCCACTTATCCCTATTCCAACTCCTTCTATGTCTCCAACCCCTTTTGAATTCATGATCACTTCTCTAAAGCTATATATAAGTTACTGAGTCCAATTAGCAAATTCACAGATTTAAAGCTGACCACTTAGATTTGGGGCTTTTTCCCTGAAGAGAAATGATTTTCCTTCCCTCAGTTGCTATGGACATCCTGTAAGTGATACAGCTCTGAGGCGAAATGTACCTTGGTAACCAAGAAATACCACAAAGTCACACTGCACAATAAGCCTCGCACAAGAGAATTTTTGGGAAAACACAGAGGGTGGGGTGCTTCTGCTTGGCAGTAAAGAACTGAGAGACAGACAGGCTTTATACAGGGTTTTCTTTGGGACAGAGCTTTCCAGGGTGGCCAGGGATTAGTGGGGTTTTTTAGCTTTATCTTGGAGAAAGCTCAGGGATTGTTAGTATTCTGTAGCCTGTCTTAGGCTTCTCTCTCTCTCTCTCTCTCAATCTCTATCTCTCAATCTCTCTCTCTCTCTCTCTCTCTCTCTCTCTCTCTCTCTCTCTCTCTCTCTCTCTCTGTAGAGCAGAGCTTGGGCATCTGTATCTTAAGGAGCTGGGATCTGGCCTTTATGATCATTAGAGTGTTCACTATGTTAAACGTGGTGGTTGAAGATCTTCACAGGTAGGACCTGGCCACTTATTATCTAAATTTTACACAATTGAGAATGTCTTAAATAGTCTCTGACTATTACAAAAAAGGAGTTTATTTTGTAAAAAGTAGGAGTTGATTTATCTCTGCATAAATGATAAATATTTACAAGAAACTTGGAAGTAACATTACTTCAGTAACATGGCAACAATAGACTCTCCTCTAGAGTCTTAAGGTACTTCCAGCCATGGGATTCTTGGCTGAATTTATCATAGCAGGTATGAGATTTTACAATTGAGGAAGCCTTTAGTTCCAATTAGATAGCTCAATACATTTCCTTTACACTAAACTTTAAAATAAAATATAATGTTCAAATATAGAAAATCATGTTCATCATTGTGTTCCTATGTTAAATCTCTTTTAACACCCTGATTAGAGTTACTTCTTCCACTTCTCCTTCTTAAGTAATTCTTATCTCAATTTAAAATGGGTTTATGTGTTTGTCTCCTATATTAAACATCCAGTCATGATGAAGGCCTCTTTACCCAGGATCACAAGAAAAAAAAAGACTCAGATTCATTGGTTCAGATATAAAAATCTGGGCGGATCCCTGAGGGATGTTAGTTTCTATTGTGAAACTTAAGAGATATGACAACGGGCATATTTTTTATCTCAGGAATTCCAAACATTGTGCAGAGATCTTTAGAGCCCAGTGGAAGAGGGGTCAGAGGTATTGAGGGGGACCAAACGGGTCGGATACCCGGAAAAGAAGCCTCATGGAGTAACTAAACAGCACTTTTACCGGGTCACATAGACTGAGGCATCAGACCCGGAGCCTTCAGAGGCCCCTAAATAACTATCTGATGGTTGTCTTCCTGGTGTTCTTGCAGAACTTCTACAAGATTAAGTGAGGGTCTTTTTCCTTTTCTCCTGCCCTTAAGATCCCTTTCTATTTTAGGTCCGGCATCAATGTAGCATTTAGTACCTGACCTTGTTCCAATGTATGCCATGTTCAAATGGGAACCCTGGGAGAACTGCTCTTTCTGAGGAGAAGCATCAGGTAGGGGAACAGGGGGTTGAATCTTGGGGAAAGGGGAGCTGGGGGGAGCTAGGAGGAGTGGAGCAAGGGATGGGCTCAGGATGTATTGTAAAAAATAAATAATTACAAATAAAATATGATTAAAAAAGAATTACAGAGTTGGATTTACATCATGATGACTACAGATTTCATGGCAATGTTAATTCCAATCTCTAAACTCATCCTCAGTCAATATGACAGTAAAAACCTTGAACATTTGAACAAGTTTAATGGAAAGTTACATAATTCAGTTTTATATCATATAAATAAAGCAAGCATCCTCAGGTCAGAATACATAAAGCATCTAGTTTGTATGTTAAAAGTTAATTTTGTTTTATCAGAAAACTGAATTTTAGCATCTTAAGTAAAATGCTTATGGCTATTTAAATATTTTTAACAGCACAAGAGGCAGAATAGAAAGACAGAATGCTAATTGGACAAAGGAGGGGAAAGGAGTCCCCTACTGAGAGTTCTGTATGAAGACTCTGGCCAGCTAAGAATCTAAAATAAAGCACAATTGCTATTTTCTATGAAAGTTTCTTGTGTAGTGAAACCCTGGTTAGGCTTCTATTTCTGTGATAAAGAATTAGACCAAAACTGCTTGGGGAGGAAAGGATCTATTTCATTTTGAAGGTTATAATCCCATCATTGAGGTCAGAGCAGATACTTAGGCAGAAACTTGGAAACAGACTGAAGCAAAGACCACTGAGACATATTGCTTACTGGCTTACTCTGATTTTAATTAAAATGGTGGCAACTCCGACAGTAATCTGGGCTGTCCCATATCAAACAATACTCAAAAATTCTCCACAGATTTGCTTACAAGTCAGTCCTATGTAGGCATTTCCTCATTTGAGATTGCAATTTCCAGATGATCCTAGCTTGTATCTAGTTAAAAAAGAAGAAGAAAAGAAAAAAATCTAAGAAGAATAATAGATGACAAAACAAAGAAATAAAGACCAACCAAACAAATAAAAAGCACAAGAACAAGGGATAATAATATTACATTTATAGAGAAATATTTTCAAATAAGAATGATACTGCACGCAAGTTGTTTAACCAATCCAGTGGTTAGTCATGACAACCTAAATTAATGTTATACAGACTAAGCAAGGAATATTTAAGGAGATATATATATATATATATATATATATATATATATATATATATATATATATATACCTGTAACAACAATTAACAATAAAAAGACTCATTAATTTTAAAGAGAGCAGATAGGGCAAAATGATGCCTTTATAATATAATATGAAAAAAATAAAGTAAATAATATGTAAAAGAATATCACCAAAAAAGAAAATATTAATCCAGCAATGAGTCATGCTGAAAGCTTACGTTTATACTGTCTTTCTTCTAACCTAGCTGTATGCTTGCCATTAAATAAGTTTCACAATGAATTCAATTTAGAGTAAAATATGTCTTTACAGTTTTGTTCTACTATTTTGGACCATGTTTTTATTCTGCCATATCATATTCTATTTAAAGCATTTCTGGATCCATCAAAAGATTTCATTTGTCCAAAGAAGAAGGAAAAATACTTTCTCATCACCCTTTGAGCTGGGGCTTGAGAGTTCCCCAAATGTTGCACACTATTAAGACTCTAAAGCACACTCCTCCTTGAGAAGATTACACTCATGCTCTGAGTGTGCTTTATTTTTCTTGAGGATCTCTCTCTCTCTTTTTCTCTCTCTCTTTCTCTCTCTCTCTCTCACTCCTTTAATCCTCATTCTTAAATTTCTGTTAAAGTTTCTGCCTAACAAACTGCAATTCTGCTTCAAACTGGCATTTCATGAAATTCTCCCCTGCACCCAAGATAAGATTTGGCTTTGTCTGAATAGAAATCTGACGATAGTTTTGATGGCTGATAGCAGTGCTTCACAATCACTACTATACCAACACAGCATGATGAGCTTGGAAATACATTGTTAAATAATATAACAATGAATCAAAATGATGCCATCATCTTTTTCTTATTGATACCAGTTTATAAAACATTTAATTTTTTTGTTTTTCTCATTATTTTGGAAGAGCTGAATAAAATTAATTTGAGATATGTAACTGTGAACAGGGAAAAAAAACAATATTTTTCTCATTTATAATCACCCCTGAAAGTAGTCTTCAGCACTATCACATTTGGGGTTCATTTGTAATGCAATATAATACATTTTAGTTAATCTTAAATAATACAACAGAAAAATCCACTCTTGATGTTAGATAGAAATATTTATATAAGGAATTCACAATTGTAAAAGAAATCTTTGTAATTTTACTATACAAAATTTTTTATAATATCTTTAACCACTCAAGAATAAGAAGGAATATGTGTGTGTGTGTATAAATATAAATATATGTCAATACATATTCACACTAAATTTAGAATATTAATACAGAGTAGAACATACAGAGTATGTTCTACTCTGTATTAATATTCTAAATTTAGTGTGAATATGTATTGACAATTTCTATATCACAATGTTTATAAATTTGTTGTAGTTTTAAAAAGAGGATATATAAATTAAGTGACATTTCTATGTACTTTTTTTCACATGAAGTTTTTTAAATAATTTGTTTTATCCAATACCAAGAATATGTTCACGTTTTGAAAATAATTTTGCCCTTATTCGGTTTAAGTACATAGTGATATCATCAAAATAAGTAACATTCAATTCATATAACTTGAACAGTGTGAACCAAACACTCAAATTTGTTTGAAGTGGCAACTGCTTTTTGTAAGTATGGCTTTCTCTTAGATCAAAAATCCAACTACACTTGCGTTACTATAACTCCACATCTTATAGTTTTGCAAATTTACATATTCAACTGTAATAGTGGTTATATTTCTCTTCTTTTTCTTTTTTCTACTATCTTCTTTACTGAAAACTCCAATATAAACTATAAATGTTATTTTCAAAACATTCTGTTTTATATATTAAGGACCAAAAGAAGTAGATTTAAATTTGCACAATCACGGTTGTGTCATTTAATTAGCTAAATTCTTAGATTTGACCTTTCTATTGGCTGCTGATGTGATGAACTTTCTCTCTTTCTGTTGCAATATTAATTTACTGATATACTTTACTCTCATGATGATGGGAACTTGTGGAATAGAAATAGGTATCACCATTGCTCATTTATTAATTTTTTCTTTCTATAAATTTTATGAATCTATTTATTATAGATAAATATTTTTTGTAAATTATAATGATAGTATTGAAGAAGAAAATACAGTACAACTTTAAAAGTCCCACAGTCTTTTAAAAAATTCCAATGATTTACAAATTTCTTTTTTTTAAAAACTCCAAACTCTTACTTATATATAGACTTCTCTAAAATTCAAAATAAATAATGGATTTTATTAGTCTATAATGCAAGAACCAGAGAATAAAACCAATCACAATTAAATAAAACCAAATTCCAGCATTGTAGCTCAAATCCCTGCAGCTGGATGTCTGGTTTCTGAGAGTGAATCATGATTTTTCTGGTCCTAAAACTTTTGTCAGCTCGCTTTTGCAAATTTTCCAACCACACCACACACAGCTTGTGTCCCGATATCCAAATAGATGCATTCTCCATTTGGAACAGTTCTTGGATGGCATCCCATGTTCCTATAGCATCTCTAACAACCTGGGGAGTCTGTTGCAAATGAGGCTACACCTTTACAAATGCTTCTCCTGGCCTCCCTTCAGGATTCTGATCTTCTGAGACAGATATACTCTGCCTCTCACCCATGAACCATTCATACCTTCAAAACTTGTACCCTGGTATCAAGTTTGTACTTTTGCTTGAGGATGCAGCTTTGGTTCCTCCCTGGACCACAGCTGGTGTGTGCTGAGCCTGAGAAAATACCACCCTGAAGGATTTCAACTCAATGATGCTGATTTCTTATTAATCACAGCTGACATTTCAACTCCCACTAACCAGAATCCATTTTCCTGAAATAATCCACATGGAAAAGATAGAGACAATATGCAGATTAAGCCCATTAAGAGTATATCAGTCCTTTAATTTTGGCCAGTGACCAAGAAGAGGTTAATGGCTCTGAATCTCTTGGTTCCAAAGCTCAAGGGTGCAGTGTCTTTAAATGCAAAATCCTCAAAACCATAATTACATCAATGTTAGATGAGGGTCAGAGTAACCTTGCAACATTTGTTTTTGGCAGGACATAGTAGATGTTTCAGACATAACATGGCAATTATTTTTGAGTTATACCATCCTCAATTATTTTAGTTTGTGTCTAGTTTGTAAAAGCATTAATTGCCTTTGTTAAGGTATTTGGTCCATGGTCAGGGTCATGGATATCCCAGATGTGCTGCCAAAGCAGATGCAATGGTTGATGGGTGGGAGGCAGAAGGCTCAGAAGTGTCTTAAGCAAACATATAGAGGAGTTTATAGAAAGATGATGTTACATTATTCAGTTCATACTTATTTTGGGTTTATGTAGTACTTTTACTTCAGTAAATCATGTTGGTTAGTCTATATTATGTGGTATATATACACTTTGAAATAAGTGTTTTCCTCTTATTCTATCTGTGACTTTTAAATAAATTAGCAATATGCATTCTTCTTAATGCAGTCCCTTTCTCTGAAAAGTTCTATATTCTAATCATACAAGTTATCTATACTTTAATTGTGCTGTGATCAAGCACAATTAACAGAGACTCCAGAATGTAACTTCCCCACAGTTAAAAACAAAATCATATGTGTCTGAGTCTACAGTTACTAAGGTACACATAGCCATGAGTTGCAATAGAACTAAAAAAGTCAAAACCCTTTTATATTGATTTGAACCTATTAAGGACAGTATCTTATAGCTGTATATGAGATAGTAATTCTTAAATTGGTCAAGAATCCAAATGTAAATATTTATAAATGTATGGACATATTATTATAGTTCATGAAATTGAAAATATGTAGATAAATTTTATCTTCATCAAAACATATGCAGTACAGTGTCCAACATAGCTATAACATTGATAATGGCTGCCTTTAGGAAATGACACTTATAATGTGAGGATTCTATTGGTTTAAAATTCTTATATAATAAATAGCATTTGGTACATTTTAATCATTAATAATGTGTTACATTGATCTTTATTATTCTTATTCTATGCTCCTTGGAGCCCTGTTCTCAAATTGTAGTGGCCAAATGAAGGAACATTTATTATATTATATTGCTAGAACATTTATTGCTAGAATATAAAAAATTAATTCATGTATTTGCATCTTCTCACATCTGAAGCCACTCTGATATTGAAAAGGAAAGAAAGAATATAAAGAAATAACACATAAAAAAAAGAAAACTAGAGTATGACAGCAATAATACTTTTACAATTAGAAATCAAATAAGATACTAATGACTTAGAAAAGCAAAAATAATTAGACCATATGGCACCAAGAGAGTAACTTCACATATAAGTCGAATCACATAATAAAACAAATCTTAATAGTGTTCTTGTATTGAGTATATTAGTTTCTTTTAACCTTGCTTCTTTAGTTGATTCAAGACGTAAGAATTGTTGGTTTCAAATTATATAAAACTTACTTAAAATCCTCAAATATTACTTATCCATTTTACTCTGTGAAACTGTTGAACTGAGTGAATTAGATGCATTTAAAGACCTACCTTGGTCCATAAGTATGGCTACGACAAAATAGCATGGACTGGGTAGCTTGTAAATAATAAGAGCATAGTTCTTATGGTTGTACAGACAATGGATAGTCCAAGGTTAATGAACCATGACAGTCAGTATTTGCTAAGAACCTCTTTTCTGGTTCATTACACTATTTCTCTGAGTCCTATATGTTAGAAGGAGTCAAAAAGCTCCTCTATGCCTATTTGGTAAAGATGATTATACCATTCATGAAGATAATGCCCTCATTGGCTATTCACCTCTAAATGGCCCCCATATGGCTAACTCCTTGGGGGCATTATAATTTAATGGAGATAGAAATTTTATGCTATAGAAATGTTTTATTTTCTTTTTGAATTTTTAATG
Organism: Cricetomys ansorgei; assembly: GCA_026225945.1. Lineage (NCBI taxonomy): Eukaryota > Metazoa > Chordata > Mammalia > Rodentia > Nesomyidae > Cricetomys > Cricetomys ansorgei. Next base: position 4,233,059 of record JAMJFZ010000039.1, read on the forward strand.
CAAAGGCTTAAGTATCAAGAGATAGTCTCCTATGAGAACTTCCACTTAAATTGTTCAGAGACAAATAAATGTTATAATACTACTTCCACAACTTTGTAGATAAAACCTAGTGTATATCATTGATTAAAAGAGTGTAGGGTCATATTATAGTAAAAGTTGTGTTTCAGAGCATCATTTGCCTTCCATAGATAAGAAAATTAATTTGATATTCCATAAATTCTTATTTTCAACTCAGAACTGCTTATAGTTTCAGTTCCATGGGATCTGACATCTTATAGCTTCAGTGGGTACATGCATATACCAACATGCACATATATATGCACAGACACACACACACACACACACACACACACACACACACACACATACACAGACACACACAAAGGAGGTGTCACATGTACATGAATAAATGTGGAGAAAATGTCTATTATCCTAACCATAAAATTTTGTTGTGTATGAATTCTTTAATGAGTATATATATATATGCAATAAGAATATAAAATCACGAAAGTTTTTGTTGTTAATTTGTTGTTACTTTCTTAAATATAATTTAATACCCTCAGTAGATGTTTAGTTTTATTTAATATTTTCTACAGTAAAGTACACACTGGTAAAGTATCACAGAGTTGATAGTAAGGAGGATGGCAAGAGTTGCTATTTCAATATAATTATGAGTGCTTGCTGAAAAGCTAATATTTGAGGTGTCTTAGTCACTGTTCTATTGTTGTGAAGAGATGGAATGGCTAAGCTAATTCTTATAAGAAAAAAGCATTTAACTGGGGGGGGGGTTGCTTTACTTACAGTTTCAGAGGTTTAGTCCATCATGGCACACAGAGTCCTATTGCATTTGCTAAGAAGCTATGTCTTGATTCTCAGGTCAATAGAGAGAGATCTGAACCTATGATGATCTTTTAGAATTTCAAAACCTATCTGCAGTGACACACTTTCCAACAAGGCCACATCTCCTAATCCCTCTCAAGTAGTATCTTTCTGTGATGAATAAGCATTCAAATATATGAGCCTATAGTGGCTGTTTTTATTCAAACCACCACATAAGTGATAACATTTATAAATGAATTATAATAGTAACATATCTATGTATACATATCTGTAAATTATGCAAGATGTGTACAAATTTATATCATATATACAGTTATATTATCTAAGATACGTTATTTCATATCATGAAATACACATAAAATGTATCATAGAATAAATGTTATAGGGTAAGTAAATGTATATGTATAAAGTAAGTATATTGCATAATATCAAAAAAAATAAAAGACATTAATTTTAAGAAGCTATTTTAGGTTGTTACATGTAACAGCTCTAATCTATGAGGAACCACTTACTAAACTCTGTGAATATACACCAAATATCTTATTCTTTTCAGAATGCTGAAATTTACATTGTTGATTCCAAAACCTATGAAAACATTAAATAATTCTGTTGTGAGAAAATGAATATAAATGATGTATGAATTCTCCAACATAAACATATGAGTTCAGTTTGTCCAAATAACATGAAAAACAAATTATTCCTATTACAGTCACAATCTTTCACAGTATGTAAAAATGTCATTACATGAGGAAATCTATGATTTCCCATAATATAAAAAGAAAAATAAGCCTGACTTTACCTATTACCTTCACTCAAATATCTTAAATTTTATATGAACTAACTCACTTGAACGTTAAATGACTAATACCATAATATATTTTAAACCAAAATGGGATTAAGCCATGTCAAAAGTTTATTAATATTATTTGTCATGCAAATGTATATCAGAGGAAAGAAGTATAGTAAGTATTACTGCAAGTGAAAACAAAAGGCCTTTTTATTAATTAAGTTCATTCTTTGACAATTTCCTACATTCATATCATACATTCTGGTTAATTTCTCTCCATATGCTCTTATTACTGTACCATAACCTATTGATCCCACCTACTCATTACCAGTCTTCCCAGACTCATGACTTGTTTTTTTTTTATTTTTTAAGACCCATTTAGTTTGACTAGGGCCATCCTTGTGGCCATTGAGTCTGAATATTGTAATTATTCATGGAAAATTGGTGAGATGACCAATGGCTACAAAATTGAAGTCAAAACTTCCCCTTTTCATGAATAGATCAATAGGAAATAGTTCAACACTAATGGTTAAGGTTCCCTGAAACCCTCCTCCATCTATTCCTGACTCTTGCTTCGTAGGCACAGCCTTGTACAGACTCAGGTTAGGCATCCAAAGCTGATAGGAGATAATTTTTCACTGGCTGTGTATTTCCGAGGAGTTAGCCCTTCTAGCTGTTTTTTGGTTTCTACAATCTTTCAGGCCCTTCATCCACAGTGTTTCCTGATACTAGAAGGGATGGTAATAGCATCTTGTTTGGGGTGAGTAATCAACACTTACTTATTCTTAGTACCTTATGCAGCCATGAGTCTCTGTTTTCACCAGAATTCATTACAAATAGACATTTTAAATATTACAGCTCCTATTAAAACTTTGGGAACTCATGATTAAGTACCCAATGGAAGATATAAACAAAGAAAATTTGAGCTAGTTAAAAATAATTTCATATGAATGTTCCTAAATTAGAATCCATAAAATCACTGGTATTGATTAACAAAATGAAAGTTGGTAGGCTCATAGTGTGGCTTTCAACTATAATTTACAGGAGTGAAAGCTCTGTTTGCCACTTAAATAATTGGAGATCACAGAGAAGGTAGATGACTGTGAATTGTAGCTCAAACTTATGAAAAGGTATTTAAAGAGAAAAAAATCATAGAATAAATGTTACTGTGAATAGTATGTTGGAAGTCTAAATAAAATTAGAATATAGAGTACACACACAATTATCACAAAAAAACACAATTAACTATTTCATTCAGATACTTTTGTTGGAGATGTGTACATCATTCAAAACTAAGTAAAGCTTCTCATTTCCTAGGATAATAAATTTTACTGAATTCAACAAAGCAAAGGTATTAACTGGTTAAGGTGAAATTAATGACGAAAGAATAATAACTAAAAGACAAATACCTACAAATAAATTAATAAAACACTTTATAAATGGAATACTATTTCTATGCAATCAATAGTCTGGACAGCTTCATGAGGCATTTCTATATGGAGCACAATTTATATTTATATTTTGAAGTAAATTTAGTACACAGGAAAACTTGAGGACTTTACATAATTGTGATAACCTAAACTACCTCCCGCTACAATCTTATGTTTATTTGTGATGGAAAACAAGCATTTTAAACATAAACATAAAGAAAAATACAGCATCAATCTGGAGAAATGCCAGGTGTAAAACTTCTGAGCCCATAACTGCTACCACCTACAGTGTAAGTACAACTTCTTGGTAGTTGCCTTTAGTTAGAGATCATAATTAGTGACATTTACTGAGGCTCAGCATACACTTAGCACTACATAAACTGAAGATAACAATTTGTCTATGTTCACATTTGGATGCTTTTTATTTTTAGAAAATATTTTTTCTCTCTCTTCCAATTACATTCAAAATCTGATCTATTTGAGGAGTCTTAAAAGCAAAACTGAAAAGACCTTAGGTACTTAAAATATTTTTACCCCTACCAAAATATCTTACTGGTGACTACATTATATAGAATCTTTAGATTACTAGTTAAATGTACATCTGGCTGTTTATATGCTGTTATAGAAGGTGGATCACTCAGTATTCCATTGTTTTGGTTTGGTTTGGTTTTCAGCACTTTTCTCCCCTAAGTTGCACTTAATGGTGCCTATAGCCATGCTGTTAATTAAAAGGACATAGGCGCCCTTTAAATCATCCCTAACCATGGAAAGAATCAGTGAGTGAATTAAAGTTCTTTTACAGAACAGAACTGGACCCACACATATACAAAATAATACAAATAATACAAAAAAATGAATGAAAGAATAAATAAATAAATATAAAATTCCTGAATCTGTAAAATACTTACCTTTTATTCTAGAATGGCAAATATGTAGCAGGGGGAAATCATCAGGGATTTTTATTCATGTTGAAATGGAGAATTATATCTAAATATACATTTCTGTAGAGAATTAGTTTTAAAAATGAAATTATAGGCATATTTAAAGCTACCTACATTTCTTTGACTTTTCATAACACAAAAACAAATCACTTATTTTGTTTCCTGCTTATGGGCACTCTTGTATGGCTAAAACAGTGCCTTAGAGGCATTTAGACATTGCTTAGCAAAAGAGAATATCTGATATTTTGACTGTTCCAAGTCTGTGTTGTTTTGTGTTTGTCTTTTCTCTCTCTTTTGTTTACTGCTATTATGAAAATTCCCACAGAAGCTAGAAAGCAAATATTGTTCTCTTTTCAACACTAATAGACTCATTTTTCCACTGTTCAATTTCTATGGCCATTTTGTCTGCTTTCTTGAGCTCTTGTTAAAGAGAATACTGGATGGCTTGAAAAATGTGTGGGTGACTATCAGAAAAATAAATCTAAGGAACTTCATATACTCTGCTGCATCTAAACATTTTCTTATTGATTTCTTTAGAAATTTTAGACCTGGATTTAGATAAAGCAAAGATAACATAACCATATAGGGATATGAGTGACATTGTTTTTGACAAACCAGAATATAGAAACAGGGAGATGACTCAGTGGATAATGCTTGGTATGCAAGCAGAGGATATGAGTTCAGATCTCTAGCACCTAAATAGTAACCCAGGCATGGTGGCATATAAATCAGTAATCACTTCTACTGTGAAGCAAATAAAGGAAGATTTTGGGGACTCATTTCTCACTAGACATTCATAATTGGACACAACTGGGTCTAGTAAGACACGATGTGTTTTTTGTGAAATCCAGCTTCAATTGATTCCCCCTCAAATTCTTGCATATCTCAACACTATTCTACAATGATTCCAGAGACTAGGGAGAAAGGGATCTGATATGGATATCCCATTTGTAACTGGGTATTCTGATATTTTCTTATTCTTTGTATGCTCATCAACTGTAGGTCTTTGTATAAACCAACACACTTTGCAAAAAAAAAAAAAAAGAATATTCTCTGATGAGAGTTGAAAATGCACTCATCTACTAAAGATAAGAAATAGAAGGCAGTTTGTTAATATATCCATTAATCAGAAATATAGTATTAGATTCTTCCCTAGGACATTGGGCCTATGTGTATTGGGATTTAGGTTCATTTAAAGGTTCCATCCAGGTGTAAGTTTCATCTTAAAGAAAAGTCTTTAAATGCAATATCATTAATTTTATGATTAATATCATATCATTAACTTTACTATTGCATTAATGGGCATATCGCAATAACAAGGACAGTTGTTATTATATTTGAGAGTATTCACAAATGGGTAAGATTGTTGATTACTATTGTTTCTCTGGAAACATGCATAAATTATTTCAACAATATAAATGCAGCAATTGAGCATAACGATTTTAGGAAGGAACTGACTTGATTTCTCCATAAACAATTATATATTATATGGTTTATTTAAAGCTATAGTTCTATCATCAAATTTTACGTGGAACCAGAGGCAAAGGAAACAGTCTGAAATGTTTGAGGAAGCAGTATCTGGCTCCCTACTGGGAAAAAAAAAACTTGAAGAGAGGTAAAACATACCCGGCACTGTGATTTTTAACTGATATCCTTTCATGTCTCAGAAAGACAGATAGCTCCATCCCTACTATAGATAGAGTAATGGTTTAAAGTTCTTTCTAATATGTCTATGAATAAAATATATATATGTCTATGTATACATTTGTGATGCATATGTATGTGTGTAAGCATATGCATATGATGTATTTGTATGCACACAGTATATATGTATGTATATGTACATATAACTAGGTGTGCCAATTAATAAATTAAAGAAACTTCAAAATTGGCACCAAAATGTGTCAATATCAAATTGAGGAATAATGACAGATACTATACCTTGAGGTAATTTAAATGAAGGATGAAGACTAATTTCCTCATATCCTCTGTCTGTCTTTACTTGTCTGGCTTCTCTGTGTTGCCTGTAAGTTGTGTATGTATATGATCTTTATTTGCTGTGTGCTCTGTATGTGTTGTGCTTGTGTGTGTGTCTCCGCTGTGTGTGTTGTGCTTGTGTGTGTCTGTCTGTTCTGTCTATATTAAGTCTGTGTGTTGTCTGTCTAGTCTTTGTGTATTGTGCTTGTGTGTTGTTTGTCTACTCTGTGTGTTCTGTGTATGTGTTTGATAGTTCTGTGTGTGTTGAGCTTGTATGTTGTATGTCTACTCTATGTGTCTTGTACTTGTGTGTGCTCTGTGCATATTGTGCTTCTGCCTGCCTGCTCTGTGTTTGTTATTCCTGTGTGTGTGTGTATCTTCTCTGTGTGTATTGATCTTGAGTGTTGTTTTTCTGTGTCTAACAACCTTTGCTTTGTATTTATTGAAAAGCACAAAAGACATAGCACAGGAAGGAGAATACATTTTTCTGAAATCTTTTGCAGGAGTTTTGGAGGAAAGATGCTTCTTTACTGACTCAGAATAGAACCACAACCCACAATATGATGCTATCCATAGCTGCATGTTTATCCTAACATTCATGGAATATTTGTTTTGTTTAAAATTGTTTTCAACTGATTGGTCCATCTCAACAAATGGTTACATATATTATTCTGGGCCAAGATCACAGAAGAGTACATAATTTAAAATTAAAGCTATGTGTTTAACTTAGGCAGCAAGAAATGATGTAGTAGAAATTCAAGATACATTAAGTTTTGTTGCATTATTCTCTTAAAAGCAGGTAGAACTTACTCAGGCTTATTACATAGAATGATAGAAGGTTGAATTCACAGACTTAAATGCTCTCAAGGTACATTTTTTTTACTTGCCTGAAAAGTAAATAAAAATTTGGTCTCTTTGAGGAAATAGGTATTTTGAAAAAAAAATATCATCACCACTAGGGAAAACAATTTAAGTTACAGGCCTAGGAAAATACTTTCTTAGTAGAATTTGGTTTCTACACATATTAAGAGGAACACCTAATAAATTGGGCATCATGAAACTAAAAGTTTTTGTACAGAAAAGGACACCACCATTTGAGTGAAGATGGACCCTTCAAAAATAGAAGAAAATGTTTACCAACTAATAACCTGAAGAATAATGAGACATATATAGACAGACAGAGAGAGACAGAGAGGGAGAAAGGAGGAGAGGGAAGAGGAGGAGGAGGAGGAGAAGGGGAAGGAGAAGAAAAGAAAGAAGAAAGGAGACAGAAAGAGAGAGAGAGAGAGGAAGAGATAAATAACATAAACTTCAGGAAAATCAACAGCCCAAATAAAAAATGGAGTGTGGACCTAAAGAAAGTGTACACCAAAGAGGAAATAAAAATGACTAAGAAACAATTTAAAAATGTTGAACATCTATATCCTAAGAGAAATGAAAATGAAACCTCCTTAGAAATAGTATAATATCCTCTCATAATGGCAAAGATAAAGAATAAGATATAAATGACAGCAGATATTAGCATGATTGTGGGTAAAGGGGAACACTGAAGGTATAAGCACTATGGCAATCAGTGTGGAGTTTTCTCAAAAAGGTAAGAAAAAAATCTAAAACATGATCCAGTTCTGCTTCTCCTGGGCACACACACACAAAGGACTCAATACCTTATTACAGAGATATGTTGGTCTTCCTTGTTCATGCTGCTCTATTAATGGTATACAGGTAGAGGAAATGTTCATCAACAGAAGACTCGTTGATGAAACTATGGTACATTTACACAATGTAATACTACTCAGCTGTTAAAAAGACAAACCTGTGAAATTCACAGTTAATGAATGAAGTTAGAAATAATCATTCATTTGGAATGAGATAATGTAATCTCAAAAAGACAATCACCTCATATTTTATCTCATATGTGGATGCTGGCATTGAATATTTAGATACATGTGGTGAAAATGGGTTATATATAGAAATAAAGATACTTGTAAGGGTGATAATGAGGGACCTAAATGAGGTGGGATGTCTGGGCAGAGGGCAAATATGACAAAGGTTAACTAGTAAAGACGTTTAAGAAAGCCAGTGTCAATCTTGAACTAGATAGTCACAGTAATAGCATTATATCTATATGCAGGCCTTTTTCATGTTTCTACTTTCCTTGTCTCATATATACTGTTGTAGTGATCTAGAATATAACTGATAAGTTAAAACTTTTCAATTTGCCAGTCACATTTTATTAAATCAAATGATTATTTTCTATATTGTTACCACATCAGTTTCTTAAAATGATGTGTGAAGCAGAATATAACTGAATTTTGAGACATTTATATTAATGGTAGTTTGCTAGCTTAACAGGTCTAGCTTTTAAAAGTAAATTCTGACCTTTGGAGTATGAAGAGGAAGCTTGTCTCTGGTTTGCAGCATTGCCTTGGTTAGAGGGATCTATGTTTCAGGGACAGTGCATGTATCTAAATGGCTCATATAAAAGGAATTCTCTAATAATTATGGCAGTGAAACTCATGCCCTACTGAACAGTAGCAGCACTGGAGTGAACTCAGCTTTTCCTTAACTTAATCAGCTCAATAAACTGAAAGTGGTATGGTCACTGGGAGCATGCAGTGTAAACTGCTGGTAACGGCACTCATTTTTTCTGCTTTTAAGATAATGATATTTATTGATGCATTTATATGTAAAGATTTCAATGTCAAATTTTATTTTATGCCAGCATCGCTTTTTCCATTCACAAAAAAGGTAAAACAATAGCCTATTGGTAAGAATTTATTCAACCAAAAATTTCATAGATCACTAGTCCTCCTCTTGCCTCCTTCTTTCAGTTTTTCATAGTTGATTAAATGCTTCTAATTTTGCTACTTCTGCTTCTCCAGGTAAAACCAGATGGTAATTACTCATGACAAAACAAATGATTGTTTTTTCCAGGTAAGGAGAGTGAAGCCCACTATGATGTGCTTATCTATACGTCCACCTTTCTGCTACCATATCTAAAACAATAGTGTCTTAGAGATGACTCTAAACAGTCCCCTTACCTTTCTATTATATTTCTAATTGGCATACTATAAAATATCCTCTTTTATCGGCTTCCAGCTTGTGCATTCAACTATGTGACTTGATTCATATCAATGTTTCTCTTCTACTCTTGGAAAAATACTTGTAAAACAGAATTTACTTCTATTCAAATGACTTCCTTTCATTGCTGTCTCCATCCACTATCAGTCCTATACACATATTTGTGTCTACATTCCTAGAATTTTCCATGGTATCTGACAAATAGTGTTACTCAATAAATATCTGTCAAAAGTTATATGTGTAAATGAAGCTAAAACCTTATTGTCTAAAGTTTTCCTTTTTAAACAATAGTTAAAGATGTGTAACACGCTTACAAGAAAAACTGAGATATCTTTAGTCTAGCCACTATGACTATTACCATTATTAGAAAAAGGAACAGGTTGATTTGCAAACATTTTTTTTTAACTAAGAAAAGATGTGACTAGTTACTTTTCTCATAGCTGTGGTAAAATACCTGAGAAAAACATGGAAAGGAAGGCTGTGTTGTTGTTGTTGTTGTTGATGCTGCTGCTGTTGCTGTTGTTGTTGCTCTTTACACATCATGGTATGTCCAACCCATCATAGTGGATAAAGCACAGATGTTACATGGTTATGCTGTTTCATGGTCTTTCTCTCTTTATTTAGTCAAAGACCCTGCATATAAGTGTGAGGCTTTCCCCCTCAGTTAAGTTGAATAGAAAAACGCTTCAAAGTTAGATGCAGTTGAGGGCTGAAGAATCAAATGCCATTTAATAATATAAAACTGACTATATTAAACAACCCTTTCCTGTGTTTGTTGGACACTATCTCATTTACTGTATTGAAGGCCAAGATCTCAAGCCTAATCTCAAGTTTCATAAGTTACAATATTGGTCTTCCTCATGAAACTTAATGCTCATACCTTTATCATAGCAAGACATGTATTTATAGTATAAACTGCTCAGGAGTCTGAAGCATGAGATCATCTTGGACCCTATAGACTGATAGTCTGGCTGAGCAACAAGGAAAGACCCAGATATCTAGGGTTAAAAACCAAACATGACTTATTTACTGAGTCAGATTTGTAACATGCCTGTTGAAAGTACTGATAAGTTGTTAATGGAAGAGACTGATGTTTCTATTTATGTGGAATTCAGAGAGTTTCAGACATTTAATTTCTGTTCATATTCTCTTCATAAATTTGAGAATTTATGAATCATCAAAATTCACAGGAGCTGGTGGAAACTAGCCATAAAACTGAGACATTTTAGTGAAATAGAATTTATATTGAAATAAAACTGTAGAAAGTGGGAGGAACAGCAAAACTTGCTTCTCTGATGTTGTGTATAGAATATAAATATAAATCATTTTAAGCACTATTTTGGAAGAAATGTTTATTCCTACCAAGTCAAACACTCCATAGCAACCAAAGATGCCAGAATTTCTAATTTATACCAAAATTCTCCATAGGATATTTGAAAAATAAAACTCTATTTTTATTCTTTTGTATACATAATGCTTTAATTTTTATTTTAATATTATGTAATAAATTGAACTTTAATGGGAATCACAGTTATATTCTTACTCATGCCTATGTTTTCTAGTGCACTTGCCTATACCTCCTTTTTGGTATTCTTCTCCTCTTCCTTCTGAACTGGTCACATTCCTATCTTCTCATAATAACTTCTTTGCATTCTCTCATTCTCTCATTGTCTCATCCTCTCTGTCTCTCTCTGTCTCTGTCTCTCTGTCTCTCTCTCTCACTTTCTTTCTCTGTCTCTTTCTCACAGACACACACAGACACACAGACACACTGTGTGTCTGTCTGTCTTTGTCTCTGTTTCTTTCTCTCTGATTCTCTGTCTCTGTGTGTCTCCCACTCTGTCCCTCTATGTCTTTGTGTCTCCCTTTCTGTCTATCCCTGTGTCTCTATCTCTCTGTTTATCTCTTCTCTTGCTTTCTTTCTGTGTCTCTGTCTGTGTGTCTGTCTTCTGTCTGTTGGTCTGACTGTCTAACTTCTTCATATAAAGGAAGACACAACACTTGACTTCTTGGGTTTGGCTTGTTTTAATAAGATATCCTCAAGTTCCATTAGTTTCTCTCAAAACAAAAGATTACCTTCTTGTTTCTGGTTGAATACTACAACATTGTACACATATATTATGTTTCTTGGCATGTTTAACTCTTGATTAGAAACTAACTTGATAAAATACCTTGGTTATTTTGAATAGTTTATTATAACTGTGGACACAAAAATACTTTCTTTGTATATTATCTGCATTTTCTCTGACTATGAACCCCAGGAAGACTGCTGATCATATTAATTCAAATTTTAGTTTCACAGGAGCCTTCTCATTGGTTAACAAGATAGAGGTACTAATTTATGTTGCTACTAAGGACTTTAATTATCCCTTTCCCTAGGCTTTGTATCCACTTATTTTCTTATTACTATCCCTTTGCTTTTTAGCTATTCTTTTGTTCTGGAGTAGCTCTTAAAACATTTGTGAAATAATATTTCATTGAAAATTTGTTTTGAATTTATATGATGGAGAATAAAATTAGGCATGTTTCTGAGTAATTATAAACTGCCTTTTCTTTTTCTAAGAAGTGTATAATCAGATAATTTGCCTATTTTTAAGTTACATAATTTTGCAGTTGGTAACTTTATATTTCGGTAAATATTCTGGATAATAATGTTTTCTAAGGATAACAGGAAATGATTTTCTACCCCTCATCAGGGAACATCTTCAATATGTTGATTTATTATTTTATTTTTTTAAAATGATGAAGCATTTCATGTGGATACATTCTTGCATTTGATTCTTGTGGTTTTAGAATTCTATCAAGAAAATCACTACCTGTACTAGTATCATAAGAGAGCTTCCCTGTGCTTTCTGTAGTTGTTTCAGGTTTTAAATATAAGTGATTGATCAAGATTTTATGCAGAAAGAGGAGCTCTAATTTTAATATTCTGTTTTTTCTCCACTGTTGGAAAGGATCGCATTTTTCTACTGCACAATTTTGGTATCAGTGTGTGAGTTACTTAGATGAAAAGTAATGATTTTATTTCTAGTTACCCTGTCTTTTTAAAAGTGCTGTTAATTCTTTAATAATTTCATCCAACCTATTTTTTCATATTCAATCCATACTCTACCTTCTAATTCCTCAAAGATTCATTCCTCTACCTTTCCACTCTCTCCATACTTCAATTCATTTCCTTTTTTTATAACCCAGTGTAGTGGTCTGAATGAGAATGGACCTACAGGCTCATATAATCGAATACTTGGCTTCCAGTTAGTAGAACTATTTGGAAAAAATTAGGTGATATGGTCTTTTTGGAAGTGGTTTGACACTAGGGTTGAGCTTTGAGGTTAAAAAAACTCATGTCACTCTCCTTTAGCTTTCTCTCTGTCTCATTACTGTGTATCAGACATAAGTTTTCAGCTACTGCCCACTACCATGCCTACCTGTATGCTGCCATACCCACCACCAAGATGGTCAAAGACTCTAACCCTCTAAAACCACAAACACAGATAAACTCTTACATCAAATGCCTATATCATGGTGTCTCTTGACATAAGTAGAAAGACAATAAACTCATGCCTCGAAGATACCAAAGAGGTTTCAGTTAATAGAAAATACTTAGTGAAAAAATGTGAATAATACATTGTAATCTTCCTAAAATGACAATTTTCTACCATTGCTTATGAAATATTATATTTCCTCAATCATTCAAATTCATTAGTATAAATTTATACATTTTACTGAAGTATTCTCTTTTTCTATCAGTTGTCTTGGTCAAGGGATCTTATCACAGCAATAGAAAAGAAATTAAGAAATTCAGTTAGTTCAACTTGTGATGCCAATATACTCACGAGTTGTCTGAACTACTCAATTAGTAGTAGAAGATCATGAACCTTCACCTCTAGCCTAAAATGTTGACTATCTTGGTCTTGTCCTGATCTTAGAATAGAAAGAACGGAGCCTGTTAGTTCATGATCCCTCATTGTCCAGCTGATAACTACCTCAGGACTCTTCAACATCTGGCCCTTATATTCTTTTTGTTGCATCTTCACTAAAAGTTTCTGAGCCTTTGGATGAGTGGGGTAAAGGTATCCCATTGTCACTGAGCACTTCATAGATATGTATTGCCTGCATGTTCCGTAAATAATGTGTACATACGCATACAATAGACAGATGACAGATAGGCAATAAATCATAAGCTACAGACAAATGGAAGACACAGGGAGAGAAATGGAGAATTTAACCTTGGGTTTGCTTCTAGTCAAATAATCAAAAGAGAAGCATTTTGTTTTTTCTTTTCCTTAGTGTGCTGCTACACATGTTGGTGCCTCTGAAGTTATATTTAATGTATTTCGCCTTACCATCTGCTCAAGTACCTACATACTTTTGTTTCAAAAGTATTATCTTGGAAATAAACTATTGGGAAAACCTTTTGACTTTCATATATTTGGTTTAAATACATTTTGAAATTAATTTTTTGTTATTTACTTCTTTTAAATACTTTTTTACATTTTCATAGCCTTGCTTCTATAAAGAGGAACCAAGAAGCTAATCTTTGTCCATTTCACAGCCAACTGAGTCAGACATTCTATCCTTGGCACATGGTTATATGTTCAAAAGATTTGTAAACATAAGATTTTCTAATTATAAGTCCTAAGGAAGTTTTATAAATTTCATGTGACTTTGCTTTGACCACATTCCTACTTGAAGATGCAGTTTAGTTTTTTGATTTACAATTGATATTTGACTTGTATTACAAGTTGATTTTTTATATTATTCTCAAGGCAATTGTTTAAAGGCATCTTGGCAACTTCTATAAATGTATATATAAATTATAGCTATAAACTCTTAAATCTGAGTTTGTATGAGAGTTTACAAAACTTAGTTATTTCAGACATTAGGACTCCCAGCCATTAATACAACCAAACATATAAAAAGGTGATGTTTGCTATAGTTTTCCAAGTTAAACATTTCATGTTCAAAAAACCAAGTATAAAAATAAATTAGTTAAGTTGAACAGATAGATTATGTATCATTTATATATCTATTTAAAATGTATTCATTATTAATTATGAGTATTCAAGTCACGTTTAAAATTCCATATATGTAGAATCATATTACTCTTATAGGTCAAAAAACATAACAAAGAGTAACACTGGTGAATGATACAAAATTATCTCAGGATGTTCATCAAAACACTTCAGTGTATAATGAAGAAAAGGAGCTATAGAATGGAAATGAAACATTTCAAAGTTGAACCTAAGATATAGTCATAATAACATGTGTTAGGATATTAATAATTAAAATATTTTGAAGCTTTAGCCCTCATATCTTCTTTACATTTAATGTCTTTGTTAGGGCCAAATTAAAAACTAATTAGAATTTAAGTTTTTCACATTGTCTTCTAGCCAGACACTGATGTTCAAGGTTCATTCTGATGAATGGAAATGAAAGTAAGAAATCCATTGCCTATCATTGTCATAGCCCCTTCCATACTGCATAATGACTTGGTTATTCTGTTATTCCTCTGGGGCAGAACTATTCTCTTAATGCACCTCCTATCTTTACACTAGCAGGTAGCTAATCTTTGGCCAATATGAGGTCAAGTAAGCTACTCATACCATCCTTAAGAGCGAATGATTGTTTCCAGATATTTATTTATAACTTAGTATGGTAAAATCATGTGTGGAAAATGTGTGAAGTGAAGCAAATAGTCCCATGTGCAATAAAATATTACAATTTTCTTGGAACTTCTGCAAGAAAAACACATAACCTGGGAACAATTCTGGTAACACATACAGATAATCCATATCTGAAGCTGTATTTACACAGTGAATCCATGCAACGGTAGTTTATCAACTGTTTATGAAAAAGGGTAAAACACCAAAAAGTCAGACTAAAACAAAAATCTTTGTGGAACATTTAAAGCAAAACCATAGGCTCATTTTTATCATTAATAACACAATTATTTTGAATCTGAACTATTTATTATTTCACTATTTATCAATGGCATTTCATTAACAATTTTAAAAACTCCTTCAATATTTACCTCTTAGCTAGGCATATAATAGAGATCTATAATACTAGCACTTGGGATGCAGAGTCAGGAAGAACCTAAATTTGAGACCAGGCTGGCCTATTTGACTATAAAGCAAAACCTTCTCTCAGAAAAAAAAAACAGAAATTAAAATCTACTTCCTAAATCTATCATCCAGTACATCATGGACCACAGATAATTTATTTCCATAGATGTTAAATGTTTAGTGTCATGTCTTGTTAAAAAACAAAATTTGATGACTATTGATAGCTATTCATAGTTTTCTTTAATGTTCAGTTCATTTCAGTAGATCCAGTTATTTTCAAGTTCAGCATATTATAAATGGCACTTGTTTCCTGTCTCCTTGATGGACTTACTCTTTCAATACATGGTCAAGATCCAATTTTTCAGCTTATTTTGCTTCTTTTCCTTGACTTCTACTCTTAATATTTAAGAAAAACCCAAAAGTTTATGCTTATGTTTATTCAGGTAATGAGATGGTAATTCCAACAGCAGGTTTCACTAAGATATTGTGCATTTAATCACTGTCCCTGTTCTCCATCAGCTTAAGTTTTATAGGCTATAATATTCATGAAATATTTCCTTTCTCATCTCACTACCGCAGTACTGTCTGTAGGCAATTTTGGCATTTTAACAATATATTTATATCACAGAAAAGATACGCAAAAAATACCCACTGAATGGTGATTATAAGTCTTGTCAGTAAAGGACATTTTGAGAAACCTGCCATCTGCCCCATCCAGACCTCAGATATACTATTTAGGTACCGTTGTGATTGCACTTGCATAGAGAGGAGTTCATACACGCCTGAAGCAGATGTAATGTAGTTGAAGTGGGATACAAAGGTCTCCAACCACACCATGCTTTGAAAATATTGAACAAACTGCTGTTTACATCTTCATTTTTGATGATATGCATTACATGGGATCAGATGTTTTTTGCAATCTGTTTATAAACTGTTATCCACACAATTGTATTTGAACATTTGGTTCCAAGCTAGTGGTGCTTTTTTGGAAATTGCTGAACTTTCAGGTGGTAGAACTTACCTCAGGAAATGCATCTCTATATGGCTAATTTGACTGTTAGAATTTAGCATACTTTACACAATTATTCTCTATTACTGATCAACGACAAAGATATGGTTAGGCTGCACTGAATGTACCCATGTCTTGTCCTGCACATCCTGATACTCAGAGGCAAAACAATATATCTCCCCTTGTTCCTTATTGTGTTTTGGTAACATTGATGAAGGATGTTAAATAGCACAGATGCAGAATATTCCACATGAGGATTCTTGCCAGTGTTTTAAAGATTTTAATTTTGGAGCATTTGGATGTCAGATTATTGGAAAAGGGATACCCAACATGTATCACATTATAACCAGAGTATATTGACTGAATTCCCTCAATAGCAGCATAGCAATTTAAAGCTTTTCATTGTTGCTGAAACATTAACCAGAATTTGATATAATAAACAATAATCTGATAAAGAATGAAGTTTGCAATCATTTTCTATATTAAACCTTTGAACTTCCATGATTGTATTCCTCATTCCTGTTGTGAGGCTATCTTTCTGTATCTCTGTCTCTCTTGGTTTCTTTCTCTCTCTCTCAGTTTCTCTCTCTCTCTCTCTCTCTCTCTCTCTCTCTCTCTCTCTTGCTCTTTCTTTCTCTCTTTTCCCTCTTTCTGTTTCTGTGTGTGTGTGTGTGTGTGTGTGTGTGTGTGTGTGTGTGTGTGTTTGCCTCTCTTGGTTTCTGTGTGTATATGTCTCTCTGCCTCTGCCTCTGTGTCTCTATTTCTCTGTGTCTCTGTTTTTCTCTCTCCTCTATTTCCCTATTTCCCTCTCTCCTTTTATTCCAACTTCTAGTTACATATTCTTCATTTTTATTTTGAAGAAATAAGATCGTGTTCTGCAGCTTAGATTGGCCCAAACTCTCATCCATCTGCTCCTACTTCTTGAGTGCATTAACTCACTTGCTTTATTGTTTATTTTGAAGATTGAAAAGGGATGCATAATTTCTATCAACTCCATACTCATGTATTTCATAATGCCTTCTATGATAACATGTTTTATAGGTGGTTAGATGGAATAATAACTTCATGATGGAATAAGATGAATTTTAATTCTACTACCTCTTTCTCTCCAGTGACATTTTCCACCACCATCCTCTCTCTCTCTCTCTCTCTCTCTCTCTCTCTCTCTCACACTCTCACACACACACACACACACAGGAGGAGAGAGAGAGAAGAGAGAGAGAGAGAGAGAGAGAGAAGAGAGAAGAAAGAGTGGTGCTACTCTGTGTTCATGGATGTATGCATATATTTAGAGATTGCTAATGGCAACTTATTAAAAAAACAAACGTTCTCTTGTTAAATTTATTTATCTTAACCCAAAAAATGTTTCCTAATGATTCTTCTAGGATCCACATGAGTTGGAAAATGTGTATGCCAATAAGCCAGATTTTTGAATGACACCTTTTATTACATTTTTAGTACAAAGTTTAAAGTTGGAAAAAAATGCTCTTTTATTTGTCTAAGGTAAATAATGTGCATGTACACATGTATGCAATTGATTGTCATACAATGAAATTTTAACATACTATCCATATTTCTCTGACATAAAAATTCAATCAGTAAATACAGTATATACAGTTTATTGATTATATATGTAAGATAATACTCTATTTCATCACCCTCTCTTACTTACAACACTGTTTATTTTGAAATATACATTAAAATATGTTTATGGCAGTATTTGTTGATCCTATGTATTTGATAGAGCTTTAACACAAACGTGGCAAAGTTTAAGGATTATTATTTTTCTTCATTCACATGGTAGTTAAATAAAAACCAACTGGGATGCATAACTATTCTAAAGGAAAAATCATTAAAGATCAATGGGCTGGATTCATTTAACAAAATGGGATTTTATACACAAAGGACCCATTAATTAATTTCCTATAGAAAAATCCTGGTCTGTTTCCTTTCAAAGCCTATGCAATTATGAGAAGCTATCCATAAGTAGGTAGAATACAAATAAACAGATAACAAAAAGAACAAATAAACCAGAATTCAAATGTAAAAAACAGGCTAGGCTGTGGTGGTGCATGCCTTTAAATCAAGCACTTGGGAGGCAGAGACAGTCAGATCTCTCTGAGTTTGAGGCCATCCTGGTCTAAAGAGCTAGTTCCAGGACAGCCAGAATTACAACAGAGAAACCCTGTTTTGATAAACTAAAAATATTATATATTAATTGTTCAATATTATTTAATTGATTGGTAATTAATATAAGTAATTATGCATATTATATATATATATATATATGTATACATGTATAAATAACAAAGAGAAAGCCCAAGAAACTCAAGTATTCTAAATATTTTATTAGTATATTAAAAGAAGTAAAATATAAATGTTTTCATGAATAATTTTTAATCTTTCGTGCTTTCAACATTCTTAAGAATTTGCCATATTTATGTACACGTTTATGTGTATTATATATATTATATATACAGAATACATATATTATATACTATTATATATAAATATAAATATGTATTATACATAATAAAATATTTGGATATACATATTATATTATGCATTATGTATTATATCAAACCCAAATATAGTATATTGTTTAGAAAAACCTTCAATTATCAAGATCTGCAAGTATCAATTAATCTGGTCTGTGTTTCTTATTATAACTCTTCTGGAATGTTTAACCTGGTCTTTCTCTACAAATACTACTACATTAATAAATTAGTTAAATTAGTGATTATTTATTTACATTTGAGGTTACAAATTATGTCCATAAACAATGTACAATAGGAAGTTCTCACTGCAAACCCACTTGCTTCTTGGTGACAGTGTCATCAGGCAGAACAGCCTAAGTATCTATGTTGGAAATTGAATGCTACCTTCCTGATTCTACCCGTTTTAGTAGTGTTTCCTTAGCTGAGCCACTTGATTTTTGTTTTCATTTTTTAAGTTTTGCAACCTACAGCATTAACGATGCATTTGGTATAGGTGGGTGATTAAAATAAAAATTACAAAATCAATTAGAATTTAATTTACAAACAGTATTAAATTTAGTTAAATATGAAATACAATTTTATTAATCTCAAATATCATGAAGCAGAAATAGAACAAGAATAAATCAGTTTCTCAGCTCATTCTCAAACAACTCATTTATGTGCTATGCAAAACCTCTAGTGTTTTGGGTTCTTTAGCATACAGTCCCTCTGCAGTGAAAGGTGTATAGGACACAGACTATCCAAAACCTTACTGTAGATCCTCAGTTTAATTGATACTGGAAGTTTAAGAAGAGTAGGATTTTCAATACCAGCAGCTGGGGAGCTGACAGAAGTAAACCTGCACCCAAGAACATCCTCTCAAAGTAATAATCCTAGCATCATCATCAACAGCTGTATGTGAGGAAAAGTCATAAAACTCTCATCAGGACTAAATAGCTTCCTGAGCTCTTTGCCATTATAGCACCAATCTTTGAACTAGAGAATGTAGCAACTACAGAAGGTGTTCATCACAACACTCATTCTTGAACCTCTATTTGGAAGAAACTCTATTTCTTGCATTTCAAAACACCTCGAAAACATTGCTTTTCAATTGTGTTGACAATGTGCGCAAAATGTTGGGATTTAAGTAAACTGAATTGAGAACAATGTGAATAAATTTTATGTTGTGAATTCTTTGCTTCTAAGTCAAGTGTAAGTGATTTTATGTAGCAAGTGATTGCAGCTGCTACTGTGGAAATGGGTTCCTGGCTAAATGGATAAGTTTATAATTTAAAAATTTGTTTAACTTTCATTCATTTTAAGGTGCCCAGACGCTCCTGAAATATATGCAAAATATGTTTTAGCAGGATAACTACTAGAATCCTAAAGCAACAAGATGAAAACACAGAAATAATTAAATTTAAACCAGGACAAGTGCTACAGCAGATAAATCAATGCAACCATAGCACTTAACTCATGAGACAATGGCTGTGCTCAGCAGAGGCAAACAGTACTGCAATCTGGTAGAGTCACAACAGAGGTAGAGTCACAACAGACATTCCTCTACCACAGAACCTCATGGCCAGAAGAGAAGTTAAAAGAACAAGGTCACACCCACAATTAAATTTGCTAGCTGAAAACTTAGGTGTATGAGATTCTGATAAAATAAAATATAAAAATTAAAAAAATACTTAGAATTGCAGCCTAGTGAAGTGTTATTAGTTATGGCAAAGGAAAACTACCAGAAACAAATTCCTCACTTATATCTAGTTTGCTGTTTTTTGCTGCACTGTGTCCATTGGATCACCTTCTTCTGTATTTCATCTTGAACTAAAGCAGGGAGAATGATGAACAGAAACACATCCATTTAACAATAATTTTAATTGTTTATATCTGAATAATGTTTGATTATAAGAAGCAGTTTTGAATGCTTCAAATAAATGATCATTTTAAAAATAAATGAGGAAATCATTCTGATATTTTAGCAATGTGCATAAAATATTGCCATTAACATTTTTCTTAAAAATGTTCTATTTTGGTAAAAATGTATTTTATTTTCCATTTATTTTCATTGTTTCATTGTTTTATAATATATATTTAGTGATGAGAATTGGTTAATCTCCACAACTTCATATTTATGGCATAGAACATGGAAAACTTGGCAAGAAGCTGCAATCCTACTGACATCATGGTGTTAGATGAAGCTGTATACATTAATGGAAGAGAAAAGTAATCATCAATCACATTCAGCTATGGACCCTACCAACTATAACAACAACTAGTATATAAGATATGACCACAGGTACAACAGTGACATGAATGTTGGGGAATTAATCAACCACATTTTTATTAGATATAAAGCCATTCCCTGAACTGGAATCTATACTGGATATTGATAATGATACCAAGAACCTTCAACCAGATAAGCAATGGGTCCAGAGGAAAATCTACTACTACTACTACTACTACTACTACTACTACTACTACTACTCTACTAAATGATAATAAAATAACTCTTAATGAATTATTGCTGTACCAATAGATCAGTACATTCATCAACCTTCAGCAGAGATCATTGCTTTTGCAGTAAATGATAGTTAACACAGAGACACATAACTGGACAATGTACAGAGAGTAAGAGAGATTTTGGAGTGATCTGCTCTGATGGGATATTTTTAATCACAGTTCTCCCTTCAAGGCACAAGACTCTATTTGGAAAAGGAGACAGAAAGATTTTGAGAAAGAAGTGGTGGGTAATTAAAAAAAAACAAATACGCAAACAAACAAACAAAAAACCCATAGTTTTCCAGACATAGTAGGACTTATGCACATATGTACATACAGAAACTGGGACAGTATGTGCAAGACCTGCACAGGTTCAACACAGATAAAATCCCAGCATGAGTGAAGGCAGATGTTCACAAAGTCTCACCATTGTCAAGAACATATTTATAAGTAACAGCTGATAGGAAATGGAAAACCAATTTTCTTCATGGAATGACACTAGATACTGGCTGTTTTAATCATATTCCACAGGTGACCCATGTTCAAAAGAAGTTGAGCAACGCAAATTTAGTTTATTTTTTTCTTTCTTTTCCTCCTCCTCCTCCTCCTGCTCTTGCTCCTCCTCCTCCTTCACCTTGTCCTCACTGTCCTCATTCTCCTTCTCCTCCTCCTCCTTTCCTCTTCCTCCTCCTCCTCTTCTAAGAAAGAAAAAAAAAAGTGAAGTTGAGTAGATAGGGAGAGTGGATGGGTGATATGGAGGCATTTTGGACTTGAAAGAATATGATAAAAAATATACGATATGAAATTCTCAAAGGAAAAAATGCTCCCTTTAAACATTCCATGTAAGCCAGGTGGTGGTGGCATAGGCCTTTAATTCCAGCACTTAGGAGTCAGAGGTAGGAAGATCTCTGTGAGTTCAAGGCCAGCCTTGTCTATAGAATGAATTCCAAAGTTACAACAGGGAAACCCTGTATCAAAAAAAAAAAAAAAAAAAAAAAAAAAAAAAAAAATCCATGCAGTAAATTACGGCTCTTAAATGAGCCGTTGACATAGAAATACTCACTACTCATGGACTTTCAATTCTAACTTTGACTTTTTATAAATCACAATGAGCAGTCATTTCTTGCAAGCATGTAGTCCTTTCTTAATTTTTTGAATGTATAAATTGATGTGATGTGTGTGTGTGTGTGTGTGTGTGTGCCTGTGTTTATTTGCATTGTGTGTTTTCAAGAGTTGTGAAGATCAAAAGAGTGTGTCAGATGCCCTAAAACTGGAGTGATTGGGGGAGAGTGAGTTCTCATATGGGTGTGGGGAACTAAACCCAGGTCCTCTCAAGGGTAGCCAATGCTCTTAACTGCTGAACCTCTGCAGCCTCTGTGATAAAATATTAACTCTAATTTTAGATAAGAAAAAGAAAAAAATTTTGTCTACAGTGTTCATGAAATACTTTTATACATTTATATTACTTCTATTTTTAGTTTTGAAATATACAGTACTGCTTCATTCCACATTTTAATGGAAAATAAAATTATACAAATCAAGTTTTCCCTTCTCTCTCTCTCTTTTTCTCTCTCTCTCTCTCTTTTTATCTCTCGTGTGTGTGCTCGCATAGATTTGTGTGTGTGAAGGTAAAAAATCAGAAAGCATTATATACATGTTATGAAATATTTAAATATATATTGGGGGTCATGATATATTGTATGAGAAAAGAGAATAATAATAAATGAATTTTAAAATGTATCTAGGGATTCAATATAATTTCAATCACAAATCATGCAAACTATTTTATTGATACTAACAAAGCAAAAAGAGATTATTTTAAATTCATGTTTATGTGGGTATGTGGATGTGGGTATGCACATATGGTTATGCAGATACGTATGCAAAGCTGACATCACAAGTGGTTTGTTAGTTGATTGATGTGTGTACTGGAATTTCAACATTAAACTTACACAAGGGTAGTGAGTACTTTTAACTATGCAGGTGTCTGTCTAGTCCCAAGTGTGAACTGCTTTGGGAATGTAGAGTGCCTAAATTAGCCCTTATAGTATTTACAGTACTGGAAGTAAATGGAATTGGAAGTCTCAACTTTTATAAATGAAATGTAATCATTGTGAGAAATTAAGGTCCACAGCAAGATCAAGGGGTACAGCCTTTTCCTTCACAATTCCCTGCCATAGAAGAAAGCATTTGTTCAAATAGATAAGCTACATTGTACATTCAAACTTGAAGTGTTGGCTTTGACTTTCCATTCTGTATGCTGATCTCCAAAGCACTTTTACATTCATTTTCTTCAATAATGCATTGTATGAAAAAAATCCACTTTCTATAAAAGAAAATAAAGAAATTAAAAATTAGCCATACCCTCAGAAAAGTATCATATGCTTTATCTCATGTGTGTAAATTAAAAAAAAATAGACATGCCTAGGGATATGGGTAAAAATTAATTTTAAAAGGAAATGAATTTTTAAAGAAATATGGTAGAATTGTGTTCAAAGTATATTCAGGGTCATGTCATAATGAAACCACTTACTTGCTACAGTTCATACATACATAGATAAATTCTTAAAGACAGTGTTTCTGTGTGTAGCTCTCGCTGTCCTGGAACTTTCTCTGTAGACCCGGCTGACCTTGAATTCATACAGATCTTCTTACCTCTGCCTCCCAAGTACTGAGATTAAAGGAGTGCACAACCAACATCTAGCTTATACCTACTCTAATGGTAAAATATTTAAATATTGGAAGGTGGGAAATTAAAGTAAAATTTCTGAAGTTTCCTAGCATTTTTCTATATTTAACATTTTCATTTTGAAATACAGGAAGAAAACTGATGTATTATATATAAAATTCATAACTAAATAGAACTGAAATATTGTGAGGTATTCATGTAAAATGTGCATTTCCTGTTTTTAAATTTGGAGCTGGGTTCCTTTATTTGGCATAAATCTTTGATACTATCATGCAGTTACATTATAAATACTTATTCTATTGTGGGAATGTGCCACATTTGTGTAACTATTTACCAGGTCACATATATTTTTCTTCTTTCATACATTGCTTTCCAACACCCTTCCATACCTCCTTTCATTCCTCCCAGCCCCCCCCATCTTCCCTATCCCCTAGATCTACTACCCTATATTCCCACTCCCTCTCTAACACTCCCCAAGAAAGAGCACTCTTCCCAGGTTTACTGCTCAAACATGGTATAACAAGATGGAACAGTATCAGGCACAATTCCCTACTTCAATGTTATACTAGGCAACCCAATTGGGGGGGGGGGGGACTCAAGGGTAGACAAGAAGTTTAGGGACACACACCCCTATTCCAATGTGTATGAGTTCTGTAAGAGCACCAGGTCAGGAAAACTCAAGACATATTTGAGGGACAGAGCAGGTTCCATGTCTGCTGCTCTAGGATCTGAGAGTGCTGGTCAATTGACTCCATGGGGTTTGTTCTCCTGGTGTCCTTGACTACTCTGGTCCCAGAAATTCCTCCTCCACTTCTTCATTGATTCCAGTGAATTTTCACTGCATTAGGTCTTCCAATTCTCCCTCAAACATCCTCCAATTCTAGTCATCTTTCCATATATTCTTTCCACCTTCCCTTTCTCTTCTATTTCCATTCCCATCATTCCCTGTTCTTCCTTTATCTTCTGCTCCATTTCCCCTTTACCAGAGAGATTCCTGTGTCCCCACTGGGGTGCTTCTTGTTGCAAAGTCTCTCTGAGTTTTTGTTTTGCAGTACCTTTGTTCTTTGTTTAACAGTTAATAACCACATATAACTGAGTACATACCATGTTTGTCTTTCTGGAACTGAGTTACCTCATCCAAGATATTTTTTTCTACTTCCTTCCATTTGCCTGAAAAATTCATGTAGTCATTTATTTAATAGCTGAATAGCACTCCATTGTGTTAATGTGCCACATTTTCTTTATCCATTCTTCAGTTGAGGGGCATCAAGTTTGTTTCTAATTTCTGGCTATTATAAATGAATCTTTTTAAAGTGTAATATAAATCAGGAACACCTTAATTTCAGAACACACCTAGTCTAAAATCAGTGGCATCTGCATACCATACCTGGTGATGGTAATGAACACAGTTCCTTTTTATAATTACTTAATTTCTGATGCTGGCAAATTTTCTTTAATTATTTAATAGAAAAAAAAACATTCATGAATAGAAACTAGAAATAAAAATAAAGGAGAAAATTCATTGTCTCCCAAATTTATTTTTTAATCTGGTCTTACCAATTTTATTAAATTGATGTGCCTTTCTAATAAACAAAAAAAGCAATTAGTTACTTAGCAAAGGATATATCTGTAGAGGAATATATAATCTTTTAATCCATCAACATGGCTGCTCTAGGGTAGAAAGAATGTTGGTACATACTTTTAATCCAGTATTTAGAATACAGTGGAGGCACATGACTTTAATCCCAGCATTTGGGAGACAGGAAGCAGAAACTCAGAGGGAGTCAGAGTCAGACATGAAGTGACATCTGAGATGAGTCATAATGAAGGGCAGGCAAAGTGAAAAATTAGAGGAAGAGTTAACAGAGTGAAGAAAATGCCCAACTTTCACCATATAAAAGCAGCCACTCAGCTCAGAGAGTCAGGATAAGAAGCAGAGAGAGGAGAAGAAACAGAAAATGAAGCAGTCTGAGTGAGAATAAGACTGAGAAGCAGAGAGGAGGAAGTATGGGGCAGTGAGAGTTCACAGAGACACATATAGAGGAATAACCCTGTGTGAAAGCTAGAGCCTACATTCTGGGAGCTTCATGCAGAGGTCTATGTAGTCTGGATGAAATACAGCCACACCTTTAATACAGTATTCAGAAGGCAATGGTGGTCCATATCTTTTATCACTAGGAAACACACACAAACACACACACGCGCGCACACACACACACACACACACACACACACACACACATGGTGGAAGCAGAAAGAGTTGGTCAGTAGTTCAGTCATTAATAAGCCTTGGAGGCTTACACTCTATAGATTATATGGAAGCTGGGCCTGAAGCCTTCCAGTTCTAGGCTTAAATATTTTAGATCATAAAGAGAACAAAATGCTCCAGGGCTCCAGGACTAGGACAGGTGATTGAATTAACTGAAAAATAAAATTCTTTGCAAAGAACCAAAGGCTACATATGTCTATTAATGTAAACTTTCTTATATATGCTTTAAAACATAATTTATATGAAGATAATAATTAAAATAATGATGGTTTCTTTATGCTTTGGATTAAATGTGTTTTTGGGTGTTAGCATCCTATCTTCCTTTCACAGAAGTGTTGATTTGAACTTTAGCAGTAAATGGCATTCCAGTCTTGTTGCCATAGATATATTAATGCTTCTGGCAGGTTACTGCTTTGTGACAAGTTCTGTCACTGGATAAAATGTTCTTGTCTATGAAAAAAAATATACCTGTCAGAAGCAGATGGGGCCTTAACATCATGTCAGTATTGTAGAAAGTCAACATTTGTTCTGTAGTTCAAGGCAAGATCGAAAACAAAAATGAAAATCAATCTACTAGAGTTATGTAAGGGACCATGTAATGGAAGCAAAAAAAAAAGATGCATTAAAAAGATTAATTGATTTATCATACCTTCCGGTATTAGTTTGTTAGGGTCACTGGGGCACTTGCAACAAAGAAAATGCATTGCCTCAGATTTCTGAAAATGCAAAGACCAAAAAATATGTGAGCTAAATGGGCTTTTTTCTAAAAGATGTGTAATGTAAATGTTAGAATGCACAAATGGCCCCCATTTTCTCTGATCATTGAACATTTGGTTATCAATGGATGACAAAGTTTGGGAGGTTAAGGTGGTGCTGCCTTGCTGGAAGATGTGTTCCACTAGGGGTGGAATTTGACGTTAAAATGTTATCATGTCACTGTCAATTTGCCCAGTCTGCTTTGTACTCCTAATTCAAGATGTGAACTCCCAGCTTCCTGCTCCTGCTGCCATGCCTGCTGCATGTTTTCATGGCCCAGCTCTGCCAGTATGGGCACATATTCCTCTAGATCCCTAAGCCAAAATAATTATTCTTTCTACAGGTTCCCTTGATGCTGTTTTTCTTTTTTAATCATATCAAAAGAATAGTAACTATTAATAGGTAAGAACCGTGCCTTGACCTTTGTGGTTACTTGACAGTCATCTCACTGTGTGTTTGATCATATGTTCTAAATATTTTGGTCCTTTCTCTGTATGCAAATTTCTCTTCTTTGTTTGAAAACAGTCATAGTGAATGAAACTCCAACTTAATAATGCAATAACTACACTCACTCTGTAAATTCACGATCACCAAATGAGTTTAGGCTTTGATACGCTGGGAGTCAGGATTTCAACATACACATTTTGAGAAAACAAGACTCATGGCCCCTTGATTCATCAAATGACAATAATGTTTGCTGCAGTTCCTTATAGTCTAACTGTATTAGGTTACCCCATGAGTATATTTGTGACTTTTTTTTTTTGGTATGTATTAATTAACATGAAAAACTGTTGACAATATTTATACATACTATAAAATATATATTGGCAATGATATCTTACTTTGGCAAATGTTTGACAACTTTCTACTTATGAGACAAATATGAAGGCTCTATTTATTTATCTTTTGTTCTTATTTTGCAATCTAGACGATTTTATTTGAATTTGAGAGTAGATTGAGCTCTGAGGTGAAATACAGACACTAGGCTTGTTTTGTTTATTTGTAAAAGTAAAGTAATTTAATTGGCCTTTGTGAATCCTCTAAGAGAGTCATTTCATTAAGTATTGTGGAAATGTTCTTTCCTATTGAGAGAGAGATATTATTAAGGTGGCTAGTTTTCTTTCCCTATTTGACTAGCTAAAACGAAAGTATCTGTATAGAATGGATTGAGGCATTGAAGGAATATAGAATTTGTTTCCCTTGAGAAGCAAGCCACATGCAAAACATTTAACACCATTCTTTATGAGGGAAATGCAAATCAATATCACAATTACATACTGCTTCACACCCACCAGTATTGCCTTAATCAAGGAGATTAGCAAGTGTTGGAAAAGATGTAGAAAATCAGAATCTTCATCACTGTTGTTGAGAATGCAAAATGATGAAGCTATTTTAATAAATGTTTTGAGGGCTACTGTAGAACTCCACAATTCCACCCCTAGATTTTTACCTAGAAGTAAGTACATGTCAAAAACCAAAGTTAATTACAAATGCTTGTGGAAGTATTGCCTTAGTTGGGGTTTCTATTGCTGTGAATAAACAATTTGACCAATATCAACTTGGACAGCAAAATTTTTATTTCTTTTTATAACTTATATATCATCATCTATGGAAACCAGTGCAGAAATTCCAGGTATAATCCTGAATATGGTAGATAAAGAAAAGGTCACAGAGAAATGATACTTACTACACTGGTTCTTGTGGATTTCTCAAAGTGCCTTCTTATAGCATTCAGGAGTGTTGTGGGATATTTTACTCTTGTGTGCTGTTTTGGTTTGTAAAAGGGCTTTGATGCCTTGTAGCTGGGAAGCCAGATGCCTTGCAGCTGGTGCAGGCCTTGCTTCCTACCTATTCACACCCTTGTGCTAGCCCTGCTGAGTTCTCCACAGATAGAACTAACTGTTACAGTTGAAGGTGACAGATCAGGAGAAGATCAGGAGCAAAGGTCTGTGGGAGGGTGATCAGAGAAGACTCTGATCAT
Source organism: Cricetomys ansorgei (assembly GCA_026225945.1). Taxonomy (NCBI): domain Eukaryota; kingdom Metazoa; phylum Chordata; class Mammalia; order Rodentia; family Nesomyidae; genus Cricetomys; species Cricetomys ansorgei. Next base: position 4,261,866 of record JAMJFZ010000039.1, read on the forward strand.
CTCCCTATCTCCCCCACCCCCCTACCCCCCGCTTAGTACTATTGTGTTGTAATGAAGACCTGGATGTGGAGAGGGGGCGGGAAAAAGTTGAAAGGGCTAAGGCAGAAGCAGGCAGGAGAGTTTTTGGGAGGATGGATGAATGAAGTCTCTGCCTAGCCGCCCGGGTATTGAATTCCCTGAGATTTGACATGGCTTGTGATTAATAAAGAACATTTGGAAATTTCAATGGTGGACTCTTTTTAAGTGATTAAACCACACTTTAACCCAGGACCATCATCCCAGCAAGTAACACCATGTGAACCGGGCCCATCCAAATCAGTCTTTAACCAAGAAAATGTATCACAGTCTTGCCCATCTGCAAGGAGCATTTCTCAAATGATGTTCACTCACTGAAACTGACTCTAGCTTGTTCCAGTTTGCAGAGAAGCTAGCCAGAGTAAGTATCATTGATAAAACACAAAATGATAAACCCCCCAAATCCATTTTAATAATAACGTTATTAAAGTATGCTATGAATGTGATGAAATAATATTTAACAACATGTGAAAATGCATTCTTGGGCCAGATGGTGGTGCTACATACCTTTATTCTCATCCCAGCACTTGGGAGGCAGAGGCAGGAGGATCTCTGTGACTTTAAGGTCAGCCTGGTCTACAGAGTGAGTTCCAGAGATAAAACAGAGAAATCCTGTTTCATAAAGAAAGAAAGAAAGAAAGAAAGAAAGAAAGAAAGAAAGAAAGAAAGAAAGAAAGAAAGAAAGAAAGAAAGAAAGAAAGAAAGAAAGAAAGGAAGAAAGATAGGAAGGAAGGAAGGAAGGAAGGAAGGAAGGAAGGAAGGAAGGAAGGAAGGAAGGAAGGAAATGCATTACTGAAACATACTAAAACACTGGTGGTTCCTTAAAAACCTGGTGAATGAAGAAGCTAGTCCCAAAATCCCAAATATATATATATATACATATTTTTTTTTTTTTTTAGGCAATCATGGTTATATTTGGACACTACTATGTTTTATGCTTTTTTAATTGGCTATTCCTGACATGCCAGAATGTAACCCATGGAAATAAACTGTTTTAAATGGCCATATATACACCTCAGTGTGTACTTGAGTTATTTTGGAGACCCAACAATATAATAATCGCATCACAGAAAATGGAGAAAATACCACCTCCTACTTCAAATATTACTGCCAATCAATGAGAAAATGTTAAAATAGCTACAGAAACAAACAAATAATAAAACAGATTATACAGGATGTATCAAATATAGTGAAACTTTGGGCATATGAGTTATTTCTATTATAAAGTTTAAATTTCTGAAGGTTTCATTTAAACCCTGATTAAAGGGCTGAGGGTGTAGGACAATGTTACACATGTACTTAACCAACACTAGATTTTCAAACTTCAGGGTGAACACACCAGATAGAAGGGTGATAAGGAGAGGGGAGGGAAAGAGGAAGGAAGAGAATAAGGAAAGAGAGGTAAGGAGGGAATATTATTATATTTTTAGAGATTTTTAAAGTCCAGTACCTTTTTGCTTTTCCTTCTAGTTACCACCCTTCCTGTGCTCTTCATAGCTTTGTATACATGCTGACTCCAGGTTCCCACTCAATATGTTTTTCCTTCTGCTTCAACATCCTCAGCTAAAAGTCTGATATTGCTTTGGAACTGTAATTCATTTGATAGGTTTGTCACAGAGAATATCACCAAGATTATAGTTTTCACTTTTTTTTTTTTTACTAAATATTTATAGCTTGGCATTTTTTCAGTATTAGTTTCCTACTGAAATCCGGATGTCAGTAGATATCAAAGAAAACATTCTGTTTTGTTTGCAAAACTGAATTGCTTCATACTTCACAGCCTCATGTGTGGGCTTATTACCCACTCAGGTGTTGAACTAAGTTTAGGGACACTGTTGATATGATGGTTTTTAGTCTAACACAGTCTTCAAAATCCCAGAAGAAAATCCCAGCTTTGTGTACTGCATTGATATACAAGTGTTTTTCTTTGTTTCCTTAGTTCTACTTCCCTCTTGGTTTGAATTTTCTCTTGGGACTGTGACAAAAATGATTTTGAAGTATGCAAAAGGAAAAGTATAATTTAAAAATGAAGGTTCTGATCAATAAAAACTAGACTACAAATGAGGGAGATGTAACAATGCTGATTCATATTGGCCCAGTTCATCCACACATCATATACCATCAACACAACCACTAGATTCTCTCATAGATGTCACATATATATTCACTGGAAACTTTTATTGGTCTTGCCTAGGTTTGAAAGCTTACATTTTTTTTGTACAAAATTGTCTACTCTTACTGTATACATTATGACAATTTTCAAGTATCTATGTATATAGTTTCTACATGATACGCTTAATGGAATGTTTATAAAAATTAAATTATCCTCTGACTAGCTATAACTTAAGATTTCATGTCTAGTTTTTATCTTTTGAGAGTGGACAGAAAACATGATTTGCCCTTAAATGACATTAATTAACTACTGTCCCTCATCCTTCTATGCAAAGCCCTAGTGTTATAAGTGGGAGAAGATACATTGAAATAGACACTGGTTCAAATAGATAAGAGTGTGAGGTAGAGGGTTTATTAATTTAATTATGGTTGCAATCATCTTATCCTATCCAGCTTCATAACCCAATCTTAACTGGTGAGTAATGAATCAATACACACCTCTCTTTATGTCAGCTCACATTTACCATTTTAATCAATTGTTTTAAGCTCCCAATTTTATATAGTTAAAGCACTGACATTGATGCAATTCTAGTTTTTAAACAGGATTGCATGTTTACCTCAGTGTGCGTGCATGGTAAAATAAATAAATGTGCCAATTCACAAATCAAAATTTGTTTTAATTTTGAAATAACCAGTTTGGTTTGAAAGAAAAATTTAATTATATTTCTAAATTTTAGAGAAACTGTATTATGATGTAAGAGTAATAAAATAATTTTGCATTGGTGAGAGTCACTTAGGAGATTAATCACTAATATTTTGCTCACTCAAGTAGAAATAGTCTCCTCATTACATTTGTTAAGATCACAGAATATATAGAACCCCCTAACAAAGAAATTTTCAGTAACATAATTATTTCTAGTATCTATTTCTCTTTAATTTCAATTTCATATATCAATTCAGTTCATACCATAATAATAGAATTTTAGTGGACTTAAATATAGATAGGTATGGGGCTTATGATACATTTCAACAGATAAAGCCAATTGCTGCTAATTCTGATATCCTGAGTTCAATCTCTGTGGCCACATGCTGAAAGAAGAGAAACTACACCTTGAAGGTATCCTCTGAGTTCCACAGGGATATTATGGTATGCAGATGTATAGAGAGAAAGAAAGAGAGAAATAACCCCACCCCTCCATGCACTGAAAAAGAATTGTAACAATGAAAAAACAGACAGGTTAAGATTTAATTGAATTAAAAAATAGCTATTTAATGCAATAAAATTAAAGTTGTAATACCTAATGGATTTAGAAATATATAACTGGTATTTTATTTGGGAAAAAATAGCTTTTCAATAATGTAACCAAAAACTTTTCAAAAATGTAACCATTTGAGAGTTTTCAAAAAAGCTCAAAGATAATGCTGTGGGCATCTATATTGTTGACATAATAACATGAGGTACACCTGAGACACAGATTTCTGAGGAGAATCACGTGGGATTTGGAACTATCTCATACCACAAACAGAAGTTTAAATGGCAAGTTTTTCACAGATTTTTCTTTGTGTAGAAAACCCCAATAACACAAAGATAGTGCATACAAAAATCCAACATACTTTCAATAATAAAATAAACATTAATTTATTTAAACACTGGCCAACTGTTGAAAAAGACATTCTGATCGATACTACAAAAAGACATGAAACTTGGGTTCCAAATAGGATCATAGATTCTCATTCCTAAAAGATAGAAATAAAATATCTAACTTTTTGGGATTACTTTCTTGCAGACCTGGGATTAAAGCCAAGAGATGAATGAAGTAGGAATTAAAGTTTCATTCCAGGACTGTAACTCAATGAAATTCTTGAATTCACCATTTTCACCTTGTAACAAATTCAGCAATGCTGCAAAATTACCAGGCAACCCAATTTCTTAGGGTTATAGCAATGTCACAGATAATTAAATAGAAACTGGGGTTTTGTCCTGGTTTCAATAAATTGGCCAGCTGGACCACCAGCATCATCCCTCTGTGCACGGAGATCTAGCAGCATGTTAATAAAAGCCTCAGGGAGATCACACAAACTATTGGCTATTTTCTACAGGAACTATAGCTCTGGGCAAAATGGAGATGTGTATTTAGTACTACTGTCTCAGTGCATAGAAGAAGACACAATGCACCTAACAAGAGTGTGTTAAGTAGTCTTGAAAGTATTGGAAACTAATGAGACAATCAGAAATAATTGCTTATCTAACCTTATTCAATATGACAGCTAATCCAACAATTCACATCAACTATTTTTAACACACCAAGGGAAATAATATTTCTATTTTAATTAAAATATAAGCTATTTTTATTGTTTTGAAATTTCATAGTAAAGAAAAGATAGTCCCAACCTCATTTTATGAAACTAACTCTTTAATAATTGCAATGTTAATAATGAGTTTACTGTTGTTGATAAGTAGTGTGTGTGTGTGTGTGTGTGTGTGTGTGTGTGTGTGTGAAAATGAAGTAACTCAATTTATATATAATTAAATCACTGGGATACTTACAGTATAAATAATACCATCTAAAATTTTTAAACAAGTTACTTAGAATAATAGAGAAAAAAAGATAGTGAGAAGTCATGGGGCATTCTTCCACAGTTCTGATGCGTTAAGAAAGTAAGTGTAGTTTTAGCCATTTTTGCAACAATTCAAATTCACAATACAGTAATTTTAATAGATTTGATAAAGAAAGTTAAATATTTTCTTTACTATGGAAACTTTTTAAAAATTAGAGGTTACTACCTCTATTTCATCCTACTCTGTTAAAGCAACGAAATTGTAATTGTGATATCTACTCCTGAAGGTATCAACCCTTCACTGCAAATTTCCAAAGCAATTACCCCACTTCTCATATTAGTCTGTAAGATGCAGATATCCACTGTTAATTCTACCATTTTCAATTTGAATACAAGAATATAAAATTTTAACAGAAAATTTATGTTTAACAGCTACTAACATTTTATCTTAAGTGTACAAATATTTTCTTTACCTAAGTAATCATTAACTATAAATACTCATTTCTAATCTGTATGTATTTTATCAGTATTTCCAAGGAGACTAAAAATGCAGAGTCCTTTGTCTGGTCCATAGTCTGTCTGAACATTCCCTCAACCTGCCATCCCTACCTGCCAGATCTATCACTAGTCACACTCCCAGGTTTCCAGGCCTATTCAGGTGACCCTACCTGCACCTGAGCTAACCACTGGGCATGATCAAGGACTAGCTCTGCCTGTCACTAAACCAAAAGCCTCTCTCCAACCATATCCAGCCTCTCTACCATGATAGATGTTCCCTCATACTTAAATTTTGGCAGGACACTTATTCAGCATATCAGAGCAATCCTATCTGTCCACCTGACTTCATTCTACCTATGTCATTCCCTTACTCTAGCTCCACCCTGCCACACATCTTCTATTGTGCTCCCACTTGCTCTATCCATTTCAGACATACAGTAATAATAATGATAATAATGTTAATAAATAATAATAATAATGAAATGTTCCCATCCAAAGATCTCATCACAAAAATTCAAACAATATGAAAATCCAAGCCAATAACTCCTCTCTGAAACTTACTAGTCTTATAAAAAGATATGTCAATGAAAATTATTTAAATGATCCCAAGGAAAAGTAATTTCAAAGAACAATCATGATTGTTCAATTTTTGCAACAATTTTTGCATTGAAAAATTCAAGAATTTTAAAGAAGACACAGAAAAACAGATTAATGAAATTAAAGAGAAAGAATTTAAGGAAAATGAATGTCTGAGCGTTGCACAAGAAAATACAAAAATAAGGCTGATGGAAATGACAAAAACAATCCACAACAAGTAAATGCAACTCAATTAAGATATAGCAATATTGAAGAGGATTCAACTGAAATAAAGATGGAGCTAAAAAACAAACAAACAAACAAACAACAACAATAACAACAACAAAATGACTTTACTAGAAAACTCACAGTAAGTCTTGCAAGTAGAATGGATCAGGAAGACAATAGAATCTCAGGACTCAAATTTAAAGGAGAGGATCTAGACTGAGAAAGCAAGGAATATGAAAGCAATAACACACAGAAGGAGCATACAGAAAATGTGGGACACCATGAAAAGAACAATGCTAAAATTATAGGTGTAGATAAGGAGAAGAATCCCATGTCAATGTCATAGACCAGATCTTCCACAAATCATTAAAAAAAACTTCCCCAAAGATATACCCATACAAAAGATATACAAAAGAAAATGTAAGAGAAAAAGGCACACCTCACATGTAAAGAAAAAGTTCATCAGATCAAAATCTGATTCTTCAATGGAAATTTTTTAAGCCAGAAGAGGTTGGAACAATGCGTTTCAAATCCTAGAACTATGATAGCCAATTTTACATAATATGACCATAAATGCTAACCACCATAATTGAAGGGCAAAGGAAAACTCCCTATGTTCTGTGTGTGTGTGTGTGTGTGTGTGTATACACATACATACATTGCATGAGATACAGAGGCACGTGTAAAGTCAAATGATTGTAAATACAAACCCAAAATTACTAAAGCAAAAAGTACCAATGAGAACAGAAACAATACCAAAAGTCAGCAAATAGTGAATGCAGTTAACACATACACACATTTCAAAAATACTTTTAAGCCTGTATTATTCAATGAAAGAAAATGCTGACATAATGGATCAAGGAGCAAAAACAATAAACATTCCAAAGTGAATGTGGGAAAATCAGGAGTCCTCAACTCTACACAAGAAACTACAGGCAACCAGAGAATGCTGAGTATGAGAAATAGTCTGCTCTAGGAAAGAGTATACCAATAAGTTATACAATATCAAATGATCACCCTAGCAAACATACATAAGTGTAACATAAACCCTGAGCAGGTTATACTAGCAATTCGTGTGTATATACATATACATGTATGCATGTAACAACATTTAATGAAAAAAGAGGCTATGAATTTGTAAAAGAACATGAAGGGAGTATATGGAGTGTTTGGACAGAGAAAAGGTAAGGGAGAAATTATGTAAGTGCATTAATATCTCAAAAAGAAAAGAAACAAAAAAAAGAAAGAAATTTCATGTATCTGTTGTCTACAAAAACCACATCTTAGCTTTAGAAAGGCACTATCTTAGGGTAAAAGGATGGACAAAAGTGCTTCAAGAAAATTAGAAGAGGAAGCAAGAGGTATTTATATTCTAACATCTGACAAACTAAAACTAACCGCAGCAGGTTGTGCATCTCTGTGACAGGCTCTGCAGAGCTTGCTCCTCGCAGCCGGCATTACCAGGGTGTCCAAGAGGAAGATCAAAAAGGATGGAGCCAAACTGCAGTACTGTGAGGCTGCTGTCCAACCTACCCCTGCCAAGGTGGATGCAAAGCCAAAACCAAGAAAGGCCATGGGAAGGATTAGTCTTCAGATAACAAAGTGCAAAGAAAAGGAAAGAGAGGATCAAAGGGCAAGCAGGCTGAAATGGCTGACCAGCAAACAACAGATCTGCCCACAGAAAATGGAAAGACAGAAAACCAGAGTTCAGCCTTTGAAGAAGAATAGAAGGACGTCAAGCCCGACTAACCATCCTTCGTGTCTGTCAGTGCCCCTTGCCTCCTTGCTTGCAAATTCCAGCGGAATATATTTTATCAACTACTGTCTAAGAATGAGATTTTTAATAACTCTAGAAACATTTTTTAATGGATGAAAGGAATTCTATCTCATCCCATGTTTTAAGTGGAAATTATTGTTTTAAGAGGTAAAACAATTTACTCATTAGTGGAGAGGCTGTGATTGTCTTAGCAGCCAGCATACTAAACGCCATTCTGGATTCTAGTTTTATATTCTGCTGCATAAAGAATATTAAGTGACAATTTGGAGTCTAAACTGTGCAGTTTGTGTCTGGGATATGTTGAGTTATATCTGGCATATATTTCTAGTAGAATGACTTAAAAAAGAAAGGTAACATTGGTCAAGGTAGCTCATTTTCCTAACAATTGTGATAATATGCTGCAAATAATGGAAATTTTGAGTATGTACTGCATATGGCATTAAACTGTGAATCACTGAGGTTTGAGGATTATGAGCATTTCACTGTTTTGTGAGGTTTGACTGAAAACTTGACAACTTTGATGCTGAAACAACACTGGAATAAGTTCAAAGAGAAATAGTGTGTGGTTCATCAGAATTTGGGTACATGTGTTAAGAATTGAAATGTCTGTATATTTTGCTTCTCAACCAATAAAATATCATTTGTGAAAGAGAAAAAAGAAGAAGAGAAAGAAAAAGACGGAGGAGGAGGAGGAGGAGGGACATTTCACAATGATCAAGGAAATCGTTAACCAAGAAAAAAGTTACTCTCCTAAACATATGTGCACCAAAATCTGGTGCACCCATTTAAAAAAGAAATAAAGAAAGAAACAAGGAAGAAACAAAGGAAGGAGGGAATAAAGGACTACTGGACATAAATAAACAAATGAACAAAAACTCATAATAGAAGATAGTTTTTAAGCACCACTTTCTCCAACATTTTCTCCAATGTTCATATGGACAGAAAGTAAACAGAGAAACATCATAAATAAATAACATTCCACAACAAATAAATATCTATACAATATTTCATCCAAACATCAAATATTATATATTATACTCAGGAGCAAATGAAAGCTTTTCTAAAGGACTACATTCTGGAACAGGAACAAACTATATAAATTAAAAGATTAAAATAATTATGTGTCCCATCTAACCACAATGGAATTAAAATTTAATTTGACAGAGAATAAATCTCCATTAAATAAAATTATGGAGATTAAACAACTCATGACTGAATGATGACTGACTCAAATAAGAAATCAAGGAAAACAAATGAAAATGAAAATACATATACAACAAACCCAAACCTCCAGGCACATTGAAAGCATCCTATGAGGGTAATTTAGTTCTATGGGCCTACATTAAGAAATCAGCAGAGGCCCAGGCCCAAATGGTGTGAGGCTGGGGAACCCCTTGGAAGAGAGGAAGGAGAGTCTATGGGGTCCAGTAGGATGGATGACACCAGGAGAAAAACAGCCACAAACTCAACTGACCAGCACTCTTAAGGGCTCACAGAAACTGAAGTATCAGAAATGGAGCCTTCATGGTCCCCTTACATATATCATATGGTAGAATATCTAAAAATTGGAGTGAATAGGTGGAGGTAGGGGGCCTCTGCCCTTAGGACCCTTTCCTCCTGCTGGTCTGCCTTGTCCAGCCTTGATGCAGGAGTTGGTGACCAGTCAGCCTTGTTTCATCTCATTCCTGTGGTAGCTCTGAGAGGGCAACTCTTTTCTGAGGGGAAGGAGGGGTGTAGATAAAAAATTATTTCTTCTAGGAACTTTAGTATCTCGTTACTTATTCTTTGTGGTTTCTAAGCCTTATTGGTTTAGAACTGAGTCTTCTATGAATCCTGATTTGTGTAATTATAGTTCAATGTGTTTGATTGTCATTTTCTACTCTATATTAACTTGAAATGATTGTAACTTAATGTCCTCAGCACTTTGGTTTTTCTGTTTTCTCTACATTTGCTTTCTTCATGACAGACAACTAAATAACTACAACAAAATGTAGTTAGCACTTAAAAAGTTTGAATACAGCTTAGAGACAACTCAAAGGACTGAAGATTAAAATTTGAGTGACAAAAAGAAAGAGTAACTCATGTAAATTTACTTAAATGGGGTAATATCTGAAATGTGAAAATATATAGTTCTACCTGACAACATATTAGGTACATTATACAATATCTTTGTGTCTTCTCTTACGTGGTTCTCTATTAATTGAACCTTCAGGTTTTATTTATTCTGATTTTTATTTCTGATTTCAAATACACTATGGTTTTTTTCCTTTGCTGTTATTACTTTTAGTTTGTCATTACTGCCCATGTCTTTAATTATCCCTCTCCTATATCTGAACATAACAATAGTGCAACAGTGACTGATTCTTTTTAAAAAATTAGACTGTATTATATTTATTTATTATTGGTGTGTGTGTTGTGTCTGTGTGTGTTGGGGGGGGCATGGAAGATTAGAAGATAGCTTGTGGAAGATGGCCCATGTTCCAGAAAGTAAGCTCTGGTGATCAAACTCAGGCTTAGGGGTAAAACCTTTATATACTAAGTCATCTCCAGAAACACTGATTCATTCTTACCTGCAATTCCTGCTAGGATTCCCCCTTCTCTGTTATCCCAATTCCCCTATATCACATGAACTAGTGTCTAAAATCATACTTCCCTCTTCCCCCTTCATAAAGATAGCAGGTCATTATTTTGGTAATAAATTATCATTAAGTAATTCATTCTCATGTTACTCGAGAAGAAAAACTCTTTCAAATAAATTCAATTCTCTTCCAGGATCAGACTTGTTACCACCACATATTTCTATCCATGATAAATCTCTCAGAATTGCTTTGTTTTTGGATTCACACCACTTCTCTGCCTGGGCTCATGCCTAGGTATGACTTCCAACCTGATTTAACCTATTTAAATTTTATCTGTATGTCTCTCTTTCCTGAGAAGAATTCTTCAGTACTAGCATTCATTTTGTATCCTAAGGACATGTCACTTTTGTACTCTGTATTTTATACTTTTTTTTTGTCCAAAAGGTGATTGTTGTATTAGCATACCTATGTAAGATATAGAAATAGATAGCTTCTCTAGTATGAGGAAAATTTCATGTTAGAGATAACATTACAGTGATCTTTGTAGCTCAACCCCTATAATGTAAATGGGTAGAAGAAAGAATGAATTATGTCTGAGTCAAACCTATCATAGCTAGTTTTTTGAAAACATCTTTTTGGCAAAGGCACTTTTCTTCCTATAATTTGAAATATGTGAATTTAAAATAAAGGAGAAAATCAAGACTCAAACTGCCAATTTTCCCCAAGAACAGTCACCTCTTCCTCCTCCTCTTCCTCACCCTTACCTCTTCCTCAACAGTATCTAACTTCCACTGCATAGATGATTTCCAATTATCCTGGAATAAATTCACTGGTTTCATTCTCTTAATTGACAAATTTAAGACATCAAGAAGTTCAATTTCAATACTTCTGCTTCATATTTACACATATATAGTATTCATCATTTCTTCAAAGCTTATATTTATATCCTTTAATAAGTGATGAATAAAAGAAGTTCTTTAAATGAAAGTGATGATTCTATGAATCTTTAGACTACAAAAAATGCTTAATTTTTTGGAGGACTCACTTTATAAAATACTAGTGTTAAAAATAATAATTAAAATAATCATCTTGGTTTTAATGCTTAGAAAAAATTAGACACATATATAACTTTTCATGTACATCTCTGTATGTAAAAACATTTAATTAAAAAGAGGCCATGCATTTGAAAGAGAACAAGGAGGTTTAAATGGGAGAACTATGTCTCTGAAACCACAAGATCAACATGTGAGTACTGTTTCACACTGAGACTTAAGGCTCAATATGCTATATAATGCCAGAATATAGACCATGAAGAGAGATAATGGTTAATGAATAGGAGAGAGTTCTATTGGGGCTAGAGATATAGAACAAATGGCCAAGTGCTTGCCTGAAAATGCTTGGAATTTTTGGTTTAGTTCCCAGCATTGCATAAGACTTCAAGTGCATTATCCCAAAATTGTGGAGATAGAGATAGAAAGGTCAGAAGTTCATGTAAGTTCTCAACGTTCTCCTCTGCTGCACAGGAGGAGCATAGGTCTTAGGGCTGAAGCTCAGTATTCAAAGAAAAGGTGCTGACAGAAGACATTTGGTTTAATTGGGAAGAGAATCATGAAGTATTTCTACCTACAAAATTGAGTCTCCCAGTTTTAAAGAGTTCTGGACAAGTGGAAGACTTGAGAAACTCAATTATTTTGCTATCACTATGTTTCACTGATGAGCGCTGCATTATTATTTTTTAAATTGTAATACTCTTTCACATTTAATGGAAATGCTAAAATGTAGTTCAGTCCTTAAGATTACCTCTACAAATTATCTGATATTGAAACATTATAAGCAATCTCATTTTGACTATTTACATTATAATTTGTGATACATTTCTTCAATATTTTCTACATTATATTCTAACAACCATTTTAACACAAGAAAAACCTGTCAATTCACTCTTATTCTAGGTGTGTATGACTTTGTCCATTTTCTTACATAATACAACGGAAGATTTACTCAAATTTTAAAAGTAAATACATTAAAGGCATTGCTTTGAAGCAAAGAGTAGTAAATATAGAAACTATATCTGAAACCAGAAAGTAAAAGTAGTCAACTTATTGAGTGATAAACTAAATAATTGGGACATTCGTTGTAGCTGTGTGTTCCAAACTCCTTAGAGTCCTAGGCTTTTTCATCAGTTAGTTCCCTAGTAAGGCAAGGCAATTCTTGAAGGTTACAGAGATCTTATATTATGATATGATGATACCGTATGATATCATATCTGATTTGATATGATATGATGTGGTATGACAATTACGGGTATCATATTAGTGAAAAAATTATTTCTTCATCATAAAAGTCAAACTTGAAAGAAACTAAGCATTCATCTGTGTCTTTCCCTTTATAATACCCATCTTCATTTGTTTACTTATTTATTTATTTATCCTATCTATCTATTTATTTATGATTGAATGAGCAAAAAATAAATGCTTTGAATCCACATTATTTTTTCAAAACTTAAAGCAAGTGCTTTGAAAAATCAAACCACTTCTCTTTTACATTTTTCAAAACAAAAATCTTTTGGGAGAAATTTTATCTCTTTTTTTTAAACAAATATTGCCTAGCTTATAGGTTAATAATTATTTTTCAACTCTGAAACAGTTATATAATTAAATGTGAGGTATTTCAACATATTTCATATATTAATGCTCCATTTGTATGTTTTCTTTTATGACATATGCATCATACATCTGCTCGTATTTCAACTAATATTTGGTGAGGAGATTCAAGAGGGGATTTATTGGCTTATGTAATAAAACTGTCCTAAAACTGTCTATTATGATAGAGCAATGAGTGAGGGGTCAGATGTGAGGCAGCCATGCTTTACCAGGTGTGGACGCCCGCCTCGCCTGCAAGGAAGACGCCGCACACAGGATTCTTCTGGTTCACGCTTTATTGAGGACTGTAGCTTGATTGAGTGTTGAGAGCGAAAGACCCTGAATGTGTGAGGCACCCTGCTTATATAGGCAACGTGACCATCAATGATTGGATGCATGTCCAGACCCTCATTAGCATAGGGGGAGGCGGCAAGCAATACTCAACTTGCGCCTGCGCTGTTACTTGTTTACTCCAGAACCGAGCAAGAGGAGCCCGGAAGCAGGAAACCGGCGCCATCTTGTAATGGCGTTTCAACTCGGCTCCCAACATCTCCCCCTTTTATATTAAATTGAGGACAAAGGAACATGCTAAGTCACCGATCAACCCCCTCCATCTACGGAGGTGAGGATCGAGGAAGTTAAGCATGTCCTAAATACCCAGGTTACCTTATCTCGTGCAATGAGGAGAACCTCTGAGATGTGCAAAGGCTAACCTTGGGTCGAATAAGGGATGTGCCTATTCTTGGTGCAATGGGAACAAGCCCTCAGGGTGCAAAGGCCACATACCCAAAATTGTCTTGAAAGAAAACATGTGGGGGAGATGGACTTCTGTCTCATTGGCTCTGATAATACACAGCTTAACTATTAATAAGAGGGTTGGACAATACATATCAACCATCGACCCAACGATTAAGCGTTGCTAACCAGGCCGCAGGGGAATGTCCCACATCAAGGGCAGCAAATGCTTGAATAATACAGAGCAATCATCATAATACCCATAGTTCCCCGACCTGCCCATTCCTTGAGATACATGGTAGCATCCTTAACCCAATCCCAGAGTCCTGCTACCATGGATAAGTCCACACGAGTTGAATTGACATGTGCAATGGCCAGTCTTAGGTCCCTCACAGTAGCATCAAATTGTGATGACCAATCCGTCTTGAGATATTGAGAAAGTTCCCGTGACAAATTTGCAGCAACAGTATAATTATGATATTGAACAGATGTCACACATAAACCAAATATCAAACGGGTTATTTACAGTAGCTTTGTTTGGGCAATCATCCGAACCCAAAGATCCAATGCAAGGGGCGAAGGTAAATTATCTTTCCTACCTCTACACCGGGGGGCCCACTGAGGCTGACTGTGAATATAACTATAACTATTACTAATCTTAGGCCAACCACCCTTAATGTAAGTGCCATCTACAGTAGTCCAGTCATCTTCATCTACCCAAATTGCACTAGAATTGGAAAGTTGTATACAATTATTCTCGTTAGTCATAGTAAAACAAAGTGTTCCATTTAGGGAAAATGTACGATCTTCCCCTATAGCGCTGCGCTGATTGTAGCAAAGAAGCGGGGGAAAACTTGAGCATCATGCATCACTGGCATTGGTATGGGGAGTGTTGTTAGTATTCCCCATCGTTGTTCTGTGCGTATCGGGGGCCACTTTATCAGGATCATCTGGAGAGCCAGTAGCGTTTTCAAGATCCTCATCCTGTTCTTGATCTTCTAAGGGCTGTTTCACCGTTCTCGTCAGACGAGCAGGCACCCAAATGGGGTTTTCTTGGTCCTGAGGAAAAACACAAACAGCTCCCCTGGATCTTATTAAAACTTGATCCGGGCCCTTCCATTGGTTAGACAATACATCTTTCCACTTGACATTTTCTAGTGGAGGTTGTGTAGACATAGCATGTCTATCTGCTGCAGATCTTCCAGCAGCATCCAAATTCAAAAAATTTAAGGTAAATAATATAAGGGAAATGGTACTTTTAGGTCCCATACTGGGGCCACCTTGTTTTTTCTTAGCCTTAGGCAGGTTAGGACGAGGGGCGCAGAGGGAGCCACCGGAGCGTATGGCTCAGGATGGTAACGTTTTTCCTCTGTATCCAGTTTCTCTTCAGACCCCGAAGTTTCTGAGTCTGTGGTTTCTGAGTCAGAAGAGGAACTACTAGTCTCATCACTGGTTATTTTTAAATTTTCAAATTCTGCTAATATTGGGTATACCCTTTTCTGACTATTTATTTGTTTCTTTTTTTCTTTTTTCTCTTTTTCTACCCTTTTTATATCTTTTTTAGGCCTCTTCCTCTTTTCTGTTTCTGACATGCTGTCTTGATGTTTTGCTAATATTCGCTGTCCTTCCCTTATCCTCTCTTGACATCGCTTATTAACCATACGCCATAATGGCCATGTACTGGCACGGAAACTTCCCTTTTCCTTTTCTCTCTGCAATTCTCCTTCTAGTTTACCCCAAGAAGGGATTGTAAGAGACCTGGTGGTTCCTGGGCGATGACAATTTAGACAAGGGCAACAAGCAAGAACAACAATAACCATACAAGCAAACATGACCACACCTAGTGCAGGGTCAATCTCATAAAACAGCATACCTCTCAGAAAGAGTCTGGATCCACTTTCGTCCCGCGCTCCAGTTCTGAATCCTCCTGAAAACAGGGGTCTTTGCCGGTGCTGAGCTGATGGTCAGGTTCCCGGGTTTCGGCACCAAATGTGGACGCCCGCCTCGCCTGCAAGGAAGACGCCGCACACAGGATTCTTCTGGTTCACGCTTTATTGAGGACTGTAGCTTGATTGAGTGTTGAGAGCGAAAGACCCTGAATGTGTGAGGCACCCTGCTTATATAGGCAACGTGACCATCAATGATTGGATGCATGTCCAGACCCTCATTAGCATAGGGGGAGGCGGCAAGCAATACTCAACTTGCGCCTGCGCTGTTACTTGTTTACTCCAGAACCGAGCAAGAGGAGCCCGGAAGCAGGAAACCGGCGCCATCTTGTAATGGCGTTTCAACTCGGCTCCCAACAACCAGGAAAGTTGACATTAGCAAAGCATATTATAGCAAAGCAGATATATAAAAATGAATTTATGTATGCAATATCTCAGACTGATATGCTAGCAAGTAGAGATGATTAATAAAAATTAACTAAAGATAATTAATAAAATTAATAAAAATTATTCTCTGAAGTCCTTCAAATTTATTATATAATCAAACTATTATTATATTTTCTTTATAAAACAATTTAAACTCTAACATTAAACATGTATTCACTAATATTTTATATTTTTATTTCATTTAAAAATATTCATTGCATTTTCTTATTTATTTTGTGCATGGGCATGTAAAAGTTAGAGGACAACTTACAGGAATTGATTTTCTCTTTTCACCATGTGAATCTTGGGAATTAAACTCAGGTCAACAGGTCTGACCATCTATGAAGACTTTGATTTTATTTCTAATACTTAAAACTTGCTTTACACCCTGAAAAATATCTGGATTCAAATAACAGATCTGTTTAATAGTATTTCAAATTTAGAAACAACTCAAATGATGCTTGAGTCTCCCTTTCACATATTAGAAATGAGGTTGACAGTATCAGGACTGTTTAGGAGTCACAGAGTTTCAATCTGATAATACAGGCAAGTACATTAACAATTATTTCTGATAATATGTAATTGAATGCAAATATCTTAAACAATATTTTTTAACTCATTCTTTGAATAATTCATACATGTATCCAGTGTGTCTTTATCATATTCACACTTACCACAGTTCTTCATTTACCCTCAGGATCTTCTCCATCACATCTCCTCCTCTCCTCCACCCCCCGCCCAAAAAAAATATCATGCCATCTAGTTTTCATTTTTAAAATTAAGTCACTGAGTGCCATCAGTACTGACTATATGAGCATGAGTGTGGAGACATCCACTAAGGTTTGGGTAACTCATCAGTGACCATCTACCCTAAGTAAACTCACTGTTTTCTGCAGCCATGAATTGCCAACAATGCCTTAACTAGTGATTAGTCCTCTTATATGTATGCTGAGGATTTTTATTTTATAATCTATGCTTTTAGCTTGGTTGATTGATTCATGTGTACTTATGAGTATATGCATATACTCTTTGGTATTCGATGTAGAGTAGTATGTTAGGATCAGAGGAAAATCTTTGCCACTCAGTTTTCTCCTTCCATAATGTGGGACCCAGGGATCAAACTCAAGTTGACAGATTTGGTTGCAGGCAGCTGTACTGCTTAGTTTTCTCTCACCAAACGCTGAATTGCTGTTTCATTTTGTTTTTGAGACAAGGTTTCACTGTGTAGTTACAGTTGTCTTGGAGCTCACTCTGTAGACCAGGATGGCCTCAAACTCAGTGCTGGGATTTAATGTATGTGCCACCACACCCAGCTTAAATGCTAAAACTTTTTGTTTCTTTGTTTCAGACAGGATTTCTCTGTTGTCACTCTGGTTGTCCAGGAACTCATTCTCCAGGCTGGCCTCGAACTCATAGAGATCTGCCTGCCTCTGCCTCCTGAGTGCTGGGATAAAAAAGTTTCCACCACCACTGCCTGGCATTGCTGAAACTTAATTGGTTTGATCTGGTATGTCACTTGTGAAGGTGACCACAGCTGCTGTCAGTTCATGTCACATCATATCTAGAAGGGAGTATATTATAGAATTTCTGCCCTTTCCTGTATATCATGTTCTTTTCATGTGGTAATCAGTGATGACTCTTGTTCTTGGTAAGGGTGTAGGAAGATTGATTCATGTGTTCCAGCTATAGTTGAGCATTCACACTTATTTATACTCAGTTCATTGAACAATTCTGAGTCTAGGCCTTAACTACTGCCTTCTAAATTAAGAAGTTTCTTTGACCAGTGCTTCAAGTTGCACAAATCTACATATATAAATCTATGTATTTATAAGATAGTGTGATAATGTGTTCATCTAGAAAAACAATAATAAAAAATTCACTTCTAAGGATACGACCTCCTTAAACATGAGTGTAGAGGAACATTTAATCTTTTAATCCAGCAGCATGCCAGCTCTAGGAAAGGATCACATTGAAAGGCTTGTCTGATAGACAGTTGATCTCTGGGCACCATGGCTGCTCTAGGGTAGAAAGAATATTAGTAGATACCTTTAATTCCAAATCATAAGGCAGTCAGTCCAGAAGTAGGACACAGTTCTCAGTTTTCAGCTCTCAATTTGTGATTCTCAGTTCAGTGTTCACAGTCAGTTCAGAGTTGAGAAGCAGGAGAGACTGAGAGAATGGTAGGAGATGGAGTCAGAACATGCTAGTGAAGTACAGAGTGAGTGACCCTTTAATTCCAAGTCTGAGAGTGAATCAGAGTGAAGACTTAGTAGAGTGATGTCTGGATGAATCAGAGTGAAGTTCAGGAAAAGTTACACATCAGTGGAAGAGTTAATAGACTGAGTCAGAGTGAGGATGTACTCAACTCTCATGATATAAAAGCAGGCTCTCAACTCAGAGAGTCAGGCAGTCAGTTACAGGATCAGTCAGATAAGAAGACACTAAGGCAGTTCAGCAGAAAGGAATCAGTGTCGGACAGGTAGACTGAGTTTAGGAGAAAAGGTCAGCTAACAGTGAGAGTCTGTTTGGAGCCTAGCGGAGCAGTAAAGTCAGAGAAGTTGTGGGTGTTTACCAGTGTCAGCTGGAGTCAGAAGAGTTCAGACAGACACAGTCAGTCAGCTCAAATTGTCAGTTTGAACCAGAACAACAAGCGAGTTGAGTCAGCCAAGCAGAAGTGTCAGTTGAGTTCAGTAGAGCTCTGAGTTCAGAAGGAACTAGTCAGAATAAACCAGTTAGCAGTAAGTCTTGGAGGCTAAAGCATTCTAGGTCTAGATTAACAGATTAGATGTATGGAGGCTGAAGCCCTCCAGGTTTAGGCTTAAATTAGATTGCACAGAGGCAGAAACAATTCAAGACGAGGATGGAGTCTGAGGTAGAAATGACTAAACTGTACTCTGCCATGAACCTACAAGAATAATTAAATATATCAATAAACATATATGCTTACTATGAATTTTGAACTTGTTTGCAATACCAAGGATGAATTCTCTTGCATGGGGCAGGCCTCACCTCCCATCATTAGAGTGTCTGAATGTTTCTAAGTATAAAGTTTGCAAGTCTCTATTAAAATTGTTTCTGAGTGTCTTAATTCCTTTTTTATTGTTGCTGTGAAGATATATCATGACCAAGGTAACTTATAGAAGGAAGAGTTTCTTGGGCTCTTACAGTTTCAAAAGGTGACTGACTCCATGACCATCACAAACAACAAGCCTGGCAGCAGGCATGCAGGCATGGCACTGGAGCTGTAGGTGAGAATTTATATGAGAACTATAAGAATGATTTGGGAATGGCATAACTTTTTGAAACCTCAAAGCCCAGCCCCTATGACACAACTCCTCTAACAAGGCCTGGGAAATAGCATTCAAGCATATGAGCCTATGGGGTATAATTCTCATTCAAACTTCCACACTGATAATATGTAATATATGTGTAAATTTTATATATTTATACATATTGACATGTATGACTAGATGTGTGTACATGTTATGTGGGTGAGTACACACATGTGCATGTAAGTGTGCCTGTACATGTGGACGTATGAGAGTATGTAGGGGAGGGCAGAAATGGACGCTAGGCATTATTTTTCCACATTTTTTTCAGAGTGGTTTTGCCCTTGATTTATACATTCAGCAACTGTGGCAGTGTGTTTCAGGGACCCACATCTCTCTTCCCCTTCTGAGGTGAAGTTACAGGGATGGGCCATCAAAACTATTTTTAGAAAGAGATTTTTATGCTTGTGTAGCAAGCACTTTACTGCCTGAACCATCTCCCCAGTCTTCAATGACACATTCTGATTTATTATTTACTAGGGCTTTATTTAGGATAAAAGTTTAAATTTTTCTATATTCAAGAGACACTAAATGTGAAAAGATACATGAATAGAAAAGCTTGAAACTATCTTGAAAGTGTTCTCTGCTACCTTTGAAGCAGAATGAAATATTAAATAATAGTCATGAATACATCTAGAAAGAGGATCCCCCTTTCATGAAAGCTACTTTGGAATTTTCAGTCTTTGTTTTCCAAACTCTTTTTTAATGGAATGACACAATAAATAATGAATGAATGGCTGGCAGTGATGTCAGATGAACAAGCAAAGATAAACACAAAAATGATACAAGACAGTGTTCCTGTTCAATATCCTCCAAGTCATTTCAGATTTAGATTACTTCTAGGCACAAGGCATCAGAGCTATCACTACGAATATCTAAATTGCTTCCTTACAGGTTCTACAAAGCACTCTCTTTACTTTATCTTCTCATTTTTAGATGGTACCTCATTGAATTTCTCCCAGCCAATTTACTTTCTGCAAAGCTCACATTTCTCTTACAATAGAGAAATTTCTTTAGATCTACTTTTAACTTTAGCTTAATAGCATGGGGGGCTTTCTTAAAATTTCACTGTCAGCAGAACAGCATACATTTTACACTTATGGAATCTGCCTTTACTAAAAAAGCAGAAGAGAAAGTGTTATACCAAGGATAATGTGGGTATTAATTTTCTCCTCCATTTACACGATTATTTCACTGCATCTCCAAAGAAAGCTAATATACTGATCAAATCTAATTAGCTTCAATTTTCATGAAACCATGGTGCATGCTGTAGAGAAATTGGTTTGAATGAAAATAAGCCATGAAGATTTGTAAAATTGGTCTGCCATACAAAGTTGCTTCAGTGTAACAGTAACTTGAAAAAAAATTATTGTTTTATCATAAAAATGTACTTCAATGAAGAATAAAATAGTATAACTATGATTTAAATTATTGGTATATAGCATGCTATAAATATTCATATTTGTTTCTTCTTTGAAGTAAAAGGGTGAACAGGTCCAACAATAATGGTGATACCATGCTCACAGATAAAAATATCAGGATAAGATCTTGTCAGATCCGCTAGATATCATTTGGTCACATATAAAAATCAGGATTATGGCCTGTTTTATAAACCTCATATTTGAGATGAATCATTGTGACCTTCTCTCCTCAGCTCTTCATTAAATAAGAATTTATTAGGAAAAAATACTGCTATAATAGTATACAATTATAGGCTAAAATATTTTTTTAAATGCTGTCATTTTCTAGTGATGCTTATATTTCATGCAGAAAGACGTGAACAAGTGAATAGCATAAATGTATTTTTTTTGATACCAGTATGGACATTAATATAAAGGACACAGTGAATTAAAGGTCAATAGATAATAGGATAAGTAACAAAATAAGTGATCACAGAATTCTACAGGTGCAATCTTTGCTTGCCTTGTAGAAACAGCTCCCATTACAAAAGTAATGTGCAGACACAAAGCTGATGATTCTGGATGTCAGATGCTGTGTTTTGGTTTTTTTGTTTGTTTGTTTTTCTTTGTTGTTGTTTGATGCTTTTGAAGCATTGTCTAAAACAGTAGAAAAGGAGAATGAAAAGGAGACAGTAAGTAAAAATAAAATGACTCAAGAACTGATTATATAATATTTTAATAAAAATATAATACTAGACTACAGGTTAGCTTTGGACTCCTTTTGCCTGATAGAAGAATGTAACAGTGATATTTGGCTGGCTCTTAGAGTGTCACTTAAAATGCTTCTCCTTATAGTTTTCACTTAGGAGTCACTTGTCAAATAAGAAGTTCAAGTATGCTGAGAGCCCATGCTGTGAGGAAACCAACACTAAAACTAGTTATTATATGAAGAGGCCATGTAGAGGAATAATGAAGTAGGAGGACTCAGTAGAGGAAAGTAGTGGGTATACTATACTAATATCCAGAGCTCACTTCAAAGCAGCATACAGTATGGGGCACTAATAACAATGACCCATAGCAATCTAGATAATCCTTATTTTAATTCTTGGTACGACAGATTATGAAAAATATTAAAACTCATTTTATAGCCTAAATTCCAAGACGGTTATTTGAAATACTAAACATTATATTGCAGAAGATAGAAATACATAAAATAATACGTTATAAAATGTATCACTTCAGGTAATGATATTTTACCTTCTTAAGCAAAAAGTTTGGTGACATCTCTCAAGTTGCTAACATAAAATTTGATCATAAAATGAATTACCATTCCTTATGTGGATTACTTGAAGAAAACATCTGAGATAATTAACTTATAGGAAAAAAAGGATTTTTTTTTTGTACTGTTTAGTTTCCTCATGGTTCTGGAGGTTAAAGTTTCAGTTTTCATGGCCTGCTGTTTTGGAGCCTCCAAGAAGGCCAATCATGGTGGGAGCTTAAGGCTGAACAGATCTGAGTTTTGAAGCACACAGAGAGAAATCTCACAGTTTTTCTCAGAGGAGTGTTTTACATCACATAAGAATTCCTAGGAGGCTATAAATTACAAAAGTTTAGCCACCTCCCAATAGCATTCTAGTGATAAGCCTATAATATGGTGCTTTAAAGAGACATCCAACATTATATGCATGTAGTCTTCCAAAAGACAGTTTATAGGTGGGTATGCAGAGTATCTGCTAGCAGCTATGTCAGGGCAAGTTGCTGCTAAACTAAATGGGGTAGAATTTCAGATTCAAGCAAAGAACCATTCCAAGAGGGAAGAACTCTTGAATCAAAATTTTAAAATCAAGTAGAGATTAGCAGGGAAGAGTAAAAGAAGAAAGCAAGAGATTATGTTCCTAGGCCAATTAGGAACTGAAGAAAAGCATCACACAAGCAAGAAGATGTACAAAATATTGTGAGCTAGACAATGAAAGGAGGTTTTTGAGAGATGAAGAGAGCTTTACAGGTATCTATTTATAAGTGGCAGAAACCATTAAAAGCTCACATTTTCATTGTCTGGAATTCTTTGTATTATTATTCATTTCCACAAGTTAACTCAATACTTAGAGAATTATAAATAGCTTAGTTAAAATAAATTTAGCCAATGACCAAGACACAAACCTAAGGGTGCCTAGATAAAATTAAGCCAAATACTCTCCATGGTACAAGATGTGCATTTCCACAGAAAATACTATATTTCTCTCTGAGTTTATAAAAATATAAATGCACCTTTAGACTGCTTTTATATATCTACTTTTACAAATGATCTAAGGTAGAGGTGCTAATTTATCATTTTTCTGTGTAGACTCTCAGCAATGTCAAACAATCTGGTGTTTCTCACAGTACACCACCATGAATACTATACACCACACATCCATAATTACAGAAGAGCATGGATAGTCCCTTTCATGAATTGGTCTATGGACAATTCTTTCAAAAATTAAGCTGACTGTACTTTTTTGAAAACATTTTAGAGATCACATTATATTAAGGCAGTACACTTCTATGATCCTCTACTTCTTAAATTTTAAAATCATATACAAGTCATAGGATAAAATTTAAAATGATTCCTAAAGCTTAAATTGACTGTTTTTTTATATAATAAGAAATGATTTATGAAACATTGTTCTCATGAATATAATAAGCATTTTATTTCACATTTAATACATAAAGACATATATATATATATATATATATATATATATATATATATATATAACATATTTATTTCTTTAGATACAGGACTATAATTAACTGTAAATTTTGTAGGTTGAAATTTTTGAGTGGGGAATAAAATAAATATTTTATTACATTTGAATTTATTTAATTGATTTTAATTTATACGTTATTCTTTTTCTTGCATTGTCTTTTGCATTGCATATTTTCCAAAACTGCAGACATAGATGTAGAAGTTGATTTAATTAATTTTTCTCATGTGTTCATAGCAGAACCAGTCCCCAGTCCTAGAGAGTTTCAGCCTCTATACAATTCGTTCTTAAATTTAGTCCTGGACAGTTGCAACCTCCATGTAATCTAATTTGAAAACCTAAACCTAGAACATTTCAGCCTGCAAGACTGACTCACTCTGACTAGCTCCTTCTGAGCTCAGAACTGTACTGAATCCAATTGACTCTTCTGGTTGGCTGATTCAACACACTTGTTGTCTGCCTCAAATTGTTCTCTAAGATGACTGGTTCAAATTGACCTCCTGAACTTGTTTCTGACAGAACTCTTCTGACTCTGGCTGACACTGGCTGCCTCCACAACTTCTCTGACTGCAGTGCTTTGCTAGGCTTCAAATTTACTCTCAGCTAGCTGACACTGACTCTCCCAAACACACTCTTCCTGTCTGACACTGACTTCCTCTGGTGAACTGGCTCTGTGTCTTTCTTATCTGACTGATTCTCTGACTGCCTGACTCTATGAACTGAAGGTCTCCTTTTATGTCATGAGAGTTGGGCATGTCCCCACTCTGACTCTGCTAATTCTTAATCTGATTCATCACTTTTTCTGCTCTTCATTCTGATTCATCCCAGATGTCCCTCTGCCAAGTCTTCACTCTGATTCACTCCTCAGACTTGAGAATAAAGGCTTGTACTTACTCTGTACTTCACTATGCCTCTGATTTTCTGCTTCTAGGTTGACTGGCATACTCTAATTCAATCTCATTCCATTTTTTCAATTTCTACTGCTTCTCTCTGAACTGACTATGAACTCTGAACTGAGAACCATGAACTGAGAGCTAAGGAACTGAGAACTGTGACCTACTTCTGAAATGACTGCTTCCTTTTACAATGCTGAGATCTGGAATGAAAGGAATATGCCACCACTTCCTTCTGAATTGGGTTATTTAAAGGCTTCTGCTGCAGACTAGCTGGATCACACAGGACTTGAATGTGATCCTTTCCCAAAACAGATAGGTTGCTGGATTAAAAGATTAAGTATTCCTCTATATAAAATTATACCTATTTGACTAAATATCAAGAATATTTAATAAATAAATTTTTATTTCATTAATTGTTCCCAACATTACCAAGATATTAATGACAGACTTGCATAGAGTTGTGGAAATATGTATATTGGGAATGATCCCCTCACATATTTATTACTTTATGGGGAAACTAATAAGAACAATTAAGTTCTATACTTTTTAAAAATATAAGAGTTTAAAATCAAATATGACTATAATTCTTGATATGAAAATAATTAATTATGTGTGTCTCCATAACCAGTATTACAGATAATCATGTTTATTATACTTTTAGTTTCTAATGCAATGCATTACATAAATAGTCTCTTCTTTTAACTTTGTTACCTCTGGTATTTATATATTTACTTATATTACCAAAAAGCAGACAAACATTAAACACTGGTACAGTGGTTGTTGTTTGTTGTTTTCACAGTTACTGTACCAAAAAGTTATTGATGAAGATTTGGGATTCGTTTTTGAAATGAGTTGAAAAAGTTTGGAGGAGTTAAACTGCAGAAAGTCTAGCTTGCCGTATTACAATATTATGGGAAGTTCTAATCTATACTCAAAAGATCAGACTACTGATATAAATGTATACAGGGATAACTATGTTGAAGAAATTTCAAAAGAAATTAAATCTCTGTTGAGAATTGTGTGAAGTCAATGCTTGCTATACTGTTGCAAAATGCAGAGTGCATTGTTTCCATTGTTTCAGACTTTGTAGAAGGTTGAAATTAAGGTGACTAAACTATCTTACATGTTAGAGATGATTTCCATACTAGAAAACAATCAGACTGTGATAGGATGTTTTTGGTTATTTTTAGTATTATTGTGAAAATTAATAATAAAGGAGCAGAACAGAAAACTTGTAAAATAATTGGACCCTTAACCAGATAGAGTTACAGAAATGTGTAAGGTTACAGTTCTGAAATCTTTGAAAAGAGAACAATTTCAGAAAAACTCTTAGGAGCAACCATTCCCCAAGAACACCTTGAGATTTTTCCAGGTTCTATTGTCTTTATCATCACTAAAGTACATGCCAATCAGAGACATGGTGCCAGTGGTACAGACACAACGTGTACAAGTAACAGCAGAAAAAAAGTTTTAAAGGGCTACTTGACAATTAGCATACAACCCTCACATAATTCTCATGTTTAATGAGTACATATCTTTTAATTTAGTTAAATGATATTGTTTGATAACAATATGATGATGGTGATGATAATGATAATGCTGACATGTTGATGATTATTTTAGATAGGTTCTTTCTATGTAACTTTCAGTTCCTGGAACTCATTATATAGAGCAGACTAATTTAGAACTCACAGAGATTGTCCACACATGTGCTGGGATAAACAGTGTGTACCACCACATTGAAGTATCATGTCTTCTTAAGGATGGAACCCTTTACCATATCAAGAATCAGCATCTTCACAAATGCCTCAATATTCAAAAATAAATATACATTCATAACTTAGTAAATGCAACATGCTTACCATTTTCTTGTGCCAGTACAACTTATTCCATTTTTACTTATGCATTATTTAACTCATTTAAACTTAATGACAAAGAAAAATAATTTTATAATACCGTAAAAGAATAGGGAATTATCTCACTATCTTTCCAGTTATGAGTTGCAGAGTAAAGCAGAATTTATTCCATGTTTTAGATAAGAAAACCCTAGAGCAAAGGAATGATTGGACAGTAAAAAAATGGAGCATGACTTCAAAACTTCTATGTATTAAGACTTTTTTCTAGCATGAAATAGGTAGAGACTCCTTAATATATGAAGATAATCCTCTGAACAATCACTGAATCTCTAGAAGTATCAGTTTGAATATTATAAACTGGCTATTTCTAATACAACATTAAACATTATCCCATCAGAACCATCAATAATTTATTATGATTACTTGGTTATCTTCATATATCTACTTTAACAACATATCTACTATTGGTGGGGTTATAAAATTCACATTTATTTCAAAAGACACAGTTTGAGTCAAAAGTTTGACTTCAAGATCAGTCAGATAATAATTCAAGCTACTCAGACTCGTTGGAAGTAATTCTCTTCTTTAAAGACATTTAAGTTCTTCATATTGATAAGTACTGGAAATGTGACAGTATAGAGCCAGCTGTTCACCAAATGACTAAAACAACAAATAAATATAGAGTGAAAGATCATGGTTTACAGTTGATGTTTAATTTTATATTAAAAGAATTCTTTTCAGAAAACTTATTTTTACAGTTATCAATGATATCCTCAGATAAATTCTATTATGTGTGTGGCGAATATTATAGTTTATTTCCAAATCAACTATGATGCTTAGTTTTAAATTTCAACCTACCATTGCCTAGAATAACTTGGGAAGACAGCCTCAAATCAATAACTGCCTAGATCAAGTTGGCTTATAGGCATGTCAGTGGGAAATTATTTTGCTTGTTGATATATTTGGAAAACAAAACTGCTGTCATCTTCACCATTCCTTATACTGGTGGTCCTAGAATATATAAGTTCAGGGAAGCTCACTGATTATACCCAAGCAATCAAGCACACAGCATGAGTACATTTAATTTTTCTCTGTTTTTGACTGGACATGATATGACTATCTACATGAGTACCTACCTTTACTTCTCCTCAGTGATGGAGTATACACTGGATTTGTAAGCCTAGTGAACTATTTTCTCTTCTTGTCCATTTTGGTCAAGATATTTTGTCACAGTGATAGAAGTAAAGCCAGAACATCAACTTTTATAAGATATCAGTGTGGGCCAATATCATTCTTCTGAACTAATCATAACACGACTAAATGCTGATAATGCAATAGTTCTCCTCAAATTGTCTTTGGAACTGTCAGAATATGGTCCAAGAATGGAGTCCAGTAAGAATTCTGAATGATTCTCAGTAAACTCCAAGGAAATAAGGCAAGGATCTTGTGACTTCAGTTTCTTCAAAACACAAAATTGTTCTTGTAATGTGTTTTTGTGCTTCTGCCAGGGGTAGCAGATAGGAATGAGTTTACTTCAGCTGTTGTTCTTTATATGCCTCTGTGGAAAAACATATTTTTGTCATGTTATCCTTGGGATTGTATACTTTACTCACTGACTCTTCTCAATCTTTAGAATAAAAGTTGCCTAACGCTCTGAAAAAAATGTTGGTTATTACATGAGGCTTTAGTCTACCTCTTTTTTAGTTTCTGCTCTCAGGCTTATGCTGCCAACTAGAGCAGCACCACGGATAAATTCAACAGCCTCATTCATTCATTCATTCATTTACTTCATTCATTCATTCATTTACTTATTCACTCATTCATTCATTCATTTTCTGACAAGTACATGCTGATGACTAGGAATCATTGTCCGTCAGAAAGAAACTGTTTCCATGCTCCTAAATGTAGGGCAATGTAAAATCATTTCTGAAAAATTGAGAAGTAATATCACAAGAAATTCATTTAAAATGAAGGAGACATGGAATTTTGACAATGTAAAATAACAAAACTGTCTTCTGATCAATAAAGTTGAGTAAATGAGTAAATGTGTTTTGTGAAGCATTAGGTTGAATTTCTGAATTAAAAAGAAAATCAACAGCCCGTATTTGTTAATCATCTTAATCTAACATTAACTAAAATGCTCTATTATAAATATATGACATAAAATCATATTTCTAAACAAGAGTTAATTATTTATTGAGGCTCTACTAATACATAAGATATTAAATATCTATAATTATATCTACAAACTCATGTTGATCATTTAAAAGTGTAATCATGTTTAGTCATATGCATAAATTATAAGAATCAAGTATATATAAGAATACTGAAGTTCATTTATTTTTTAAATGTGTTTAGTAGACAAAAGACTTCAAAGAAATTTAAAAGGTTTATTTTCTAATCAATGTCAAGGAAAGTGCAAAATCAATGTTGATTTCTCTTATGTGTAACAAAATACACTTAAGACACAGTGCCTACTGGCTCAGTAATGCTAGACATAAAATATAAAATGCATACACCTATTAATAAATGAGAAGACAAATATTTTTAAGTTACCTAAAAATGCTTAATGTGAGCTTTTCAGGTATACTTTTTTTTCAAAATGAAATAGAAAAAGAACACTGTATGTAATTTTATGAGCCACATTATTTCAACAGTGCTAACATACTAGGCTATGTATGCAAAGATAGGATGCGTTTCAGAATATGAAATCAATTTGAAATTTGTCTCCCATACACACTTTTGTAATCTGAGACCTAGAAATAGTTTTGGCTATAAAACAGTTTACCTTGTTAAATAAAATCTTTAAAAATATCTGTCAAAATTATTGAAGTATATTACTAGGTTATTAAAATGGTATTTTACAAAATCCAAATTTTTTCAAATGAATATAC
Source organism: Cricetomys ansorgei (assembly GCA_026225945.1). Taxonomy (NCBI): domain Eukaryota; kingdom Metazoa; phylum Chordata; class Mammalia; order Rodentia; family Nesomyidae; genus Cricetomys; species Cricetomys ansorgei. The sequence goes on from JAMJFZ010000039.1 coordinate 4,291,141, forward strand.
TGTTTGATATTTTTTCTGATTATAACCATATCATTATATATCAAATTTTATTATGTGTGTATATGAAATATCTGTGTGTTACATGTATAAAACTTTTTTTGTGTGTATGTAAATAAAGTTAAAATGCATATAATTTCTCACTATATATAGAAATGTTATACAACTTTATTGTAAATATATACAAGTTTTCTTCTATACCTCTGCAACTGTATTAAGGTACTACCATTTATTGAATAATCCTTAAGATCAATTCTCACATATTTTAACTCATTTTTTTCTTAGTAGCTAATATAAACACCAAAAATAACCATAATTGTTATAATTGTGATTAAGAAATTGGGGAACTAGAAGTTTATGTGATTCATTTAAGGACACACTTGTGGAATAAGGGTTTGTGCTCAATGAGCAGGAACCAGGTTTACCATTTTGCTCCTTACTTTTCATATTGCCACAAAGAAAATTGTATCATTAACATAAAAGTTAATCGTATTATTCATATTTTTTGAGCGTTATTAAGCCATAATTGACAATTCTTTTAATCAGTAGATATCCCGGCCGGCGGGATCTTCAACTGAAACCCCGGGAGAAGGCATGGGAATGGGATATGGGCAGGGGCGCGAGTAGTGAAAGGCAGACAATTTGTCCAGTCAAGCCTCGATTTATTGAACATATAGTACCAGTATTTATACAATTTTCGAAGTGGGGAGAAGAGCGGGGAATGCGTAAGCAGGTATCTATGGTAACCTTATCTGGCATGGGACTAGTCTGGTCTATCCAGTATTCCTAGGTAGTGTTAGAATGTCCCAGAGTGAGTGATAAGGAAGTGCTTGGAGCTGTGAGATTCTGTTTAGGGCTTCCTGTGTAATCTACAAGGGTGGAAACGTGGAATGAGGTAGCAATAAGGGTGTTAGTTAGCAGGCAGTTTCCAAGAACTGAGCAGCTTCCGGCTATCTGACCTTCTCCATACTCTGTCCATTAAGACTAGAGCAGAAACGGATCTTTTTAAAAGGTGGGATGCTTTGTGTTTCAAGCCAGCGTCCAGGGGGACCGCTTACCACAAGTAGAAATAGAGATTACCCAAGTACATCATGGTTGACAATTCTCACTGGTTGATAATGCTCTGCTTTGTCACATGCCATGTTGCTACAATCACTGAAAGATCAGTCTACTTTAAGAGACAGATTAAGACTTCCAGCAGATACTCTATTAAAATTGGATATTCAAATAGCTTGTTTAGGATTTTATACAGTGAAATCCCAGTCCAACTGACAAAGACAGGAAAAGTAAAACAGAATACCAGGGATTCATTGGCTGCAAAGAACAGCAATAGTACTAAAGCCAGAGATAGAGTTTCTTGTTCTTCCCATGCCGATTAAATGAGAAAAATTCAAATCACAAAAGTCCTGGGTTTTTTTTTTTTTTGTTCAAGATAATTATTTTGTCCTTACGGAGAGTACCTATTTCATTAATTTTTAAAGTCTATGATTTCATGTTGTCATTTTAATTGTAGAATTTATGTTACATTCAAGATTTTTCTTTCCTTCTCAGTGTACCTGTGATAATGAGAACTCAGAGTTGCTTTCAGTGATTCCGAATTCAAGTGTCTATGTGGAACACTGATTCAGGTTCAAAGGTTTGTTTATTCCTTTGTCTAATTCAATCACTGGTCTTTGGTCCTAGAGCCTTCATACAATCTAATATTAAGCTTAGAACTGGAAGGCTTTAGCATCAGCCTCCAGACTATCTAGGATGTTTAAGCATCCATACAATCTAACCAACTCATGAGACTTACTGCTGACTTACTCACTCTATCTCTTTCTGAACTCTGAACTGGCTGAACTCAACTGATTCTTCTGTTTCAATTCATTCACTGTTCTAGCTCAAAATCTTCTCCAAGCTGATGACTGGTTTAAACTGAACTTCTGAGTCAACTTACTGTTTCTCTCTGAACTCTTCTTACTTTGGCTGATTCTTGCTGACTCTTCCAACTATGCTGACTGAATCACTCTGCTTGGCTCTAAACTGACTCACTCTTCACATCTGATACTGATTTCTGCTGAGTTGCCTCTTTGTCTTTGCCTCAGACTCCTTAGACTGCTTTTGTGTTTCCGTGAGCTCTCACTGCCCCATTCTGCTTCAGTCTCTTTGCTTCTCTGCCTTATCCTCAGTCAGACTATTTCATTTTCTATGTCTCGTCCTCTGCCTTTTATCCTCCATACTGACTCTCTCAGTCTATGATGAGAGTCTACTTTTATAAAGAGAGTTGGGTGTGTCTTCACTTTGATTATTCTTTCTCTGATTTGTCAGTTTGCCTGTCCTTCACTCTGACTCATCTCAGATGTCACTTCCTGTCTGATACTGCCTCCAAGCTCTGCTTCCTATCTTTGCTTCTTTCTGTTTTGAGGATTAAATGGGTGTACTACCACTTCCTTCTGAATAACAGGATTAAATGTGTGTACTGGTATTCTTTCTATCCTAGAGCAGCCATTTTATTTTGCCAGATTATATGGTTAAATATTCCTCTGCAATGTCTACACCTCTAGGTAATCCTCTCCTTTCTTACAAGATTCATTTATAGTTTTACATTTTATTTATTATTTACTTTTCAGTGTGTGCGTGTGTGTGTGTGTGTGTTTAAGGTTAAGAATAGTTTTCCACCATGTGGATCCCAGGTATTAAACTCAGGTTTAAACTAGGTTGGCAACAAGCATCTTTATTGGATGAACCATCTCACCAGCCTTAAATGATATCTTCTCTTGAGTATAGCATAATCCTATGATTTGCTTGTGATTAACTGACTAATATGATGCTGTGTTGTTACTCCTGATATTGTATCACACAGTAGATGATAACTATAAACTACCATGTGTTGTAGCTTGGGAAAACAAAACCAAAGGTCATGACTCTTGTTCAGAAATAGCAAAGACATTAATTTTATTAACAAGCCAAGGAATCTGAGGTAGTTTTGTTTTATTTATCTATCTATTCATCTATCTATTTATCTATCATCTATACATCTATCTATCATTGATCTATTATCTATTTTATAACAGGACTTCATGTATCTTAAGTTGCTTATGAACTCCCTGTACAATTAAAGAATGTTCAACTTAGATTCTCTTTCTCTCACCCTCTTAAGATTAAGATTACAGGATAGCAATACCATACTTAATGTGTGAGGTGCCAGGTATGGAATACTAGTCTTTCTGTATGATTGGCTTGCACTGTACCAACCAAGTTTATGTCTAAAATACAAAGTTTTTAAGTAAATTATTTTCTTAGATTTATCTCCTGATGGAAATGTGACCAGGCCACCTTGTTCAGAACTTTATGCAAGAGATTTTGATCAAAACACTCTGTTGGGCCTTGCCTAAAGTCTAGTTCCCAAGAAACTGCAAGAAATTGCAAAGCAATAAATGTGCCCTGAACTGAGTGATTAGGTATAAGATAATTTGTTACACAGCAATAGAAAACTAATTTGCTAAACATAAAACTTTCTTTTTCCTCTTAATTACTAGTTTAACTACCTGTCTCTGTGTCTAGACTGAGTGCTTCTAGGCTTATTATTCCATGAGAAAATATACAAATGTTTGGCACATTTATTTTTGCTGAATTTTCTTTATCACAAATATACAAATGAGTTGGATACTTTCTAACCATTTTAATAATATTGTATCTATTATAATATGCTAATTGCATAAATGATCACATAATTAATTGAATGAGATATTTATGGCTTCCATTTAAATGATGAGTAAATTGCAGGCAGGGAATAGTGCATGACTTGTAAATTGCAAAGCCAAGGTACAAACTAAATAAACTTGCTGTAATTCTGTAAGTCCTGTAACTTTTTGCAGCCTTAAGTATTTCCATTGTTAGGTTATTGCATTGCTGACTAAGGGAAATAGACAGTTAATCTGCTGAAAGGAGTGCCTACTATATAACAACATTCTATTATACCAGAGATTCCAGAAAGCCCAATTCTCAAATTTGTACTCAATTACAGTAATCATATTATCCTATTGCAAGTAATTTTATTTCCCCTTCATTTAAATTGCATTTTCAGACATGCATTTCAATGATCTTGTTTAATATGTTTTTAAACCTGAATGTCTCAAAATCATTTTGTTAGAAATAGGCAAGATTTAGATATATCTGTAAGAGTAAGTACAGGATTTGACTCAATGATGTAAGCCAAGGAGATATTTTATTTAGTATCAGAGACTAAAGCATCAAAATCCTTGTAACTGATGTATTTCTTTCAAATGGTTCAATACATTCTAAATTCTACATGACAAACAGTAAGAACAATGGCTTCTAGCTTGCTCAGGTATTTCTGTTCATCTGAAACTGAATTAATATCTCTTACAAGGCTTTTCATTTTAAAATTCCAAATACCATGGCTTTTGGATTAGAAGAACATAACAACCACTACTTTAATAAACCATCATCATGTTAACTACATTTTAATTTTTTGTCCTTATACCCACAGATAAGCAGAGTTTTCACCTTCATCAAAGAAACATTTCCTTGTAATAGAGGGAGACCATTTTACAGAACCACAATCAAAGTACAGAGTTGTGGTGCTCAGTCTGAAACAATACAGCTACAATACAACCCTGAGATTCAAAGTTCAAGGAGATTTGCTGAAGAGAAGATGGAAAGGTTGTAAGAGCCAGAGGAACAGGAACTTTGCTATAAGAGAATGTATCTCATAGGAATGTTAGAAGCTATATTCATAAACTTTCATCAGTTTTTTTATCAGTTCATGCATAAGTATGAGCTGAACAAGGTTGATGCATAAGAAATGCTAAGAGCAGGTTGCATTATCTTATCCAGGATAGAGCACAATTGGATAGCCAATAGCAAATGATCAGTACTGAAAACATATACATACAAGTTACATTATATAGACTGAGCAAGTTGTAGTATGTGAGAGTGTGTGTATGTGTGTGTGTGTGTGTGTGTGCGTGTGTGTGTATGTGTGTTTATGTGTGTGTGTATGTGTGTTTATGTGTGCGTGTATGTGTGCGTGTATGTGTGTGTGTGTGTATGTGTGTTTATGTGTGTGTGTATGTGTGTTTATGTGTGCGTGTATGTGTGCGTGTATGTGTGTGTGTGTGTATGTGTGTTTATGTGTGTGTGTATGTGTGTTTATGTGTGTGTGTTTGTGTGTGTGTGTGTGTGTGTGTGTGTGTGTGTATTATCAATTAATGAAAAAAGAGACCATGAATTTGGAACGAACACATCATGTCTTTGTATGAGTTTTATTGAACCAAGCAAGTAATATGTCATTCTTAAATAGATAAGTGAGAAAATAGATGCTAATTTGAAATGCAAATACTTGAAAAGTAACATTGAAATGGATGTGGACAGAGGAGTTAATGGACATACTTTTTTAAAAATTTTTGGTCATAATATCTTGCTGTGGTGTTGCAAGCTTTTACACTATTTTTCAAAACAATTCTTTGGAAAACTGCATTTTGATACAGAAAGCTCAATCTTGTGCCTCTATTATTTAGCACTCTGATTTTCTTTATAGACTATTATTCTACAAGAAACAAGACCCTGTAAATTGTTCCAGATGCCAATTTGCTCCAACTTTCCTTCTATCTGCTCTACTTCAAAGCACTAAGATTTAATATGCTCTATTCCCCCTCTTTTCTGAAAATCCAGAGGCCACCTATTTACTGCAGGCTTCATAGGTTATCAGTATCTGGATTTAGATTTTAAAAGATCTTTGTATAAAAGCCAACAGTGTCCAACTGTAGGATCCTAGACTAAAAGTGTAACCCTTCCTTGGAAAATGAGTAATTATGTATAATTCACAGATATGCTATGATAATTTAAAAATTGTCAAAGACCAAGTATTGTTTTTACACAGTTTATGCTTACTGTTTATTGATTTCCTCTATGTCCAAGGCTTTCCATGAATTAATGTTTCTATTATATATTATCATGCTGTCATAAATAAAAATAAATTTCTAGATTCTTTCACAAGGAATTAAGTTTATAGCATTTAAGCTTGGAATAATTATGTTACAAAATAAATAAAAGATAAACCTCAAGTCAGTATGTTATCTTAAAATATATAATTTTCTTGAGTACATATTTAAGCTTCTTTACACTCAGATGAGAGATTAATTGATACATAGATAATAGTTTAGATAAGCAAACATAATACATGCATATACATGAATCTTTATAAATAATACAGGTATAAGTAGATGAATAGGTGATATATATATATATATATGAATATGATAGATAGATATATTGTAAATAGATTGCAGATAATAGATAGATATATAGATAGGTGATAAATAATTAGACATTCCAGAGGCATACACTTTCAAGTGAATATTGAGAATAAGATGTTAATACTGACTTTAGTCTTGGACATTCTTTGAGGATGTGAAAAGTACCAAGGGCCTAACCATGATGAATAATAAGTAGACTGAAACTGTTCATCTTTGAAATTTTGGGGGAATATAAAGATGATAACAAAAGTAAAATAAAAGACTTACAGATTGACATTGATTTATATGATACAATAAATTGCTTGATGTAATAAAATTATGTAAATGGTCTCCAATAATATTGATTAGATTAAAAAAATTATTTTTCAACAGGTATGGTTCCTTAGCCAGGCATTCCAAAGCAGAAAATGGACAGAGAAACTTATATTCTTTTCCACACAGTAAGCCAGGTAAAACATTCACTCTCAGTAAATAGACTTTAAGTTTCATTTCATTCTATGTGACATTAAGAAGCTGCAGGTTAAGAGTCATAGAAAATTCTTGTGAAATCCTTTCAAAATGTATCTTCAATCAGTTAAATATAAACAGCCTCACCCACATCATGACTTTCCAGAAGAGTCCCTGTTGGGGATCTAGATGAATTACATAACTGGCATTGCATTGTAGCTACAAAAGAAATCTTTTCAACCTCATCAAACAGCCAAGGAATCAGGCTTGTTTATTTCCTGTCACTACTACTTTTCACAACAGATGTCCCAGCCAAACAAATTTCTTATAATACTACATGTAAGACACTTGCCCAGACTGCCTTTTGATATTATAAGATGTCTAAGTTTCCAGTCTTAGGTCTTACACCGTTTCGGTCTTACATTCAAGTCTTGCATCAGGACTCCTTTAGCTTATCATCATCACTGCCAACACCTCCCACTTTCTCAACAGCTCATTGCTGACCCACACTTGCCATGGATCTCCAGTACTTCTAGTTCAACAATTTCCTTTAGAGTTTTTTTTTTTTTTTCTTAGTGGATTTGCTATTTGTTCTGTTGCTTTTTAATGAACACTACATCTTGAGTTTTCATCACACTAAGCCACATCTGAGCTCAAAGCGTTTTCTGTTCCGCCATTGCCGCCTTGACCTGAACAGTTCTGATCGCTCTATTTGTCCTTTCCTGTGAATACAGCTGCTCTCTGCGCATGTCCTGATAAAGATTAATCCTCTCTCTTACAAATCCAAATGAAGTAGCTGATTCAGTCACCTAATGCATATGAATTGGTCTTGGTTTACATATCCAAATCTAACAGATTTTCATACAAAACAAAAGTTGTTTTCTTTCAGGGCCCATTTATGTAATTAGATCTAATATAAAACTCATTAAGCTTAGCTCTTCCCTGAATCCACGTGTTAATCATAATTATATTTCTACAGTATTTTATTCTTATATTTTAGAATATGTATAAATTATAAGTGTGCATAATAAATTTAAAAACACACATAGAAGTTCAGAAGAAAAGCCTATGTTAAAAACCTAATTTTGTATGCTGAAGTAATAGAACTCAAACTTATGAAATTCTTTCTCCTTTCTACGTTAATATTAAGCAGATCAAAAGAGTTATTTTTTAATTGCTTAAATTTAAATTGTTTTTACACAATTTCACAAATGTACACAATGCACATTGAGAACTCTAACTCACTACCCTGGTCCATTTCCTACCACCCTTTTTACCCCAATTCTCCTAACACAAATTTCTTCCACATGAATCTTTGCTTGTTTTGTTTTGTGATTATTTGATTTTAACCTCATCTACCTGGGTGACCATGAGTTTGGAGCTGCCATATGTAGCCTAGTGAGATAAGCAGTAGGTTCCCAACCAAAGACAGTGATTCACCCACTCACAGATTTATCAAATTTTAAATGTGAAATAATTCAGAAGGCTTAACAAATATAGTGCCAGGAGTATTTCCTCTAGCTTTAAAGGCAAAACTTTTTACTTCCAGACTAAAACTGTATTTTTAGATTAAACAGTGTTATTATATTTGTGGGACACTGGAGATGACCATTTTGTTTTTCTTAGGTAATCAATCAAATTGTTACACACATGCCCACATCTACTTCTTGGCTTTTCATCTGTTGATATTATTTTTAGAGACACATTTATTCTGTTGTTCTTTATACACTTGAACATCATTGTCCAAAGTTGTCAGATAATTTCCTATTTCATTTGACACAGGGAAGTTGTTTTTAAACAGTCTCAAATATATCTAAGAACACATTAATTTGCTTATACCTACTCATTTGCTCTCTTGTCAGTCCAGTTGATTTTTCAACATATACATGTTATCACTATTACTCATTGCCATACACATATATGCAGAAACACACATTTATATATTTGTACAGTTAAAGGACACTACCCACAATAAAATGTTTGCTACAGTGTGACCGAAGGTTTTACATGGAAAAAAATACTGATTACATTAGCCAACACTGTATCACAGATCTATATATCTATCTATCATCTGTTTATCTATCTCTATCCCTATCCCACTCACCCTTTCCTCATTCTCTACCTTCCCCCTTTCTCTTATAGTGAAATAATTTTTGATGGCATAGTCCTAATACTTTCTGATAGCAGCTGGCATATTAATAGCCAGTTTACCAGTAGGTAATTAAGATTACTCATAAGAAATTGGCCCTCACAGACAGCTATGCAATGATGTTACCAATATGATAGATCAGAGATATTTTGTGTTTATAAATGACTGGGCAGGCCAATTAAAGCAGTTTCCTGTCATAAATTTTCAAGAACAATGTCGTAAAAGTGAAATTTCACCTGCAAACAATCTGCTGATATTTGATACTAAGTTCATGGATCGAAAGCCTGTGAGAGACTTTCTAAATTTTAGGATATAAGTTCTAGCAGAACGAAATTTGTCACAAGAGTGACGCTTTACAGCATCTTATCACAGTCCCCTCATCCACTCACTCTCTGCTTCCTGGACTGATAGGATGTTATCAGCTTTCCAGTACATACCCCTACCTTCTGGATGAGCAGCTCAAGTGAAACCAACCAAGAATGGGCCATAATTTCTAAGTCCTAAAAAAAAAAAGTTCTTTCTGGCTGACTTGTTTATGTCAAATATTTCACAGAAGTAATATTTTTGTTTATTTGTTTTGTTTTTGTTTTTTTAATTTTGTTTTGTTTTATTTGAGACAGTGTTTCTCTTTTGTAACTGTGGCTGTCCTGGAACTCACTCTGTAGATCAGGCTGTCCTTGAACTCAGAACTCTCCCTGCCTCTACCTCCTGAGTGATGGAATTAAAGGCATGTACCAACACTGCCTGGCTAACATAGCAGTAATTTTAAAAACTAAAAAATACATATGGTTTAAAGGAAAATTATTACCCAACAACCAATTACTGAGGGGAGTACCTAAATATTAAGGCTAATTTACTACTACAATCATAGAACCCATGACTAAATCTGTACCGTGATATCATAGACACATTCCCTTAGTCTTCTAAAGAAGCTCTAACAGTAAACACTTTTCATATTTTCAGAAGTCTTTTTTGTCTCTTCTGTAAAATTTCCAAGGTTTACTTAAAAAAAAAACCCTGTTAGTACAAAATAAAGTGAATAATAGAACAAGCAATGATGACTGGCTCCCTAAGAAATGATTTATGAAATCTCATAATTACATGAAAAGGAATTTCATATGACAGTGATTCAAAAGTAAATATTCTATGGAAATGTTAGATATTTCAAAATATATCTAATTTCATAGCCCAGTTTATATTACAAAGGATACTACGTTACTTTTAGTAAGTTTTCCTAAGATTTTAGTAATATTTTAGTAATCTTTAGTAATTTTTAGTAATTTTCAGTAATATTTTCCCTCTAGAGCAAAGATATCAGACATTTATGTCCCCCTATATTGTATATCATACACTCATGGAGCTTTCCTGAATGGTAATGATGAATTGTTAGTCCAATGGGATTATGGATTTATTAGGAGCCCCATGTATTAGTCAAAATGACCTAGAGAAGACAGGACAGAGCCTTCTGATTATAACTGTAGCGTGATATCAGAGAAGAATAAAATTATAAAATTCTATATAGAAATTTTGCATGTTATAATTTTTAAAATGTTTTCATTCTCTAATATTTCATTATTCTTCAATAAATAGAATATAACATTTACCATCTTAAGTCTCCTCAGTTTTACAGTTCATGATATTAATATAGCCATTATCAACAACCATCTTTATGCATTCTCATCTTGTAAAGATGAAGATTTAAACATATAAAAATTTTTGCATTCTCTTCTTGCCCTGTATAACATAACACCAGAATTTTGTAAATTTAAATAAGCATTTCTGACATATTACATAATATATATTAATGAAATGATAGTATTTCAACGATTAATTCTGGGAAATGAAATGTGAATACTAACATGCAAAGTACTAAAACTAGATCTCTACTGTCACATGTTCAAAATCAAATAAAATTTTATCAGGAATGTAACGCAGCCTGGAACTTTTAACCTACTAAGGAAAACGTCAAGATATAGAAAAAAGCAATGACTTTCTGATTTGGATTCCAACAGATTTCAGAAATTTTAGAAAGAATTGACCTTTTAGATTGTATGAAATTAAGAAATAATTTCATCCAAAAAATTCAGGTGAGAAACAACATTCAGAAAGTAAGTCATTTTCCTATACTCCTCCAATGTGTTTTCACAAAAAAACATGACATTAGTCCTGTTGTGTCTGGACAACAGTATTCTTAGAGTCATCCGTCTCCTCTGGTTCTTACAATCTTTCCATCTCATCTTTCGCATAAACCCCTAACCCACTAGGGGAAGGATTTGATGAAAATAGCCTATTTTATGACTGAGTGCTCCATAGACTGTATCTATACAGTGTCCAGTTGTACTGGGAATTAACAATTTACAACAAAAACAAGCTTCTCTGAAGTCAGTTTCGCAAGAAAATAATGAATAGATACAGAATATGACATTGATAGTCATTTTATTGATATGTTCCTTTAGCATTTCTACTAGGCCAGTGATGTACCTTGTCTCAGATTCCTTGGCACTTCAGCAGTGTCAGGTATGGGTTCCATTTCATGGAGCAGGCTTTAAATACAATAAAATATTATGATTACTCCCATAATCAGTGGTCAATAATGCACCAGTATATCTTGATATGTCTTGCAGACAGGTCACTATTGTCCTTAAGAGTCACAGGGTTTGTAGCTGAGTGATATAGGTAATTATCTTTCCTCTATAGAAGTTTGAAGAGTAATTTCCAGTACTGTGAATATAAGTCAATAGAGATGAAGCTTCTAGTTTAGTACCAGTTTAACTTCTCTGTGTTCAGTGACATCAGTAACTATTGACTTTAGCAATATGGCCTTACAATTATGTTGTGGAGAGCTATCAATAGCCTCCTCAATATCCTTGTGATATTTGGAGTTCCTCTGACACCCTTTTGACCAATGACTTGACAAGATATAACTCATTCCTGACCCTGGAAGTAATACTTAGTGGAATAAGATGTCTAGCTGGTGCATTGTATCCCCAATATTTGATGACCCCATTTATATTTCTTTCATTTGAGTATAGATTTTAGGAAGGTTCCTCAGTAGTGGGTTTGGTTTGCATATTATTTTTCAAATGATCATTATTGTTAGTTGTCCCTCCCCATATTTTCTCCTTTACTCTTTCATCCACATCTATTTAATGCTCTTATTATAGTTTCCCCTTTGTCTCTCTATAACAATATATTGTACTTCCCTTTCTTTGTAAAACCTCTCCTTCCACCTAGTCCATTAACTGTTTCCTAGCCTCTGTGGTTGTTTGGATTATAACATCTACATGTAAAAGAAAACACACAGTATTCGTCTCTTTAAGTCTGGGTTATCTCATTTAGAATTTTTTCATAGCTTCATCCATTTCCTTACAAATTCCATATTTCTTAACAAATAAATACTATACCATTTTGTAAATATATCCCATTTCCATTATTCAGTCATCAGTTGATAGACATTTAGGCTGTTTTCAATTTCTGTCTGTTAGGAATAATAATAATGAGCATAGATGAGCAAGTGTCTCTCCTAGGATATAGAGCCTTTTGTAGGTATCCCTGAGAATGGTGTAGATTTATTTTGAGATAGCTCTATTCCCATCTTACTGAATAGCCTCCACACTGATTTTCAATAGTGGCTGTACAAGTTTGTCCTCAAACCTATGATGAACATATGTTCTCCTTTCTGTGAATCTTTGCCATCATGAGAAATCATTTCTTTATTTTTTTTTACATTTAATTTAATTAATTAATTTAGTTTTAATTTACATTTTCCTAATGACTAACAATGCTGAATATTTTGTTTACTGTTTCTCAGGTATTTATGTTTCATATTTTGAGACTTTGATGCTTAGTTCTATACCACATTTTGACTTGAATCATTTGTTTTCTTGATATCTGATGTCTGTTTTATTTTACTTTGTACACTCCTGGGCTGAATGCAAGGATATGTCAGCACAATTCATAAATTTTATATATATATATAAAATTTACCCTGAAGTATCCCTAAAGGAAAGAGATAGATTTTTAAGAATTATAACTTTCAATTTATTTATTTTTTATTTATTTAAATTCCAATAACAATTAATATTATTATTTTTATTAATAATTTGAGAATTTCAGACAATGTATCCTGTTCACACTGATCACAACCACTTCCTATTCCTCCAAAATCCACCCTCCCACCCCTGTGTCCTCCAAAAACAAAAACAAGAAAGAAAGACACAAGTCCAATCTGTGTTGCTGTATACTCACTGGAGCAAGTTCAGACTCCCAGTGGGCAAACCCTTAAAGAAAACTGACTCCTTCCCTGTGACACATTCTACCCCTCGAGAAGCTACAAATTGTGAAGACCTACACTTCAGCATCTTTATCACCATTTTTAATGACTTTGTTCAATAGCTTCACATCTGGACTGTTTCCTTTTTGTATAGGGGTGGGATGTCACAGAAGCCTTCAATGTCTCTCATTCTCAGTTATGAATCTGTAATCACTGATGCCATTGCAATAGAAGTGTTCCTGCCCACAGCTGCTAGATGCCACATGAGTCACTGACATCAGCGTGGTTTTTGTCAGCAGTTCAGATCACATACCTCAACATGAATTTTTTCTGGAGCAAGGATCACAGACATCAATATGATTTCCAGTGGAAATTCTCAAAACTGATCATGGAAGTCTTTTAAAGAGACTTAACCAAGAAAATAAAATATTTTTTTAGCTGGGATATCTTATTCAATGTCATCTTGCAGTTTGGCAGTGTGTTCAATGGCAGGACATGTGATAGCTCCAGATTTCAATACAGTATCTTGCCCACAGCTCAGCCACCCGACCAGTACCCTAAGCCAGACTGTCCTGCTTACAGCCTGCAGGCAAATTTATGTCCTCTCCTCCCCTCAGTGGATTGAGCACCAAGAGTCATCACAGCAGCAGCAGGAGCAGCAGTAGAGAAGAGATAGATTTAACAGAATCAATTTTTCTCACATACATAGATTTTTCTTATCTGTTACGTAATTCCCAAGGACATAATATAGATTGGCAAATTTCAGTGAGTTATAGAGCATAATATGAAAAAAAATGGTGTTTACTAATTTAATAATTTCAGAGGTGACTATACGGGATTTATACAATGAAGAGAAGTCTTATTAACTCTTAAGATTTGCGTGTACATTCATATGTCCAAAAGTATGTAAGCCTTTGTTTTGGAAAAAGCCATGAATTTAGTAGAAAAAGATACACATAGTCAGATTATATACTTATGTCTCTTTAAATGAAACTATCTTATAAAAACTATTTTTCAAAGGCTAAACTAACATACAATCTAACAAGAATCTCCAAATTCTTCTACATGTCCATTTATGGATATCATAATATAATTACAAATATGTAATTTTCAAAATATCTGTAATCATACCAAACCTGCACCATGATTTCCACCTCTCAAATAAAGTTATCCCCTTTGTTACCTCTGTCTCCACTCTGATTTTTCTATCAATTTTGCTATTGTGCTCTTATTCACATTGTTTGTAGGGAATATTTAATCTTTTGATCTGGCATCATGGCTTTTCTAGGGTAGAAAGAATGTTAGTGCACACTTTTAATCCCAGTATTCATAATGCAGCGACAGGATAGGCTTTTAATCTCTAAGGCAGAATTAAGTAGAAGCAGAGACAAGAAGCAGAAAAGGAGTCAGTGTCAGACAGGAAATGACAGTGACTTCTGAGATGAATCAGAGTGAGGAGCAGGCAAACTGACAAATCAGAGGAAGAGTTAGCAGAGTGAGTCGGAATGAGGCCATGACCAACTCTCATGATATAAAAGCAGACTCTCAGCTTAGAGAGTCAGGCAGTTAGAGAGTCAGTCAGATAAAACACAGAGTCATTTAGGTAGGTGAGTGAGTTTGGGAGAAAGATTCATTTAACAGTGAGAGTCAATTTGAACCCTAGCAGAACAGTTCATTTAGAGAATTTGCCGGAGTCAGTCAGTGTCAACCACAGTCAGTAGAGTTCAGTGAGAAACAGCAGGTTCAGAAGGTCAGTTTGAACCAGCAGCTTGAAGAAGAATTTGATCCAGAACAGTGAGTGAGCTGAATAGGCCAACCAGAAGAGTCAGTTGAGTTCAGTACAGTTCTGAATTCAGAAGGAGCTAGTCAGAGTAAGTCAGTCAGCAGTAAGTCTTTAAGGTTGAAAGTTCCAGATCTAGACTTAAGATAGATTGTATGGGGGCTAAAACCCTCTAAGAAAGTGATTGAATTTTCCAAAGAATGAACTGCCTTTTGAACCTGAATCTATATCTAAAATTGGGCCTTTATCACAAGTCTCTCCTGCCATTAACAGGGCCAATCTGAAGGTGGATGAGCAGCACATGCCCATAATCTCAGCAGGTGGGAGGGTGAAGGAGATTGTCTGTAGCAACCCACTGTTGCTGTGGAAGCTCACCAAGGAAGACAATGAGGCAGTCTCATACATGCAAACTCTGCCAGACCTTACCAAAGGTATCCACCTTCAGGGCAAGTGGCATACTGCACAGTGGAACCCTGAGCATCTGAGCGCAGTTGTTTTTATTCATTCAGAACTCCTCAGGTGTAGATCATAAGTAATCAAACATCACCCACAGAAATCCAACACCTGCAGACAATATAAAATGCAAGCCCTATGCATCACTTTTTCCAACAGTGCCCATCAACAATTATTTGAAAAACAACTAAAAATAGACTTCCACAACAGTTGTCTGAAGTTGCAGTTTGAAACAAGTCTAGGGTAAACAGAGTTTGCCAGGCCACAGAAGGCAACATAATGAGAGCTAGTCAAAACCAGATTACTAATTAGTTGAGAATGGACATCCATACAAATTTAAAACTTACCATTTACGTATAATTTCCAAAACTAGAATCTCAGCTAAACTTTAAATTATATATCTGTGTAAGTCCTCTCTGAGTATCATACATAGAATTTTGTTTATATTTTTAGTAGCCTATTATTTTCGAACTGTGTCCATGTCCACATAGATCAGTGGTTTTTAACCTTCCTAATCCTGTGACCTTTTAGTATAGTTCCTCATGTTGTGGTGACCCTCAACCATAAAATTATCTTTGTTGCTACTTCATAACTGTAATTTTGCTATTTATGAACTATAATGTAAATATCTGATATGCAGATATCTTAGACAACCCCTGTGCAAAGGTCATTCAGCCCAGAAAGAGGCTGCAACCCACAGGTTAGGAACTGCTGACATAAATGATAGCAACTTAAATATATTTTTTTTTTCTTCTTAGATACACAGTAATGCCAAGTATAGTTATCTCTTTATCAAAAGTAGATGTCAAGGAAATCTCTGTGGGATTACAGAGAACAGAAACAAAATGAATTACCTTAAGGCTGCTGTTCACTGATTTTCTTTCTGTTCAATGTACTTTGCTCTTGAATTGCACCATTTTTCTTAGTTTTCTCTGTAGCTGAAAGCTGATGTATTTCTACCTTAGCTCTTTATAAAAGAGTGACATTTACTAATATTTGCATAGCTCAGAAACAGTTCGTGTTGTGCCAAACACTACAAATTGGAAGTGCTGTATTGGAATAAAAGATTGTATAGCGTGGTAAAGTGTAGCAACTTGGCACAATAACTACACCTCTTGAATTTCTCAATAATGAAGTTAAAAGAAAGAAGCACCTGTTAGACATCTCCTGAAACAAAGGAACACAGCTCAACTCATAAGTGGTGACACTGTCTTGCTAAAAGAAAAAAAAATCTGAAAACAGTTGCTAGGGATATTGTAAGTACTCGGTGTCTATGGAAACCGAGCCTAAAAAGCATGTAAGGAGGAATAAAGCGATACCTGGAGGAGTGCCCAGTGTCAAGAAGATAATGAGGATATGACTTCTCATAAAGTATAAAGTATAAAGAGAATTAAAACAAATATGTTATTATAATATGTCTTTTGATACTACTATGAGGTTTTAATACTGGAGAAAGTATTAAAAACAGAAAACTATTAAACCTTTATTAAAAATATTAATATACTAAAATTTGAAAGATGATAGAATATTTCTTACAAGGCAATGGGCCTCATACTACCATTCCACAAGTATTATTTGTAAACCACAGAGAAAGCATTTGTCATGCAATCATAATGCAACATGTTTTTTATTTTTGAAATGTTGAACTCTGGCATGGCTAATGAATTGGGGCTTCATTCATTAAAAGACTCTGGAAACCTTGACCAGGCTTCTAGAAGCTTGTTTTAGCTAATATACATGAAGCTGTCTGAAAGGCTAACAATTAAGTAGAGAAAAAACGGATTCATTCTGTCTTTTTGTAACTAATGACATTAGATATAATGTCACACAATTTCTTCTGTCTTCAAGAAGAATCCATGGTAAGATGGATTCAGGAAAATTTTAAATAATCAAAAATTCTGCCAAAGTAAAAGTTCAGAAACAACATATTACTCATTCCCCACTATGAAAACACAATGTATCCTGGGCATGATTCATACCAGGTGTGAGTACTGGAATGTCTACCACATAGCCAGAGTTGAGTAGAGACATGATAAGTTGTAAGTCAGGTTCTAAGGTATAGATTGTGAGAAATAGAGATATTAACTGACTTATTAAATATATTAACATAAATTATTCTTTGTGTGTTTGCTTGCTTTTGAGACAGGGTCTCTCTACATAGCCTTGACTGTCCTAGAATTCACTATGTAGAAGAGACCAACCTCAAACTCAGAGAGATGTTCCTGCCTCTGTACCCAAGGGCTGTTATTAAAGGTGCATGCTACCATACCTGGTATAAATAATCTTTTAATTAAAGTTCCATGTTAAAACCAGTATGTAAGTTAAATAAAATGATATAACCTTGAGATTAAATAATTAAGAAAAATCTTATAAGTGATACATAAATCAATAGGTTTTCTACTGTCCATTGTTAACAAGTACTTCAAAAAACTAGCTGTGCTGAGTTTCCCAGTTTTATTTGATATTCAAAAAAAAGGATAGTATTCACCACAGAGGATTACTTTTAGCCTGTCAGTGAAAATTATGCTCATTGGAAACTATGGTTTGAATAATTTAATACATTGTGAATTACTAAGAGAATATACAAAGTTGAAAAATTAAAAGCAGATGAGACTGTTATAAACAGATGACCAATTGGACAATTTGGTTGGCTTGTAAAAATTAAAAGGTTGCAAACAAGAAAAATGAAAAGGTTGTGTGAAAATATTGCAGGGAGAGGCCAAATTTTGCAGGAAATAAGGAAGCAAATCCCCAGGGTCCAGTTTGGGCCCTGCTGAAGTCCATTAGTTCAGGAAGAACTATTGGAGTTCAAACCAATCAATCATTTCACACTCAACCTCTTGGGGTCAGCTTCTGCCCTCAATTACACGC
Organism: Cricetomys ansorgei; assembly: GCA_026225945.1. Taxonomy (NCBI): domain Eukaryota; kingdom Metazoa; phylum Chordata; class Mammalia; order Rodentia; family Nesomyidae; genus Cricetomys; species Cricetomys ansorgei. Next base: position 4,309,374 of record JAMJFZ010000039.1, read on the forward strand.
ACCTAACTTTCATTCAAGTCTCAGGGAGTTATACACACATTGAAGAGGGCAGGTGCTAGCTCTGTAAGTTGAGTGGGGAGTAATTGATGACTTTCTCCTTGCTTGCTTGGCTCAATAAGCACAGCTCCCAGTACAGACCCGCACTCCTGAGCAGAGTGGAAGGGTGCTATAAAAAATACTCAGCCTTGAGTGTTAAACCAGAGCCTTGGCAGCAGTTCTTCAATATAAATCTGAGAATGCAGCCTCCACTTAGAGTGTAGACACTGTCCCAGGTACCCTGCTTAGCATACTTCCACATTCGCTTCTACTCTCATTTTGTGTTTTTCATCCTTGATAAATATTCATTCTCCCCTGTCCTTTTCTCTGGCTTCCTTCTGATAATTCATGAGATAATGTGCTTGAGACAATCTTGTAAGTCAAAAGTTCTGCCACCGCCAGTCCTTTCACTATTATTATCACTCTGTGGCATCATTGTTTTTTATTAATATTACTTCATATATTTCTTAACATAAAGAAATTGTGAACCTCTATGAAAAGGGATTTTTTTTAACAAAATAATGTTGTATTGGAAATTTTTAGACTGTTTTTATACCCTTTATTTGTTTTATACTAGGCTTCTAGATACATATCTTTTATTTGAAAAAAAATTAATAAAGTTCGGGAATTGTTCTTCCTTGTTATAAGTTTAAGGAAAGCCTTTAGGAGCATTGTGGATACACACACGAATGTCAATAGAACAGAAACACTTGCCCCAGTAAAATGCCAGCTTTCTGAGCCAAATACACAATGGGTTGGTTTACTTTGATTAAAGCTGTAAATTAAAACAAATATATGATTTTAATATTTATGATATCATGTAATAGGTTATTTTAGAAGTCATAAAGTTTCAAAATAGCTAAAGCATCATATATGTAAATAATATATCTATGTATGTTTATTTGAACATGGGCCGTAATTATAGTATTAGTAGTAAAATCAAATACATGTTTGCACTCTGAGATAGATTATTCTGATAGACTTATAAACTGAAGAGTTTTAAAAAGTCTACTACATGAATTGTATTATAATGTAGGATACCAGAAGAAAATGAGACATGATTAAATACAGAGTGTTTTTTCATGAATTATTATAGTTATTTAAAAGGTTTTAAGAATTTAGGACTACCTATATAATGATATAAAATTACATTTTATTGTTTTCATTTTATATATTTCTTTCCTTCCATGTGAACAACGTTTGATCTTAACTGCTCTTTTTTCCAATAGGTTCTTACCCCACAATAAATCCAAAAGGCTTTGTACTGATTTTGATTTCAATATATACATTCATAAAAACATCCAATAATTTCAACAAGTCCTATTGAATGGCTATTGTAATAATGATGCCTTTTTGTTGATCACTAATTATTCAGAAACAGTCCTTAAATACACTATTTAAAATGACCAAAGCTAGTGAGATAAACTTCTTCATGCTTGATGCTTCATTTTTTTGTCTTTTACACAGTCCATGTCCCATATTAAACAAAAAAAATTATTTCAGTTGGGCTTTCAGAGAAACCAAATTTCATTTAGAATAAAATAATAATACCAAATAAAAAATAACATTTATTTATGTTTTAAATTAAAATTCATCTCTTTGCATGTATGTTATCCAATCTTATGGTCCTTTTTTAAAAGAATTATTCAACCGTTAATTATTCCTATTTGTGTTATTTTTCAAAAGTCTTAAAAATAGATTCCACTTTAAAATTCATGCTTTGAGAATTTCTAACAATATATTTTGATCATTTCACATTTCTCCTTCAACTTCTCCCAAAGCCACTCCCCATTCCATACCTACCCAACATTGTGTTCTCATTTCTTTTAAACCCATAAATCTAATTTGTGTTGCCCATGTATTCATGGACATGTGGCCTTCCACGTGACAGACAACCTACCATTGGCCACTGACTTTCCTTTAAACAGCTATCAATTGCCAATGGCTCTTCAGTAAGGACTGGGGCATGGTTGCATTATTTGACTATTATGAGTGCATCATTTTAGGAGACTTCAAGATTTTATCTATCCTCTCTGTCTCTGTCTATGTCTCTGTCTCTCTCTCTCTCTCTGGGTGTGTGTGTGTGTGTGTGTGTGTTTGGTTGCGTGAAAAGGCCTCTTGTCAACTTCAGTTGCCATTATTTATGTATACTACATTGTGTTACTGAGCCACAGTCTCTCACGTAGTCTAGATGTCTCAAGGTAAAATTATAACTGGAATGCATTGGTTCACTTGACATTTTCTGTTTCATTTAGCTTTTTCTTTCAACTAATAAATGATAATCAGAATAACCATATTGGCCAAAATAACTATCCCTATACTGAATTTATTATTTTGCTTTTTGAATTTGATTCCGAAGCTTTAACAATTCATGTGCACCTTCAATGTCTATACTGTTTCCAGATTAGTTAAAGGTAAGTAGCTTCAAAAAGTACATATTGTCCGCAAATTTCTTCTTAATGCTATTTATTCATAATGTGACCAACATAGGAGCCCAGAAAATTCAAATAATAAAAATATTGTATTTTACTCATCATTCCTTCATCTGAATTTGGATAATGTAGTAGATGGAATAACATCTACAACTTGTCAATATGTTATATTGTATGGTTTTAAAAACAAAGGCCTTGATAGACCAATGCATGTGTGAGGACTTTCATACAATAAAACAACGAGACAAAAGTCCAGAGTAGGCCAAGGGCTGATAAGGGTAGAGATAAAAAGGGACACAGAGTAGGAGTACAGCTATTACCTTGGGCAGCACCCATCCAGGGCAAGATATGGGAACAGATTCATTCCTAAAGCCTGCCAACATTGTAGATTTATCCTTCGAGGGCTGATGTTAGACCTTGTTCTCTAGAATCTAAAGTAATAATTCAGTAATTTGTGGTCCTTTGTAATAACAACAATAAAAGATAATCAGTTTTACCATGTGAAAGTTCTATGATTTCTGTACAATCAACTGAGAGTCGAGTACTCCATTTAAGCAGTTTGTTTAATATCAAACTTATCAATAGTGCACTTTCAATCCTGGAACTGTTCTTCCAATTGCTAAAAATTGTCTGCCCCAAGAGCCTCCACAAACTTTTGACTTTGTACTGTGATCTCACACTTAACTGTCCATTCAGTATCTTAGCAGTAAGGAAAGAAATTTGTTAACAAGCTTTTGTTTATAATACAAATCCTGAATAAAAGAAATAAAACCTCTGAACTCTTAGAAAATTCTGTTCACCATTTAATAGTTGTATCTAAGGGGAACAGAGAATGATTTACTCTCTGAAAGTACTAGATGAAAAAGCCTTCCTACCTGATTTCAAAGCCCCAGAACCAATAAAAACCTGCATGAACTGTGACATAACTGTAAACCCAGCACTCTTCCATTGAGATGGGAGATGGAGACAGAGTACTCCCGTCAGGAGCTCATGAACCTGCTAGTTTCTATTACATAGTGTCATGGAAAACATGATAGAGTCTATCTCAAATTGGCTGGTTGGTGAGGACCAAAACACTGCATTGTCTTGTCCTCTGATCATGTGTGTTCTCACACACAAAGACATTGTATAGACACATAAATAAAAATAAATAACTGCTTATTAGAATAATTTATATCAAAGATATAAGTATAAATCTGTCTAGGTACTAAATTCAAATGAATATCCCTCTCAGAAGCACTACAAGATTAAAAACAAAACAAATAACAATAACAACAAAAAAGAAAGAACACACAGAAAACGAATTTCGAGTGTCTTCAGAAGCCTGCCTTTCTTGGTTCTCCCATACAAATAGAGCCAGTATTAATTAAGGTAAATTATGTACGAGTCTTTGAAAAACAAATCTTGATGGCCATATAAAATCAGAGAAGGGTTCAAGACTTAATCATTTGGATTTTACTTCACAAATACAATGCATAGTAGCAGTTCAATGGTAGCATGTCTGAAGACTAAATTAATATTGACCTATGGATATTCAGGATAAAACATATCACAAAGACAGGTAGGTGAAATTTAATTTATACTGTAAGTGTCAAATGCTAAGTGACCTTCCATTGCTTTAGAATGTATATGCTAACTATGTAAGAGTTGATTTTGATGTATATAGCTTGGGATAAGGCAAGTGTTTGGGTGGCTTCCTTAAGTGGCTTATGGTATATTCTTACTTGAGATTTAATAAAAATAAAAGAATTTTATTATTTTTAAATATATTTACATTAAATATATTCAACCTAAGTAAGAAAACTGAGGAAGGCATAGTTCATCCCTTACCTGAAACAGGAGCCTGAAGTTTTATCACATCTACATCTCATAAACTTTTTTCATCATTTAAAAATTTTTTTATCATTTTTAAGATATCCTATGTGGATAGCAGTGAATCTCATGTTGCCCTTGGTCGGCAGTCTGTGGGCTGCCCAATAATGAATGTACAATTACTTTTGTTCTTCTCAGATGCAGTTTATTTCCTACCTCAGTTTTTCTGAAATTGAACTCCATAGGCGAGAAAGTGGATAAATAATTGATTTTCATCTCAGGATTACTTTATATGGTATCTGGTCATCTCCTTCAACCATGCTGATTGAGAGACTGGAACTCAGGATCGAACACATGATGGCACACTTACTCACTGAATCATATCTCACAGACTCCAAATCTGTTTAAATAACACAATTTTCACTTTAGATTTTAGGATGTGGGTAATTACCATTAAATTCTGAAAAAAAAATCAATGAAAGCTGAAAATTAAAACTTTACTTCAAAAGAAATTGACATGAAACAATGCATGTTAATGTAGTTAAGCATAAAAAGAACCAAATACAGTGAGATCTCTAACTAGAATGACCTTGGAGGCATCCTGCGTGGGAAAGAAGTTTCATACAAGGATGATCACACAAATTATTGGATAGCTTATTTCAAAATATTTAGTCCAAGTATAAATTATTATGAACTTAAAACTTAGAGGGCAAGAGTGATGAAATAATGAGTATAATTATATACTTAAGGGAACGTTTTTTTTCCCAGATAATAGATACCTAAGCTAAATTTCTTTTATTTTCTTCAAATTCAATAGCAATGTTCAAAATTATTCATAGTATATGTTGAATTCATGTGAGGATCGTAGCGAACTTAGGATAACTTTATGCAAACTGCTGAACAAAAAATTTGACCAAGGCTGGTGCAAGTATCTGTGGCATTATATGTGATTCCTGGGAAATACAAAAGCAATGGATTCCAAAGTCCAACTCTACCCTGTGACGTCAAAAAAGGTGCTTAGTTAAGCGTCTGAGAGGATGAGTCCATGCACACAATACATTCATGGCAAAACGTGATTGTACTACAAATTCAGGATCACATGTTTAAGTATTCAGCTTATACACTGCTATGGGGACATGCCTTCCTGGAGAACTTGTGCTGGGTTTAATTTACTTGCAACCATCTTGAACTTATTTAATACTATGAGGAAAGGGATCGTGCATTTCATTCATTCAGAAGTGCAGTGGCCAGCCACAGGCTTTATAAACTCATCTGTGGATTCCTTTCCACATGTTAACATATTTTCAGTTCCTAAAGTTACAAGTAAAAGAGTTATAATTATTATAGAATCCAAATCATACTGAAATGAATCCTAATAATTTTGACTCTATTATCTGTCTTGAACTATTAATTACCTGTCCCTAGTGTAGCTATTTTTAGTCAGATCACAGCATGGAAGTCTGAGGACCAGTCTTGTCTTGTCTCAGTCATGTCCTTCAATCCTTTCTGTCATTTCCTCAGAGTTCAATCATTCATATTATATCTGCCCCTGTTTTTTTTTTTTTTTTTTGTACATGAGATCATATACTAACTTTGCTACTAAAAATATTTTGTTATTTAAATGAAAATTTTTCATAATGCTGAAAGATGCAAAGTGATTCCTTATGAGATTTACAGTGCTTCAGTTTATGACACTATGGCTTATTTGTCCCTGGGCATCACTCTGATGAAAACAATATGGACTTTTACTTTTTCTCTGGATATATGGCCATGTGTTTTCTCTCACTTGGAATTCCTCTTGTTACGGTATTGCTCATCTTCACTTTATTTCTAGAAATATTAAGACGTTCATGTTTATTGTTGACCTAATCATAATAGCAGGGATATATGTCAGAATAAATGCCCACAAATATATGAATGGAAAATGGTACATACTTTCAATAGAATTTTACTTAACCAGAAGAAAATTTAATTGTAAAATAGGCAGAAAAATGAATGAAATCAGAAAATATAACATTATGTGAGACAAACTTCATTTAAGTGAAAGATACTGTAGTTTTCTTGAATATGGAGACCTTATCTTCTAATTTTTATAAATGTTTATGTATGCATTAGTGAGGAGATCAGGAAGTCAGCATGCTGCCACAGAGCATCAGAGGGGAGAGGAGCTTCTTAGAAGTGTGAAGTGTAACTGATCATATCAAGCCTTAACATGGAAAGGAGAATATTGAGAGCAGAAGGTAGTGTATGGGGGAAAATGTTATATGGAGATGAGAGATGGGCAGGCAGAGCCTGTGAGAAGGATCTAAGGATATGCGTATGTGAGAAATGCCATTAAAAATATGCTGCTTTATATGCTAATTTACACAATAATGATGAAAAATAACTAAAAATGAAGTACACTTAATTTTAAAATAAACTTTAAATCAAAAGAAAATATTTTAAAGGCAAAAGAGGCTGTCTTTTACTTAGACACCAATTAAGAAAAAGCATAATCTTGCAGGTAGTAGAAGAGGAACAGGCCAGGTATCTGTCCTTAACATTATGCTGTACATTTTGTTCATGTTTTGTTTCTTTTATTAACATTTCTATTTTTCCTATATCCAAACTAATACTTTTATACATACATCTATCAGCTATATATATTTTTAAAAAGTATTCTCTTTTAGTTTGACATTATTTCTACTCTGGGTCAATATATGAAATAGTTAAGAAGAAGGATTTGTTGCTTCCTAAATATCATTCCATTATGGCATAGGATATATTTGTGGATGAGGCTATCATAACAGGACAATGCTATCTTATACACAAAGAGCTATTTCAGCAAATCATTAAATAGAATAGAGCAGGTCAACCCCATTTAATGAAACATTTGAAGTCACCTTGAAGCTGTATTTGAAAGCAGATTAGTTTAATGACAGTTTCAAAGTACTAGAAATAAAAATCAGAAAAAGTCTAAATTACAAGTACTATTCAATATTTCATCTGAGTATAAATTATTTCATTAGTTCATATATATTAGTATAAATCTCCGTTCTATGTAAGTGAAAGTTTAAATACACCTCGACCTAAATATTCATCTATTGTATTCTTGCAGCTTATCAAAGTGCTCCTAGATGGACTCTGAAAATATATAAGATATAGTGTGTGTGTGTGTGTGTGTGTGTCTGTATCATGTGTGCGTGCATGTGTTAGTGTGTACTATAAGACTAAAACAAATGAATGTATTATATTATTTCATTAGAAATGTTCTACCTCAAAGAACAGCAATATATTTAATGTGCCAATTTATTTATTTTTGAAGGTAGCACAGATATATTTGTCTCTATATACAATACAATATATGTTGCATATATATTGTGTCATATGTATATGACAAAAATAAGGCCTCCTTACAGATAATAGTAAGACAAATACTCAGTCAACAACAAGTAATAATAAAAAAAATCAAAACAGAAATCAATGAAATAGAAACAAAAAAATTAACACAAAGGAGAATCAACAAACCTAAGAGTTGGTTCTTTGAGATGGTAAACAAGAGTTGCAGTGTTTTGGAACAACTAGAAAAGCTAAAGAGAGTGGATGCAAATTAACTCCATCAAAAAGGAACATAAAAACACAGCAATTGTACAAACACCAAAGAATCAGATATTATAAGGAAGTATTCTAAAAATATAAACTCTGTTAAGTTGTAAAACCTAAAAGAAATTAGTGATATTTTACATTTAGCCAAAATACTAAAACCAATGAGAAGGTAACAACTTAACAGATTCATAACAAATGAGGATATTGAAATAGTAATAAAATGCCTTGCAGCTAAAATACTCAGGACCAGATGGATTCACAACAGAGTTAGACCAGGCTTTCAAAGATCTACAGCCTGTACTTCTTAAACTAATAAAAATTACAAACAGAAAGTTAGCTCCTAAACTTCTATAGCCAGTATCATTCTATTATCCAAACCAGGTAAAGGTAAAGACACAACAAAAAAGAAAACTGAAGGGTTATTATCACAGATCAATATAGACTAATAAATACTCAATAAAATACTTAAATTTAGAAAATGGACATCAAAAAGATTATACAATATGAACAACATCTTAAATTATATAATGTAGCCATAGTAATAAAACAATATCATACTGGAACAAAAACAGACATATAGACAAATGAACAAAATTGAAGTTCCAAACATGAGCACACCTAACTTCAGCAACTTAATAGTAGACAAAAATGCTAAAAAGATACTTGGGAATAAAGAAAGCATTTTCAATAAATGATGTTGGGAAAACTGGATATCAATATGCAGAAGAATGAAACCAGATGCATATCTATCACTTTATACTAAAAATAAATCCAAATGGCTCAAAAGGTAAACTTGAAAGTCTGAGACTTCTAGAAGATAATATAGGCAATGCCTTCCAAGATGTGGGTAGAGAAAACATCTTCCTGAGTAGGACTTAATTTGCCCAAGGATTAAGGCAAATAATTAAAAGTGAGACTTCATGAACCTCAAAGGCTTTTCTACAACTAAAGAAGAAAGCAAACAAACAAAAAAGTCTGGGAAGAGAAAACCCATAAAATGGAATGGAAATGAATATATATATTTTGGAAATTAATATCTGAAATATATAAAGAACTAAAAAAGAAAACCAACAAAGTCTAAAAATCAAATGATCCTTTCAAATAATGAGCCTGGAATGTAAGTCAAGAGTTTTCAAAAGAAGAACTAAGAAATATCACACACATACACACACAAAAATGTTTATCACCCTTAGCAATTAGGGAAATGGAAATAAAACATTTTTGAGATTTCATTATACCCAAGCCAAAATGAGAAAAATCAACAAAATTGCCTTCAACAAATGCTGGTTAGTATGTGGGGAAAATGGAACTATCATTCTCTCATAGTTTGATTTCAAACTGATGCCACCACTACGAAAATTAGTGTAGAGAATTCTCAAAAAGCTAAAAATAAACCTATCATATGATTCAGCTGTACCATCCTTTGGCATTTTAGAGATATTTTCCACAGGTACTTGCTCAGCCATGTTCATTGCTGCCGGGATATGAAACAACCTAATTGTTTTTTCAACCAACAATGAATAATGAAAATACTGTGTAAATACACTGTGGAATATTATTCATATGTAAACAAAAATGATATTTGCAGTTAAATAGAACTATAAAATATGATATTACATGAGGTAACTCAGACCTAAAAAGTTACATTTTGGAACATATATGTATATACATGTATATAATGTGCATACAATAATAATTAATGAAAAATCCCATAAATTTAAAATAGATCAGAAAGGAGTATGTGAAAGGGTTTAGAGAGAGCAAAGGGAAGGAAGATATTCTGTAATTAATTTATAAACTTAAAAAGAAAAAGAAAAAACATCTCCCAAAAAGGAAAAAATAGAAACAATATGCTTGATACAGTTTAAGAAAAATACTTTTATTTCTCTTCTAATAGAGTTCTCATTTTAATTTAAATTTGATCTACATTTATCCTAACATTCTGGCTTTTAGGGCCTTAACAGGATCTCCCTATAATTGGTAATGAGAATACCTCAAGCTTTCTCTAAATTATTCTTTATCTTGCATTCCATGCAATTCTTTGGAAAAATTTCCCAATACATCAATGATCCAGCATATTCACTGTGGTTATCTACTTCTTGGCATCAATTCTCTCAATTCTCTATGTCAGTCAATTGCTCCCTGTTTTAACACAGTTCCTGATAAAAGTCATCGTGATTAATTGATCTCTCCTGGATCGGAGAAATATTTTGTAGAACAGACTTGAGACTCTATTTTACTTCAAATGCATTCTTCTTTTCATTTTCACTCTTCTCTCTCTTTCTTTTTTCTTTCTCTCTCTTTCTTTCTCTCTCTTTCTTCCTTTCTCTCTTTCTTTCTTCTTTTCCCTTCCTTCCTTCCTTCCATCCTCCCTCCCTCCCTCCCTCCCTCCCTCCCTTCCTTCCTTCCTTCCTTCCTTTCTTTCTTTCTTTCAATTTTACACACTAAGAAGATGGGAAGCCCTGATTCCTTGACAGATTGTAACCAATAGTTCATAGATTAAATGTTCTTGAATTCAACCAATAGTGGTTTTAAGCCAATAGTGAATCTAAATGTTGGGAAAAATATGCTTTTCGTTATTGAAAATTCACATATTTTACTATTCACTGGATATAACAGTAAAAAATTTTGTATAATATTTACATTGCATTGGTTATCATAAAAATAAGCTACAAATTATATAAAAAATGCAGAAAGATGTATGGAAGGTATAATCAGTTACTATGAGATTTAATTAAGGGGAATTCAGCCTTTGGGATTTCAGTGTCTCTCATGTGAGAAAGTATAGAATGGACTTCTATGCATCCTAAGGAATCACTATATGGATTAATTAACTTATTGTGATGACAAAAAATACTACTGATTTTATAGTCTGCCAATTTATATGCAAATTTCATTTCTGTTTCTAAAAGGAGAATATATTTATCTTTGTGGGGAAAAAGATGCAAAGTTCACCACAAATTATAGACATGATAGCAGTCATAGTGATGAGTGCTCTACTCATTAAAATTTACATAGTACTTATTTAAATATTGTGGCTCTTACATTACTTTTCCACTATTGTACTTGCATAATTTTAGAGACGGCTAGTTTCTGAAAAAAACAGGACACTGTAAATTTGTAATCAGTATGATTTCCTATATTACATTGTTTAAAATATAAAAGAAATTGAATTTGTTTCATAATACACACACAAGCATTCACACATACATGTACACCTGTGTGTTAACATTTGATTCAACAAATATTTTGTCACATTACATATTCAAGGTGGGTAGAGTAACAGAAAATTCCTGGAAGCTTAAGTAAAATGACCTCAATCAGTGAAGAAAGAACATTATAACAGTCCCAGATTTTAGCAAGGATATTACTAGAATGTCAAATCTGGGAGTAGGCTTCACCTTTCTTCATAGCCAATATTATAAAAGTAAGCTCCAGGGAAAGAGCATTTGGATGTCAATTTAGAACAGGTGGATGAGACAACAGGGGAGCTCCATTAGGCTGGAGTCAGCACACAGGAAATAATGGACAGGACAGCTATTTAGGCTACTCAGAGCACAGTAATTAATTCCTCTAAGAAATGAAACCACAACATTAACCTATAACACACATTAATTTGAACAGCAGTCACAAAATATTCATATTTCATGGTTAGATATCATACAGTTACAAGATAATACAATATCTGGACTTTGGTCACAATGACGATGCTATTTGAAACTACAATGCTATTTTAATAACTTCACATCCAATTTTCTCATTTCTTCACAATGCCAAGAAAATGTCAAAAGTATGATTGTGGTGTCAGACTTCAGAATGCCACTGTTCAATTCTAGCCATCTTTTGAGTTACCAGTGTTCCTAATCTAATTATATAAATGGTAATTACCTATAAAAATGGCAATTACTTCTGAGAAGCACCTCTAAAGATAGCATTGCACTTATGAAACCCGAAGCCTGGCTTGGTAGAGGTTAACTTAAATAAAATCAATGAGAACTAATGTCTGAAGTAAGCTTTGTGCCAAGGACTAAGATTAAAACATTTCTAAATATTCTGGGATCACTTTCTCTACTCATTGTCAGATTTTCAACTTTAGCGGCAAAAGATATAAACTAATTTATGACTTGAGTTTGATCTCTAAGTCAGCTTTACTCATGATGGAGTTTTGTGATAGTAAAGATTAGTATTTTAAATGTGCAAAAATAAATTTATTGAGAATAGAAAAAGAACGCAGGAAATCACAAGGTAACCATTGCAGTGTGTTCCGTCCTTTCAAGGAGCTTCTATGTGATGGGTTATAATCATACTGCGTGACTAACATACTTTGTTGTTGTCTAGACATAATAAAAGGAAGTAAATATACAGGGGGAGAATCCAGAAGTTCCAAAAAACTGTCCTTCCTAAAGAAGAAAATATTCAGTAACATCTGCAAAGATGTATGCCACAGCTGATAGCAAGGACTGTTGCTAACATCTATTCCACAGACAGCAGAGACACTGCTACCTGTGCAGTGGAAAGTAATGTCAGCATGCCAGTAATGACCTCATTAAATATCTCCTGATATACATGAGCAAGATATTTGAAAGACAAAAGGCACTATCAAAGAAGTAAAGGGAATAGCAAAACTGTATGAAATACATTAAAAGGTACATTGTAAAATCTGGAAAATAATTACTAATACTTGAGATAGGCACTGGAATATTATGGAGAACAGAGTTAGACTACAATATTTAAATATATACTTGCTAGGTTTTCATATAAATTACCTCTATTATACTATTATCTTTATTTACAATTTCATAGTGTGCTGAGTGACAATATTTTATAGAAAAATAGTATTTCCTTTCAATAGGCCTGGAAGTCATATTGAGACAAATCCACAAAATTGAATAACTACCAATAATTCAAACCATCAACTCAATTAAAGAGGTGATATTCTATTGGCTGCCCCATGATTCCTGTTCTTTTCAGAAAATCCTCAAGCTAGGACTTGAATATTAAAATATTAAAATAAAAGCCTTATATTTGTATGTGAAAATCTTAGTTCATCTCTAGTTTTGGATAAGGATTTGATTTCATTATAAGAAAGATCACATTTCCATCAAGAATTCTTTTTTTCCATGTGGAGATATTTTATGCGTCAACTTCTTTACAATATGCTGCTTTTGTGCCCCAGTCCTTCCAGATCTTTTCTCTCCATTGTTGAAATATTAGCTTGGATGTGTTTCTTTAGTACCTGAGAATTATCTTTAGGTCATATTAAAACTCATCAGCTGCCCAAGAACGGTGAGTACAAATACTTTGCAAACATTATCAATGTTAAACTCTTAATCAATGGACAAAATGAGAAAAAACAGAGACATATGAATAAAATTAGTAAACACATTTGTGGTTTTAATCTGACAAATACATATACACAACAATATCAGATGTATTACCTAATATATTTAATAGACCATTATGTTTTATTAAGAGAATTCACTGTAATAGATATTGTTAGAAACAATCATGTGAATGAATAATTATTCATGTACTAATTATCATAAAATTCTAACAAAAATAACATTGCAAACTATTTATTATTTCGAAAACATTGACTTGTCATGTTTAGCTTAAAATATTCTTCAGAGACGGAGAGATGGCTCAGCAGTTAGGAGCGCTAGCTGCTCTGCTCTTGCAGAGGTCTAAAGTTTGATTCATAAAGCTTACATGGTGGCTCACAACCATATGTAACTCCAGTTCCAGGGAATATGACTCTCTATCAGTCCTCCATTGTCAATAGGCACATGCATCGTACAGATGCATACATGAAAGTAAAATACTCATACACGTATAATGAAATAAAAATTAAGAATATATTCTCCTTCAATTCTATGAATTTAAGAATGAAAATTGAAATTTCATTAATTGCTTCAATAATATAATAGGAACAATTAAATTTATTAACTCTTCTAACATACCACTAGATTTATTTTGACATGTAGTATATTTCTATGTGTATGAGCATAATATCGCAATGGATTTTCAAATATTCAGTAAAATACCTTGACTCATCACAAAATTCAGCAGCATTCTGCCCACTTAGAAAGTAAACTAACAATTACTTTTTTACTGTATTGATAAAGAAGACTTAAAGGGGAAGAGGAATGTGTATGTGTGTCTCTCTCTGTGTGTTTGTATGATTGTGCTTGTGTACTTAATAGCATTTGAAAGAATTCCATGGTGACTTTTGGTAGAACTATATTCAAGTTATTAAGCTAAATTAATTTCTTTGTGCATTTGTATTTAACTGCATTTGATTCGTCTGATACAATAGCAAAAACACATTTTTATCTACACTACAACTGAAACAATCTTGAGAGAAATTACAGGTAGCATGAACTGATGTCTTCTATTGATTTCTCTGCCTCTGGGTTCATGAATTCACTTTTGATCATGTTCAAAAGTGTGAAAAGGATGCTATCTGAAAAAATGCCTCTCTCTAGTTCAGAGTTCCTTTGTTATTTTTCATTTCCAGGCTTTGCTAAGGTATAACATGTGAGCTTCTAGTATTTCACACATTCTTACTTAACAAATTGACCCTTGGCCCTTCTCTGTTGTCAGAATGATCATGTGGCAAAGATTCCAGGACCAGTGGAAAAGGATGGAATTGTCTTCAGGAGCAAACTCTAGGCTGTAATCAGTCATGTAATCATGTAATCAGTCATTTCAGTGGCACAGGATAGCCTGGTAATGGGCTATCACAGAGGTAGATCAACTCATCAAGATAGTTGAAGTACTCCATTAATTATTGTTCAATGCTGCATTTACATACTAAAAAGATTGAAGTGTATCTTAGTTTGTAAATCAATTTAACAGTACATACTTACAATATGTACTCTAATATCAGCCAAATATAGCAGCCAGATGTTAGCCAATGATAGGTAGGCTTTTTAAGAGTTCAGACATGATTATATAAGGTGAAACTTAGATACAACCAACTGTGCTCTCTCTGTATGCTACCACATCACTTCAGGGGCACTCTTTCAATCTACGAGAAGCTGCCTCGCTCATCAATTGTTTGCTGCAAACATCAACTCTATTAAATTTAATTTATCTAAAGTTTTCTTTTTAGCAGAATGAGAAACCCAATGCAAGCTTTTTGATCATTTAAAAAAAAAAATTTTAAATTTATTGCACGAGGGGTTCATGTCTCTATACATTGTGTTTTGATCAAATCCACTACCCATTAAAGTATAGGAAGCCGGGCTGACATCCCGAAGAAACAAACTCTTTTGTCCGTAGTAGCCATAAATTTCCAATAACTCAACTATGGGTGGGACTTCCTGAGCTTCTCCTCCATGAATGCTCTAATTTAGATTGGCTTGGAATTCTGCAGGTCTTGTGAAGGATGAATCACTTAGATAGTGATTCATTAAGTAGCCAGAGTGGTTGAAAAACACACTATGGGCCCTAGGTTGCCCTCAAATTCACAATCCTCTTAAAAACTTGGATTATATATGAGCCTTCATGGCCTTCCAGGCAGTCATTTTACTGTATTTTAGTCATTTTACATATGAAAAATTTTGACTATCCAAAATTAAATTTAATAAATTGAAAACTAAGAACCTCAAATAATTGTGTAAATAGCCCAAAATTGTTTTCTGTGGTTTCTGTTATTCAAAGTAAATGGTAGAGAAAGAGTTGTTATATATGTGTATATATATGTGTGTGTATATATGTATATGTGTGTATCTTCTTTTTATGTTTAATAGTTGACAAATATGATCCAATTTTTGAATATATTAGTTGTTTAAATATTTCAGTAAAATATATGAAAATAAACAAGTATGAAAAAAATTAAATATTGTCTTCAATACATAAAGGTTTGAATGTTTATATAATAACCTTTGAGGGATTCAATGGTTTGAGTTTGCACATTAAGATATGTATTTTAGTAATAATAAGGAAAGGGGTGAATGACAAATGTGTTAATGGTCTCTTGAAGTTGTAGATAATAAACATAGCGGTACATAAGACAGTATCTCTTGTAGATCAGATAATCTTTCCCTCCACTACTTCTGTAAATCTCCTAAAGTACCCTAGACCCCTGATGATCATTCATGTGTGAATTGCATCAGCAAAATTAATACACAATGGCATCACTGTCCAATAGAAACAGGAAGAGGTATACCAAATTTTTTAGTTCTTTTAGTTGTTGTTTGCTTTATGTAAAGCATGTGAACCCTCAACAGCTGCTAATTTCACAAAAAAAATTTTTTTAATTAAAAAAAAAAAAGGAAAGCAAATCTGAATTCAACAGGAACAAAGAACAGCACTAGCTCATCCAATAATATACTTTGAAAAGATAATGAAGCTAAGAGAGTAAGAAATAAAAATTTGTGACTGTAAAAACATTAAGCTTTTGAAATTTGGTATGCTATGCTTCTACGGCATAACACAGATAATAAAATCATAACTTTACTTTTGCTATAGCATGGGAGTAAAGTTTAATTTTCTAAAGAGATAATGGGAAAAATCTTTTGACCAAAATCACTAATATGAATTCCAGATGGCAATTAATGTTAAGTTAATGAAACTTTTTACATTTCATTAAATAATCACAACAACGAAATCATGAGTAACTTAGAATGAATAAATGGCAATCATGATGAAATCTCACTACATGCATTTGATATTTTATCAATATTAAGCAAAGAGTCTTCCTTTTCAAGTTTCAGCCTTTTATTTTTTTGAATATAGACAACTAGTTCTAGAACATTATTTTCTTAGTATCTGATATTAATTTTTATTTTGGCTTTATCTCTCAGTCCAACTGGCACTTTTTTTAAAAAAATGAAAGTAGAAATGTCTGAAAGGTCTAAAAAAATGAAAATAAGAAAAAGAAACAAAATGATTATTTTTTTATTTATATATATTTTTATTATTTATTTATTTATTCTTATTTATATTTTTATTTATATTAACATATATAATAAATATATATAATTAATATATATTATAATTATAGTAGATTACATATATATATATATATATATAATATATATATAATATATATCTTTAACTGTGGGTACCATAAAATCTGAATCAGTTAAATTTATTATATTAAAATACCATATTATCTGACAGATATTTAAAAATTACAGTCTGGTGGATAGGTCAGTACATCTCTTTTACTGGTCACACTGTATATTAGCTCAAAACGGCATTCTTCAACGATATTTAAAACTTTTCCTGGTTTATTTTTGAAGGTAAGAAGGAATAAGTCCTTTCTTCATATGATATATATGTATGGATGTGTGTGTGTGTGTGTGTGTGTGTGTGTGTATGTGTATGTCTTGTCTAATGTTGAGTCTAGTGCCTCACGAAAGGTAAGCAATTTCTCTACAACAGATATTCATTTCTAATCCTGAAATAGTTTTCTTAAGAAAGCAAGAACATTTTCACGTAATATTTTATTAATTAAAAATCAGTCCCATCCAGGTTTAAGAATAAAACTTTTTGAAAAATGTGTCTTTTTCCTTATAGGGTTAAGTGGCACAGCTTCTCCAAATAGTTGTGGACCTGAAAATGGAGAAACCATTTGAGCAATCAGGAGTTTCCTTATGAAAGATGAGACATAAAAGGCAGCCAGTATTCTCTCTTATATAAACACAGCTTATCTTATCTGATAAATGGCCCCTCTGTGATGTGTTTCTTTTTATAATACATATTTTTAAATATTAACTAATTTCAAAAATAAAATTTAAAACTGATATATAATGTATTATAACCTACTTGAGCAACATACGAAAGTCAATTCAGAATAGGACCACTGCAAGATGTTCCAAGGAAGAAAAGCATAGAGAACCTTTATGAAACAGTCATCTAAGAATAGAAGCTTGCATTTTACTCTGTGTGTACAAAGCATATTTCAGTGCTCTTTTAAAGAAATCTGCAAGAATTTAAAATGCAGTTGTAAAAGTTCAGTCCCACATAATAGTCTTCGGCTAATCATTTGTACTAGTTGTAGAATATAAAAATAGCTAGCTTTCAGGTCAACTCCACATAAAGCATTTCTGAATCTCCTAAAGAAAAACTGATCATTTTTATATTCAATTACCAAGTAGCTCCTTAATTTCAGAGTAGCTCCATAATTTATATGTTCATTCAACATTTTCATATATTGATATTCTAAAAATAGACAATTTCCATTTTCAAATGACACTTAATATTTAAATTAAAAAATAAAAAAAATTATATAAAACATTTAAACTTTATTCTATGTCTACAAAAACATTAGCTCTATTTAATGGTCAATTGAATCACTCTTATGGTCCAAACGTGATGGTGATGATGATGATGACAATGATAATAATATGATGATAATAGTGACCAATTCTTAGTCATGTGGACCATCATAGTCTTGCATTCTATAAACCAACCGTGGCATCAATTCCTAGCACTCTGAGATATGACAGTGTTTCAAATTAACTAAATTACCAAGGAAATTCTCACATCTTCTTCACAAAATTAAGTAACTCACTTTAGATTCTGAAGGCTGTGGTGAAATAAGTCCTCAAGCACAAAGTAAAAAAAAAGAGTGCCCTAGATACATTTGAATTGATTTCAGACAGACTTACGTATAGCCTTACTGCCCACACATCTAGTGTTTCTATTCTAACCTTGTGGAGATGATATTTTAGTATTGTGGTACTGTGAATGAATGCTACTCTGAGACCATGACTTGACACTGCAACATCCTTCGTCACCCCTTCAAACAAGTCACAGAACAATCCCATGTATGAAACTCGTGATCATCATCAAATATCTATGAATGTCATGGCCATTCTTAGTTTGTTATCACTTGGGTGATTATAGATGTGTCCTGATGTGTCTTGTGACTAGAGATGAATGAATGTTAGTGAATGCATATATTTTCTTTGATTTAGAGCAGAAAGTGTTTTGAAGAACCTTTTGGAGATTAGAGTTCACTGGTCTGTCTTCTATATGTGTAAAAGCAATCCATTCTTTTTCTTTTAAAATGTTTTTTCAATTTTTCTTTTAATTGAAAACAGATCTTTTTTAAATGAAAACAGATCTTTTTCATACAACATATTCTGATTATGGTTTTCCCTCCTTCAATTCTTCCAAATCCTGCCCGCACATTCTCATCTGAATTTGCGTTCTTTCAGCCTCTTGTTAGAAAACAAACAGGCATGTAAATAATAATAAAATAAGATAAAATGAAATAGTAAAATATAACAACCTAATAAAACAATAAATAAATAATAAAAAATATAAAATGATAAAATAAAATAATGATAAAAATATTAAATTAAATACAAAGTAAAATGATTTTATATTTAACAAAAACAAACATGTAAAACTGTCAAAAAACAAGCAATCAAACAGAAGAAATAGAGCCAAGGAAAAAGCATAAGAGACATATAGATACAGAGACAGACATGTTCAAACACACAGGAATCCCATTAAAACAATATTAAAGCCATTATATATATGCAAACGTTCTGTATGGCTAAGAAATTTTTTAATAAAATTTCATGAGGCAAAGAACCTGTAAAAATGGCACTAATTTCTTTTGTGTTGGCCATCTATTGCTGGGTACAAGGCCTACACTTAAGGGTGGTGTCTACTTCTTCTCTCAACTATAGGACACCATATTGTACAGATTCATGCAGGCCTTGTGTTCTGCCAGGGTCTCTCTGTGTTAAGATGTGTTTCAGTCATGCTGTATTTAGAAAGCCTTGTTTTCTTGGTGTCCTCCATCCCCACTTGATCATATATTCTTTCTGCTTTCTCTTCTACAGTGTTTCCTGGGCTCTAAGGAGACAGATATGATGAACACAACCCACTTAGGATTGAGTATGCCAAGTCCAACATTCTCTAAATATTGACTGGCTATTTGTCTCTGTATTGGTTCAATCTACTACAGGAGAAACCTTCTCTGATGATGGCTGAGTAAAACATATATCTATGAGTATAGCAGAATGTGATTAGGAGTAATTTATTTCTACATTCATTTAGCATAACAGCGGAGTATTTGGGTTTGCCCCAAGATTACTGCCCTAACTGGACTCAAGTTCTTGGCAACCTGAGCAGTGTTTGGCATGGGTTCTATCTCATGGAATGTTTCTTAAATACAATCAGATATTGGTTGGTTACTCCCATAATATTTGTGCCATCACTGCACTGAGCATTTTGCAAGCAGGCCATTATTGTAGACTGAAGAGTTTGTAGGTAGGTTTGTTTTTACTTTCTGCTTTGCTAGTACAGAGTAACTTCCAGTAGCACAAACACTAATTAGTAGAGGTGAAGGCACTAAATAGGCACCAGCTTAACTTCTCCATTTTTGGTGAGTTTTGTAGGTATTGTTTTCAGCAAATAGGGCCCTTACCATCAGTTTGTAGAGAGTAACCAACAGCCTTGACAAGACCTTGTGCTGCTTGGGGTGCTCAATAGCCTCAGTTGTAGACCATCAACTGAATGAAGTGTAACATAGACATTCATTGTACATGAAGCTTAATTTGGTGATGAAAGATGCCCAGTTGAGGCTCTATTTCACCCATTATTTGGAGATATCTTCCAGATCTCCTTCATATATGTGTATATTTTAGAAAGCTTCAATAGTTTAGACAAGACTATGCAAATAGCCCATAGTTTTAGTTGTCCATCCATGCATTACACTCTTTACTTTCTCTCCTTTCACCCTTTGCATTTGATTCTCCCATTTCATTCCCCATATTTGCACCCATGATGATCTGTTCTATTTTACCTTCCTAGGGTGATTCATCCCTGACCTCAATCTTGTAATCCTTCCCTAACCTCTGTGGTTATACAGACTGTAGAATAGTAGCTTGCCTATGAAAGCTATAGCAGCTAACATCCTCATATAAATAAGTATATTCTACATTTGTCCTTCTGGGTCTGGGTTATATTACTCAGCTAGAAATTCCATATTACCTCATTAATAATATGTATTCTTCCAATGCATAAGAAATATTGATTCTTCATGATTTATTGATCAAGAAATCTTGAGAACAAAAATGGATGATTTTGAGGTTACATAATATATTGCAATCATCCTGAAGTAAGGTTCTTTATAGTCTGCAGGGTCTGGAAAGCTGCTCTCTGTGATTCAATGGATTTAGAAGAATATGATCATTTAAAGTCCCTAGAACAAATCTGAAAATTTCAGTTTAAATAAATGTCTAAATTTTAGGGTTGGAGAAATACTACAAGTAAATCTTCTCTTGATGTTGCTACAGTCACATTTTGAACACGATTTTCTAACAAATCATAGTTTAAAATTTGTAAACAAAGATCTTTGTGAAAGCTGTAATTGAGACATCCTATTATTTTTAGTGTTTATTTCTGAGTTGGATTCTGACTCCCTGACTGAAGTCTCAAGTTAATATTTTCAAATTCTTACTTCATTATCTGATTTGAAAAACACAGAAAACTTTTTCCTATTTTTTATTTAAAATGATTGTGTACTGTCATGATACCTCAGTCTGTAAGTGCTTGCCAAGGAAACATGACTACTCAAGGTTTTATGTCCTGCACCCAAATGAAAATGAGAAGTGGTTCATACTTGTAATTCCAGCACTAGGAAGCAGAGACACTTATATCCCTTTGGCTCCTTGGGAAAGAAGCCAAGGAGCACCTATGAGCCCTTTTTTCCAAAAATAAAGTGGATGATACCCAAGAAGGGACTGCAATCAAGACTGGCCTTTGGCTTCTATATGCATGTGTACCCTTGCACATACATTCAAGAGCACGTGAAAAAGTGAGCACAGACATATCATGTACTCACACTGACAAATATATTTCTGTGATGAAAATGTACTTACATTCAAAGTGTAGAATGGTGTTCATATATTACAGTTATGGTAATGTCTCTACTTCTCTAAAATAGTTAAAAATAAGATATGCAAACTCAGTTAACATTTTTTAACTCCAAATTGGAAATTCGAATCCAAATGCAATATTGCTAGTTTGCATAGATTTCTTTAGAGACAACAGCTACAAGTCACATAACTCTGTGAAACTTATTACTTTGAAATGTTTCTCAAGACATTTTATATTAATCCCATTATAATGGACTTCAATCAAGTAATTTCAATGGCAGTAATTTTCAACATGTTACAGAAACTGTAGATGGATTGGACTGAATCCAACACCTAATCCAAATAAAAAAAAAACTTTCAACTCTTATGATCTTGATAACATTAAATGCTAAAATATCTTCCATAAAATAGTAACATAAAATATTATTGTTCACATTCAACTTAAAAATTATGGACTTTTTAAAAAAACTGCTTTGTTGGAAGATATTTTGTATAGAAATATAAATTCAAGATAGGACAAATAAAGTCAAAATAATTATTTTGAATTTTTCTACAGATATAATATTTATGGAGTTGTATATATTTTATTTTACTTTCAAGTAAGCTTAATTCCATAAAGTATGAATTGATAATATAGATTCTAAAGATAATTACTTTGTTTTATATGTCTGATTTTAAATATAAAATTTACTACTATATTCAGGATACTGAAATGAAAAAGTGATTCTAAAAAGATATAGAATAAAATATTTTGAAGAAACATGAGTATACGTTGTTCATCCTCTTCATCTAGTTTCTCCATCATTTAACAATTATAACAGTAGCCTCCCCTTTCCAAGACTGCCACCAGATTCATGGAACCACTAATTATACCAAACTCTGTAGTTCAATTGCTTTTGTTTTTCTATAAGAATTTTCATTCAGTGTGGCCCTACCACTTAAAATTTGAAGTGCCATGAAGCAAAATTACTATTTTTTTCTTTGTTTTACATATGTATTTATATATCTCCTTATGACATCTGGAATTTTCATCTTCTTGCCTAAACAAGCACTTTAAAGCTCCTCTGCCAGTTTGAGCTGCCATGACCACTATCTTCTACTGACATTATTAAGTAAAATAAACTTATAAGAACAGAAATACTGTGGATAAGAATGACTAGTAAGTAATTCATAAACATAACAAATTGTTAGGCGAAGGAATATTCACGTATCTAACAGGACTGATTGTGAAAGTGCAAAATTAGTTACAATTCTTGATGTGCAATATGAATAGCATAAATTGTTTTCAGAATTTTACTATTAATATTTTTACACCTTAATAAACCAGTATAATGAAAATTGTAGAAAAAAAAAAAAAAACAGTTCACAAACTCCCAAAGCAAAGGAAATTTACTCTGTAATCCACATAGACTTCTCTGGATTTTGTTGTTGAGGCTTTCCTCTGAGCTTCTGTTCTAATTCCTAAATTTGGAATTTCCATTTTTCCCTCATTTTTGGCTTTCTTTAATGATTCTATTTTCACTTTTACATCTTGAAATGTTTTTCCTCATTTTTCCACTGGTTTTTTTAAATAGATTTCATTATTTATTTATTCATATCTTTTCTAAGGATCTCTAACATATTCACACAGGCTATTTTGAAGTCCTTGTCTTATGTGTCAGCTATATTGTGCTTTTCAGAACCTACTCTAGTAGAGTTGCTGGATTCTAGAAGAAACATATTGTCTTGTCTGTAATCGTATTTTTATGTTGGTATTTCAGCATCTAGAATTGTGATGATTATACTTCCATCTGCTGACATCTGATCTTAACATTTGCTAGATAGGTGCTCCTTTCATTGGTATCTATTGGCCTCTCTGGTTCTTAAAAGAACATGGAATCTATGGATTGTCTTGTAAGGACTACCTCTGAGATCCTGATCATTGCAGCCAGTGAGAGTTCTTTGTTAAATGTTTCTCAGTATTGGAGGCTTACACATAGGACATATGATGGCCTAGAATAGGGGGGACTGAGAGATTCACAGAAAAGAGAGAAGTAGGGTGTGCTACTAGGATTGGCTGAATTCTCTAGAAATAGAGGAAGAGAGAGAGGGGAGAACTCAACAAATACATTGCTACAGGGATGGAGATGAGACTGGGGGATTGGAATTAGGGGATTGGAAGGAAAATAATATAGCTGTAAGGGATCATGGTAGTCTGAGGGCAAGGAATACCCAAAGTCACACCTCTTGACAAATATCGCACAAGATGTTTATTGGAAGGGAAAAATGCAGGAGAGTGGCTGTCTCTGCCTTGGGAAGAAGAAGCAGAGAACTGAGCAGAATGAAGACTATATATTGGATTTCGTAAGGGGTGGAGCTTTCCAGGCTGGCCTGGAATTGGTGGGATTTTGTGGCCTGATTTCAATTTTGTTTTCTGTTGTGGAGATTCTGCCATTCTCCTGCCTTAAGGGTTGGCAAAGTCCTATGATAGCCTACCTACTTCCTTGGCTGGTTTGGTTGGCAAGCTATCTGAGAATACTGCAAGAGTTGGAGGCTGAGACAAAGGTATTGGATGGTGAGAAGGGCTGTAGGAGAAGATTATCATGATGAAAGGGAAGTGCTTATCCCTGGATCCTTTACCCTTTTTTTTTCTACTTGTATCCCTTTTATTCCCCTCTCTTGTTTTATTTCTCTACTAGAAAGATACAAACAAACAAAAGCATGTACAAATATGACTCAAGGAGACCAGTGTTTCTTCAATAAGGGGCCATTGAACTTGGCCATGCTGTCTACCTGCTTTTGGCTTTAGAGTTCTGAAGGAAATACAAGTAAAAGGCTGTGGAATCTTCCCTTAGGGTTAAGGAGACCAACTGATGCCAGGCAACATGCATTAGGGAAGTCCCTGCAGGAAGGCTCTGAGAAGTCATTGTGTAAAGGGAAGTCTGATTTCTTTGGAGATCTCAAGATACTGAACATTCTAGAGTCATGATGCATCTGCCAAGGATTGCTGCACACAGTTAGTGGAACAAGCACAATAGAAAGATGCATCTTGTACGCAGTAAAGCTGTCAGGGAAAAGTCATCTAAGCCCTTTGACATTGGACAAGGAGCTATAATACTTAGAGGTTTCTCTGTAGGGTTTTAGTCTAGCTCTGTTCTAGATTTCCTCGGTATGCTTTGATTCTTCCTTTTCTGGAAAAGTAATAGATATTTCAGGCCTTTGTATGTTGGAGATATTTATCTTGCTTTTTATTTTACAGGAGATTACATTTAATGAATTACCTTGAGTCTTGGAAGAGATTTTGGACTTTAAATTTTTAGACAATGTTGAGATTGAAAGACTATGGGGACTTTGAAGTTGTACTAAATGCATTTTGCATTATGCTATGGTTACAAACCTATGGAGTCAGCAAGTAGAATGGAGTGGTTTGAATGAGAATCTTTTTCATTGGCTCATATTTTAATATTTAGTCTCCAGTTATTAGAAATGTTTGGAATGAATTAGGATGTGTGGTGTTGTTGGTGACTGTGTGGCTTTGTTGAAGAAGGTATGTTACTAAAAATGTGCTTAAAGATTTCAAAACCCCGTGGCATTCCCAGGTGTATCTCTATTTGTGTCTGCCTCCTCCTTACAGATCAAGATGTGAGTTTCCATCTATTCCTGCCATCATACATTTGTTCTTGAATTATGGATGGAAACCTGTGAACCCATAAGCCCGATTATGCATTTTATTACAGCAATAGTTTGTAACTAATATAGCCCCTATGCTAAAATGAATGGATTCTTACCAGAGAATAGAACTAAGGATACAATGCTAATTCATTTTCTTTTTGGGTCTTCTATAACCTCTTAGTATAGAACAGGATCCATTGTTAACATCAGAGGAGAAGAAAATGAAATGTAGCAGGGATGGCAGGAATGCTAAGTAGTATTTCCTAAATTTTCCTTGTGTCCATTTAGACAGCACATGCCTGGAGCAATACTTGAAGCAACTTTCACATTGACATTAATTACAAATTCTGACTTCATCATCAAGGCATATGAGACCAGGATAGCCTTCAGATAAACATACATACATGTGAGTATAAGTATAAGTAGAGTGTTATTGGAACAATGGAAAGAGAAGATAATTTTCATAATTGGAAATTATACCTGCTAAAAAGAATTTGATTGTTATAAAGAGTGTCAAAAATCATCTGAGAATGTATTCAAACAGCTAGCGTGTAAACTGAATAAACGTCAAATGAAAACACTGCTATGGTTTTGGTCTTCAGTGTTCCTAAAAGACACATAAGCTACAGGCTTAGTCACAAGATTATGACATGACTGGAGGCAAAATCCTGCAATAGTTAAGATTTAATGGAAAGAAGGTAGGGCATTTGATCTATGCTATTGGAAGGGATAGTAGGTCTTGTACTCCTCATTTTGTTTCAATCCCAGCTTCTGAATTGTAAGCATGCCTGCTCTACCATAAACACGCCACAGTGATGTCCAATGTCCCTTAGTCTTAAACTGATGTGTCTAAATGACTATAGATGAAAATACCTGAAACCATGAGTCAAACTTGTCTTTGAAGTTGTATATCTCAGGTATATTTACCAAAAATATACCTAGCAAAAATGTATTTTGATATATCAGTATATTGTTTAAAAGTAGTCTTCAATAGAAGCAAAGAAAAGAGCGAGAGGCCATTGTTTAAAATTATGATAATATGTTACATGGTGTGAGGATAGTAGTAATAGTCAATTTAATTCAAAATGTATGAAAAATATGAAAGTATTCATTCTTACATATGCATTTTAAATTTAAAATAACCCTCAAATACATTTACCAGAACTTACATATAAATGAATCCCTATTACTGTAAAGTAAGAACTGAAGTACTTTAATTTGCAGAGGCTCAAGGGAGAAAATATGTGTAAAAGACAAATACAAAATAGTGCTTTCAACACTGCCCTCTGAAGAAAGAAAGGCCAATGTTACTGAAATAAATCTCTAAATTTAAAACATATTTTCAGTATTCAGATGATTGCATGTAATTAGAATAAAAAAGAAACCTCAAGGAGACAAAACCTTGAGTAAAAATGTGGACATTTGAACAATTATTATAGGAGACAAAAGGCCCCGATCCTAAGCACATATTCTCTGATGTAATTTTTAAGCTGTTGGATATCAAAAGAGGCCAGGTTTATTATGTCTAAAGCAAGGGTTCCAAATCCTGCTTTAAACACTAACCCGATATGGAAATAATTCTTAATATTTTATAGCATTATGAAGTCTTTCATCTAAGAATCTCGAGGAGGAAATGAAGTGAGTACAATGATTGAAATTTTGAATATTAATGACTTCAAGAAAAATGGAAGCAATTAAAAGGAGATAGAAGTCTACTATAATGAAAGCCGCTTCTTTAATGTTATACATAAGGTTAGTTGGATAGTTACAGAAAAATGATAGCTGATAGCAATTACTTTATATCTGAGTTTCCTTCTATGCAATATAATTATGCTACACGAGCAGGATAGAGACTTTTCAGAGAAATACAAGTGTTTTGTACTAACAGGAACCTGTCTCTCTTATTTGTATCAGAAAAGGTTTCAGTATTAAAATGCATAACCACTCCATTCAAGACTGTTTACAACCCAAGGCCTCTAATAGAAAAGAATAGGCCTTAAAACACTGTACTGTTCCTTCCAGTCAAGGCCACAATGAGGCAGTAATACAGTGGTCTGTAAGATATGATTTACTGGCCTCCAAAAGTCTCATCCAAATTTAAATAATGGCCGTATATTTAAAGTGGTTTCTTAGGAAATCATCGTTACTTATTTATTTAATCCCCATTGACAAGCAGAATCAACACGGTTGTCTATAGAGTGTTTATATTGAAATTATAAAATAAGCAGCTTTCAGGGCTATATTGGTATAAAACAGTCTTTTCCTTAGGTGAAATCTTTGAAAAGGAGAAATGGAAGAAGTAAAGGAAGGGGGGAAATTATAGTCATCATTTGGCCTAATGATTTTGTGTGTGCAAATGCAAAGCACCGTGGCATTATATGTTTAATAAGGCATTGTCACAAAAATCATATTGGGATGCAAATTATATTACATAAGAATATATAGATTTTTCAGGGTTGAAATAAAAACAACACCCTTGTAGCTTCAGTTACATTCTTAAAATTACTATTGGTTCTAGTATATTTTTTGATCACATGTATATTTTTCATGGAAAACAAAATAATTGCCTGCAACTTCAAGAAGAAATGTTGTGGGCAAGTCTTTAGACCTGAGTACATATTTGAATTTTGGAGAATAACTTCATATGCACTATTGAACTCTTAAGATTTCCCCTGAAGTGTGCAAGGTTATATGTCCTCAAATTGAACATCTTATTTTTCTTTTTCATTCAGTAAACACCCCTATGTTTATGAAAGACAAAATTTTCTAGCATTTCTGCTTCTTCAAAGGTATAAAATATTGTTTAAGACAGCAGAAGGAAGAGGCAGATAAATTCACATTCATTCACACACATCTAATATATGGCAAGGTTTTAATTACTTGATGTATAAAATTTTCCTATGCACTTATAGGTTTTAAATATTAATTGCAATGGTCTGGCAATATAGTGTACATTCTCAGTAAAGGATTAGGAAATACCAAATTAAAAAGAAGTCGAATCAGAGTATTTTCACAAGTTTAGAAATATATTTTTATTTGAAAGAGACATAAAATATATTAGTGGCTTGTAATGTTATTCAGCAAGCATGTTTTAAGAATGTTTCCATGACAAATTTAAATAGTATTTTATATTACATGATTATCACCTCTTACATTGGGACTTTGAGAATTACTAATGGTTGATATTTCTACTACAGTAGTGAGCTGGATTTCTGATAGCTCACGGTTTATTAAATTTTATCTTGGGATTTAATAAACTCTTGATTATATGGTCCCACGAGACATGAATATTTATTTGCAATTAAGTTGACAATTCATAATAAACCATGCATTGTATTTTAAAACCAGCTTCTTTTCACATACTGTTAGGTGCTGCTTTTCCAAGTGCTGCATTTTAAACGTATAATACGATCACACCTTCCAGAGAGACAACGAAGGCTCCTATTTTAAACTACAGTGCATGTGGAACTTAAATATTTGTGAGGTCCTCAGTCTTCAAGCTTAGATAAGCAATGATGTACATGGCTTCATTCTGCTTCTTTTGAAAATGCTTATCACTGCCACAGACAAAACTAAAACTCAGACAGCAAAATATAGGAACTTTCCAAAAAGCCTGAGTATATCTGGAAAAAATGATGCTTGAAACATTTTCAGTTATTTCAAAGCATTAAATGAAAGCATAGCAACATATTCCCCCTAAGGCTTGAAACAGTATTGCCTGCATCATTTCAGCTCCCATAAGATCTATTCCTTGAATAGCTGTTACATGTAAGTAGAACAACCTTTAAACACTTGACTTCAAATATGTTTCCTATACCTCAAAGGGACAAAATGAGGAAAAAGAAGATTTTTCAACTCTGGAGACCAGAATTTAATACATAAAATAATGATTATAATAAAAATGAGAATAATAATAATAATTATAATTAATATTATTATTCTCATTTTTATTGGTAAATTGTGTCTACAAAGTATAATTTGAGTTTTTAATTTTGTACTCATATATTTCAAATATTAAAATAAAGGAAAATAAAAATGAAACATACTATGTGTTTGTACCTCAACTGAATCATAAAAATGATAATAACAACAACAAAACCAACAAATACTCCCCAATAAACCAGGAGACATCTATAACGTCACAAAAATCTCTAAGACAAGGTCAGGTTATAGAACAGAAAATGACTACTCATGGGCACACAACAGAAAAATTTGTAATTAAACTTGAGATAATAGAATTATACTCATGTCAAGTCACATTAGAGAAAGTGCCAGTGGTGGCTGATTTTATATGTCAGACTAACCAAATCATCCATTGCTTAGTTGGTCAAACATTATCTAGATGTAGCCAAGAAAATAACTCTGGACGAGTTTAGCAATGAAATAAACTGAAAACAACAACAACAAAAAAGACAAAAACAAAAACATGAAGGATAGCTTCATCTAATCTGTAGACGTTAAAATAAAAAATTTTAAAATAGGTTAAACCTCCCATGGATAAGAATGAACTCCTGCTTCTTTGTTTTCTATCAGTAATGAGTTGACGTATGTTGCTGTTATTGACTTTATTTCTGTTACTGCTGCTTTCCCCTATAGATTTAAAACAAGGCATTTACTTTTGCTACCACTCGAACCTGCCTGCCTATAATGTGTGACATGTCAGTTTGATGTTTCAGTTCTCAGGTTTTGGATTTGGAATGTGTCAGTCTTGGTTATTCTGGATCTCTAGATTGATTACTATAAAATCTTGGAATTTCTCAGTTTCCATAATAGCATGTATAAGCATATTATGGAATTTATCAGTTCCCATAGTATAAGTATATTAGAAACATCATATGATACATATATATATATATATATATATATATATATATATATATATATATATATATATGTATCACTATTTTATCATTTTGATAAGACATTATGGAAAAGGCAACTTATAGGAAAAAGTCTATTTGGGGCTTACATTTTCAGAGGGCTAGAGCCCATGATCCTAATGAGAAGATGTAGACAAATATTTAATCATTTGATCCAGCGACATGGCTGCTTTGGGAAAGGATCACATTGAAAAACCTGTGTGATAGCTAGGAAGGGATCAAATCCAAGCACTTGTAGGAAAGATCACATTCAAGGACTGTGTGATCTGGATGGAATGCAGAATGAGTGTTAGTCAGACTAATCCTGTCCTCTGTTTTTGCTAATGATAGGTGAAAGAGATATCTATGATTAAGGCAATGTACTACATACTATTAATCCCAACACTAGGGTTCTAAAAGGAAGCAGTTAGTTCAGAAGTAGAAATTACAGCTCTCAGTTCATGTTTACACAATGAGCATATGCCTTTAATCCAAACTCTGAGATTGAATCAAGGACATGTCCAACTTTCAGAATATAAAAGGATGCTCTCAGTACATAGGGAGATCAGAAAGACACACAGGCAGTTTGAGGTAGTCGGTGGCTGAGACACAGAAGCAGTTCAGCAGAAGTCAGCATCAAACAGGAAGAGAGAATCCGTTTGAAGCTGAGCAACGAAGTTCACTCAGAGAAGATATGGGAGTTAGTCAGACCAAAATAATTCAGTCAGAAATAGCTGGTTTAAAATGTCAGTTTGAACCAGCAGCTCAGAGAAGAGTTTGTGCCATAACATCGAATGAGTTGAATTAGCCAACCAGAAGAGTCAGTTGAGTTCAGTACAACTCTTGAGTTCAGACAAAGCTAGTCAGAGTGAAACAGTCAGCATAAAGTGTTAGAAGCAGAAATTCTCTAGATTTTAGATTTGAAGATTAGATTGTACAAAGGTCCTTTAAGGACCCAGGATTGATTACACAAAGAATAAACTACCATTGAACCTGAATCAACATCTATATCTGATCCCAGTATGATAGGACACCTGCAGGAAGGAGCATGACAGCAGGCAAGCAAGCATGGTGCTGGAACAATAGCTACATCTGGAGATATAATCTTAAATTAGGGAGAGTTAATTACACACAAAGCCTTTCCCAAATGATACACCTCTTCCTACAAGGCCACACCTCTTAATCATCCCCAAATAGTTCCACCAACTCGAGAGACTAAGTCTTCAAACATATGAGCCTATGGGGACTGTCCTCACTCAAACCACCACAGTGTATGTGTTCCTAGTCCACATTTCCTATTTACTTTGAAAAATATATCACTGATATTGGATTCTAATTCTCCAATCCTTCATCAGGAAAAATTCAGTGAAAGAAAAACAACTTTCATTCCTATGTGGAATTAATAGCTTTGTTCTTGGTGTTAGTGAAGACCACAATTTTAAGTTTGACTTTTGCTGTCTCCAAGTAATAATTGTCTCTTATGCCCAGCTGTTTGAAATGCTAGAGAAGATATATCAGAGGATATGAGCTTTCACTTTCATAAACCAACAAGAACACTTCTACACTCCTATAGTGTTAGTGGAGTCTTGTGAAAATAGAAGCAATTATACTTCTTCCAGGGAGAGAGCTATCAGTGCAAGCTCGGTGAAAGGAGATACTACATGTATATTTATCAGTGAGGAAACTCTCACATGTGTCCCATGTGAAGACTTCCGTCTAGATACGGAAACAGGCAGACCTGTTAACTTACTTGGTCATGTTAATACAATAGAAATCTAGCTAATACAGGGGGTGTAAGATCTCCAGTGTTAAAACACAGTACCCAAATCATACAAGTTGCATTTTATAAAAACACTTTTACGTCAAGGAACAAAAGTATCTCAAACTAACTAAAAATTGATCAATAATCATGAACACTGATAGGTTAAAGTTGAATTATCAAAGATTTTAAAGTACATGAAACAAAAATTGCTTCAAAGAGCAGTTGCAAAAACATCAGAAATATAGTATATAACATTTTATAAAATAACGACTGACAAAAAACTTACAACATAAAAACCTTCACATGAAAAATAATCTTTAATATGCTTATTTACAAAATTCAAAGCATATTTATTACAAAATATTACAAAGCATATTTACAAAATTCTTTATCAACTATATCTCTCGGGAAAAATAACTAGAGAGAAGATTTCTATATTCCTCTTGAATTATGTGAGAAAAATAATTTTGGTAAACTGTGATAGAAATAAATTTATATGAAACCATTCATAGATAATCACTAAGGAAATTAAACATTGGAACAAACTATGATGATGTTGGATCTGCTCAAAATCTATATGATGATCTCTCGCTGCTCAGTGTGATAGATTTAGAATGTGGAAGATGTGCAAGTTATTAACTTAATTATATTCATGTGATTAATCTATATTGTAATAAGAAACACTCAGGAGGGACTCCTCCACTTTCTGTTCTATGAGAATATGAGAAGCAGGTCCTTAACAAAAACCATATCTGCACAATCTTTAATTTTGAAATTCCTAGCCTTTACAACTGCCATAAATTTCTGTTGTTTATAGGGTACTTACTGTATGGAATTGTAGCTTAGAAGTCTCTGTACTAATCTTATTTCAATATACTAAATACAAATCAAAGAAGACTGGAGAGATTGTTTAGCAAGTAACACTAGCTGCTCTCACCAAGGTCTACAGTCTGTTTCTAGCATTCATGTGTGGCTCTCAATAGGCTGTAATTTCAGTTTCAAGGGATCTGATAACTTCTTCTCGTCTCCCCAGACACTATGAACACACATACATACATGGAGTCCAAACATTCATACACATAAAATAAATAAAACTTTAAAAATGTCACTCAAAAAATGTTCTAATATCCATATAAATATTTAGGAAAAAAAGAAAAATCAAAATGAAAACAAACAATAAAATTTAAAAGAATATATATATAAATATATATACATATACATATAAATATATCAATCACATTTAGAATTATAATTAATACAAATGAGATAAAAATGTTTTTCAAAACAAATAGATAAAAATAGGATTGGCAGCTTGGTTCAGAGGGTAAAAATACTTACTGCTAAGACTGACTTCCTGGGTTTAATCCCTTGTTCCAACATCATAGATATATAGGACCATACCCAGTCAACAAAACATTACTGGTCATATTAACACAAAGTAAAATAAAGTACATTTAATTTTAAGATATGAAAAAGACCAGAGCAAGATGGTCAATTACAGCGATAAAGGTGTTATTCTTCCTGCAGATAAGGGAATATTACATCCAATGTGTTCACCAAACAGTAACAATTTGCAGATATAATTTCACTTGCCACTGTTAAAATTGAAATAGTGTCGGTCTATTAATACTTGCAGTCAATATTCAGGCTGAGAATTTCAAAGCAATGATAAAATAAAATTTACAATTGAAATAGCCAAGAAATACAGTATACTATAAAATGATATATTTATCAATGACTATTAGCTCCAGACTGACATGGAAAATTGTCACATTTCTTATCAAAATTCGAATAGTTATTTGATAGACACAGATTAGAGCTTTATAATTTGGTTCCCAAAACCTAGAGCAAAAAGTTTACAAGCACCTATAACTCCAGCTGCAGAGGATCTGACCACTTCTATGTGCAACTGCACTAATATGTACACATAACCATACGTAGACACAAACATGGACACTTGATTAAAAATAAAGTAAATCTTAAGACAGAAAAATAAAACAAGAATTCATGAAATAGAAGTGACTGATTTTTTTTATAAAGAGAATCTTTCTCTCCTGTATTAATCTCCACCTGTATTAATATTAAAAAAAAGAAAACTCTGTCTTAAAAAAGAAAATTCTTCCTTGTCATTTTTACTTGGCTAACTGAATCATCAAAGATTATTTCACTAACCTGGGGCATCTTCTTTTTTCTTGCTGTATCCATGATAATGTTCCTTTCAGACCAATGGGAATTCTACATCTGCTGTGATTAGCAGGACTCAGTACTATACACAGAACTTGCTTCCTAACCAGGGCATTATGCTTTCCCACAAAGGCACACAGAGTAAATAACTAAAGTTTTCTTCTTAGATCTCAGTTACCCACTTAATTGCTTTATTTCCTCTATCTTACCTCGCTTTGGGTGACGTAATAAGGTATAAACCTTTTCTCTCTGGACTTCTCCTGTATTGGGAAACTATTTCTTTGTGCCATCCTTCATGGAACATTTTTAAAGTGAATGAAAAGTTATGACAGAGTGAAGTGGAAAAGGTAGCAACTGACAAGCACAGAAGCGATGAGACAGGTACATGGTGGGATGGCTGTGTAACACTGACAGCTGACTGATAGGTAATCAGGTAAATCACCTTACCAAGGCTAAGAAAAATCCTGGCAGTTGGGATGCACTTTCTCTAGTAATTACGGGAATCAGGTAACTTGTGCTAATGGAATGCAGGCTGCCAGAGGTTCTGGACTGGAGTCTGCTGAAAGACCCTCAAATAGCTGTGGGCAAAAGACTACACCCTCTTGAGGACAATTCTGACTGAACACATGCTGGGGAAAGTTACTTCTAAATTTCCTTCTGGAAACATATTCTGGGATTCTGAGAAGAAATGCCACAGAATTTACTAATTCAGATGTTTTCACCATCACAGCTGGTGGCAGGGATTAGGTGGACTCAAGGAAAAAGAAGTGACTCATAAAGGCCAATGGCAAATAAAAGCAACATGGAATCAAGTGTCACATAGGAAAGTCACTCGCATGACAATGAAAGGTAGGAAACTGAGAA
The DNA here is from genome assembly GCA_026225945.1 of Cricetomys ansorgei. NCBI lineage: Eukaryota > Metazoa > Chordata > Mammalia > Rodentia > Nesomyidae > Cricetomys > Cricetomys ansorgei. Next base: position 4,344,409 of record JAMJFZ010000039.1, read on the forward strand.
GTTTTAGCTGTAAGTAAAAGGAGATACTGCTTTTGAATGGAAATGTCTCCTGCAGCTCAGACATTATCTTGTCATTTCTAGATACTTTTATTGTGAACTCAGCAAAAATAGTTAAAAAAAAAAAAAAGAAAAGAAAAAAGAGAACAAAAGAAAAGAAATCGCTGCCAACTTTGTCATGATATTTTGATGTCATTTCTTCCTGGGGAAAACAGACAGATGATTTTTAAATAAATTAATTTTTAGGTTCTTTTAAATATTATATCATATATATATTCTTTTATATATATTCTATATATATATATATTTATATTTATATATATTTATTGAGTTCCCTTGCATATTAGGAGCCTGATGCTGTATATGCTTTTCTTTATGTTCAAAAACATCAGTAATCACAATATCATTTAAAAGAAAAGAAGAAATACAAATGGTAAGAGGAAAAATTACATAATTTGACTCTATGTAACTGTTCTATCATTGCAAGACAAATTCTAAGAATATTCTATTTTATGGCCAATATTAACTGAGGAAAATCTCTAAATGTAATTTAAATCTCTATAATATATGAGTGTGTATGTTTGTGTGTGTGTGTAGTGCCCACAGAGGGAAGAGATTTCCTGCAGTTAAAGTTACAAGTTTTTGTGAGCTGCTAGACACAGGTGCTAGAATTCAAACCTAGTTCTCTGCAGCAAGCATTCATTACCACTGGGGAATGTTTTTTCAGGCACCACTTCACCATTTGTGCTTATGGAATCATTCAATGGTTAGTTACTTTATGGAAAAATAAAGATTGAAACAAAAATAAAAAATGTCCACCATCTCATTGCATTGGCCAGTTTTACCATGAAGCAAGGCCAGAGAAGTATCTTTCATTCCAACCTTCTTGAGACTATATTTTAATTTAATAAGAGAAAGATGAATTCAATATTAGAGTAAGTTCTTATTTCCAAGTAACTGTTAGGTACAAAGTCCAGTCAATATTTTTATCATATTATACTTCAAATCTCTTCTTATTTCCTCTCTGCTGCTATGCTGATAGAAAGTGGGAAAACCCTGAAGAAAATCTATTTTCTCTTAACTAATTCATTGCCATTACTGAGTTACACTTGTGTACTGTGGAGGATGGGTGTTCTGCAACAGAGGTCTCCTCAAAGGCATAAGGGTGACAGAGTCACCAGCCCAAGAAACAGAATCCAGAGGCCAGCTTCATGGTACAGATGCACTTTATTGTGGAAGAAGCAGGGCTTATATAGAGGAATCAGGGCGTTGCATAAGGTAGATGTCCAATTGCTTTGGTCAATGCATACTAGGCATTTCAAATAAGCCTACCAAAAGATTTGCTATAGTAGAAGGGAATGAGCAAAATTGGGAGAGGTCCAACCATCTTTAGGCATGTATACATGTTTAGGGTCTTAGCCTATCCATCTCCCAATTGTTGTTGAACAAAGATTCTGTAAAGGTGGAAGAAGAGGGTCCTGCTACATTAGGATTTCCCATCTTGGGGCTCAACTACTGTTTCAGGATTCACCATTTTAAAGGCCACACATGATGTGTGCTGTCAGGCAGGGGTAATTGCCCTGGGGGAGGCACTGATGCCTTTCTCTTCTGCTGTCTGGATCCCTTTACCGCCAAAAAGTATACACTATTAGTAACATCCTAACACATATTTGAAGTTTCATGAATAACATTCATTATATTTATTATTTTTGAAACTGTAAATGTTAAAAAGTAGAAAAACAAAAAGTATCATTTGAAAGATATTGACTTGCAAAACTCTGCCTTCTGTGAATCAAAGATAGCCTGGGAAGGTGACAATAGACAAAAATCATGAATTTAAAATTGTTTAATGATTGAATAAGGTATGTGCAATCAACATACCTCAGTGATAAGAACTTTTTATAATTCAGTCAGAGAAAAAACTGATAGGAAGCTATTTCTAAGCAGGTGCTATCTTTAGGCTGCAGAATAATTCAATGAAAATTTTTCTAATTCTTTTATTCACTGTTTACTTGAGTCCAACTTCCTAAGTAGTGTTAAAAATGTATCCTTAGGTTTTATTGTGATCTTCTAAGTGAGAAGACTAATGAACAGATACTTTTTACTGAAAGTAAAGACACTAATTATACTAATTATAAATCAGTCTGCTCTTCCAATTTTTATGTAGCTTACAATTCATTCTGAGGATTTAAACAATTTTCTGAGTAGATTTCAATAGTACTATCAATTCTATGGTCATGGAACAATGAATGTAAGTTCTTAGAAAAGGACAAATTTAAAATATGAACACTATTTTATATAGTGGTTGATTACTATAAGGGCCAAAATAACTGATACCCAACAGTTAGAGAATGTATTTAGATGATCCTACTCTGAAGAAGACCATTATGCTAGTGAAGATGTAAAGGTGCCCACTAATGCTTAGAATTGAACCTTGAACCAATATAATCACAGAGCTATTGTGTATAGGTTGTCCAGGCAAGAAATGCCTTTCTAGATGTTTATAAAGGGATCAAGTGCATGGAAATCATACGATACACAGGTAAATTGATGGAACTGGAATAAAAATCATCCTAAGTGTGGTAATCCAGACACAGAGAGACAAATATGGTATGTCTTTGATTATACGTGTATATACCCTATTAACCTAATCAGAGGAGAGGCAGCTATAATTATATGAGTCACATATTCAAACTGAGATTTTTCTTTCTCATATTGACATAGCGTGGTCAATGGGAAATATGCATAATTTGACATGCCAAGTATATTACAATCTGAACTAACTACCCTTAGAATTCATTAACGTATATATTAGATTTATACTCATCTTTTTATAAAAACATATCCAAATTTTTACTTACAAAATATGTACAATCTTCTCACCACCTCCCTAACTTCCCGTTCTTGTTTCGGAGTCCCAGAAACCAACTCAGGCAGACAGACCCTGCCTTAGGCCGAGGCCAGTCAATCCTACCTCAGAAGAACAGGTAGAAAGTCTGCTTCCTTCCCACTACGCTTCACTATACTTGCCCAGCCTGGCTTCAAAACCTCAAACCACCTCCGTCTTCCCACTGCCCTACTTTCTCACTCATGCTTCTGAGTCCCAGAGATGAACTTGGGCAAATAGACCCTACCCCAAGACAGGGACAGATTATACAATCTAGCCAGGAGTCCAGGCAAGTAGCTCCCATCCCCAACTCCCTCCAGAGCAGGCCATGTAAAACACTCTCCAAGACCCAGCCTCCAATTCAGACAGAGACTTTACACTAGTCCAAAGGCCGAGCTAGCCACCAGAGCCTCAGCATCCACCTTGGGTGGAGACCTCCTGTTTGAAAAGAGTTTACAAAAATCAGAAGACCAGGGGAGGATAAAGAACCCAAGAAACAAAGCACTCATCCAACAAAGACACATAGGAACTCTGCAACTAAACCAATTATCACTCCAAAGCCAGATGCCTAAACACCAGCTTATGAACACAACCAACAACGACCAGGATAACATGACACCTCCAAATCCCAGCAACAATACTACAACAGGGCCTGAATACTGGAACACAGCTGTAGCAGAAGAAAAAGACCTTAAAACCAATGCTATGAAGATAATAGAGATCTTTAAAGATGAAATGAATAAATCTCTCAAAGAAATCAGTGAAAGGCAAACAAACAATGGGAAGGAGGAATGTTTAACCTTAAAGAAACCCAGGAAAACACATGCAAACAATTAGAAGAGATGAATAAATCCTTTAAAGAAACCAAAGATAAAACAGCCAACAATCAAAGGAAATGAACAAACCTAAAATGAAAATAGAAGCCATAAAGAAAACACAAACTGAGAGAATTTTGGAAATGAAACACCTAGAAAAGCAAACAGAAACCATAAAAGTAAGCTACAGCAATAAAATGAAAGAGATGGAAGAGATAATCTCAGGAGTTGAGGATACTATGGAAGAAATAGATGTGTCAGTACAAGAAAATATCAAATCCCAAAATAAATTCCTAACATAAAACATTCAGGAAATCTGGGGCACTATGAAGAAACCAAACCTTATAATAGTAGGAATAAAGGAAGAGAATAATCCCAGCTCAATGACAAGAAAATACATTCAATAAAATCATAGAGATAATTTCCCAAACCTAAAGAAGGAGGTGCCTATTAAAAAAAACGTACAGAACACCGAATAGACTGGACCAGAAAAGAAAGTTCCCTCACCACATAATAATCAAAACACTAAACATACAGAACAAAGAAAGAATTCTAAAAGCTGAAAGAGAAAAAAAAGAGAGCAAATACATAATGGCAAACCAAATAGATTTATACCTGACTTCTCAACAGAGACTCTAAATCCCAGTAGAGCCTGGAAAGATGTGTTACAGACCCAAAGAGACCAATGAATGATGCCAGTCCAGACTACTGTACCCAGCAAAACTCTTGATTACCATAGATGGAGAAAACAAATTATCCCACGATAAAGGCAAATTCAAATAATATCTATCTACAAATCCAACCCTACAGAGGATATTAGAAATAAAACTCCAAGTCATGGAGCTTAATTACATGCACAGAACCACAGCACTTAGGAGGCAGAAGTGGGCAGATTACTATGGGCTTGAGGCCAGCCTGGTCAAGAGTGAGTTCCAGGACAGCCAGAATTACAACAGAGAAACCCTGTCTCAAAAAAGAAAAGAAACAAAAAAGAAAAAACAAAATAAGTAAATAAATAAATAATCTCACACCATCAAAACCAAAAGAAGAGACACACACAGACATATACACACACCACAACCCACAACTACATGATAACAGGACCTAACAAACATTGATCTTTATATCTCTCAACATCAATTGACTCAATTCCCCAATAAAAGACACAAACTAATATTTTGTATATGAAAACAGGACCCATTCTTCTATTGCATATATGAAACACACATTAGACCAAAGATAAATCTCACTCATAGTAAAAGGTTGGGAAAAGGATTTCCAAGCAATTGGATCCAAGAAGCAAGCAGATTCTAATATCCAACAAAATAGACTTCAGACCAAAATTAATCAAAGAGATAAGGAAGGATACTTCATACTCATCAAAGGAAAAAATCCAACAAAACAACATTTCAATTCTTAACATCTGTGTCCCCAGGTTTGTAAAAGAAATGTTACTAATAAAAGACATATTACATTGACCCACACACAATGATAGTGGGAGAATTCAATACCCCACTCTCACCAACAGACAGATCATCCAAACAAAACCTAAACAGAAAAATACGGGAATTAACAGATGATGTAAACCAAATAGACCTTACAGATAACTACAGAACATTTTGCCCCACACAAAGGAATATCCCTTTTTCTTACTACCTCATGGAACCTTCTCCAAAATTGATCATGTACTTGGCCACAAAGCAAGTCTCAACAGATACAAGAAAATTGAGATAAATAATCCCCTGTATCCTATCAGATTAAAGCTAGACCTCAGATTAAAGCTAGATTTCAACAACAATAGCAATAACAGAAGGCCCACAAATCCTTGAAAACTGAACATCTCTCTACTAAATGATCACTGTGTCAAGACAGAAATAATGAAAAAAATTTAAGACTTTCTGGAATTCAATGAAAATGAATCCACAAATAACCAAACTTAGAGGACACAATGAAAGCAATGCTAAGGAAAAAATTCATAGCACAAAGTGCTTACCAAAAAAAAAAAAAAAAAAAAAAAAAAAGTGAAGAGATCACATATTAGCACATTAACACCACATCTGGAAGCCCTAGAACAAAAGGAAGTAACCACACCCAAGAGGGGTTTACTGCAAGGAATAAATAAAGAGAGCAATACAAAGAATTAGTGAAACAAAGAGTTTGTTCTTTGAGAAAATCAACAAGATAGATGAACCATTATCCAAGTTAATTTAAAGACAGAGAGAATATCCAACTCAACAAAGTCAGAAGTTAGAAAGGGTATTTAGCTACAGACACTGAGGAAATCCAAAGAATTATTAGGTCATACTTAAAAAAACAAAACAAAACAAAAAAAAAAAAACCAAAAAAAAAACCCTCAGGAAACTGGAAAATCTAAAAGAAATGGATAATTTTCTCAATAGATACCACTTAGCAACATAAAATCAAGATCAAATAAACAATTTAAATAGACCTAAAATATCCAAGGAATTGAAGAGGTCATTAAAATCTGAAAAAAAAAAAAAAAAAGTAAAACACACAAACCAAAAAAAACCCCAAAAAATAAGCAGATGGTTTTATCACAGAATTGTATCTGTCATTCAAAAAAGAGATAAGGCCAATAGCCTTCAAATTATTCCACAAAATAAAAAGAGAAGAAACAATGACAAACTCATTATATGAGGCCATAGTCACTCTGATACCCAAATCAGACAAAAAGTCAACAAAGAGAGAATTAAAGGCCAATTGACCAATTTCCTTCATGAACATAGCCACAATAATATACAATATAATACTAAAAAACCAAATCCAAGAATACATCAACATGATCATCCACCATGATTAACTAGGCTTCATTAATACATGAAAATCAATCAATGTAATCTACCCCATAAACAAATTGAAAGAAAGAAAAACTGTGTGATCATCTCACTAGATGCCAAAAAGCTTTTGAGAAAATCCAACATCCCTTTATGATGAAAATCTTGAATAGATTATGGATACAAGGAAATTACAGAAACGTAATAAAGGCAATTCCAGTAAGCCCACAGACAACAAATTAAATGGAGAGAAATTTACAGAAATTCCACTAAAATCAGGAACAAGACATTGTTGTCCTCTCTCTCCATACCTATTCAATACAGTACTTGAAATTATATCCAGATCAATAAGACAACAGGAGATCAAGGGGATCCAAATGGAAAGAATAAATAAAAGTATCTTTATTTGCAGATGATATGACAGCATATATAAGCAACCCAAATACAATTAATCCAATTAAAAGATGTGGTGCAGATCTAAACAACAAATTCTTAAAACAGGAAGCTTAAAGGGCCAAGAAACACCTAAAGAAATGTTCATCATCCTTAGGAATCTAGGAAAGGCAAATCAAAACTACTCTGAGATTTCATCTTATACTTGTCAAAACGGCTAAAATCAAAAACACAAATGACAGCTTATGCTGGAGAGGATGTGTAGGATGGGGAACACTCCTTCATTGCTGGCTGGAGTGCAAACTTGTATATCTACTATGGAAATCAATATGGTGATTACATAGGAAATTGACAATTGACCTACCTGGAGACCCAGCTATACCACTCCTAGGCATATAACCAAAGGAAGTTCCATCCTACCAGAAGAACACTTGTTCATAGACAGAAATTGGAAACAACCTAGATGTTCCTCAATTGAAGAATGGGTAAAGAAATTGTGGTACATTTACATGATGGAGCTATTGTGTTTAATCTCAGCTATTAAAAAAAGAAAAATGACTACACGAATTTTTCCTGCAAATGGGTGGAACTAGAAAGAAAAAAAAAAAGATTCCAAGTAGGTATCCCAGTCCTAGAAAGACAAACATGGGAATGACTCACTTATATGTTGATATTAACTGTTAAGCAAAGACAAAGTGCTGAATTTCACACTCAGAGAGACTATGCAATAAAGATGGCCCCAATGGAGACGCAGGGATCTCCCTGGTAAAGTAGAAATAGAACAGATGGTGTGGATAGGCTGTGGGAGGATAGGAATGGAAAGAGAAGAGACGAGTCAGGGGGATAGGAATGGAAGGAGAGAATATATGGAGAGACAGCCTTAATTGGGGGGCATTTAGGGAAGAAACGGGTGAACTAGGACACTGGAAAAACACCGGAATCAAGATGGAGAACCAGAGGGAACTTCTAGCAATGGTGGATGGGGAGTCTGAGCAGGCTATTTCCTATAAACAGGCAAGGCTCTCAGTGGGGGGACTGGGAAGCCAACCTAGCCATAAAACCTTTGACCTATATCCTATCCTTACAGAATCCACTGGGACAATGGAAGGACAGAACCCCATTTTTAAGGAGGGAACCATGCTTACTACTGCAAGGTAGGTCAGGCATTAGAGACTAGATAGTCAGGAGATGATTTCTAATAATATCTTGCTCTACTCATAGATTGGTGCCTTACTCAATCTTCATCAGAAAGGCTTCCTATGGCAAATGATAGGAGCCGATGCAGAGTCCCATAGCCAAACATTCTGCAGTGTTCTGGGAACCCAACAGAGGGGGAGGAGGAATTTCAAGGAACACAGAGGTTGAGGACTTCAGGAGAACAAGCTACACAGAGTCAATTGTCCAGCACTTTTGGGGGTGCACAGAACCTGAAGGGGCAGACATAGAACCTGCAGGGTCTCCTATGGTCTTATGGTTATCTGGTTTGGTGTTCTTGCAGAGATCCTACAGGTCAGAGTGTCTATGTGGGTTCTCTAATGCTTTTGCTTGCCCTTGGGACCCTTTTCCTCCTGCTTGGTCTAGTTCACCCTTGACATAGATGCTGGTGCCTCAGGAATTGTTCCATCTTGTTGAGCCCTATTTGAGCTGTACCCCTAGGAGGACTGCTTTTTAGGGGCAGGGATAGGAGGGGGAGTAGGGAGGGTAGATTTGGGGGAAGAGGAGACAGGGAGAGCTGGAAGGAGTGGAGGGAGGAAGGAAGGGTGTTGGGAATGCGCTGCTTGTACCTATCCATGGGACCCTTCAGTGCAAGTTGGCATGGAGGCAGGACACACAGACTCAGGGAGTCAGGTGAACGGAAAAAGGCAGACTCAGTTTATTACAGGGGGGAAGCCTATTTTGTCCTCCACCTAGCCCAGCATCCCATTGACTGCCAGACTGCAGCTGCTGCTCCCTGGGTGTGTCCAGGTAGGTCTGTCTCTTGGCATACCCGGGCAGGTCCGTCTCTGTGTATGTCCATGCTGGATGTCAGGCCTTGTTCTGTCCAGTGGCAGGTCCAGTATTCTACATATTCACCTTTTTTTTTGTTGCAGCTCAGTGGGAACCGGAGTTCTTATGTTCTTATCTTGTTGATCCCACCTCAGGGTCCCCAGCATAATGGACTATGCCTGTCTTAGGGGACCCCCTACTAGGCATGAGTATGGCTTGTCATTGGTACATGAATATCTTACATTCATGCCCTATCTTGGGTTAACTCAGCCGTAGAGAATTCCTACCCGTCTCTGGCTACCAGTCTTCAAAGGGTGGCATCCCTGGAGAGTGCATAGAGTATGTAGGGTATTAAACAGAGGCCTCAAGGATTTTTACAAGCCAAGCCTGAATCAATCGTGTCTCTGGATGGAAGTGGTCTGGATGTTTCAGAGACTTGAGCACCTGCTGGGTAGCCTTGTCGATGGAGCCCTGCTGGGTGACATGCGGTACAAGACACTTAAGCAAAAATGATTAGTAACTGCATGGAGATGGGTAACATTAACAATGGGGGCCCAAGTGGCTGTTGACTCTCTCATTAAGATGGCTGTTGCTGAATATCCCAGCTAATAGGCTGATAAAGCACATGTTTCCTGAGGGCAGTTGAGGGTATACATAGCATTGGAAGCATAAGGGGGGCAAGAAGTCTCATACCCAGGATGGTCCCACTGGTGATGCTGCCATGAAAGTGTATACAGGGACTGGTGATGGAGACATTTGTGGTAAAGCTGGGTATGCAGGATAATTGATAGCTACAGGTAAGGAACGGGGATAGCAGAAAAAAGATCCATAGGTCCTCTGTTCACATAGGACAAATTAGGAGCAAGGTGTAGATGACATATATTACCCATCTTGTGTCTCTTCTTCCCTTTTTTCCAGTGTTGCCTGGTCTGTGGTGGGTCAAGCATCCCTTGAGGCATCCATATCAGTGTGGTGGCACCTTGTGGAAAAATGCAGGCGTAGTCTTTCCCTCGAGTTAATAGGTGGGCAGGCAGTTCGTAGTCTCGCCCTAGAGTTAATAGGTGGGCAGGCAGTTGCCACTGGGCTGTCAAGAGATCTCTCCATCTTACAAGTGGCAGCAAGGTATTCCTGGGCAAATAAGCCCAGTGCTTGTAAGCTGGACTTAGCTCGTGATTGTCAATAGCCTCCACTAGGGCCAAATGTTGGTCACATTTGGATTCTGGAGAAGTGAGCCGTGCCAGCAGTTCCTGCAAGGTCCGATTGGATCTTTCAACTATTGCTTGGCCTAGACGATTATATGGGATCCCAAAAGTATGGTCAATTTTCCATGAGGCAGTAAATTCATTGAACTGTTGGGAGATATATGCTGGGCCATTGTCTTTCTTTAGGGCCCATGGAACACCCACAACAAATATAGCAGATTTCATTGCTTTAGTAGCATGGGAGGACTTTTCTCCTGCCATCGCCACAGTGTACACAAAGGAGAAGCAGGTATCTACTATCACATGGATATATCTAAGGTGGAAAAGACCAGGTGGTGTGTCACATCCATTTGCCAGATGGTGTTAGGAAGCAAGCTTCTAGGGCTGACACCACTCCTACTAAGGGGCCCCAGTGGTGCAAGTGGTATGCATGTGGCACAGGATCTGGTGAGGTGCTTGCATTGGGTAATAGATAATTCAGGCAGGAGTTTATGTAAGTTTTGTGGAGAAAGGTGAAACTGTTGGTGTAGGGCTTGTGCCTGTTCTAGAAGCTTAAGATCCACAGTCATGATCTTGGCATCAGCTCTCTCATTTCCCCAGGCCAGGATTTCTGGCAGCTTAGTATGGGTTCTGATATAAACCAAGGAAATGCCCTGTTCTCAAGGGCCTTTTGCAATGACTTCATGAGCTTCATGGGATGGTTAGTATCCTTTATGTGAGAGAACGCCAGAGTCCTGACTGCTTGTAGTGCATATTGACTGTCTGAAAAGATGTTAGCAGGTTGAGACTGACATAGCTCAAAGATTTTTAAGAGGCCCAATAACTCACCTAATTGCTCTGAGCCTGGGTTTGGGAGGATGTAAGTGATGTTCTTTATCCCTGGACTTTGTAGTAAAAACCTCATACCTTTGTTTATTTGCAAATTTGTTTATTTGTTTATTTGTTATTATCTGAAAAGGCTAATGTTGCTTTTGGGATTGGGCTAGAGCTGGGGAGACTATGGGGCCTGATCTCAACAGGGAGATGAGGAAGCGCTGCCAAGTGCTTATCAGGAGGTGGGTGATTATCAAGGGTGCCCATGAAACCTGTCATCATCTCCTGGAAGCTTAATGAGTCTGCCCAAAGGGATTGGGAATATTTTAAAGAAAATGGTAATATTATCCTATCAGGTTCCCTATTATAGGTTTGCCTTGCTAGGGCTCTAGTTTTAAAGGCAAGTCTGAAAGCAATCTCGAATTTAGATACTTTATGGAGGTCAGAGTGGGCTTGGTGAAGCCATAAGAGGGGGCCATCCTGCCATAAGGTCCCCAGGACACCTTCATGGTTCCACATGATTATTGCTAACATGGCTCTCTTAGGGTCATGAATGCCCAGGATTGAGGTAGATAGATATGTCATGATCTTGCACAGGAGGTCCTAACTTTTGTACAAGGAGTGTCTGGACCCTCCAGAAGGGAGAAAAGACATCTCATTTCCTGATCTGGTATAGGTAAAAAGGGTTTTAGCCAATTAATGGTCCCACATAACTGTTGTAACTCCAGGAGGGAGTAGGACTCCTTTTCTGGGATACTGAATGTTAATGGCCTGATTTTTTCAGCAATGGAGAATCCCAGGAAGGCATAGGGGGAGACAATTTGAATCTTTTCTGGGGCGATTCATAGCTTAAGTTTCCCCAAACTGTCCAACAATTGAATTGCCTCTGCAACATAAAGTTGGCAAATAGTGGGACTGTTTTTCACCCCTTGGGGAAGGACAGTCTATTGATATTTCTTTGCAGGTTTTTGCATATTGGGTTTCCAAATTGTAAAAGCAAAGAGGCATTTATCTTGTTCAACCAAGGGAATTTGGAATAAGTAGACCTTTACGTCTATGACTACAATGCAATATGAGGGTGGGGACATCAGCAACCATAGGGAAAAATGAGCCATGATTTCCATCTAGGTCCTTCCAATATGTAGGACGTAGTGTTACCCTAGTAGGCTGCTGAACACCTACGTCAGTAATGGGAGGGCCAGGTTTAAATTTCCAATTTGGGAATCTTAAAGCCTCAGTTCCAGTAATGATGGTTACATCAGCTCTAGTATCTACCAGCCCCTTTACAGGGGTGTTGTCCAGAAACACAGTCATCATGTGAGAATGGGGAAAAACGGGCAAAGTCCAGTAGATGTTGGACTTCGGAGGTTCTCCTCTTACATGTTGAGGCTGAGGGGCTCTCTGTTTACAGTTTAAAGCATTGCCCGTTTGGTTAGTATTTTGGGATCTGTAATCTCTTGCCCAATGGAATCCTTTATCACATTTGGGGCATTTAGTTTTAGGTCTAGGATTAGGACAGTCCTTGTATACATGGCTGGGTTTGTTGTTTCCCCAGCAAGTTCCATCAGGAAGTCCAGTCTTTTGTAGGCGGGTGTCAGAGTAAACCCTGTCAGCTACTAAAGCATCTATTGAGGCTGTCAGAGCAGTGATATAAACTGCCCTGGGGTCGAGTTCTCTGGTAGCAAGTACCCATTTGTGAATGTCATCATTGAGAACTGCTGCTACTGCATTGTGGGTTGGAGCATTAAGTCCTTCCCAAGTTAATTGTTTAATCATCATGTCTAAGGTGGGGCCTGGATCTAACCTACATTCCACAGGCTCAGTAACTCTGGAGAGGAAGTCGGTAAAAGACTCTCCAGGTTGTTGAACCAGGTTACAGAAGTAGGCAGATGGATCACGAGGTGTACATGCCTTTAGGGCTCTAAAGGCCAGATCAGAGACCTGTTGAAAGTAAGCATGAAGTCCAATATTGACCTGAAAGACAGGACAATGAAGTTGCCATGTCCTGTCAGCATCTCCAGGGTGATATTCAGACCATTTTGGAGATTGAGGCGGGCTTGCCCTTTTGCTTGGTCATCATAAGCAGACCGCCAGTTTAAAAAGACAGCAGGCTCTAGGACTGCTTTGAGGAGAGTGGACCAGTTATGCTGGGTCTGTAGTTGTGTAGACTATTGTCATAAAACTTGTTCAAAATAGGGAGAGTCAGGTCCTGATTCATTCATTGGCCACTTTCCTTATAAGTGCTAAGTCAGTTAAAGGGGTAGAGACTCATGGTCAGTGGAATGCATCTGGGCCAACATTAACTGGAAATGCCTCAGGTTAGATCCCATAGTCTTTCGGGGGGAAAATAGGTGATAGGAGGGAGTGATTGGGGGAGAGCGGGAGGAGGGGGTGCTGAAGGCACAGGGGAAGTAGTTTCCCAGTAGGGTTGTGGAATTCATGCCATGATGGGTGGGAGTCCCTGGCAGACCATGCGGCTTAGCCCTGGCAGGGGCGAAAGCACCACTACTCTTCTCTGTGCCAACTTCCTCCTCTATCTCCTCAATGACCTCAAAGGTCGGGGGAGGGGTTGTTCTGGACAGGTTGACAATGGCCTTTTCATTGATTATGTCTTCAGGAGAAGATATTAAACTAGCAATGATATTGCCCATGGTGTGGCAACACACACAAACGAGCTCAGGAAATGACAAAACAAAGAGAAACAAACAGAAAAGGTGTGTATCTGGGCTTCCTAGCAGGATAAACAAACTAACGAACAGAGAAAGACAGCACCCTACGTTCACCTCTTGTAGGAGCAAAGAATACATAACATATAGGGGCCAACTCCCCGAAATACTTCAATGGGGACACATGCAAGTAAACTCACCAGAGAGATACTGGAACGAGGGGACACATTCAGAGTGCCAGGGGCCAAGAAGGGACCAGGAGTGGGCCCAAGAAGAAACAGCTAGATCCTGAGGCATGGCCAATATCCATGCCCCCAGGGGTAGAGAGCTCCACATTGTGGCCCCATATGTTGCTTGTACCCATTCACAGGACCCTTCAGGGCTAGGGGGTAGAGTTGGCGCAGAGGCAGGACACACAGACTCAGGGAGTCAGATAAATGGAAAAAGGCAGACTTAGTTTATTAGAGGGGAGGAAGCCTATTATACCCTCCACCTGGCCCAGTGTCCCATTGGCTGCCAGACTGTAGCTGCTGCTCCTTGGACGGGTCCAGGTAGGTCTGTCTCTTGGCATGCCCGAGCAGGTCCTTCTCTGTGTATGTCCATGCTGGTCTCAGGCCTTGTCCAGTTTTCTCCTAAAGGGATAAATTATTCAAGAGAAGAAAAATAAAGTAAAAGAGAAAAGAATAGAAGAAAAGAGAACAGAAAAGAAAAATTAAGAAAAGAAAGCCAGAAGGAGGCAGTTGTTTGTGTAAAATAATTAGGTTTTATTTTAGCTTATTGAATGACAAGATGTCCTAAGTAAAGAAAATGTTGTGTGTCTCTAAGAAAGTCACTAGTTTCTTTTGTGTTCTTGAGTTATTAGCACACAATAAACTGTCATCTGCCATGAACTCATGAAAATAAATAAATAAATCAATGATTACATCTATGCCTACAATGTCCTTTATAATCATGTGACCTAATTAGTTTTTATTTTAATCTTTGATGATCTTTGATGTGTTTGGAGATTTCATACTTAGATAAGAAATGATGAACCAGAAAATGATATGCTTTGAGATGGATAATCAATTGTATTATATATTTGTTAATAAAAGGAATGTTTCCTTCCTCATTGAATTGAAATGCAATTGTACATCTATATTAAATTCACAGATGATGTATTTTGTTACCTAAATCTGATTCACTTCCCCATGATAATATCAAATTGTATTTATAGGGGTTGTAAGAAAAAATTAACATCAGGTAGACATAGTTTCCCCAAATTCTTTGATATTTCATGCATTGCTTTCAATTGAATTCTGGGCTTATTAATTAATAATAGACTAGAAAATATATTCAGGAATACTCAGTGGAATTTGATTGAATTAGTATATTGTGTTTTGAGGTTTATTTCTTGAAATTAAATCTTCCTGTTAGAAACATCATATAATTCTTTATTTCTTTTAATAATGTTAATGGTCTTGAGAATTGGCTGTTTTCTCAAAAATCTTAGACATTTTTCACTACTTCTATTTATTATTTTTTTGCTTCTGTTTTATTTTGTGTTTGTATTATATTTTAAATGAAGATTTTTCCTCATTTAGGAAATTTATTGTATTATTTTTATTTGTTTTTTATAAGAGACTTTTACTGTGTAGCCTAGACTGGCCTGAACACTCTACAAAGCCCAGACTGGCTTTTTTCTTATTCAGCCTGGAGCTTTCACTCGTGGAGTACTAGAGCTATTATACTCTTAAGCCAGATGTATGTTGATCTTATATTCATTTATCATAGAAGGATTTTCTGATTCAGTTAAAATTTTAATGAAAGTTCT
Organism: Cricetomys ansorgei; assembly: GCA_026225945.1. Lineage (NCBI taxonomy): Eukaryota > Metazoa > Chordata > Mammalia > Rodentia > Nesomyidae > Cricetomys > Cricetomys ansorgei. The sequence goes on from JAMJFZ010000039.1 coordinate 4,359,776, forward strand.
GCATTTTTCTTTAATTTGTAATAATCTCATCATTATACATAATTAAATAGAACAGTCTTGGTAATTCATTCAAAAATTTATCAAGTTTGCTCTTATCACAAATCAAAATAGATAAGAAAAATGTTCTTTGTTACTTCATGTATTTCTTAGAACAAAGCTTTAATGTTTAAAGCAGTTGTCTGGTGTTTTCTACTAAGTTTTGAAAATTAATTTTATTCAATCTAATTTGTTTTCTTCTTTTCTTATTTATTTTAAAATTTAATGAGAAAAGTGCATTTTATCAGTGGGCACTTAAATACTCTTATTACATTAATTCATTTTCTTCTTTTTTTATTCTAAAAATGAAGTTCCGAGAATAAAAGCTAACTGATTTTATTATGTCATTTTATAAAAAGTTAGAACACTGTGCTAATATATTATTTTCCATGTTCTTTTTATATTTACAAGTGATGATAAAATTGAATTATCTTCATAGTTAGCAAGTTGATACTAAGTCCCCAATTGCTGCTATGATCTAAAATATTCATAAGGAAATTGTCTTTCTATAAATTGGCTATAGTGACTAGGACTAATCCACTGTTGCTCATTTTCTTCCTTTAAATGGTGGAGTTTTAATTGTTTTTTCTAAAGACTTCATAAGTATTGTATAAATTTACTGTTGTCTGGTATCAAGCTTTTTTCTAATATATTTTCTATTATATTTCTAATATATACATTGCATTGTATATAATATTTCCTCACAGTTTTCTTTTCTGATTTTGCTATATGTGTTTACTTGAATTTCTTTCCTTTTTCTGTTTATTGGTTAAAATAATATAGACAGTAAATGAAAAGATTACATGTGGTTAAGGAATTCAGGTGTGAATGACTGAACTGTTCAGCCACATCACTGATGTTCAGCTTCCTTCAGTACTGGCTCTTAGTCATTCTTAGTATCATTCTTTCTGTCTTAGAGAAGAGGGTTTGAAGCCTGAGTTTCCATTGAGATGTATGATAACTATTATAGAGCAGGTCTGGGCTCTGAGGGCCTGAGATTTGAGTTTGCATCTTGTGTCTAGATATCACTGATGCTGTAACATTGGCAGAACCTATTTTGTCAAACTCCTTAAATGGAAGTTCACCAAACATTCACTCAGATTACATTCTCTATTCCTCACAAAATCTAAGAGGCCTAAAGAGTATCTAATTTTACAAACAAGACTTATTTTCCAAAGCTATTTAGAGTTATTATTGTATTACTTCTAGGAATATTAATTTGTTCAGGACTAAATATAGATATTTATTGAGTTTTTTGACTTTTCTTTGGTCTCATTAAGATTCATTGCTGTGTCTCTTCTGCAGGTGTGAACTTGTGAAATAGTAAACAGACATAAAGATTTTTCAATTAAGTGACACAGTTATAAGCAACATGAGTTTGATAAGATTTTTTAAATGATTTATGGTAATAAGAGAATGTATATTCTCTATAGAATATGTAATTATATATACGTAATGCTTCGAAGCCCCTTTATCATTGTTTTTTGGTTTTCTGAGTGCCTGGTTTATTAAGCTATTTGAAAAAATATATTAAATAATCTAGTATTTTCATTTTATTAGGAAAATCTTGTAATCTTAAGTAATTTTAAGTATTTAAGACTATTTGTCTTCTTATGTTGGTTATCAGAAATTCCCTGGCTTTGTTAATTCAAAACTTTATAATTATGTCTGTGTGTAATATTTATACTACTTTTTATAATTTCTCCTCCCTTTGGATGCACTGGGAATACGTAAATTTAATCTTAAATTCCTTCTTTCCTGTTTCTTTATTTCTCATGAATACAATGGAGTTTTGATATACTGGTCCTACTGTAGACAGATTTTTGTAATTTTTGAGTAGCGATTGATACTTTTTTTCTATAAAAGAATATGATTAAGCCAGGTGGTAGTGGCATACTTCTTTAATCCCAGCACTCAGGAGTCAGAGATGTGTGGATCTCTGTAGTTCAAGACCAGCCTGGTCTACAAAGTGACTTACAGGACAGTCAGAGTTACAACAGAGAAACTCTGTCTCAAAACAAACAAGTAACCACAAAAAGAACATAGCAAATATCATATCAATAAACTTCCAGTCCCCTTGAAAACCAGGAGTAAACAGTTGCTTTTTCAGAAATAGATTAAAATATTCTTATTACTCAGGTGGGAAAAATACTTTCTCTGAGTTTGGTGGATCTTATAAGTTCCAGAGGACTTTTATTCTCCTTGTATTTCAAAAAATGACATTGAAGACAAAATTCAAGCCTATATTTTACAATGAAGTTCTATTACCTAGATCATATTATGCCTTTTGACTGTAAATAAGAAAATCTCTTATTAATAGAAGATCAAACCTAAGTCTCACACAAAATTAGGAACTTTCATGAAGAAAGTCATATGCATCCTATTTATCTCTGTATTGTCATGTTTCTTTCATACTTTTATCAGAAGGTCCATCCACAGATAGTCTACAACAATGCTCTGTCATTCTCTGTATTTCCATAAGAATTTTAGTAAACCAATAATTCTGATATTCTATTTTCTCTTCTCACTTTTATTAGTACCAGGTATGACTCTGTTCATTCTTCATAACCTTTCTATGTAAAAAAATTCTTTTCCATTTTTTAAAAATTATTTTTCTGATCCAAGATGTGTTTCATTATTCTTTTAAGTCATATTATCAACTAGAAGATATACTCATAAACAGTTTTTCCATCAGAACTCATGTTTTAAATACTTTTGGTTTTATGTTCTTCACATTTCACCATAAGTTTTTTCTCTAATTAACTACTTTTCTCATTATTGTGGCAAAATAAGTGATAAAAGCATCAAAATTAAAAGTTTATTTTGACTCAGATCTATTCTACATTTCATAAAGGTGGGGGCAATATGGAGGGCCCCAGAAGTGTGAAGAGGAAGATTGTTGTATGGCATCCACATGCAGGAAGCAGAGAGTTATTAATTCTTCTGCCCACTTTGCCTTCTTTATCTCCAGTTCAAGACCCCAGCTTGTGGGAAGGTGGCACCAACAGTTAGAATGTGTCTTTCCTGGCTGACTTTAGATTCTGTCTCATTGACACTGTCATATAAGTTGGCCAAGGTGTTTAAGGTTCACTCTTTCTTGGTGTGATCTACACTGATCTATAGTTAGTTTTATACTGCCTTTCAATTACAGTATTGTAGACAAAATACCTACAAATAAAGTTGCCTTTTATTATGACTATTGATAGATTATGATTATCTTGGTGCAGTATAATAATACTAATAATATACTAATATTATTATATTATAATAATATTACTAATAATAATAATGCAGTATAATATCTAACAGTTATTTTTTAAAGTTAATTTCTAGAATTTACTGAAATTATTTAGTATAAAGTTTTTCTTTCTGGGAAATATCTGTGACTTACTTTTATAAAATTCTCATTATTTTTATATAATTTCCTTTATCTTGTCTCTTTATTTTTCATTTTTTCCATATATCCTATTTTCACAAATTTCGAAGAAATATATAGAACGGCTGCATACATATGTGTGAACAAACCTTTATCCTTCTTGGTAACATTGCTGTTTTAAAGAGCAATAGTATTTTTAATCTGATCTACTAAACTTAAAACTTTAAAACCACATAATTTTATTTCTGTTTATTTGCTTTTAGAAGAATTTAGTCATTCTTCTTAACAATTTTGTTAGTTTATTGATGCTGATATGATATTTTTATCCAGCTACACTGTGCTTCATTCAATCCACTTTCTATATACCGTAGACTCTTCTCTGGGAAGCAAGAAGTGCCAGTGGCAATTTACTGCACCATTAATGCATGCCTTTCTCTGGGAAGAAAAATAGTAGCAATCACTCCACAAGAGCAATCCATCCAAAAGTACTCTGAGGTCCACAAGGTCAGGGAGGTCATTCAATGATGACCCAGACAACTTACAATGAAACATAGTCTTTGTGATAATACTTACAGCCCTTTCTCTGAGGAGCCTTCAGGGAATCTTGAGATATTAATCTTTCTAAAGCCTAAAGAATAGCACAGATTATCATTTGCTGTGCATGTTGTTCTTCCATTACAAACCAAGTACACACATCTTCATTCAAACATACACACATATGCTCATACACATACTCATTTATTCTTATAACATTCTGTATTATAGCCATCACGCATATTGTTGCATTTCAGAGCAAAGCCCATATCACACCTCTGGAAAGTAAAAGGTATCAGGATATACCAAGGCATCTTAAATCAAGATCTAAAATGTCATCCTATACTTGTTTGTTTTTTTCCCTCTGTTCATTTTCATGTGAGGACAGTATCCTTAAAACAAACCCTGTTCAGTTCTTTTATTTGTAGTCTTCCACATATCTATTCCTAAATGAAAACAAGAAAAAAGTTTTACTAGAATGTGAGTATACAAATAAGATTTTGTTACAATTGTTACTTAAATATTAATCCCCAGCCAAATGTATATTTGTAGGTACATGTGTAAGCTTGAGCACAAATAAAACAGTTTGTAAATGTATATTAAGTACTTTATAATATGCTTATAATAATGATATTTTATCAAGTTCATGTTTTACCACCTAAAATGTTCCACATGGTATTTGGAAATAAATGGAGCATATTTGCAGAGATTCATATAAACATAGATATTTCCTGTAGTTCTTGGTTTCTTCATTGTGGAACTATTGATATTTTGTGCTATGTAATGTTATTGTGAGGAATTCTACTGTGCAGGACAAAATGATTTTAATTCATGATGACCTCCAGCCACCATTACAAGCCACTACTCACTTAGGATCAGTATAACAGTCTTCATTATTGCTAAATGTCTTCATGGAGAAACTGGCTCTCACTAAGAAGTATTGTTCTAGTGTTCATCCAGGAGAATAATACCTTCTCTAAGATGATATTAGAAACTTATACAGTCATGGACTTTATGGAGTGAAACAATTTCAGATATTAAAGAATCCAGTAGTTGAACAACCAATGCCAATCATAGGCAAGTTTAATGAAAATTTCCTAATGGCAATAACTTATTTTAACAATTTGAATCCTGGAATCCCTATGGTATCATTTTAAAAGACCTTGTTTCCATGAAGTGACAAATCTTGACCTTTATTCACTTTCTTGAAATAACATCTGTAATTCATTGTAAGAATAGTTAGACTCATCTTAGTTCTGAACATTTCTTCAGCTGGGATTCAGATATAAATTCCCATAACTGTTAGTATTTCAACAATATTTTGACATACCACTGAGGCAAGATGTCCTCTAGGGAACTGACTCTTCAGAATATAGATCTAAAAAGGAACATTTCAGTTGTAATGTATGCATGAGAAAATTATTTAAAGATTATGTTCCAGTGTTTGTTGAAACTTGCTTTTCTATGAGTGCTTTTATTGTTCAATATTAAATTGTAATCTTAACTTAGCTCCCCAAGATTAGTATAACCATATTAGTTGATTCATATTGCCAAAATAAAATAAAGGTTTCATACCAAAGAGTGACATTTGTTGATTAAACACAATTTCAGTACAAATATGTGGATTTCCTGTTACAAGGTACTTTGTACAGTGCAGCTTAGAGCAGGGCCCTGTTCTCACTGAGGTATAGTGATGAATCTCTTCTATAATTAAATTTTAAAATTCTTGAATTTGCCCTTCTCCTTAGGCATTTATACATCATCCATTCATCAAAGTTCATAGTACACTAATCTTGTAATTACCACAGCCACACAGATATAGTTAACAGCTTTCCAATTCAGGAGTGGTCTTTCCCTTCTATGACACACTTCAAAAATTTTCCAGATTTCTAGAAACAAAAGTCAACTCTTGAAATTAAAGTTGGTAAATAGGCCTGTGCTGTCAGAACTCTGGAGACTGAGGTAGGAGTCTGAGAATTTCAAAATTACCTGAGCTATCTAAAGATAGTTTAGAAAGATACAAATGATAAAAACAAAACAAAAGAAAATGAAAAAAAAACAATAACAACAACAACAACAAATTAACCCTTGAAAGATAGTCATTCTTGCTGCTTTCTGATGTGATATATTTCTCCTAAAATATTTTCTACACACTGATGTGCCACACTAGGTGCAGTATATATCTAAAATAAAATGTGTTAAAAATAAAAATAATGTATTAAGTATATTAACATATTTTGATAAGAGAACTAACTGTTGCTCCTAATATATTTATTTTTGAAGTAACCCAAGTGTTATAGCTCTCTTGAGGAATGAATTTGCACAAAATATTTTCTGTCTGGTGTTAGATATTCTGATTGTCAAGCTGTAAACCGCTTTGATCAAATTTGTGAGAGTAACTAAAGAATGAAAATCAAACAGATGAAATATTCTTCCACTTCAAAGAAAACCTAAGTTTTATAAGGCAATAAAGAAGTTTTATGTGGAAGATATTCATTTAGTAATGAAAATAATGTGTGTAAATTTATTACTTTTGTATCATATATATTGTTTCAAATATAAAATAGATGTATTTTCTTAAAATTTAACAATGACATAAACATTAGTAATGTTTTGCTACTTTTTTTTTTGTGTTTGGTGGAACTAGTTGTCTCTTATTCCAGAAGCAGCAATGACTCTGTTTTCTAATATCACAGACTCTTCCATTTTGTCCTTGAACTAGAGTTTAAGGTGTTAATGCAAGACTTATTATTTTTATTATACTGTCACTATACCTATTTTTTTCATTTTCTTTTAAAAGATGTATTTATTTATTTGTATACATGTAGGTGATTTGCATGCATACATGTACATACCTATGTATACAACAACATGTGTCACTGTTAACCACAGAAATAAAAAGATTGCATCAAGTGTTCTGGAATTGCAGTTAAGTAATTAGCTACCATGTGGTTGCTACATGAAGTCTCTTCAAGAAGAACAAGTGTTTTCACTGCTGAGCTATTTCTTCAGCTACAACTTTTTGGTTCATGGAAAGAAAAATAATACACAGGAAATATGCATCAGTCAAAAGGAATCATTACCATTAAAATCATATTATAGTATCCAAAACTAAAATATTATTTAATAAAAAATAATAAAGTAATTCATTCCAGTCCCTCTTTCTTTTTCCCATCATTAAAATAAGAATTACATCCAAAGTCTTACATTTGTTATGATGATAAAATAATGTTTTATGCCAAATATTTTTGTATTGTTTCACAAAAGCCAAAGTTGTATATACTTGACTCAGCTAATGAACACTTTAGTTGCCAGTTTAAGGAAATATTGTAAAGAATATATTCTTAGTCATTTAAAAATTAATATTCTCTAGTGAATATATTAAATTTAGCAGGTAGATAGTCTATACACTATATCAATTTTAAATTACCTAAGGATTATTTTTATCCAGTATCATATCACTGTTACAAAACAGGAAGAGAATTTGCCTATATCTCCAACAAAGACATTTTCCCAACAGTTTGCCTTCTATCCACCAGGCTCTACTTCCTGAAAGTTTGACCTCTCCTCACTAGTACCAGTATTTCAGGACCAATCCCTCAACATGTGGCTTCGAAGGGACCTTCCACACCAAAATAATAGCAGTTGCAAATGTCAAGTATAGTAGCCATCGCTGGTACATAATATACCTAACTTTAGAAACCAATCAAATGTATCCTCCTTGGTGATTGACAGTCAATGTCATTCTTGTATAAAAATTCCAGGAAAAATTTTCCTAGTGTTGTAAATTTTTACCTTTCCAAGAAGTTTTATACCAGGATACCTACCTCTATCTCTTATGAAAAGTGAAGCCATAAGAAAAAAATAAATTAAATAAAAGATGAAGCATACTCTTTGAATCAAGGACTAAGCTATGTGTAAAATGAAAAGGGGTACATTGGCGGGGGTTATACCTGTGTCTCTGTGTCTCTCTCGGTGTCCGCACAGTCCAGCTCCAATTGGAAGATGATCTCTGCATCTAAGAATTAGAGGCGTACTATGTTGATCTGTTACTTTATCTCTCCCCAATTAGTGGAATTGCTAAGATTATTAGTGAAAGAATCACTGAGTCCATTTTACTAACTGACAAGAATTCTATCAACAGCAGAAATGTCAGTAAAGCATGTGCATGGATTCAATTTAACACCTTTAACTCTCTTCATCTGTGTGACAAAGGATTCTACTTACCAGCCCCCTTTGCCAACTGTAAATGTGCAAAATAGAATGCTCATTCATTCATTCATTTATTTGTTTGGAAACAAGACAAGTCCTATAGTTACAGCTACATCAAATTCAGTTTTAGAAATATCCAGCAGGCTAAGGATTATTTCATAAAATGTAGACAAACCAAAGCAAAGTAACCCACAATTTATTCTAATAGTAAAACCAGGAGTAAAACCAATTAGGTAACTGGTATGTTTTCTGTTGAACTAGGTATTATTCTATAGATATATACTAGAATAATTTTTGACATTTACTAACATAATATTTCCCCATTTATTCAATTTCTTTGATTGCATATCTTCATCAAACTCGTTACATCTGGTTGATAAGAGAAAGGTTACATTATTGGTAATTATGACGAGTTTACTTCTAGAGAGAATAAGAAAAGACCAAGTCTCAACTCCATGGACAAACAAGGCCATGCACATAATTTCCATTAAAGATGTAAGACATAGCAAATACCTTGAATTAGGATTACATAAAACCATAGCTTATGAAATTTAGTCTCAAGATTAGTAACAATAATAACCCAGAAAAATAATAGTACATTATTGACAGGATGGAAAAAACTATGAGCTTAGTAGGAGAATATGTTCTGATAAAAACTGAAGCTTGACTAGTAAAACAAAATATGGTCATTTAGAGAAATGTTATAACATTATTGTATTTTAATATAGATATTTTAATTCCTATAGAATTGCAAGCAATTAATACAGTAGTTCCAAATGTTCAACCTTGAAAATATACATTATGTGGACTGAATGGGTTATTTTTAGGAATCTCTTTTTCTTTCTCCCTTTTTCCCACTGTGCGTGTGTGTGTGTGTCTGTGTGTGTGCATGCGCGCTTGCAATAACAATTAGTGAAAAAAAAAAGGCCATGAGATTGAAGGAGAGCAGTGAGTGGTATAAAGGAGTGATTGAAAGGAGAAAATACAAGTGAGGAATATTGTAATTATATTATATCAAAATTAAATAAATTATTTAATCGCTGTTGGTTCCATCCCTGTGTGTGAATAAAGAGATAGTACCTTTCCTGGTGATTTCAAGTTTGTGCACTTACTAAGTGACAAGCCTAGAAAAATTTATTGATATAGATTCCCAATCCTTTACACTATATTGACCCTGGACAAATCCAAGTTGCTTTTTGTTTCAAGCATTTAAGTTTCCTGAGGTCAGATAATATTTATAGCAGGAGACAAATCTTAAGCTGTTAATTAGACTTTTTTATTCTCATCATCTTCTCATTATACTCTAATCTGCTACACATTTGAAAACCTGTCAGAAATGTCACACTAAATGACTACTAGACATCTCTCAAGGTGGTAGATTACAACATGCATGAAAAAAAGCAGAATATATGCATGTTATAATTCTGTCCAGACATAAACTATAACATTGAGAAAAATGACATTTGTTTTCTTGAAATAAATAAACACTATCTTATTCCTATCTTTTTTACAAGAGGAAATAGTCAAAATAAATTAATGACTGAGGCTAAATGTGTTCAAGATAGATGACTTCATTTAAATCCTATACTCCTTGGTATTTCAAGTTTTTTGTTTCTTTTATTAGTTGCTTTATAATATCCCAGAAGTTGTTTCTTCTTTGTATATAACTTACATAGTAGCTCTCTGAAAAACTCAAGTACAAAATGAGATAGTTAGCCTCAAATTAGAGCATTTTGCCTTGTGAAATAGTAATAATTTTATTTAATTATTATATAGACATATCAATTATTTAATAAAAGTAATATTAAGTTTGGAAATTAAATATTGTGTTTCTGTTTCTGTTTCTGGCCATATTTAGCAAAATAAATTTAACTGTGTAACCAGCACCATTTTTATCTTTCTTTAACTTTTTCTAATCACACTGGTTATCAGATGTCAGCTCTGATTTTATTTATTATTCTCAAAAATTCAGTGAAGAAAACAGTTTATTCTTTGGTAATTCAATCCCTGGTCCAAGAGGCTTTCAGCCTCTATACAATCTAATCTTCAAGATGTAAACTCACCCATAGAAGGCTTCAGCCTCCAAATAATCTAATCTAAAACTCTAAACCTAGAGTGTTTCAGCCTTGGAGACTTACTGCTGACTGAGCTCACTCTGAAAAGCTGTCTTCTGAACTACCTCTTTTCACTGTGATCTGTATTGAGAACTCTGAACTGTAAGTCATAACCCATCTGCATCTGACAATCTGCATTTTCTCTGCTTATTCTGGACTGGCTCTGCTCTTCTAGGCTTCTTCTTCTGAATTGTCTGTGAGCTGACTGCACTCAAAGTGTCTGACTGAACTAACTCTCCTCTCACTACTAACTGAACTCTCCAGCTGAACTGAACTGACTGTGAGCTGAGTGCATCCTTTTATATCTTTAGAGTCAGCATGTCCTCACTCTGACTCAATCTCAGTCTTCCCTATGATTCCATCTCAGAGTTTTGGATGAAAAGCATCACTATCATTGCCTTCAGAGCATTTCATCCAGATCACACAAGCTTCTGAATATGATCCCTTCATATAGGGCTTTGGATGTGATCCATTCCTAGCTATCACAAAGGCCTTTCAATGTGATTCTTTGCTAGAGCAGCCATGCTGCTGGATTAAAAGACTGAATCTTCCTCTACAAACTGTTATTAAATTTAACAAAAATTTAACTCTGCAATTAAAGATAAGTACATAATTTATTTTATAAGATATATGCATGTGTTTATATATATACATATATATCTCAAATAATTATAAGTTAATGTACACTGTAGTTTTGCATCATGATAATAGGGAGCACATATCATTAAACAATTATTTATGTATTAGAGATTGAATAATTAAGTAAACTGTTAAAATATGGTTTTTGTAAGTTTTAATCTTTCCTTATGAGTATGACAATCAAAACATATTTAAAGTAAGGTGGTAACATGACAATTGGCAGATTCTAAAATTATACTACTGATCAAAGCTTGAGAAACAATTGGTAGGAGCAAAGCCAGTGTAGGCGAGAAAAGGCCAATTAGCTTTTGAAGTAATTCCAAAATACAGGTTGTGGCAGATTTTTGCCTGGGATATGTCTCTGAAAACTGTATGACAGAAATTGGCTAACCTAGGTAACAAATGAATTAGGATGATGAAAGATTGGAGGTGTCAATTTTGGCACCTAATTTTCTGATGGGCCTAATGAGATGGATGGTATGTCATTACAACAACATCAATAATAATTAATAATGAATATAATTTATTTGAAAAAGTTCTTGTTAACTTAAGGGCTGAGCCATCACTTTTACCCAAATTAAATGCATCTTCCATAAATGAGTTAGAAAAGAAAACAGTTGAACACCGATAAGGTAAGAAAAATAGTCCCTAATTTTATAAAATGCTAAGGTTAAATTTTTTTTTAAGTATAAAACTTTTGATTATGAATTATACTTCAGTTCAAGGTGAATGTGAGAAACTTGCCTCACTTTAATGACTAAAATACTCTAACAGATTAATTACAGGAAACAATGATTAAGAAGTCACTCGCGTTCCAGACAGTTTATGGTCCTCTAAAATGTGAGAAACTAATGAGATAAGCCATATAAATTCATGTTTATAGAATTTCCAGGTGCAGTCCAAGGAGAATTAGCGCTGGTATTCAGTGGGTGTCCTGAACAAGACAGAAACATCTTAGTGTACCGAGGGACCAAGGCAGTTATCTTTGTTCAGGGATCAAAATGGTTAGACAGCAGAGAAAGCAATCTAAAGTTAAGCCCCCCTTCAATATTCAGCTGATTATTTATAAGTTCACAGGGTAAGAAATCTACTCAAGGTATAAGATTTTAGGTAAAACTCAACAGATTTTAGACAAAATCAGAAGATTGCATAATTGTCTTCTGTGATTTAGATTAAAAAACAAAACAACAATTCTCATGATACACGTGAAAGAGACTTTTTTGGTCATAGAGAATAAACCACCAGAGACACAACCCATTCCAGTCTCACCTAACAAATATTAAAAATAGAACCTGGAATTCTCTGGACTCAGTATACATCCAGAACATACTCTTTAAAACTACAATATGCTTCCTTTCATCTGACGAGTATGTGCTGTTCAGAATCCCTGTTGACCTAATTATCTCTTTTCTTCTAACCACAGCAGATCTTATGTAAGAAAACAGGAAAATAGATAAAGTTAACACACAACCCATATGAAACTGACCATCAAGTTCCCATAGCATGAAGACCCTAAGAGAAGCCAGCTTCAATCTTTCACTAGAGTTCTGCTATACATTCATTCTTAGAAAGATGTTTCCACACAATTATCTTTCTCAAAGCAATCATTATTACTTATCATTGTATAAGTAGATATTGCCTGTCTTATCACCCTACAAAACCAAATACCAGCTCTGTTATTAGCAGAAAAGAAGACTCAGAAAGAACAGTAATTTTGGCACTCTATGAACAAGTAACACTTTAGGATCCATTTGGAAAATACCTATAATTCCAACAGCTTTTTCAGACCTTAACCCAGGAGAATCTGATATCTGTCTCAATAAAATTTTCTGATTGAAGTAGCATGAGACTGAAGTATTACAAGTATGGAAAGAGAATGTAAAATAATAGACATAGAAAAACAAAAGAATGAAATCAAAGAAATCATGTGATAAAGGAGGTACTGTTGTAGAAGCTTATTTTTAGTTATGTATAAAATAATTGTTTTGTGCACTGTTGCGTGAAGGGCTGCCTAGGTCTTGGTGTTTTGTATTGTCTGTAGATATTAGAATTATGTGTGTATGGAGTATGTGTGTGCTTGATTGCTTGTGATCTGAATCAGTAGAACACCTGAGGTACCTGTATCAATAAAAATACCTGAGCTGGGACACTCAGGATTCCACTGTCCAGTATGGCTCTTGTCATGATAGTGGTTTCCTCTGCTGAAGTCTGGCAGGGTTCACACCTATGATTATGCCTCCTTGTGTCTCTTGCTGAGCTGCCAGAGCAGCATAACAACTACGAATGGTATACCAACATCAGGCATGATATCATGCCAGTCACATCCAACATGGAGACAAGGAAGAATGTAACGGAAACTCCAGAACTCAGAGTATGTTCTGTTTTGTTTTATTTTGTTTTGTTTTCTGAAAACTTGTCCAGATACCGATGAAGTGAGGTGGTCCAGACTAGACACATCTGCTATGATGATGATAACTCCACCCAACAGGGAACTCTTCCTACAGATAAAGTTACCAGTTATTTTTGCTGCAAAACAGATTCTATCTTAAAATCTGGAAAGTATTTCCTGAGAGTCAACACATAGAAGCTATCTTTCAGAACTGGCTTAGATTATATCTTGTTCTGGTAGCTGAATTTAGTACTTTAAGAGTCACCCAAATGTTACTAGTTTTAAAGGCATGAAGGGATCATGGAAAGCAGCTGAAGCTTGTCTCTATGAGAGGACAGGAGAGGCTATTGGTGAAAGTATAGCTTTCAGTAGCTGTTGGAAGCCCAGATTGAATGGGTTATGTGAAAAGTTGATGCTTGGCACCATGAAGCAGCATAGGAGAGGTTATTGGTGGAAGTGCAGTCTACTTGTGGGCAAGGGACCCCAGTGTGCTGAAGATGCCAGAACCATGAAATAACCACCAAGAACAGCAGCAGCAGTGGAATTAAGCCAGGCAAAGCCTGGAGGACAAGGTGTGTGTGCTACAGAGATCAGAGCCAGAGAAATAATCCAAGCCCTTTGAAGGACCCCAGAAGATCATGAGTGAATTCCAGATAATTAGACATTGATAATGTTTTTCTGCTGTCCAAAGACATTGTGGAAAGCTTGATAGATGTTCGGTTTCATTTGGTCCTGATTGTTCCTTTTGGTAATGGTCTTACTGGTGTAATGTTAAGTTGTGTTGTAGAGAAAAATCATTTTTCTTTTGTTGTATACAGAAAAGGATAGTTGCTGTAGAAGTTTATTTTTAGTTATGTATAAAATAATTGTTTTGTGTACTGTTGGGTGAAGAGCTGTCTAGATCTTGGAGCTTTGTATTGTTTAGAGTTGTTGGATTTATGTGGGGGATGTTTACTTGCTTATGATCTGCATGTGCTATCAGAAGAACACCTGAGCAGTTCTCTATCATGAAAAAATTCTGAGTTCAAATGCTTGGGGTTCCGCTGTTCAGGATGATATTTACCATGATAGTTGTTCTGTCTGCTGATGTCTGGCAGGAATTACACATATGAAAGCACCTCCTTCTCCTGTTTACTGCCATATTAGGTTTACTACTGCAAGGTACCAATGAGAATATCTCATAAATATGAGAAATTATCAAATCTTAAAACAAGAATGGCTGCCATCCTACCCACCATGCACAAAAGTGTATCCCCAATAAAATAAGTAGTGCCCCTTTTGACTTGCTATTTTCTCAAAGAATTCCTGAAAATCACCTTCACTAATCACTGTGTTCATTTGTTCTGAGGTAAATAATGATCACTTGAATTTTGTCTACTTATTCATATGCATATGAATGTAGTTCCAGTATAACACACACTATATATTTAGAAGGTAAAGAAGAAATAGGAAAGAATTCTGAGAAAAATAAAATTACTGTGATAATTAGATTGTTAATGGAATTGGATGTTTATGGAATTTTTGCAAGTGACAAAAGACTTGCTTTGGTTCTATGGAATCAGAGTGAATACTGCAACAAACAACAATTATATTATTTTGAGAGTTGGCTATTTGGGTGGGGGCCATAGCACCCCCTCTATTATCAGAGGAGAACTAGATACCTGTCACCTGAAATAACTCCCAAAGTTAAAAAGCTCACAAATCATTCAAGACTAGTATTTTGTTTTCATTTAGAAGCTGGAGAAATAGCACTGGGTCTTGTTGCTGAAGAACCATGAACAGCCTGAGAATAGTGAAGTTCAGTGGCTTTGATTAATAAATCTCCTGGAACCACATTACACAATTTACATCCAGCTTGTAAGAGCAAAGAATTTTACTTTGTGAGTTTCTTTATTCATAAATATTCAAATAAAGACAGGTCAGCTAGAGACTGAGAGGCTCAGTGATATTCTAATATAAGTGTCCCCAAACACATAGATGGATAGAAACACACATAAATCTACATATTCTAATCTCACCTCTGGCAATAGATATTTACCATACTTTCAGTTATCTTCACATCTTACTATAAGTATGTATTTTTATATCAAGAATTATGTGCCTGTCTTTCTACACCCTCCTGTCAGAAAGTGAATAACTTTTTGACAGAAAGCAGATAACAGAAACGGATGGCACATAAAATCTTCCAATTATTGCTGCAAGAAATTCTTTATGTCCACTGAATAATAAAATTATTAAACTCAGGAAATATCCCTGTGCACGAATTAAAGTATTATTATGCCTAGAAATCTGTAGCTCAATATGAAACATTTATTTTCAAATTTAATTCTTTAACTAATAAATGAAACAACAGAATTTGTAAATTCTTATACAGAACAACATTATATATAACCTTATACAGAATATAGTTTGAAACTATTGAAGGAATTGTTCATCTGCCTTACATAACCTCAGCTTTTTTACTCAAGATAAAGTGATCAATATGAAGTATATTTCTCCAGTACCTGTATATCTGGGGACTCAGAGGCAAGAGGTTATGTAAGTGTAATGAAATAGAGGTCCTCAATGAGTTTTCATTTCACCTGTTTCTACAAAAGAAAACAAAAGGCAACATTTATTTAAATTCTCTCCATTAACAAACAATCACAAATATAAACCTTCCCTAACGGTGGACTTTTGTCATTATTTACCCCATCAGTGTCACTCTAAACCTCTCATCTAGAGTATATAGTATGTTTGTATCTGATTTATTTTCATTTTATTTCTATATTTTACATTTTCCTGTCTTTTTTTCAGTATTTTTGAAATAGGATTTCTCTGTGTAGCCCTGGCTGTCCTAAACTCTCTGTGCAGACCAGGCCAACCTCAAACTCAGATATCCACCTGCCTCTGTCTCTCAAGTGCTCGGATTATTCCTTTAATTGATATGTAAAATAGTACATATTATAAGGGGACCAGGTAATATTTTGATGCACGAATACATTCTGCTTATTATTACTATCATTATTTTCTTGTGATAGGGTGTTCCTGTGGAGCCCTGGCTTGCTTCAATCATGCTTCTGAGTTATCCTCATTTACTGCAGTTGTGAACTACCACATCTAGCTTTTTTGTGTTTAATCACAAAGTTTTCAAATTATATTTTAAGTTTTTTGAAATGTGCAGTACTTTCTTGTCTTTGTCTTCATATTATAATACACCAGAACTGATTACTCTTACCAAATTTTTGCCTGTGACAGATTACTCAGATGCTCATCATTCCTCCCCCTGAGCAATACTGTCTTGATAACCACTACACTAAACTAAAATTCTATGTGATTATTTCTTAGATTCCACAGGAATAAAATCAAGAAATATTTGTAGTTCTATTTCTGTCTTATTTCAGTTAAACAATTACCTCTAATTGCATTCAGGCTGTTGTCATTGACAGGATTCCATTGCTGTGCCAGACTAGTACTCCCTGATGCATGTGCACCATAGCTTCTTCATCTATTCTATTTCTGGGCACTCTAGTTATGGCCATTTCTTGGCTATTGTAATTGTTACTTTGATAAGCATAATAGTGAAGATAGCTCTTGAACAGATTGATTTCATTTATTTAGAAATATTTTTCCAATTTCCAGCTTGATTTTCAACTCTCTTGAATTCTCTTCCTCTGCCTGAAAACTCCCTCAAAAGCAAGTTTTATACCTGTCACTTCAATTTTTAACTTGGCACTGTTTCAAGGGGTTTATTTATTTATTTATTTTTACATTTTATTAGTCAAAACTCTATCTTCAGTTTATCACTGGTATCTTGTACACAGGTTTATCACTGGTATCTTGTACACAGCTCAATCACTTTCAGTTGTCATGTTCACTGTAGAGTATTTGTGAAATTCATGTGGCATTTGGTATGGGATCATCTGCATGTTCCTATATTCTTCTTATATTTCCTCAGCATGGTCTGAATCTCTTTGCTATCCTATATTGTAGAATATAGGTTGTAGAATGTAGGTTGGCTTGTCAATACTCATCACTGGCTGTGAAGTCACTTCATTAAATTTCTTTCATCAATGTATTGACTAAAAGTGATTCTTTCCCAATGTTTTAGAGCATACTGTATGACTTCTTTGGCACATGACAGTCTCTCGTCCTTCACAATTGTTTTCTGTTCCCCAGTATAATAAGCATTTCCCTTCCATAAAGCTTCTTGTGCTTTATGGTGATGAGGACACTGTTTTTATTGACTAAATACACTAACCAATAAATTGCTTCTGAACTCAGACTCTTCTAGTTCAACTCATTATCTGTTCTGGGTTTATTCTACTGGGCTCTGTTGTATCTCTCTATCTCTCCCTGATCCCTTACTGTTCCATCCTGCTTCTGTAACTGACTGATTTAACTAACTGCTCCATAACTCACTCTAGCCTCAGCTTCTCTCATGCCTCTGTAACTTACTCTTCTACTAACTCTGTTAAATGCCACTCAAATGAGTCTTCTGTCTGCTTCTGTTAACTTATTCTTCTGACTTACTCTTTTAAGTGACTTTCAACTCACTTCTATATTGTTCTATGTAACTTTCTTTAATTGAGTTGATAGCCTTCCTTTCTCATGAGAGTTGGTCCTTACTCCACTAACTCTGACTAATCACTTTGTCTGCCATTCACCCTCACTCATCACAGATGTCAATTCCTGTGTAACACTGACTCTTTCTTAGTTCTGCTTCCTGTGTTTGTTTCCACTGGTTTTTCTAGGGATTAAAGTCGTGGACTACCACTGCTTTCTGAATACTGGGATTAAACGTGTGTCTACATTCCATCCAGACCACACAGGCCTCTGAATGTAAATCCTGGAATGTAGACCCTAGCTTTCACACAGTTCTATTCCTCTACAGACCTTAAGTCAAATCAAACATTGTTTGGTTATTCATACAAACTTTCTGTCACTATTGTCCTAGCATATTTTGAAGACAAGACAGGTTCAAGAGTTTTGTGGCTCTTTTGGTGCTTATATTTCTCTTTATGTAGCCTGCAGAGTACCTTCCATTACCAAAGACACTAGAATGTAAAAGTGAAGGTATCAGCTCCCCTTACCCATATTCAATGAATTGTGTGTTCAGCAACTGGGGCCTTGTTGTCACTTTTCTGAGAGCAACATATTGTCTTGACAACAGACTGAGTTGATTGGTGATTTCCATGAGATCCTTTTGGCAAACAACTTAATTGGATGTAACCCAGTCCTAGTAGTAGAAGCTTCCTTTGGTGAGAAAAGATGATCATTTGAGATTCTGTCTCCCTCATTATTTAGAGTTTTCATTAGAACAGGCTTAATATATTTTGAGGTTTCACTGCCCTATGTTTCTGTACCACCCCTCAAATGTCCCTCAGTTCTAGCTGTCTCTCCTTATATTCCCTTCCTCAACCCCATCTCCCACCTGATCCTCCTGTCCCCAACCCAACTCCACTCCATAACAGTAAATAATTTTTTCCCCCATTCTTCACACCATGTTGGCTTCACACTATGTCAGCATTTGTTGTAATTTGTTATTTTGATCTTGTCATTCTGGTAAAATCTTAAGTACTTTTAATTTGTATTCCTCTGAGAGCTAAGGAATTTTGAATTTTTTATTAAACATAGATTCTTTTCTCATACAATATAATCTGAACACAGTGCCCCTTCCCTTCCGAACACAGAATTCCCTTCAGGAATTCTCTGAATTCCTCTCCATAATCTCTCAGATCCCTAACCACTCTACTTCTGTCTTTCATTAGAAAAGAAAAGCATTCTAAAAGATAACAACAAATGTAAAAAACTAAAAATAAGATAAAACAAAACCATTATATCGAAGTTAGACAGGACACACCAACAGAAAAATAAGAGATCCAAGGACTGGCAGAATAATTGGAAGCCCACTTGCTCATACATTCAGGAGTACCTTAAAAGTATCAAAGTATACCTATATTATATAGAGGGGACCTGATGCAGACTCTTGTAGGCCCTGTGATTACTGCTGAGGTCTCTGTGAATTCATATGAGCTGTCCAAGGTTGATTTAGATGGCCTTGTTCTCCTGGTGTCCTCCATTTCCTATATCTTCCCTACTCCTGTTATATCTTCTGCAGGGGTCCCTGAACTCTGAATGGAGAAATTTGATAAAAATAACTCTTAAATCTGTGTGTTCTAAGGTGTCTCTCTCTCTCTCTCTCTCTCTCTCTCTCTCTCTCTCTTTCTATCTCTCTCTCTCTCTCTCTCTCAAGAAGCCTCTCTGATAATGGATGAATAAGACATTGGTCCTGAGTAAAACAGAATATCATTAGGAGTCAATTTATTGTTACTTTCCACTGTACTAATTTTCATACTGACCCTCCAAAGTCCTTCAATTCTAGGTGTTCCTTACTTCATTCTGTCCCTAAATCTCATCTCCTCTATGCCTTCCTACCTGATCCTCCTGTTCATTCTCCTCCTTCTGTATTTCTCTTCCCAGGAAGATCAACATGTTCCCTCTAGTCCCTACCTCTAGGCCTAACCTCAGTGGATTATAGATTGTGGCTTTTTATTATCATTTATTTAATGTCTAATATCCAGATGTAAGCTAATACATACCATCTTTATATTTCTGTGTCTGAGTTACCTCACTCAGAATAGTATCTTCTATCCATACATTTATTTGTAAATTTCATGATGACACTTCTTAAACAACTGAGTAATATTTAATTGATTAAATGTAGCATATTATTTTTTCCCTTTTAAAGCTTGTGTTGGAATTTTGATGGGGATTACATTGAATTTATACATAGCTTTTCATAGGATGGCAAATTTACTGTTAATCCTACTGATCCATGTGCATAGGAGATTTTTTCATCTTCTGATATCTTCTTCAATTTCTTTCTTCAAAGATTTAAAGATTTTGTCCTACAAGTCTTTCACTTGCTTGGTTAGAGTTGCCCCAACATAGTATATATTATATGAGATGATTGTGAGAGTTATTGTTTACTTGATTTTGTTCTTCGTCTGTTTGTCACTGGTAAATAGAAAGGTCACTGATTTTTATTTATTTATTTATTACTTTAAGCTTTTATACAGGTACTTTGCTATAGAAGTCCCCTATATTTTTAGGTTAATATTTGTGTACTTTTATATCATATTCAAATAAAGATACTTTTATTTCTTCCCTTCTAATTGTATTTTATTTTTATCTTGTTCAGTTGTCTTATTGCACTAGTTAGGACTTCAAGTACTATATTAAATAGGTACGGAGAGAGTGGATAACCTTGTCTTTTTTCTGATTTTAGAGAAATTGCTTTGAGTTCCTCATCATTTAATCTGATGTTGGGTCTGGGCTTGTTGTAATCTACTTTTATTATGTTTCGGGATGTCCCTTGTATCCCTAATCTCTTCGACACTTTTATCAGGAAAGGATGTTGGACTTTGTCAAAAGCCTTTTTTTGCATCTAATGAGATGAAAAATATGGGTTTGGTTCTCAGTTTGTATATATAGTGTATTGCACTTATCTATTTATGTATATTAAAGCATCCCTGAAACTCTGAGATGAAGTCTACTTGGTCATTTTGGATGATATTTTTTATGTGTTCTTGGATTCCTATTATTGAGTATCTTAACATCTATGTTTATAAGGGAAACTAGTCTGTAATTTTCTTTCTTTCTTTGTGTCTTTATGTGGTTTGGGTATCAGGGTAACTGTGGCATCATAGAGTGAACTGAGCAATGTTTGTAGAATAATTTGAGGAATATTGAAATTAACTCTTCTTTGAAATTCTGATAAAATTCTGCACTAAACCTGTCTTGCCCAGGGCTTTTTTGGTTGGAAAATTTTAACTACTGCTTCTATTTAAATATGGGCTTTGGGTCTGCTTAAATTGCTTAACTCTTTCTGACTTAACTTTGATAAGTGGTATTTATCAAAAAAGTTATCCATTTCTTTTAGATGCACTATTTTGGTGGAGATTTTTTTAAGTATGTCCTTATGATTCTCTTGATTTCCTCATTCTCTGTTGTTGCATCTCTCTTTTTCCTTTCTATTTTGTTAATTTGGATATGCTTTCTTTGCTTTTTAGTTAAGTTTGATTAGAGTTTGTCAATCTTACTAATTTTCTCAAAGAACCAACTCTTAATCTCTGTGATTCATTGCATTTCTTTCCATATACTTCTTTTGAATGTAATTTCTTCCTATTTTCTACATATTTCAGATATGCTATTAACTTGCTAGGATGAGACATCTCCAATTTTTTATGTAGGCACTTAGTGCTACTAACTTGCCTCTTAGAACCATTTTCATTGTGTTCCATAACTTTGATAAACTATGTATTCATTTTCATTGAATTGCAAATTTCTTTAATTTTTTTCTTTATCTCTGCCTTGATCCATTTTTCATTCAATAGAAAACTGTATAAGTTTCCATGAGTTTGTAAGCTTTCTGTTGTTTCTGTTATTTTTTTATATCCATCTATAATTCATGGTGATCTGATAAGATACAGGGAGTGAAATTCTTTTGTATCTGTTGAAACTTGCTTTGTGTCCAAATGTGGTCAATTTTAAACAAGTTTCCATGAGGTTCAGAGAAGAATGTATATTCTTTTATGTTTGGGTGAAATAGTCAGTAAATATCTGTTAGGTATATTTGGTTTATAATCTCTGTAAATTCTAGCCTTTTTCTGTTTAGTGTTTGTCTGCATAATCTCTCTATTGGTGAGAGCCAGTGTTGTTGTAGAAATATATGTGGATGTAGATGTTCAGCAGATGTGGCTATTGGTTGGGGCAAATGACAGTTTATTCTTTTGTCTAATTAAATCACTATTTCTTGCCCAAAGCCCTGGAACCTTTGAGATTTCAGCCTCTTTACAATCTAGCCTTATTCCTTCAACTGGAAGTCTTCATTCATTGTACAATTTACGACATTTAAACTGCTAGTCTTGACCTAGAAAGCTTCAGCCTTAGCCTTTGGAGACCTACTGCTAATTGAGCCTCTTTGACTAACTCCTTGTGAATTCTGACTTTTCTGGTTTAACTCATTTTCTATTCTGGGCTTCTTCTGCCTACCTATGCTATGTCTGTGTCTTTCCCTGAGCTCTTACTGCTACATCCTGCCTCTAGAACTTACTGCTTTAACTAACTGTTCTGTAATTCAGTATTCTGTCTGCTTCTGTTAACTGACTCTGTTCAGACTAACTTACTCTTATCAATGCTCAACTGACTCTTCTGCCTCCTTCTGAACTGACACCTGTCTGGCTCTTCAACTGACTCTTCTTAACTGACTATGTTAACTGAATGACTCTAACTCCTATGTATCTCTTTTACTGAGACGAAAGCCCACCTTTTGTCAGGAGAATTGGGCATATCTTTACTCTGGTAACTCTGCCTCTGATTAGGCACTTTGTCTGCCATTCACTCTGACTCATCTCAGATGTCACTTCCTGTGTTACACTGACTCCTTCTGTGTTCTCCTTCCTGTGTCTGTTTATACTGGTTTTTTTAGGGATTAAAGGTGTGGACTACCATTTCCTTCTTAATACTGGGATTAAATGTATCCCCTGGGATGTAGACCCTAACTTTCATACTGGGCTACTCCTCTACAAGTGGGGTATTGAAGTCTCCCA
This sequence comes from Cricetomys ansorgei, assembly GCA_026225945.1. NCBI lineage: Eukaryota > Metazoa > Chordata > Mammalia > Rodentia > Nesomyidae > Cricetomys > Cricetomys ansorgei. The sequence continues at coordinate 4,382,669 of JAMJFZ010000039.1, forward strand.
CTTTCAGTGAGTGAGGGTCAATATGTGATATAAGCTGTAATGGTATTTCTTTTGCAAATATGGGTGCTCTTGTGTTTAGGGGAGGATGTTGAAATTTTTAAAAAATACTTGTTAGTCATTTGGATTTTTTTTCCTTTGAGAACACTCTGTTCCATTCCGTGGCCTAATATTAAATGGGTTGCTTGTTTTTTGGTATTTAATTTTTTAAGTTATTTGCAAGCTCTTTTTAAATATATTTTGGATTATAATTCTTCCTCCAAATTCTCCCAAATACTTCTCCTTGCTCTCTTTCAAATTAATGACCTCAGTTTTCCACCAAGTTTTGCTACATGTATATATGTAACATGTATATACACATAATATATGTATACATATATAACACATTATATATGTTATCCATATATATTCATATCATATATATATTCATAATATATATATTATATATCACATATATACATATATATTACATATATCCATATATATTCATAAATATAACCTATTTATTCTATATAATATCACTATTATGTATGTTTTCATGTCTGATTACTTGGTATTGACTAACCACTATTGTGCTCTTTCCTGAAGAAAACTATATTCCCCACTCTCAGCATTACTTAGATGCCTGCAGTTCTTTGTAGAGTTGAGGATTTATGCGTTTTCCTCCATTATCTTTAGCTTATCCTGTTGTCTTTGTCCAACTCATATTCATGTGGTCGTGCTGTTGAGGCTTTATGAGTGTAATTTCTGACATTACTAGGAGACATATTCTTACAGCAAACTCCCTGATCCTCTGACTCTTATGATATTTTATCTCTCTTCCTCAATGTTCCCTAAGGCTTAGGGTCAGGAGTGTTTTGTAGATGTATCCATTGGTTGTGATTTCCTGTAATGATCTCCATCTGTTTCATTAAGTTTTCTTGATATGAGATATGTCATAAACATAATGTATTCGTGCAACAAAATATTGCCTGTTCTCCTATTAACATATATTATTTTGCGTATCAACTAAAAATAAGCTATAGAGATTAAATTCAATTAAGTTAAAACAAATCATGTTACAAACTTACTGTATTCTCTAGATCAGAGTTTTGAAGTGAGAATGATGAAGTTGATAGTGACATGATTTCCATCTTTCTGGGACACAGTAGGGCCCAGTGACTAAGGGTCAGATAGACAGGGAAAGTATGGCACAGCTGTGAGAGACTGAGCACAGCTTACTTCTAGGGGGAGCTAGATGGATCAGGGAGTGCAAATTAAGTTAATGGAGCCTGCTGGGACTTTACTTCTTTGCTGTAGGAACTTGGAATATGGGGAGGTTCAGTCTGAGTAGTCATAGCATTGAGCAGATTAAGAACTTTCCATTTTGAATGCATCGAACTTATCTCTTCTAACTTTAGCTATTTCCTTAGGAAATATGTCTCTCCAATATTTGTCCTGTTTTAGACTGTCAATGTTCTCACATACCTGTACCAAAGAGCTTCCTCAGGTGACTTCATCTTCACTACTGCCCAGCCACTCTTCTAACCCTGCCTTGGGATTGTTCAAATCTTTCCAGAGTTTTAGACAATTTTTTTCAAAGATGCTAATATATGCCCATTATTACTTAATTTAGGGAGTCTTCACACAGATCTGAAAGGATTGTAATGGGTTAGGGTGAAAAGATAGTGTATTGTATCATGAATTGAGTTAGGAGCAGAAAGAAAGTGCAAGGAAAGAAAGGAATATTGTGGGTTATTCACCAAAGAAGATTGCTCAGACATAGATTTAAACTAATGGAATGTCTTTATTTGCTGACCAGCAATTACAATGGATATTCAGAATCCCAGTATTGCTCAAAACCTTTCTCAGGATGAGACTTAAGCACACACACATAAAAAAAACAAACAAAAAACCCAACCAACCAACCAAACAAACAACAAAACATATTCTGGGCGACATACTTCAGTTAGCAAGAACAAGCACTACAGAGGCTAAAAAGTAAGGTTAGTACATTTTGAGACTTTCCCAGAACTCTATGGACTTTGATGGAGTAGGTCTTTGTTTTAATTTTGGCAGGTGGTATTATCTATGAGCAGAGTCTTACAGCCTGAATGGAACTTCTGTCATGAACTTAGTGGTGCTAAGGTCTCAGGGCCTACTAATGTCTGAGGCCCTGTTACAGAAGGAAAAAAGAAGGAGAAAGAAATGCAAAGCAAAGAAATGAGAAAGCAAAGGAGACTGCTCACATATCTCTGAGGAGGTGATACTGAAAGTATTAGGTTCAGTCTATCTTACATTCTCCTCGAAGGAAAATAAAAAAAAAAAAAAAACTAAAAGAAAAAACAAAGGCCTTTTACTGCATTCTTGATTTCACACAGAATTACCTGAAAATTTTCACAGCCATGATTAATCTCTGTGGGTATTACAGATATCTAAAGTAGGTCACTTTGAAATATTTCTTTATAAATGCCCTTCTACTTCTTCCAAAGACTACTATGATAAAAAATAATGTAAGAATCAAAAGTAGCTCACTACAAGCTTTTCATGAATAGTAATAAAAAAAAAATCATTCTCTGTCCTTGATTATATGATGAAACTCTCCCAGTTGTGAGGATGTGGCAGGGAAGCAAAGGAAGGCTGTTCCATAGCTGAATTTACATGGGTGGTGTTTATTTCATGCAAGTCCATGTAATTTCATTGGTAGAATTTCACAGCCAAAATAATTAGAGAAGCAGATGGCATAATCATTTATTAAAACAATCAGCCACCTTCTCATATATATGTAATGGCTCTGACTCTATTCTTTGGGATTTGCATTTTAAATGATTAAGGACTCAGTGAGACAGCATGACCTCATTAACAAAGATATATCTTTGGGCCTGTATCTGAAAAGAAAGTGGTGATTTTTCCACCTCATAGCCCTCAGCTTAAATACCTGCTGATTTGTTTTTATCTCTGCTTACTTCAAAGTATTTCAACCACATTAAGTCAACTTTTAACTATGAAAACCAACAGAATACAAAATCAAGTATTTAGCTATAACCTAAAATAGATAACTCAGAAAATAACTTGTCTTATGAAGTCTGCTGTCTCTGGCAAATACGTGATCTATAAGTGGTTCACCAAGGACTTATGTTGATTATAAGGTGTGAGGGCATAAACAAACCTGTGTGATTATTTTTTCAATTCATTATGAGAGCTAACAAATCAAGTTAGTTTGTAAACAGATGTGTTATGTTCAGTCTGTGCTTTGAAGTAAGGCACTGAGAGCAATGGGGTGGTAGACATCATATATCCTCACTGTACATATAGCAAAAGCATGGTAATAATTAAGGTTTAATCGGAGTGTTCTCCAGCTGCTTTCGCCATCACTGTTGAGATAATAATAGCAATATAGATTAAATAGCAAATTGCAACAAAGTAAGGCAACACCATCATAAAAAGCAATACTGATGTATAAGAGAATTAGGTAAACTTAGTCAATGAAGCATGACATCTCATTCACATTAATCTCCAGCAGGGCCCTCACAGTCCCAGGCATTGATCCAATCATTTGCTTGCCTAAATATTTTCCACCTTCTAGGCAGCTGCTTTCCTGTTTTCTGAAATCCTATTGCTTCTAAAGAATTGCATCAATTTTTTTCTTTTTTACTAGATGATATCAAGAAAAGTGAATCACTTCTATAAGAAAATATCATTGGAAGGTTTAATTATTCACATATAAAAATAACATTGAAGCAGTTAACATTAAATGCACAATAATAGAACCTGGAGACTTTGGACTCCTTCCCCCCACCTTTACCCCTGAATAGTTTAAATCAAGCAATATTATACCAACATACTAAATCAGCACGATATTTAAAGCACATACATATGTTCTTCTAGGTGCTCGTTAGATAAGAGCAGAAAAACAGTCTGTTTGCATGTATGTCTCCACCTATACTCAGATATCTTAATATACTGTATTTTGTGATATTCTTATTACCAGTATCAATTATATTCTGCTCAACAATTTTAATATTGCCTCTATGACAACCAATAGATATTTTATAAGCAATAGCACACACATACACACATACACACACACACACACACACACACACACACACACACACACACACAGAGACTGGCTTTATTTATAACATTTTCTTAGTAAAGGAAAATATGAGACAAAAATTTGACTTTGTTTTCAATATTTTCTAAATGCTCATATTAAATCAATATCAGCTTTCTTAGATTAAAATATGATGAGTAGGATCTATGTAACCATCATTCTAGTCAACATTTCTATACGAATTAAATGCCCTGCCTTTTTGTGTTTCTCTCACCATATATTCCCTCATTCCTATCTGTAGGACTGGAACAATAAAAATAATAAAACAAACAGAGACACTAAGCCTTTAATTTGCTTTGATCATCTAACCCACTCGTCTCATCCTTCAGGTCTCTCATCTCTAGACCTCAAATGTTAGTGTGTCCTATATTTCAAGAGTGGTTTCTCAATAAAGGTTCTTTGATAATAATAATGAAAAGCTAAGATGATTGTCCCTTCAAAGATACAATTTAAATTCTTGAGCTAATTTAAAGATAAAAATATGCCAAAATTAATAATACCTGAAAAATTGTGTAAGTTCTGTTAGAACACTATTGCTATATTTAAATAAATGAATTTTTTCTTGTAAAAAAAAAGTAACTTTTATTCATCTCATCTCAGTTTTCATTGTAAGAACCATCATAGAGAGAATGGTAAGAAACAAGACACATCTGGTACAGGAAAAATATTAATTGCTTGAAAATGCAAAGTGAGTAAAGAAATCAATTGTAAGTAAAGAGCAAGGAATTAAACCTCTTGACCTTGGGAGATACTTTATGGGGGAAACCTTTCAATCAGAAATGTGCTGATACTAAATTATCACAGGATTTGATTTACCTCCTAATAATTGAATACTCCAAAGCTTGGAATAGAATCAGGTTTTGAACAGTCGCTAATTTTTCAGAGTGGAAATTTAGTGCCTAAAGAGATTGCACATTTATCTACCAGGATTTGTATTTATATTTTATGGCCTATCACTTTTGACATTGTGCTTTGACTGTAAATAGCCACATTGTCTTTTGAGAAGCACTATTTTTTGATGTTATTGTAATTCTTAAGTACACAGTATACATAGTAATACCTTTACTATCATTTGTTTAAATGTTAGATTATAAAAAATGGTACTCATGTCATTAACTACATTTGTCTCTGTCATGCCCCAGAAGATGTTGACTTTGAAGTAATCAGATAGTATTGTACAGGGACATGAAATAAAGGTAATCATAATAAAATTTTATATTTGAACATTCAATTAATTTACAAGTGCAATAGACTTCATATCTTTGTCTTTAATTAGTATGTTCCTTATATAAAACATCTATATACATCAAAAATTATAAAGTCACGTGTTGTGTTTCAACAATGCATGTTTAAGATGTACCTCCTATATTATCAAACTTACATAAGGTCACATGGAAACATTTTTATTCCATTTTTATTTCATTTAATTTAATCAATTATCAAAATATACTTACCATAAAATTTATTATTTCAATGATTTTGAAGTCTACAGTTCAGTGGTTTAAATACATTGATAATGTTGTAAAATAGTCATCATCAGTAATATCTACTCTTTTTTTTACCTGCAACATGAAATCTGTGAAGCCATTAAACAGCAACACATTTTCTTCTCCCACATAAAGTTCGGCCTACTATGTTTCTTTCATTAGGGCCATTCTACATACCTAATATAAGTAGGACAGTATCCTGATTGTTTTTTCGTGACTAGCTTATGACATGTGAGAATGTTCTCGTTGGTGCTGGAGAGATGAATCAGCTGTTAAGAATGCCTGTTCTCTCAGAGGACCTAGGTTTGACTTCTATTACCCACATGGCAGCTCATAACCATCCATAACTCTAGTTCCAGGGGTTCCAACACTCTCTTCTGACCTCAGAGGGCAACACGTACAAACATGCACACATATTTGCATATAAGAGCTTCAAGTACAACACATAAATCTTTAACAAAGATGTTCTCATATATTATCATTATCATAGTACATATCAGAGTAACCGTAATTTTTTAATCTAACTAACATCCTTCTCTGTGAAAATGCCACATTAAGACACATTCTGTTTATTTCTTCATCTGTCAGTGTACTCTCTGAATTCTTGCATGTTGTGCCTTTTTGTAGTTAATGCTGCTATGAACATGATATACAAATCTATCTTTAGGTACTGCTTTCAATAATTTTGAATAGATTTCAAGAAATGTCAAAGGTGGCTCTATAGCAATTCTATTTTTAACTTCATAAGGGACTGTTTTACAAAATATCTGTACCGTTTTATATCCCAACATTTTTTCCATTTAATCACCAACAGTTGTTGCTTTATGTTTCATTGTTATTGTGAGTTTATTGTTTTATATGGTCTTAATGGGTATAAGATAATATTTCATTATAATATATTTGTATTTTTCTTGTGGTTTTCATATTGAAAATATTTGCATGTGCTTACTGTAATTAATTTTGCCTTTGAAGGAATGTCTATTCAATACTTTGTTTCCTCTTAACCAGGTCTAATTATGTTGTTAAGTTAGAAAGGTATCTATATTCTGGATATTGATCCCTAGCATATGATTTAGTTATAATAAATTATCTTTTTCTATTTACTGCCTCTTTAGAGAGGGAGAATCAGTCTTCTCTGAGAACCATACTACTGTTAAGTTATATAAAACAATAGTCCCTAGACACATACACATATAAGTGACATAAAATGGAAATATGATTAGAATTACGTACACATTGGACCCACAAGTTGGCTAGAACAAGAAGATAAGATACCCACTGCCAAGTAAGATGATTTGAATTTGAATCCTCAGACCCACATAATGGAGTAACTTTGCACTCCCAAGTTGTCCCTACCTCCATATATGTGTCACAGCACACACAAACACATAAATAAGTAAATAAATTAATATGTAAAATGTAATAAAAAGAAATAAAAACAAAGAAGCATATCAAAGATGAAAGATTAATGGAGGTGTGTGTGTGTGTGTGTGTGTGTGTGTGTGTGTGTGTGTGTGTATCAACACAGAAAAAAACCTTTGTTTTTGAAAGACTTTATTCTAGTTTAATTTTTAGTATAATTGTGGACTATTTAATAATCATATAAGTTTATGATTGCCATGTAAGTATATTTGGATTTCACACAAATTAGGGTATAAAAATGTTCGATGCCACATTTGGAACATGCTAAAACTTTTACTTATTTGTCATCAAAAATAAAGTCTTCATTAGACATCCCTCATTTTTCCCATCTCTTAAATCTTAGGTGTTGGCTAACTATGCTTTGTTTGAACTGACTTCAGTATATTCATTTATTTTGGGGTCTCATTGGTGACCATATACTGTTTCTATGTGTCCCTTCTTGACTCAAAGAATCATTGCATTAAGATAGAAAGAAAAAAGAAATAAAAGAAATAAAGGAAGGAAGGAAGAAAAGATTGAAGAAAGGAAAGAAGAAAAGAGGGAAGGAAAGAAGGAAAGAATGGAGCTAGAGAGGAGTCTTGTTTGCAATCCTTGCTGCTGTGTCCTGCAGTATATGTCTAAGAGAAATATTCTCTGTATCATAGCCCTCTACTACAAGCTTTGGTCTGGGAAAGGGTTCATAACCCCTCTGGCAGGAATACTTATTTCTTAATTAGAGTGCATTCTGAGACTGCACTTAGTCTTTGAATAGTTTTAGGACATTGCTCTGAAATGTCCTGAACTTCTCTCACACCAGCTCTCTTTGCATCTAATCATTCCATTCTTCAAAATGCTGATTCAAGATATTTAGTAACAATGTATAAAATATGAAAATTGCAATGCCATAAATTTAACAATTGCTTTATACAAGCAGCTTAAACAATTTAAGAATATTATTGATTTTACTAGCCTTGACAATATCCACTATTACCTATACATATTGAAGAATACATCTTAAGTAAAAAAAATACCATATATGGTTATGAGAATTCTTAAAGGACTATTGTTTCATCAAGTTTTAAACTAGATGGGAAAATATAATAATAATTCTAAATTCAATTTTTCTTGTATACTTAATGAATAATAAAGTGTTAACAGAAAATAAAAATATCTGCGAAGGAAAATGAATATGGTTCTTAGTCTTAACAACTCTTCAAACACTTCTAGAATTTCTCATCATACATGGCTTCCATCTTACCCCTAATATGTAGAAGGTGGGCTAATAGATAAGCAGAAATAGAAATATTGAAATTTAGTTATTGTATTAATTTTTCATATTTTTATCTAAATATGAAAGCTATGGTTTGAAGTTAATGGTAAAGGAGGTGTAGGTTTAAAATTGTCTTTGTGATGTGTGTGTGTGTGTGCGTGTGTGTATATGTGTGTGTGTGTATATGTGTATGCATATATTTTAATTTGTTACCTCCAATACAGTTTAAATAAATTCAGATAAACATATACTGAACATCGCAGTGTAATTATATTGACTTAAGCATAGTGTATGCTTCTCATTTTTAACTGGAAAGAATTTTCTCTACTTTATTATCCTGTTGTGTGGAAGCCCATAGATGTTTTTTCCTTGCAGTGATATCCAATGCTTATTACAAATACATAGTATAGCAACAATTGACTGAGGTAACAATAACTCAGTGATCTCCTTCATAAATGAGTCCAGAAGCTATGGTGTTTTTGAACCTAGGCCTGGCAGCATAATTAATAGTGTTGGCTCTCCAAAATGCTGTTCTTGGAATAATTACCATACAGATCATGATCTGATTTTCAAGGTTTCTTAGTTCAATAGTTGAAGTGTTGGGGGAGCAGGGACTCTCTTCTGACTATGGAGTTGGTTCAAACTGAGATGAAATAAAACACTTGCTAGAGACTTATATATGCACATTGTCTCGTATTGATTCCTCTTTGCACCGCTCTTCCATTTTACTGTCACCAGTGTTCCTTTTTGCTGTGGTTTCCCAGTCCACATGTCACTTGGCTACTCATTTCACACTTTCTGATTTTTTGGTTCCCACTTCTATCTGACTACCCTCTGTTAACTACCTACTAATGTGGAATAATTACAGACTTCTGCCTTTACCTACAGTAGACCCCCAGTATGTTAATATTTCACACTTGCTGTCCTTCCCAAGTACTCTTCTTCAACATCCCAAATGATCAGTCATTTCTGATACAGGTAATAAATGTGTCAACACTCATTTTGAAGTGTTACATTTTCATTGCACTCACTGTGGTCAGAAATATTTCTTAAATGTCTGATATTGAAATGCCGATCAAAAGCCTTCACTCCTCTATCCACACATCTGGTGAAAGAGAGTTAATTGCTGTGTGTGCTAATCTTATCCTCAGAGCTTTTCACACATCAAGAGCAAGGCCATATTTTCCTCATTAGTGTAGCTAGCACCTGTCTACACATTGTGATTTCAGAGACTGTGGAATCGTTTTGCCAGTTCTCCAACAACCTTTTTCCATGTCTATAATTCCTTTAATTTGAACACATCCCTGCATAAGATATGACATCATTTCCTAATATTTAAGTACTTAGAATTGAGAGGAAATAAAAAGCACAGGAATACTTAACAAAATTGATCTACAAGCAAGGAGGGATAATGACAAGTTGTATCATATGGAAGAAATCTCAACAGGAAAGGAAAAATTAGCAGTGGTGAGAGTCAGATTTGCCATTTGTCCTTGTTTTCTTCTACATACCTAGTTTTGTTTTATGCCTATTGATTCCTCTGCCCAAAATACCTTTTTAGGACAATTCACACACTATATCATCACTTTTTAGGACAATTAGTGATTCACTGACTGTTTTATTGATAAAAGGCATGTGTTTGCCTATTTTGAAACATCATTGCCAAAGTTGAACTAGGTAACTTTTGGCATCCTTTCCGAGGCTTACCAGGGCAGTAAGAATGGTTTTCAGAAATTTTACTAAACTGTTTTAAATAACTGAATAACATTATGCCAAGTGTACTTCTGTTAAAAACTTGGTAAAATCTATCATCAAATTTCTGTTTTATGAAAAGCGATCTAAATATAACAAAAATAAGTTGTATATGAAACCATAAAAGAAAATGTGTGTTTAAGGTACTTATTCTCTAGTATTTTAATTAAACTTTATAAATAATTACTGATTATTAGTTTGTACAAATAAACATTCAGAATTCAGTATATATAAGATATTTTTAGTTATGATATATTCTTTGAACAACAGTGAAATTGCCTTTAGTTTAATTTATAAGGTATAAATATAGATATATTTATAAAGTATAAATATAGATTGAGTAGATGCTAAGATATTGATAAAATTAAACGGTAAATAATGAAGACTGAGAGATCTTCTGTATCATGTCACAATAGGACAAAGAATAAAAGCCAGATGAGAGTTAAGGCAAATTTAGAATACATTCTATTTCAAACCAAGAAGAACTCATATATCAAGATAGATAAGCAAAACCAGTATTCTCTCTTTCTATCCCTAAACAAGTAGCCAATGTTTTTATAGAGCTCTAGACCCAGCATTCAATGAGCTTATTTGTAATCATAATAGTCTTCATTTGGAGATGTAAATTCAAGATTCATTATGGAATAGTGTATCTGAGATTTTTTGCCCCTAAAATGTATGTTATAAATTCCTTATCAGTTTGTCTGCCTGTCTTTCTGTGTGTCTTTCTGTCTATGGCAACACATACTGATTATATATTATATATACATCTTTCATGCAATATCTATCTGACTGTTTTTCTGTCTACCTACCCCTGGAAATATGCAGTGATTCTATATGCTAAAGGCTATTTTCATTGTTAAATTTTCACACTTGTTTTTGCCATTCTCTAAGGCAGTGCTTTGTTCTTTATCTAGAATACAGAAATATGATTTTTATATCTTTGTAATTCGTAAAACACTTTATAAGTATAAAATAATGCCTCCAGTGGGTTAGTTTTAACCAACACTTCCTAGCTTATAAATCTTATTAATCTAGTTCAATTCAAATAGCCAGTTTTTGAAGACAGAATCACTACAGACTATCTAAGGCAAAGCATCTTTGCCCTTTTTAAAAACAGGAATAGTAGGAAAGTTGCAGATAATGAAAGAAAATACTAAATAAATAGGAGTATGAGCAACAGTGTTGCAGACATTCTTACTGTGTCCTATGATGGAAACTTCAGTACACTGAACACACATTAAAACAGTAGCACCTATAACAAACCATTCCTAAATAATCATAATTTGTGAGGCATCCTTGCCTCTTGACAGAAGTCCCATAATAGAAAGCTGCTAAGGTAGCTAATCCCTGGCACATTATAAATTCTCTATTTGTAACATCATATAATAAGAAATAGCATGTAAATCATAGAACCCCAAAGTGACTCAGAAAATCTTCTTTACACAGGAAAGGGAAATAGTGTCCATACTACAAAGCAAAACAGTTATACCAGTAAATAAAAATAAATTTTATGTTGCACTACAATACTTCTTTATAGTACCCAAGCAAGTTAAAGCACTGTGTTGAAACTTTAGGACCTATCAATGCTTATTAATCTGCATGTGATTATTATTGGAAAAAAATGAAATTAATTCTAAAATTCCTTTCAGATGCTAAGTGGTACATAGTGAGGTTTATAACTTAGTGTTTTGAGGGGGAATTTTTTATACTACTTTTTATCAAATAGATTCTTCTCTCATACAATATTTCACATTTTCCCACAGTCCACTCCTCCAAGCTACTGCAGCCTCCCCTCTATCCCAGATCTCCTTCCATTTCATTTTCCTACAGAAAAGAGCAGACCTCTAAGAGATATCAAACAAAAAACTACAAAATGAGGTACAGTAAAACAAGACACATGTTGAGTCATGTTGAGGCTGGATGAAGCAAGCCAGTAGGAAGAAAAGATTCTTATAAGTAGACAAAAGAGTCAGAGACATGACACTCCCACTGTTAGGAGTCCCCCACCAGGTCCTCTGCATATATGCTAGAACTTAGTTTTCAGTTTTGTTTTTTTTTTTTTTAATTTTTTTTATGAATGTAAATGATGGACTTAATGTATGCACAGTGTTCACTGAGGACAAAGGAGTGTATGTGACCTCCTGGAGTTAGAGTTACAGGTCATTTTAAGGTGCCATATAGTACAAGAAAATGAACTCAGGTATTCTGCAAGAGCAGCTAAGGCTGTGAACCATAAAACCATCTGTTCGGCACCTGAAGCTAAGTTTTGAATGAGCATTATATGTTGATAATGATTTTTGCCACAGCAAATGGTATATATTTTGTATTTGAAAGTATCTTTAGATAGCTAAGTATGTATGAGCCAAAAAAGAATCCTTTATTCTAGATTGTACAGATAACAGAATTGACAGAATTAAAGTAATTTGTCTATATAAGTTCATAATTCTTTGTTAGTCCTTATCGTTGTTTTGGCTTGATTCTAAAATGCTTACCATGGGTTCTTATTTTGAAAACATGGCCACCAACTTATAGCACCAGAGTGAAGGTATAAAGCCTTTTGGCAATGGGACATATTTCCAGAAGTTAGTCAGTAGGGGCGGTCCTTTAACACTTTTCTCTGTTCCCCTTTTCTGTCTTAACTCTTGGCTTCCTGGCTAGGGAACAAAAAAGACACCGCCTCCATACCCACTAACATGGAAATTCCTTGCCTTCTCAAATTATCATTTCTGCTGACTATTTGCTCACAGCAATGTATATATTGCTAATTCTTCCTTTGGTGAAACTCTTCTTAGTATTAATAGTAGGCTTACTTAAACTCATCTTTCTTTTTATAATAAAGGAATATAGCAAAAGCTAGTCAGACAGTTGTGCCTTGTTAAAATGTGACTCATAGAAACATATTTATATGAATTGCTGTCAAAAAGATGTATTACATGATTATTTTTATATGTTGACATTTTTTTTTCAAATGTAGTTTTAATGCACTCATGGACCAGTATGTACAACAAACAAATATTATGTTTTTCTCCCTAATGTTTTCTGGGCAATCTATTTATTGTCCAATGTAATTTCCAAAATACTCTCTAATTATGCCAAGATTTTGACATTTACAAATTTATTCATATTCTTTTCACATAAATATTATTTTGTTGAATCTTTGACAGTGAAGATAAACCCCTAAAACTATCAATTCAAATATTCCACTGAAGTTTGATTTGCAAGACTATTTATGTATCCTTATATTTCCTTGTAATCTTTAAATTCATTAGCCATTAATTTTTTTACATTATACATTAGTGTTTGCCTTAAGGAACACAACCTCATTTATAATGTCAAGAAAGTTACATGTAATCAACAATTTTGGGTGTTCAATTGAGAAGGGGCAGACAGTAAAGTTGAAAATGAAACCATGGAACAAAGATGGTGGTGCTTGAAGGGCAAGACAGGAACATGAGCTCACTTCCATAAACTATATGAAGAAAAATGTCAAATTGTCTGTAGTTTCAAACTAGGCGGTGTGGGGGGGTGGTACCTAAAGAGTCAAAAAAAAAAAAAAGCTACCATTTCACATGCCACTTGCTGCTTCCTATAATGATTAGCCAATAAAAACCTCTCAAACCTAAGGCTGAAATGCTTACCTCCAAAGAAAAGAAGTTGTCTAGCAAGCATGAGGACCTAAACTTGAGCCCTAGCCTGAAGAGAGAGAGAAAAAAAAAAGACATGCTATAGTTAATAAGCAGGTATATTTTGCATATTGTTTATGGGGCAATTAATTACAAGGGGATATTGAATTAAATAATCTGGTATTTAATGGTTCTTAGTGTTGGCTATTTAACAGCTGACTTGTTATATTTTTTAAAAATTGAAAACACATTTTGAACTATGTTCAAAATGATCTTAATATTTGACACAAGTGTTTTCTCATTTTCCCTGAAAAGATGTATTGTAATCATCACTTCTAGTCACTGAAATCAAATGTTATAGTAGGTGATTCTTCAAAAATATCATAACATTACACTTATTATACCTTGATAAATGTCAACACAAATTGCTCAGTAAGCACTGTTTTCTTCCCTAAAAGTTCAAGGAATTAATGTAATGTTATATAGCTTTAAGTTAGTAATTAAGATCAATTGTTTTCAACATTCAACATATGAATCTAAATCTTTGCACCTAATAATACATTAGCAACATTGGAACAAAGTGAGTCTTATATTCCAGATATATCCTATTGACATTTTCTGTAATGTAGTGAAGATGACATCTGCTTCCCTCTTACTGGTTTTCATGAACACATCCCACTTCTACTTAAAAGAATCAGTACACATTCTAAAATAAGACACGTCCCTCAGATGTAAACCCAAGAGTTCACAGGCTGGAAGATTTGCTTTCACACCTGTGTCATTTTGGCAGAAAGATGCTTCCTTTAGATAGAAAAAAAAAACAGAATAGGAGCCAAGAACACTCATACAATGTCCTTTGGCAACTCTTCCATGCCAGCATATTTTTATTTTTAATCTCTGGGGATAATTTGCAGAAATAGAATCTCATAGTGTGTTGCTGAAATATGTATTCTATTGACAGACAAAATGAAAACTCACTTGAATTTCTTAAATGTTTTAAAAAGTACATTTCTTCAAATGTTTTGGCATGTTAATAAAATGAAGAAAGAAATGTATATTGCAAATCAATACTGAAGAGTTTTTTGTGATCTTCATCTGTATTGTGAAGAAGGATCAAATTTAAATAAAAATAATCAAGAAGTTGCACTCAATAGCTTTTTATTAAGAGAAATAAGTAAGTGCAAAAATTTGAAAGTATCTTGAACTCTTTTATGTCTCCATATAACTTGCAAATCCCTTATATAACTTTCAATCTATATTTATGCTATGAATCTAGATGTAAAATACATAGAGAGCTTTTTTTTTAAAATTTATTGCACTAATTTCCTTTCTCATTTCTCCATACACTTTCTTTCCTTTCTTTATATCAACATCATGGAACACTAGAGTCAGTGTTCTAGTTAAATGAGGGAATAGAAACCATAATCAAGTGTAGCAAACTGGCACAATATGTCATTGCATTTCTCCTGCTTAAAAGAATCACTTAGCTTGCTTGTCTATTATCTTCCCCTCATTAATTAGTATAGCATTACACCACTGCCATCACTATCCTCATCTAAGATTTGATGGATTTGTTTTTAATCAAATCATGCTTTATAAAACTATTTTTATTCATGGGGGTTCAAAGAGGAACAAGATACAATCTTCAAGATGCAAACCTGTACCTAGGGGGCTTCAGCTCCTAGAGTAAACTGAACTCTGTCTAGCTGCATTCTCCAAAGCTTCTTCTCCACAATCTGCTTCTTCAATCCCCTGCTTCTGATTCTCTTGTTTCTCACTCTGAACTCTGGCTTCTCTCTCTCTGTTTACTCTGCTTACCCCTCTGCTTCTTCTGTCTACTTCTTGTCTACTTCCATTTCTGCTTCTACCTTGCTTCTTCTCTGCTTCTACTGTCTGTTCCTTTTATATCACAAGTGTTGGGTTTAAAAGGCATGTGCTACTACTTCCTTCATAGTTGGGTTTAAAGATATGTGTTACCTTTGCCTTCTGAGTTGGCTTAAAGGTCTATGCTAAGTTTCCTTCAGATAAAAGTTTATTTTGCCTTAATGAAGAGAATCCTACAATTCACTTCCCTGGCCATGACCAGGCCAGTAATCATTGCTGCCACTAGGTGAAGGTCAGATTGAGAGACATAGACTATACCTCATATCTCCATGTTTCCCTCCTACACTTTCCATGTCTGATTCTTCCTCTGAAATTCTAGATCTCTTCTAAGCATAGTAGTACATATATATGTATTTGTGTGTGTGTGTGTGTGTGTGTGTGTGTGTGTGTGTGTGTGTGTGTGTGTATAATGAGTCTCTCCAGTGTTTCATATATATATGATTACAGGGTTGACCAGTTAGTACTAGATAACCAATCAGAGATTTTATTGCTGGGAAAGACTAAGTCTCCATTTTATCCATGTGTTTTCTTGTATGTAGCTCTTCATCTATAGGTCAGTCCCATATATATTGACAGGTCAACTCATTAGAATGTGTTTAGGTCTTCTTTAGTCAGCCATGTTGAGATTTCCAGAATGTAGCTTCCATTATATAGTTGGAAGGCACAATCTCACAGTAGATTTCCTGGTCATCTGGCTCTTAGAATCTTTCCATCCTGTCGTGCTTTTGGTTGCCTCCAAGAAATTGAAAGAAAATCTATATTGCTGAAGGCATAGGAATCAAAGGATTTAAGCTGGAACTGATACAGTAGCCTCCTCCGTGAGGACTACATTTTATAGTAATAGATGTTCATAAGCAATCTTCTTGGTGAAGAAATAAATTAGTAGTCCTACCAAGCTATGGTGCCTATGAACCAGAACAGTGGTCAAAATGGCAAAATTTTCCTAAAGGTGCAAAAGCAACACACATTTTTTTGACCATAACCAACAGCTGTCTAATTGGACTCCAGACCAACTTACAGGGAGGAAAATCTAAACATAGCCAATTACAAGTGGATAGTGAAGCCATGAGTCTTAGAGGGGAACCTACAACAGCTACTTTCCTAAGTCAGTGTAATCCCTAGCAGCATTCTAAATACTTACAGTTATACCCACCAACAAGTGTAACTCATCTCCCATCAAAAGAGCTTCTTTTCTAAGCATAAGGAGACTACTATGGAAAACCACAACTGACCCTGCCCAGCCCTCACTAATACATCCTGTAAAGAAGAATGAAAACCTTGAGTGAAATTTTAAAAGATGTAGTCTTGGATGAATGTATAATATTGACATGGGCACAGCCATGTCAAGGATCCAGTGCTTCAGACCCATGGGGATATCAAATCCTTCCCCTTAGTGTGTGGCATTGAGGGATTGGCTAAATTTTCCTGACTGCGTGTGAAAATGTGTGCAAGTACAGGTTTTAAAAGATTGGTCAGTATATGCAAAAACTAGCAACTGCTGCTTGCCTTGCAGACTTGTTGATAGCCTGAGACCCATCTACAGTGACATCATTCTGACACCAGCCACCTTCTCCTACTGCATTCTATGTAAGGTTCCTGTCATTGAAAAATTGGTATGGTTCTACCAGAGTGCAGACAGTACAGCTGAGCATACCACTTCTGTACCTGTGACTGTCCTTTCTTCATTCCCTTGCTGTCCCTAGTCAGATTTCTAAGCCCTAGCTGTGCTGAATATTATTAAGTCTATAAGAAAACACCTTTACCCAAGGTTCTCTTAATTTATAAACCAAACAAATATGAAAGCTTGAATTAAAGAAGGAATATATGTTTCATTCCTGAGAGAAAGGCCATAGACTATAACTCAAGGCAATAGTTTCCATATTCCATTCATAGGGCTAGAACCTGATCAACTCAGGAGAGAACACCTATACCTTGGAGAAGATACATCTACCCAGATATCCAGCATACACTAATGTACTACAAATGAATAGACATTAGAAGAATCATTTTTATATATTTTTTATATATTTTATAGAATTGTCCTAGAAACTTTGTAAATTGAATCACTCTTCTCAAAGGAAAGTGAAACAGATGTGGACAAAGACCTATGCTATAAAATTCTTCCTTCTTGCAATTTATTATGTTTGTATATGGTGTATGTATGTAGGACATACATGTGCTACAGTATACATGTTAAAACCAGAGGACAACTTGTTGGGGTTGTTTTTTTCTTGCTGTCTTTACATAGGTCCCAGTTATCAAAAGTAGGGTGTGAGGTTTGAGCAGAAATTGTCTTTTTCCATCAAGACATCTGGAAATTCATAGACTCCCTTCTTATGAAAAATACATAGAATGCTAAAACTAACTCTATTTAGTTACCTTTAAGAGAAAAGTCAAGCATCTCTTCAAAAAGCAACCTAGATCTCTACACTTTGGTTTATAATGCCATTTCAGTGGCCCTCTGAAGTAAATAAATTCTAAAACTTATTTGGTCTAATGATGTTTTAATCTTCATTTTATTATCATAAAAATTGGTGGAGGTCATACTTATAGGACATAAATCAAAAGGAACTGAAGAGTTATTAAATTATAAAATCATATATAATCATACATATCATATCAAAGGAAAGGGTAGCAAAATTCTGTCAAAAACTAAGTCATATTCTTGACTCATCACTAGTGTCAACTCAAATATAATGTTATATACTAAAAACAATAAAAGAATTTTTTCATCTTTTAAACTAATGAAGCAAGTCTATAAATACTGTTTTGTAAAAGTTTCTGGAGAGGAATGGGAACGTTAGTGGGTGGTGATGGGGGTAGGTCTGGGGAAGATGGGAGGGTATGGGGGTTGGAGGGAGGAGAAGAGAGGGGTGGGATGTATTCTATAAGTTGTATGAGAGAAGAAAAATTAAAATAAAATAATAAAATTAATTAAAAATTAAATAAAAAGTTTCTATCTCCCACAAAACAAAACAAACAAACAATAAAAAGAACCACATAACTTTCTTCAAAAAAGAAGAGAGAAGATATATATTTGGAGAACATAACACTTTATTACCATGATGGTACAAGTACAAGCATAGTATGAACAGGCTCAGCACCAATTACTGATATACCAGATTTATCATCAAAATAGAAATTATCTTATGTTACGAAAAGCAAACAAATAAAATTTGACATCTGAGAACTATGAAAAAAATTTCCTCCAATAAAAAGAAGACTGGGAACAAAAATATATATTTATAAATGATAGTTTAGAAGTAATTGGGGATCACAAAATAATGTGATCCTGAACTTTGATGAATCTTTCATTTTCAAGCCTTATTCATGAAATTTCACTGATAAAGTAAATATAATATTTGCCTAAAATAAATAGGACAACGTTACATCTGTGCTAGGGTAATGTAGTTTTAATGAAAGTACACATACACATAAATATTTGCATGCTTATTCACCAGTTGGCAAACTATTTGGAAAGATTAGGCGTTTGGTCTTGTTGGAGAAGATATGTCACAGGGGATGGGTTTGAGGTTTCAGAAGCCCATGTCAGACCCAGTCTCCCCACTCCTGTCTCTGCCTCTAACTCTTGAAGATTGACAGTCATCTATTTTTGAATTTGGTATTCCTTAACTGTACAGAAACCGATTTCTACAGCAAAGTACTCAGTCTGTAGTATTTGATATGACAGCATTAGGACTTATATTTTCAGAATTTCACCTTGTTTGAAAGTTGAAAAATTTTACAATGCTCCTTTGGCTTGGTTTCAGAATCCATAGATATTCAAAATTGCTCATAAGCAATCAAAAACCAATAGGAAGTAAAAAGACTTACAAGAATTAGCAGAATTCTAAATATAGCTTAATGACTTATAAGTCATTTCTTATTAAGAATCATAATCTCTAAATTTACAGTAACTCACATTCCTTAAACATGAGAATATATTCCTTAAACATGAGAAGAAGTTATAACAAAATTTAGTTCAGGGACATGAAACTGACAAAATTAATTTAAAAATTTTGTGAAAATTTGATTCTTGCTTAAATATTAGCAGCCATATATATTATTCAAGTAATTATTTTCTATTAAAATAATAGAATTAGAAAGGTTAAAGATATAGCATTTTGAAATGATTCCAGGGAAAAGGTACTAATTTTCTCATTATCTCTATTCTAGTTTGTGAGTTTAATGGTATAAAATTAGATTCATGTTCTTTCACCTCACTTAAAGATTTTACTACAAATTCCACATAGCATATTTTCAGCAACTAAGATTCATTTTGTGCCTTCTTGGCACAATTCTAATGGTCTATCAATAGACAGAAGGTTAATACAGATTTTTCCTACTAATTCTAATGTTGGCTAAAGAATATTTTCTATTTAAACCTAATTTATCTTAGAGTCTCTGAGCTGCATTAAATTTATATTTATTAAATATACCAAAACTGTGAAAGTTTTATAGAATAGAGTTTTAAAATATACCTTGAATGTACAAACTTTTATAGTCTGTTATGGAGAGTTAAAAACAAAATATCATAGCTTATTAAGAAGAAAGAAATGCTTAGCTCTAACCACAAAGAAAATTTTGGTTTTGAATTATTTCTTCAGATAGATTGTTTGACACAATCATACTGCACAGAAAATTTGATATTTTTTTTATCAATTATTTTCTCTTTGATTTTCTTTTTTTTATAATTCTTTTTTTCCTAATTTGTTTTTTCTTTATGCATACAATACATCTTGACCCCAGCCTCACCTCACTCCACTCCTCCCAACTTCCTGCTATTTCTCTTCTCCCCCAGTTTCCACTTTTCCCCCAGACCTGCTTCCTCAAAAAAAAAATCAGGCCTACTAGTGTTACCAATTGAAACATAGCTTAACAGAGTGGAGCAAGCCTCTAAATCAAAGCTGGACAATTCCACCTGAAAGGAGGAAAAGTGTCCCAAGGGCAGGTAGAAAGACAGAGACAAAGCCAGAAAGCCCTAAGATATATGTAGGGAACCTAGTACAGAACCATGCAGGCTTATGAGCCCGCCCCTATGATTCCTAGTCTATTTACACCATGAGGAATGTTCTTGACCCCTCTGGTCACTGCAATTCATCCTCTCCTCTTCTACAGGGACATCCCTGAGTACCACTCAATGCTTAGCTGAGGACCTCTGCATCTGCTCCTGGCAGACTGGGGAGCAGGGAGCCTCTATGATAATGATTGTAATAGGCACCTGTCAGTATGTACAATGTTTGAAATAAGATCTAGTTGACATGCTCCAGTGGTCTAATTAAAATAATCAGTGCATTGGGAAGGGGTGTCAAAAAATACAATAAATTTATAGATGTTGAAAAGATTGTGATAAGGGGTGAACAAAAATTTATAAACCATTTCTAAGTGAGCTTTCTCAGTAACAAGGTATTTGTGTTAATTGTATCAATGCTGTTAATTTAATAAGTAAGTAGCTATGCTCTCTAAAAAGTGGGGTTATGAAGGATGGTGTGAATGGCGTATTCAATTTTTTTTCATCATTTATTAAACATTAAACTTCAATAATACCATTTTCCCACCCCTTCCCCTCCAAAACAGTCTTTGCTCTCTTTTTTCAAATTCATGGCCTCCTTTTACATTAATTGTTTTTATGCCATATATATTTTATATTTAAATTTAAATATATATTTATATTTCAATTTTAAAATATATATTTTATACCAAATATATACATATATTTATATATACATATATGAGTGTGTGTGTGTGTGTGTATATATATATATATATATGTGTGTGTGTATATATATATATATATATATATAATTTCTAAATACCTAAGTTCAACCTCTAACATGGACAGGTAAAAGTTCATGAAGCCTACACCCTATATTACACACAAAATATTTCAGGCAACTGAGTTGATATCCTCTTCCAGATGATCATTTCTGAAAATTACATACAAGTATCATTATACAGAGACTGAGCACAGTTTCAGTGATAAATGGGGAAAATCATGAAATCAGTGACCACCTCTAAAACAATTTCATTAAATAAATTCATAGCAAAATTCATTATAATTGATTTGATCTAGCTTAAAAATGAAGACAGTGATTTGAAGATGTAAGGAAATTATATCTCACAATGCCTGATCCTTTCCTAGTAAGGATGTGTTTAATAATGCAATCATGTGGTTTATATTAAAAATATAGTTAAATTAGAGCTTTTGCTTTGACTGATACAAATTATTTTAAGGAGTATTGAAGATTTGTTTGTTCATTTACTCTCCTTTTCTTAATTTAAAATACATAATAAGTTATCATTATTATTTTCAACATTGAATCATATAATAATAATTTGAGTACAATAGAGTGACATAGACTGAAATCTGTTTTACAAATGTTATAAAATTGAAATTAATAAGAAAAGTCAATTAAAAATTATAACTGTATATTCAGCTAAAATTTTTAAAAATCTGAATTTATGCTGAGCCTATGATTATTTTGGGAGTGTGGCAGGAAATATCTGATACCCACATTCTCTACAAGCTTGGAAAAATAAATAGTCTCCATTTTTATAAATGTTTTTTCAAAGACATGGATTTACTCATGACCAATGGAGACTTACTATACTGCAAGCAGAGGCCTGAGTCTACTACTGAACAACAAATAGAGGAATAGTAAATCTGCAAAACCAGTTTAGAATGGCATCCACTGTCCTGTAGTAGAAGGCTGAACGTTGGTATGAGCTTTCATTGACATGAGTTTTCTCCAGTGATAATGTCATCTAGATAGATGTTGTCCAATCCTAAAGTGGGATTCTTCATAGAGTGGAGTACAGGTTTTTAAAGTGAAACCTAATAAGTCTTTGACTGTTCTCTATGTTTGTGGTTATGTTCCTGTTTCTGATTTTGTTGACTTGGATTATCTCAGTCTTTTAATTAGTTTGGATAAGAGTTTGTCTGTCTTGTTGATTTTCTCAAATAATCAACTGATTGTTGAATTGAGTCTTTGTGTGTGTGTGTATGTGTGTGTGTGTGTGTTGTTCTCTTTTTTCCTATTTTATTGATTTTGGTCCTCTATTTGATTATTTCTTGTGATCTACTTCTTTGATTATTTCTTTTTGATCCATTTGGGTGTGCTATCTTCTTTTTGTTCTAGAGCTTTCAGATGTGCTGTTAATTTGCTAATATGTGATCTCTCCACTCTTCTTTGGTGGGCACATTTTGCTATGAATTTTCCTCTTACCACAGCTTTTGTTGTGTCCCAAATGTTTTGGTATGTTATGGATTTATTTACATTTAATTCTAGAAAGTCTTCAATTTTTGTCTTTATTTCTGTCTTGACCCAGTAGTCATTCAGTTGTTTTTCAGTCTCTATGAATTTGTAGTTATTCTGTTGTTGCTATTGTTGTTGAAATACAGTTTTAACCCATTGTGTTCAGATAGGATACAGGGGTGTATCTCAATTCTCTTTGTACCTCTTGAGACTTACTTTGTGGGTAAGGCTGTGGTCAATTTTGGAGAAGGTTCCATGAGGTGAGAGGAAAGGTATATTCCCTTGTGTGTGGGTGAAATGTTCTGCAGATATTTGTTAGGTCCATTCGGTTTATAACTTCGGTTATTACCAGTATTTGTCTATTTAGTTCTTGTCTGGATGACCTGTTAGTTGGTGAGAGTAGAGTATTGAAATCTCCCACTATCAGTGTGGGAGGGTCAATGTGAGATTTTAGCTTTAGTAATGAAATGTTTTCTTCAATTTGTGTGTGTGTGTGTGTGTGTGTGTGTGTGTGTGTGTGTGTGTGTGTGTGTGTGTTCTTTATGACTTCTTTTTCCATTTTCAGGTCTTAAACAGTTTCATTTGTTTCCTTCAGTTGCTTTTGTTTTCTTGGCTTTCTTTAAGGGATTTATTCATTTCTTCTTATTGTTTGTGTGTTTCTGTGCTTCTATGATGAATTTCCTCAATTCCTCTCATTTTTGTCTTGTTATAGATTTCTTTGAGGGATCTATTCATTTCCTCTTTGAAGACCTCTATTACCCTCATAAAGTTAGTCTTAAGGTCCTTTTTTTTTTTTTTTTTTGCTTCTGCTATGTCAGCATGTTCAAGGCTTATTGTAGCAAGATAGTTGGGGTCTGGTGGTAACATCCTGCCCTGGTTGTTGTTGATAGTGTTCTTATGCTTGCATTTAGACATCTGGGCTTGAGGTGATTACAAGTTTAGGTTCCAATTCTTGAGATTTGTTTATTGGATGAGAATTTTGTTCCTTGGTTTCTTTTTCTTCTCTGGTATTATGGTCAGTATAGCTTTTTGTAGGGCTTGGAATTATCACTGAAGTTGGTGGATGGGATCCACCATTCCACCATTTGCCTGGGTGTGGGATCTCAGTCCACTGATTTAGCCTCTAGTCCAGCAGAGAGTTTCCAGTTGGATTGAGTTGTGGGACAAGGTAGTAACAAGGAAAGGAGGATCAGAGAGAGGAAGGGAAGGCACCAAGAGAGCAATAGGATTCAGTGGATGAGGAGGCAGTTTACCTGGAGTTTTGAATGCTGGGTTGGCCTCTGATCCAATCAGGGAGCCTCCAAACTTGAGTTGGGAGTAGGGCAAGGTAGTGACACAAAGGAGATGGAGAATTAGAGAGTGGCCAGGGGTACTAAGAGAGTTGGGGGATTCTGTGGGAAGGCAGCATCTTGCATGCTTTTGTAGAAGCTGGGGTAGCCTCTGGCCCATGCAGGTAGATTCCTCTTGAGTTGAGGGGTGAGGCAAGGTGACAACAAGGAGGGGAAGAAGACTTGGATAGTAGACTCTGGCACTAACAGAATGGCAAGAGATTCTGTAGAAGGGTGGACAGCCTACCTCAATTTGTAGGGGGCTGGGGTGTCCTCTGATCTGGTAGGGAGCCCCACCTTCTATTTTTTACATGAAAAACCTGACCTTATGCCATACTAGGACATTGCATAGTGATGAATGAATGGGATGAAAAGTCATCTGGAAGAGAAGCTTTAAAAAATATATACATTATTTCTTTTATTTTGTGATATTACAGTTACATTATTTCCTCCTTCCCTTTACTTCCTCCCTTCCCCATGTTGACCCTCTTGACCCTCTTGCTCTTTTTCAAATTCATGGTTCCTATTTTCATTCATTGTTGTTATATAAACACACACACACACAATCTGCTCAGTCTGTATCATGCAACTTTATGTGTGTTATCAGGGCTGACCATTTACTATTGGATAAACAATTGGAATGCTCTTTCCTGGGAAGATTACTACTTACTGTCAATATTCCTTATTTACCTGTAGTTCTTTGTGTGGATTTTAGGCCTTCTAGGCATTCTTGTTTCCAGCTTCACATGTCTATTATTGTCATTCTTCAGTGTACGCAGTCATATGCCTGAGACTTATGGGTATAACTTCTTAAATGAATATAAGAGCTATGGTTTTTTCTGTCCTAATCAGTATGTGATTCACACATAACAGGAACTTTCCTGAACAATAATAGGAATGCGACTATATGATTCAGTTAATAAATTCAAACTATAAATATTTTCAATTTATATCTATAGTCCAGAAACGATTATTATTGTTGGAAGAATTTTTTGAGAAAAGAGGAAAAGAACAAATTGTGTCACTTTATAAAATGTGTGCTAAGTAGCTCTAAGTTAATTGGTTATTCTTATCTCCATTCGACATTTCACTTTAAATCGTATTGTTGAGGAAAAAAACAAAAACAAAACAGACAGAACTTGATGAAAAGAACGCAAGGGCTCAACAAATATTTCGGAGCTAATTCAGGGCAGGACCTGGTAAGGTACCTAAATTTAAGGTATCCCACAACAGATGTGAAGGTAAAGAAAACAAGGATCAGACCTTAACTGACTCAAGATAGGACATACAATTATGTGCCTGCTTGTTATCTAAGAGAGACAGAAAGAATATAGATATGGATGGGAGGGAAGGTCAGAAGCAACTAGGAAGAGCTTGTGGAGTGAAAACTGTAATCAGAATATATTGCATGAAAGAAATCTATTTTTAAAAAAAAAGAAAAAATGAGTGGCGAGCCCTACCAGCAGGTGATAAAGACAATGATGTGCTGTTCTTTAATCTTGACTCTTAATGAAGATAGTAGCAAACTCCAGAAAATGGACTAGAAATCCCTATGGGTACATATACAAAACACTTCCATGCCTAGGACTCAGGGAAAATTTCAGAAGAGTGGTCAGAAGGATTTTCAGACCCAGAAGACTAGGAACTTCATCATGACATGGTACCTCATATTAACATCAGAAGCTATGTCCATAAAATACTACCAACCTGACCACAACAAACAAGGATGATACCAAGGAACATGGTAAACTGGACAAGGGAAAAACCACAAGTCCTCATCCATATCCAAAGAACTACATGGAACCGAATTAAGCTAGGGGCACGAGGGTTGGCCATCCCAAAGGGAGATAACACAATTAGTTGTGCAGTTTCAATCACCAGCTCTGAAAACACGCATACAAATAGCATTATATGGATTCTGAAGGTTATATTTGAGAAGATAGGTGTATATACAAATACATATATGCATACAATAACAACTCATGAAAAATGAGGCCATGAATTTAAAGGAAAGTGGGGATATGGAGAGCTAGGAAGGATGAAATAGAAGAAATAAATAATGTATTTAAATTTAAATATCAAAAATAAACAACAAAATAAATTAAATAAATTAAAAGTATACTAGGAAAAAAAAAAAACTACCTTAGAGAAACTTCAGCCTTCAATACCAGCCCCCTCAAAAAAGGAAACAATGCCTCAGTGCCTTTGCCATGTTGTTCTGCATGAAATATTGTATGATCTTCCACTAAAAGAAGAATGATTATTTGAGCAAAAAGAAATAAAATTCTGGCAGATCTTCTCTTGTCACATTGCTTCACAAGAACCAGTTCTCCAGTCTCATCTACAGATCTACAACAGAACACTTGTGGCAGTCTTCCTTGGTCCCAACTCTTATGGTTCCCTTAGATCTTTCCTTTCTAACTTCCCTCCCCAAACTTCTTGCTTTTTTCAAGCCCCAACCCCAGCAGGCACCCCTTCTACCCAATGGCTACTCTAGCTAGAGCAACAAGTAGACAGACAGAGGATCCACGGCTTTCCTTCTGTTCCCTTAGCTCTAATAACTCAGTCTCATCCCCGGCTCTGTAACAGAAAACCTGGTGCCATCTATCTTTCCTCTCTAGCCCCATCCCCAATGGCTCACAAAGATTCTCTCAACTCTCCCTCACCCAACTCATCCTATTGTCTCAGCCTCCAACACTAGCAGATATTCACTGGGAACATACCAGCTGAAGATATCAGAACAACAGATAATGCAACTGAAGACATTCAGTAAGCCCTCATACCTTCCCAATCAAATCCCCCAGTCTCACCCCTGTTTCTTCTACAGAACACCTCCTACAACCTTCCTTGCTTCTCTGCCCACATCTCCCATGGATCCCACAAACTTCCCCTCCTAACCTCTCTCCTCCTACTTGTTGCTTTATCTCATACCAAACTCCAGCAGACTCTCCTGGCGCAGCCACAGACAAATCCTGCCAAGAAAGCAGGTAGTGCTTCCTCTCTTCCAGTTCCTGTAGATGCAATGCCCAATCACTTCAACAGAACTATAGCAGACCCCCTGTGGTAATTGTTCTTCACTATCTTCCATGACTCCAAAGAGACAAAATAAGCAGATCTCAGATGAACATTCTCTTCCCTTCTGTGAACCCCTTCACATCCCTAGACTATCCCATTTCTAAGTGTCGGATGCCAATGCCCAGAAATCCATTCTATTAGTAGCTCCCAATGTCAATAACAAGTCTAAAAAAATTTTATACTAGGCAATACACAGATATCACACTCTCTGAACATCCAGAGAGGAAACAGAAATCAGGGAATAAAATACCCACCCAATGAAAGCAAATCCAGAAGTCAGCACCTAAACCAATAACCATCCAAATCCCAGATGCCTAGACATCAACCTGAAAACACAATCAATAACAGTATGTTGGTACTAGAGCCCAACTATCCTACCACAGCAGGTCCTGAATATTCCAACATAGCTGGATCACAAAGGCTACCTTAAAACAACCATTATGAATATGATAGAATCCCTTACATAGGAAGCAAACATATCCCTTTTAAAAATCCAGGATAACAGCCAATTGGTGGTGGCTCACACCTTTAATTCCAGCACTTGGGAGGCAGAGGCAGGCAGATCTCTGTGAGTTTGAGGCCAGCTGGATCTACAGTGTGAGTTCCAGGACAGCCAGTGTTACAACAGAGCAACCCTGTCTAGAAAAAAATCCAGGAAAACATAAACAAAGAAAATAAATAACACTGTATGGGACCTGAAATTAGAAATAGGATCAATAAAGAAAACCTAAACTGATGGAGTTTTGGAAATGAAAAATACACAAATTCAACAAGAACTACAGAGGCAAGCCATACCAACAGAATACAAGAGATAAAAGACAAAATCTCAGGTATTGAAGATACATTAGAAGAATAGATATGTTTATCAAATATAATTTAAATCTAAAAATAAATATCTCCTGACACAAACCATCCAGGAAATATGGGTCATTGTGAAAATCCCAAACCTGAGGATAGTAGGTATAGAGGGAAAAGAAGAAAAACACTCTAAAGGCCCAGAAAATATTTTCAACAAAATCATAGAAAAAAAATTCCTAACCTAAAGAAGGAGATTTCTATAAAAGTGCAAGAAGCATACAGAACATGGAATATATTGGACCAGAAAAGAAAACCCTCTAGACACATAGTAATGAAAACAGTAAATGTACAGAACAAATACTAAGAATATTAAAAGATACAAGGCAAAAAGACCAAATAACACATAAAGGAAGACTTACTAGAATTACTCTTGACTTCTCAATGTATACTCTAAAAGCCAAAAGGGCCTGAACATATATGCTGCAGACTCTAAGAGACCACAGATACCAGCACAGACTACTATACCCAGCAAAACCTTCAATCACCATAGTTGGCAGATAAGATATTCTATGATATAGGCAAATTTAAACAACATTTATCTACAAATGAAGCCCTATAAAAGGTTCTAAGAGGAAAAGTCCAACCCACAAAGATTAACTAGGCCATGAAAACACAGGAAATAATCTCACACCAACAAAATCAAAAGAATGGAAAACACACACACACACACACACACACACACACACACACACACACACACACACACTGCTAGGCAGTGGTGGCATATGCGGTTATTCACGGCATTCAGGAGGCAGAGGCACACAGATCTGTATAAGTTCCAGACCAGCCTGGTCTGCAGAATGATTTCTAGGACAGCCAGAGTTACAACAAAGAAACCTTGTCTTGAAAAAAGCCAAATCATACAAACAGAACACACATACTAACAACAAGAAATAGAAATAGAAAGACAGAGGTTAATAGAATGAATGGATGAAAAACCAGAACTGATCCTTCTGTTGCATTTAAGAAATATACCTCAAGGATAGACATTGCCTCAGGGAAAAATATTTTAAGCAAATGAACATAAGAAGCAAGCTGGTATAGATATTCTAACATCTAACAAAACAGACTCCAGTGTAGATGTTAATTCATGGTACAAGGCACTGTATTTTTTTCTAATTGAATCATCAGTTCTAAGTCCTGGAGCCTTTGAGATTTTTGGCCTCAAAGCAACCTAACATTCAGTTCTAGACCTGGAAGTTCAGCTTCCTTACATTCTAGAATGGTTAGCCTCAATAAAATTGAATCAACCTCAGAGACTTGAGCCACCCTGACCAGCTCCTTCTGAACTTAGACTCTTCTGGTTCAACTCACTCACAGTTCTGGATCAAATTCTTCTCCAAGGTGACTGGTTCAAACTTATCTTCTGGTCTGGCTTAATGTTCCTGACCAAACTCCTCTGACACTGCAAGATGCTGAAGGATTCTCTGAGCGCCTCAGACTGAACTGCTCTGCTTGGCATACATCTGATACTGACTTCTGCTGAGCTGTCTCTGTCTTTGTGCCTCTCTCTGACCTCTCACTATTCCATACTGCTTCAGTCAGGCTCTCTGATTTATCCTCAGTCACCTCAGTCTGAGTGCTTCATTGTCCTGTGTCTTGTTCTCTGTCTGCTTCAGACTGCATGCTTCATACTGTCTGACTCTGAGCTGAAAGCCTGCTTTTCTATAGTGAGAGTTGGATATATCCTCACTCTGACTCACTCTGCTAACTTATCCTCTGATTTGTCACTTTGCCTGTACTTCACTGTGACTCACATCAGAGATCACTTCCTGTCTGATGCTGACTCCTTCTGAATTCTGCTTTCTGTCTCCCAAGTGCTGGGATTAAAGATGTGCACCACCCCTGCCTTCTGAAAACCTGGCTTAAAGCTGTGTACCAACATTCTTTCTACCCTAGAACAGCCATGCTGATAGGTTAAAAGATTGAATATTCCTCTAGACTTCAAACCAAAACTAATAAAAAAAGACACTACATACTCAAAGGAAAAATCCACAAATTGGTGTTTCACTTCTTAAAAGCTATGCCTCAAACACAAGAGCACACAAGTTTGTAAAAGAAACACTACTACACCTTAAATCACATATTTAACCTCACACACTAAAATGGTAGGATACTTTAATATCCCACTCTCACCAATGACAGGTCTTCCAGACAAAAATTAAATAGAAAAATGCTGGACCTAACAGATATTATAAACACAATGGGCCTAACAGATAAATCACACAAATACAAAAGAGTATACCTTTTTCTCTGCAGCTCATGGAATTTTTAATTCCTGGAACCATAAGCTATGATGGATATCATCAACAACAGAATTACAGACCAATCTCCCTTGTGAACATAGATTATAAAATACAAAACAAAACACTTGTAAACGAAATCCAAGAACACATCAAAATTATCATCTACCACGATCAAGTGAGTTTCATCCCAGATGTAAAGTGATGGGTTCAATATATAAAAATCAATAAATGTAATCCCCCATATAAACAAACTGAAAGAAAATAAAAGTATACAAACTTCTCATTAAATGTAGAAAAGACCTTTAATAAAATTCAAACCTCTTCTTGTTAAAAGTCCTTCCAAGATTAGGGAAACAAGGGACACCCCTAAACATAATAAAGACAGTTTACAGTAAGCCTGTGGCCAACACCAATTTAAATGGAGGAGAAACTCAAATCAGTTCCTCTAAATTAAAGAACAAAATAAGACTGTCCATTCTCTCCATACCTATCCAGTATAGTACTTAAAGTCTTAGCTAGAGCAATAAGATGACTGAAGGACATCAAGAGAATACAAATGGGAAATGAAGAAGTCAAAATATTTTTATTTTTAGATGATATTATAAAAAATATAAAAAATTCACAGAGGATCTCTGATTGCTGATAAACACTTTCTCCAAAGTAGGTGGATAAAAGATTAACTCACAAAAATCAGTAGTCCTCCTGTATACTGATAACAAACAGATTAAGAAAGACATTAGGGAAACAACACTTTTCACAATAGCCTCAAATAATATAAAATGTCTTGGGGGGTAACTCTAACCAAGCAAGTGAAAAATTTGAATGATAAAAACTTCAAGACATTGAAGAAAGAAATTGAAAAAGATTCCAGGATTGAAAGAACTCCTATTCTAGTGCATTAGGATTAACATAGTGAAAATGATGCTACCAAAAGCAATCTACAGATTCAGTGTAACTCCATAAAAGTTCCAACACAGTTCTTCACAGACCTTGAAAAGGCAATTCTCAACTCCACATGGAAAACAAAAGAAAACATAACAAGCAAGCAAACAAACCAACAAAAAGCAGGATAGCTAAAACAATCCTTAGCAATAAAATAACTGCTGGAGTTTCACCACCCCTGATTTCCAGTTATTCTACAGAACTATAGTAATAAAAACTGCATGGTGTTGGCATAAATATAGACATGTTGCTCAATAGAATAGAATTGAGAACCAAATATGGTGATATAGACCTGATTTTCAATAAAGAAGCCAGAAATACACATCAGAAAAAGAATCTTCAACAATTGGTGCTGGACAAACAGGATGTCTGGTTGTAGAAGACGTATTGATAAAGAAAATGTGATACACTTACACAATGATACTCATTTACTCAATATTATGTGGTTGTTAAAAAAAAAATGACACCATGAAATTTGCAGATAAAAGCAGAAACCCATAGCCAAACACTGTGCAGAGCTTGGGGAAAACTCAAAAAGAAGGTGAGGAGGAACTACAGGACCAGAGGGGTTGAGGATACCTATAGAACATGACTTATGGTGTCTAATGACCAAGTCTCTTATTGGCTCACAGAGAGTGAATCAGCAGACATGAAGCCTGCACGGGTCTGCACTAGGTCGGCTATATATATTTTATAGTTGCCTTGCTTGGTGTTTTGTAGAACTCTTAAAGTTGGAGTGGTGGTGGGGTGTCTCTAACCCTTTTAATTAACCTTGGGTCCCTTTACCTCCTGGTGGGCTGCCTCTTCCATCCTTAATGTGAGGGCTTGTTCCTGGCCTTGTTCCATATTGTTAAGCTATGTTTGATTGTTAACTTTGAGAGGCCTGTTCTTTTTCTGAGGGGAAGCAGGGTTAGGGACAGATCTAGGGGAGAGATGAAATATGTGGGTGTTGAGAAGAGGGAAAGGAGGGAAGACTGTGGTTGAGATGTATTTTATGAGAGAAGAATTTAAAAAAAAGAAATTTGTAGATAAATTGATGAAACTAGAAAAAAAATCATCCTGAGTGGCGTAACCCAGCCTCAGACTGTCAGATTTGATATGTGTTCACTTATATTTAGATGTTAGCTGTAAAGTCAATTATAACCATAGGTTTTGTGTAGAGTAAAGAAATAGTGAAGAAGTACTGAAAGATCTTGTTGGAAAAAATGAAATGGACAGTTACGGTTGGATGATAGTGCTGGAATGGGAGTATGAGGTGGGGAAGTAAAGACAAGGGTAGGAATAAAAGGAAAGCCACCTAAAACTATGGGCCATTTGAGGGGTAGTATGGGATCTTAATACAGTAGAAGCTTCCTAAAATACACACATAAGTGTTCTAAATTAAGTCGTCAAATAATGAGGGAATCGGAGCCCCAGCTGGACATCTCTTGTCATCAAATGAAGCTTTCTGTGATGTGGTTGGATTATAGCTAATTGAGTTGTTGGCCAAGGGGTTACATGGAAGTCCCCAAACAATACAGTTTGTTGACAAGGGTATATTTAAGTTGCTTTCCACAAACTGAGATCAAGATCCTATTGCTGAAGACAATACTTAAACATCTTGTTGAACATGGAGAAATTGAACTGGTGCTTATATAGATCTCTCACCCTTATTGCACTAGTATCTTTGGTACAGAAAGCTAGTTTACAGGCTACCAAAGAAGAAATAAAAGCACCATGCCAGCCACAAACCCTTTGATCGACAATCTGACCTGCCTGCAAGATAGACTAGAGCAATGATGGCACAATGCTTGTGAGAGTAACCAGGTAATAACTGTTTTGATTTACATCCACAAGATGTAACCCATAACAGACACTTCTTGATTGATCAAAATCAAGATACTAAATAGGTAGTCCAGAACCCTAGGGGAAAACCAAACACTACTATTCTATTAAGTTTACATAGCAAGGAAATAACTCCTGAGGAATTTATATGATACTCATAGATCAGTCCCTTTTGCAACCATCATTAGAGAAGTTTCTTCCTACAACAGATGGGAACAAATAAAGACACCCACACCTAAACAATATGAAAAGAATGAGAGACCTTGGAACACTCATCTCTAAACCAGCTATCTCCATCCCTGAGTAAGAAGAGATAGAAACAGTGTAAGAGCCATAGGGACTGGAGAATACCAAGGAAACAGGGCCTTCTAAACAGAATAAAACTGATGCACATATGAACTCATAGAAACTGAGGCAGCATGCACAGGGCCTGTATGAGTCTGCACTAAATGGAGTCCTAGAGCTGAGAGGAGACACATGTCCCATCACTAACTTTCTCCAATTGATAACTTTTGCAAATGAAAATTTACACTTCTCCAATGAACTCTTGCTGGGAAAACAAAGTGTGCTTAAGAGTAGGCCAATGCTCAACAGCAGATGGTCCATAGAAAACAAAAGCAATGGCGTCTTTGAATATCCTTTTTCTCATATTATAACGACACGGCTTTAAAAAAATTATTCTTATTTTTAATTTTAATTTTTTATCTTATTCGTATGTTTCAATGTATTTTTATCTCTTTTGACTCTACAGGTCCTTTGTGTATATATTATGGTTTCCAGTTTTTTGTTTTGTTTTGTTTTTTTAAATGGGATTCCAGAATATGCAAATTAGTGGGATTTTGCATCTGTATCTGTTTCTTGTGGTGCATAAACCAGAGGGCTCATTGTGTCAGTAGTGCTTATCCCAACTACAGATCCCACTGGTAGATAGAGGTAACATCTTCGTCTGAACATCTAATAGTAACAGATGACACATGGGCCACACGCAGTCTAGGTTTAAAGCATACTCTGAATATAGCTTATATACCATGAGTAAAAGTCTCCAGAAACCAGAGTGATAGCACACTTTACCCACTCTCAAGGCATAGAGAAAAAGGAACACCATGATGGCCACAAGAGTCACTGTTACATGTAAATTTATTGTAGATTTAACTGTATCTGGAATCAAATAAAATGAACATGTTGGTATTGTATTGTAAGGGCACTTCCAGCAAAGATTAACTCAGGACAGAAGTTCTGCTGAAAGTGAATTGCACCATCTGGTGATAGCCTGATTTTAAAGATGTCTGAGGGTAAATTTTCTTACGTAGCTTCCCTTCTTTCTGATGAGTGTCTCTCTTGTTGTCACCCTTCCTTAACATAGGAACTCAACTTCTCTGCCTTCCAATGAACTGAACACCATCAGATTTCTAACAGTCTTGTATATGTAGTAGAATCAAGGATTGTGTACTAAGAAGCTACTATTTTCTCAGACTCCTCAACATAGACATTATTGATCTACCTAACTCTTATTGTGTAGGCCAATATAATGAGCTCTTTATATATAGTGAACTTCTATAAGAGGCCTGGTTGGAAAACTTTAAGAAATAAAGAAATTAAATATTATATTCCCTAAGACTCACAGAGTGGGAATTTACTGCAGGCCATCACAGAGTCCTGCCAGTGCCCACTTTGTTTTATACTCAGGGGAGAGATTGTTGTTGAATGAATATTTGGTATATGGTGTCAAGCCTAGTATTCCTATATAGAAGTATACTCTATAGCAGTTTAAGGAAATGAGAAAAGTAGCCCAAGGAGCAGACAATCTTTAAACACCAGCCTGTTGCCAAGACTTAGTTTCAAAATCTAAATACTACACTTCAAAGTGTTTTCTAAATATTTTTCTACTCTTCAAGTTTCATACTCAGCTTTTAAAGCATGTATGCTCCCTTAAAATTAACAAAGAAAATACTTCCACAACAAATGGAAGCAATCATTTTATATAATAATCATCCATTGCTCGATGGATGTGTCACCACAGTGGAAATAGAGGAGCCACAGATAAGCAGAGTGGTGAGTTATACTTTGAGTATGTAGATAAAGGAACAGCCAGGTCAAAAAACCCAGCCAGGTCAAAGTTTGGAACTGATGATAAAATATATCATGGTGGAGATTCCAGAGCCAGCATAAATGGAGCCTTACAGACTGAGAATGGGACCATCAACGAAGAATTCCAAGAAAACAGGAGTGAGTATGGCAGGATTTTTTTTTTCTTTCCATTTCTGTATTCATAGCAATAACAGTATCTCTCATACAGTAGATATTTAATAAAAGCTCCTTGAACAAGCTCATTATAGAGGAAACTTCACTGTAGTACCTGATGTTTGCAAAGATATCTTTAAAGAGCTAGAACCTGAGCAGTTTTAAAGGAAGAATGGAATTGCAACAGAGTACTAGAAAAGGGTGTTTAAATCAGGGAAATTACATTTGATAAAAGACAGTTTAGCTTAATCTTATTCCTACACTTTGATAGCTGTTTTCAATTCACTTTACCTCCTATTTATCGACATTAACTTGTCATTTACTATTGTCATAGGGCTGTCTCACCTGTCCATTGTAGCAGAAGAGAGTGTTTTTGACACTGATTGAGTAAACGCTCTTTGGTGATCCTGTTTTGTCTATGGTATTAGGTATGGCTCATTGGTGGCGTTAATGGACAAGTTGAAAATAACAGACATGATATATGAACTCAGTGTCCCTGACAAACTGCACCTGAGATGTCAAAACAACATGGGAAATTAGTTTGTAAAAGTGTAAGTATGAAGATACAAGTTCAGAAAGTAAATTGAATGTGTATTACTTATAATACTTTGATGGTACATATACATCTAACAGATTATGCTTCATAATAAAAATAAAGCATGGAATTCTGCAGTGGCCTACATTGGATGAACCTGAAACTTTATTTAATTTCACTCTGCAGGATTTCTTCTTTTAATTCCTACACTTCATTTCCCTTGACCCACTATTGCAAGATTACAGAAAAACTGGGATTGGCTACCCCTCTATTAATTCATTTACCCAACAAATAAATAAGAATTTATGAAAGGCAATATCCTAAAAACTAGGATACAAACACTTATTATATTTGCTCACTGAAATTCTCAAAATTTCAAATGATCCTTATGACTTAAAATAGGATTTACAATGCATTTATGTTAATAAAGAACTCATGAAAAGTTTCAATGCTCAAATAATATGAAAAATGTACACCGATGTTAATGCATTTTATGCCTATATATGCATCTCCATTTTTTCAATGATTAATATAATATTTACCATATTTCAAAATTCTTTGCTATCATGTGTTAATATACAACAACCTTGGCTATGATGAGAGAGATGTGAAAAAAAGTTTATGTAAATTGTATCACCCAATTCCGTATTACTCTATATGAACAAATAAAAAGTTGACATTGAAGTGTTTAAAGGAAATTCAGAAATTAAGAACTACTTAATTAACAAATTAAGAATCAAAGAACTACAAAAGAACTACAAAAGACTAAGTGAGGCTGAGAGAAGCTTAACTAGTCTTTCCCAGGAAACATCACACCAATTGATTATAAATATCAAATGTTCATGTCTTAAAACACTATAATTTAGTATATATGTGTGTGTGTGTGTGTGTGTGTGTGTGTGTGTGTGTGTGTGTGTATGTGTGTGTATATATATATATATATATATATATATATATATATATATATATATATATATTTTTTTTTTTTTTTTTTTAAAGGCCAGCAATTTGAACAAAAGCAGGGGAAAATATATGGGAGGTCAACCTTCCTAATGCTGTAACTTTGAATATAGTTCCTCATGTTGTGGTGAACCACAACCATAAAATTACTTTGTGGTTCTTCATAACTGTAGTTTTGCTACTTTTATGAATTGTAATGTATGTCTCTGATATATACATGGTCTTAGGCAACCCCTGTAAAAAGGTCATTTGATCTTCAAAAGGGTCATGACCCGTAGGTTGAGAACCACTGGCTTAAAGGGAGAAAAGAGAAGGGGCAATGATGTAATTATATTACGATGTCAAAATTTGAATGAAAAATTTAAAAGTTCATTTGATATATTCCTTCATCTATGAAAGAACTAAGGCATTTTCATTCAAATATACATAGTAATCAGCACAAATGGATGATCAACATGTATTAAAATATCATTTGTATTTTTCTGTTCACATTGAGAAAATATTCTAAAAAGCAGTTTTCCATTTTTGAAATAAAAATAGGATAAAGAACAGCTAATGGTAACACAGTAAAAATATTTCAAATTTTACCTTCAAGGCTGTCAAAGGCAATTTGTTGTATGTAGAAATCATGTTTGATTAACAGTTGAGAGTAGTGAGAACTGAAATTACATTATTAAATACACAAACAAAAATTGTCCTAGAGACATGTTTTGTCAGGTGTTATTAGAATAATCTTAAATAGCAATAAAAGAGAAAATTAAAAAGAGAAATTTCATATGGTTGGACCCAAATCTCCTGAAGGTATTTACTGAGACCCAAAACAATTTTCCCATATACCTTGCAAAATACCTAAACCAAAGAGTATTTATTAATGTAAGACAAATGAGATATAATAGTATCAGATATTGATAAAAATGTTATGAAAGCAAACTTGTGTTAACTTAAAATCTGTATAATATTTGAATGCTATTGTCAAAATTCCTTCTTAAAATACATTTAGATTCTCAAGATTATTTCTGAAACAAATTATGTAGATAGTACACTTCAAAGAAAATCAGACTAGTGACCTTTAATTCCATTATTACCAGAGTTTAAAATTATTACTAGCGTCTAAAATCATTAGACTTCAGGATGGCTGATGAATCTTGGTGGTAGAATGCTATGTAGCATGTACAAGAACTTGAGTTCAACTCTGTATTACATAAAATAAATTCATTGATTTTATTTGTAAAAATATATTTCATTTCATTTTAAGAAATAGATTGCTAAGTTGAGTTTAACACATGGGCATATATAAAGCTAAATCTGACACTATCTGGAGAAAGGATCATTTTCACATAATCAACTTTGTGTATAAAACCAAAACAAAGCTTCAGGATTATGTTTGTTCATTTGTGAATTTGATATAAAACAGTAATGACAGTGATCAAAGTAGTCCTGGCAATTAATGACAATTATCATGATGGCAAAAATGCACTGTAAAAAGGCAACATACTACTAATTTTCTTGGGTATAAGGTGGTTAGTTAGCTAGTTAGCTGGCTAGTTTGTTTGTTTAATTCAGATAGGATTATACTTGGTAGACTAAGGTACCCTAGAAGCTACTATGAATTTCAGACTTTCTTCCTACTCAAGAAAAGATTCTGCCTCATTTTATGAAATGCTGGGGTTACCAGTGTGAGCCACCATGTCTCTCTCATAAAACTTTTTTTTAATATGTGTATATAATAGAATATATATTTGATCTAATATATAATACATAAATATTATATCCAATGTAAATATATCTAATAAGTAGATCTCATATATCATCTAATACATATTAGAATATTTATGATATATATATATATATAATGTTCATATATGTTCTTCTATAATATTTTTTCTAAGTCCTAAATATATAAATGTACCCTAATCAGTCTATATAATGTCATTTGTATGTATATGATTTCAGGGCTGACCACTTTGTACTGAATGATGCAGATGAAGTCATATAAACATGGCTGTTTAAACAATACGTGGGCAAAGATGACACCAATAGACATGCTAAGAAGGAGGAAATCTCATAGGGCTTCCACACAAGATGAAGAACTATAGTTAAGTAAGGAATCTTTAGGCCAAGACAAATGGTCTTCATGACTTAAGAGCCACATACTATTTGTTTTAAATGGAACCACTTCCCACATCTCTCACTATAAACAAGGACTATCATTGAAATTCTTCTTATTTTTTTCTTTTTTTTTTTTCGAAAAGTACAGCTTAATAATTTTTTTATCTCTCCACTTCATCTTGAGGGCAGCCCTGAAGCCTAGTGTCACTCCATTAGCGAATGCTAATTTCCGCTCTACTAGAAGGTATGAATTGAAAATAGCTGATTCTTAATCATTAGACTTTGTGCCCACATCTCCTTCACTGTGAAGGACTTTTGTCTCTCATGAGCTTGTACAGTTTTTATGTATGAGCTTTCTTAGTTCACACATGCATAAGTCCCGTTGTATCTGGATGACACTGTTTTCTTGGAGTCACCCAGCACTTTGAGCTATTATAATCATTCCAATTCCTTTTCTGACTAGATCCTGAAGCCTTGAGGGAAGGGATTTTATAAAGATATTCTATTTCTCCATTAGCTGACAACTCAACAAGATATAATCCACTCCTGGTACTGCGGTTTTGCTTGGTAGCATGTGATACCTAGTTGGGTCATTGTCTTTACCATTCCATGGTAATTCCATGTAAATTTATTTTATGTACATTTTAGGAAATTTCTAGAGTCATAAGTTTTCAGATGGTTGTTCCTTATCTTACCCCCTCTCCCACCCCCACCCCATTTAATTCTAATATTCTAGTTTCCCTTTATCTCTTAATAACACAATACTCTTATGTCTCCTTCCTTGAAAGATCTCCTTTCCAACACTATGCCATTTAGCAGCTATCACACATCTGTTGGTAATCTAAATGAAACACGCATATCTAACGCATGAATATTATTATTCACATATAAAAGAAACCATGTAATGTTTACATTTTTGGGTCTAGAATAATTCCTTCAGGATTACAGTTTTTAGCTTCATTCATTTACCAGTAAATTTCATTTTTATTGACAGCTGAATCATAGTCCATTGTGTAAATAAATGTATATTTTTCATTATCCACTAATCAGTTTATGAACATTGAAATTCTTTACATGTTTCAGAATGTCATTTCTAAGAGGAAGCATAACCACAAGTGTATATACATCTCCATAAGTTAACATCTTCTGATTCAAGTAACCTCTCCCACAATTCCCTCAGAGGATCATAGCACAGAGAGTTTCCACGATGTATTGATAGGAAAAGATG
Organism: Cricetomys ansorgei; assembly: GCA_026225945.1. NCBI lineage: Eukaryota > Metazoa > Chordata > Mammalia > Rodentia > Nesomyidae > Cricetomys > Cricetomys ansorgei. The sequence continues at coordinate 4,422,784 of JAMJFZ010000039.1, forward strand.
CTTACAATGTGCCCATATTCACAGTGCTTTATGGCTGTCCAGAATTTTGAGAGTACTTTTTAATCATTCGGGGCCAAAATTTGATCATGACAACATATAAATGTTAAGACTTTATTGAAGAAGACACCACATACTTGAATCACAGAACATGAAGACATCAAGTTGATACTCACTTGGTAGCTTCATTCTGGTGTTTAGACTTCTGGTGCTAGAACATGCTGCACAATGTCAGAGAAGGAAAAGAAGTTGCAATTTGTCTCAAAGTTGCAAAGGAAGTGGAGGGAAGATTAAGAGAGTCATAAAGGAAAGAGTTGGGAAGCAAAATGATCAAAGTATATTGTATGAAAGTCTCAAAACTTATGAACATATAAAATGGAGACTATATTTTAAACATATATATTTGAATATATATATTCAAAGTGCAATACACGACAGTAAGTTGAAAATTTTCAGTGGATTCCCATAGACTATCTCATACCTATTATTTTAAATTATTTTTCAACATAATAAAAATATATTGTGTTATTCTGAGAAGGGGTAGTAGGTTCTATTTTCAAATCATAAATATATGGAGAAACCAGTTTTAGAGAACAGCTAACACATTTAAAAGCTTCTATGCTGAGGAAAACACAACAAGATAAAACCAGTTTTTGGTGAAGAAAGAAGACCAAGTTTAAAGGAACAAACATAAAATTCACATTTTTTCAAGTAAATTAAGAACACTGAGAAATAATTTTCCTTCCATTGTTCTTTTTTCCTGCTTTTTTCTATTTTTTATTATTATATTTTCTCTCATTTCTTTTACTTTCAATATTATTCTAAGTTGGCACTTAAAGATATTGGCTCTAGAGATGGTTCAGTGATTCAAATCACTTGTTCCTTTTCCAGGCAACCAAAGTTCAGTTCCCTGCACTCATGTTGAGAGGGTTATGGGCAGATCTAACTCCATTTCAAAGGATCCTTCACCTGTTTTGGCTTCTGTGGACAAATGCATGTACATACACACACAAACACACAAACACACAAACACACACACGCACACATACACACACTCCATACTGGAGCCTTCCATGACTGAGGTCCTCACTCAGCCTCACACCAGCCTCTGTACTACAGTGGGCAGCTTTTGCCCCTTCTCCCATGCTCAGCTCATTCACATTGCCTCTCTGGTGTTTACTCCATCTGTTCTAAGTTTTTTATTCACCCTTGACTGTGACTTGAAAAATACCAAACATGTGGTACCCAAGACTCAATACTTAGCACTTCCCCTTTCCTCAGATACTTTTAGAAATCATTCACTTAATTTCATGATCTGCTCAAAACCTTTACCAAATGAAAATGGTCTGTGCAAACTATCCTTAATTTAAATAGCTTTCTCTAACAAGCTCAGCTGCTTGCCCTGTTTATTCTTCACTACTGAGCTTACAAACTTGTATATACAGTCTTGTTTATGTAGTAGAATCAAGGATTGTGTACTAAGAAGCTACTATTTTCTCAGACTCCTCAACATAGACATTATTGATCTACCTAACTCCCATAGCTTGGGAGAAGAAACTAAATAGCAAAACAGTAACCTATTGACTCCAATAATCAGTGCTTCCTGAAACTTGATGAAAGATAGGAAAAATCTGAATCTATGAAGCAGAAAGTTTAAAAACAAAAGAGAACAAAATTAAAAATAATAACACAAGTATGTTTGTCATGATTGTAACAGATTTTGTAATGAAATGTAAGAAACTGATAAAGAATATTTTTCACATATATAAATCTCAGCCTCATAAGGCAACTTCTTTTGAAGTGATATGTCAACTCCCAAACATTATAAACTATTGCCACTGTTCTTGGTTATTCTCCAGAACTTTATAGTATGACACTACTGCTAAAGGCACCAGAGATTTAGGTCCTGGAGAAATAAAGCTATTACTGACATAGAATCATCATCATTATTGTCTAGCTGTCATAGTTCCAGAAAGTGCTGTTCATGCTACTCCAGGAGAAAAGCAGTCACCATTCTTACCCAACTGTGAACTCTTTGAACTCCAATACTGATGTCCTGGCAAGACATGTTAACTGGAGCAAAGATGTAACAAATGTCAGGATATTAATAAACCAATTTATGACTGAATTTAAGTCCCTATCTACAAAATGAAACACGTACTTTGTACAATTATCAGACTAAAATCCTATGGCTAGATAAATCATGGACCTTAAGAGAACCTAACACTATTATTCTGCAAATGAACAATACTAAACCATATTTTAACATGATATCATTATACCGAACTAATAAGATGCCTTTTAACCGTCATTAGAGAAGCTTCTGTTTGTATTAAATGATGCACACAGAGACACACAAAAAAAAGGTACAGAGAATAGGAGACTATAGAATATACAGATCTAAATGGAACATATATACCACATATCTTTATACAAAGGCTCAGGCCTTTGTGAAAGAGGCACAACACGCATAAGAGCCAGAGATGTGAGATTAGTACAAGAAATCTTTGTTTTCTAGACACAGCTAGGCAGCTACATATAGGAATTCAGAAAGGTTAAGACAGCATGCATGAGACATGACAGAGTACAATTCAGACCAAATTTCAGGACTGATATAGAAGAGGGTACAAAAATTTCACCACTAGCTGATGAGCTATTGGCAATTATTAGCTGCTAGGAAAGAAAGAGTATGTTTTCTTCTAAGAGTATGGTCCACGATGAGTCGACAATACTCCAGTGTAAGGACACACATTCAAAAACATTTAAGTATCAAATATTTGCCTTGATAAAAGTAGGAGAAGAACAAGAATTGGGAAGGGAAGGACAGGGGAGGCAGAACTGGGAAGAAAATGGAGTGAGTGTTAATGAGACAAAGAGTATTGTTTGAAATTCTCAAAGAGTTAGAAAAAATATTTCAAAAAGAAAATATAACTCAGCTTAATATGATGTCATATGAACAAGAACCAAAGTATGAGATCTGTGCTTGAAAGCTCTTGGAGATATTGTGAATATATGTGGAATATCCACTAATCTCTAAAGACTTAGTAAGACAAAACACCTAAAGTATAATAAATAACGGAGACATTAATGCATTGGATTTCAAATTTTAAAAATGTGTTTTATGGATAAGCCCATGTGATAAAGAATAAAAAGAGAAGTTCCATGTAGCTCTATATTAAAAAGTCAGTACTTTTCCACAATGTTTTCAGATTTTTGTGTATTTTTGTTGGTTGTAATAATAAAATTTAGTATTGCATTTCATCCATTTATACTCATTTGAGGAATAACTAATTTGAGTACATCACATTCCTTAAATATAACAGATTCAATAATGCATATTAAATATTTTAGGACTATTTATGATATAGGCACATTTAATTAAAAATTTGAATAATAATGAAAAACAGTATAAATATGCAGCAATAGTAATACTTTTTAATCATTAATGTAATGATTTTTAATGTTTTTATGTACTAGTTTTGAAGATTACCAGTGTGTTGACTATGCTTGGTTGTCTACTGGACTAAATCCAGAACTAACTAAAATCCAAAAATTTCTGGGCATACCTGTAAGATTTCTTTTAATCATTTCAAGTGGAAAATTCCACTTCTAATCTGAATCTTTGAGGTGGAAAAATCCATCTTGATTCCAGATCTTTTGATTTGGGAAGACTCACCTTTAATTTGGGCCACAATCTTGAGATGTATATATATATATATATATATATATATATATATATAGATATATAGATATAGATATATAGATAGATAGATAGATAGATAGATATAGATAGATAGATATAGATATAGATATATATATAGAGAGACTCATTCTGTAAATTCTGTTGATCTAGAGAATTTGGGCCACAATCTTGGGATATATATATATATATATATATATATATATATATATATATATATATTCACACACACACACATATACACCCACACACATATATATATATACACATATATATATACACACACACACATATATACACACACAGACATATATATATATATAGAGAGAGAGAGAGAGAAAAGAGAGAGAGAGAGAGGGAGAGAAACTTATTATGTAAATTCTGTTTATCTAGAGAACCCTGACCACATACATTTAACTAGGTTGTGACAATGGGAAAAGGCCAGGATTTGGAAAATTATTAGGGTGGTCAGTAATAGTACAATGATTACAAAAGGACTTCAGCTGAAATCCAAACAAAATGACCAGACAGCGATGAAGAAAGCAATGTAAGCATGGCAATATGTGCCTCCAATCCTTTTATTCTAGGGAGAAGAATAATGCGAATCTTGAAAGCTAAAGGACTTCTTGAACTATAACGTGAGTTTTAGGTTACTCACAACTAAAGAAAGATACTGCACAATAGTTAATATTGTCTGATTCATGTGATTCGGATTCACCTGAAAGACAAATTTCTGCATATGTTTGTGAAAGTATTTCCCGAGAAGCTTAACTGAGTTGGTAGGAAACCTATTGAATGTGTAGTACCATCCTGTGGGCTCGGTTCCCAAACTAAATATTAAAGAGAAAATGAGAGGCATAGCACAGGAGCATTTATCTCTTCCTATTTGATGAATGTTGATTCAATGTGATCAGCCACTTCATGCTTAGACCACTAGGTCGTCCCTATGAGGGTGGTCTGCATATTCAAACAATTAACCAACATGAAATCTTCCTTCTACAGATTACATTGTCAAGTATTTTGTCGCAACAGCAACAAAAAATGACTGCAACTTGTCTCAAAGAAGCAAAATGAGCTTGACAAGACTTTGAGAGTAATTGTGAGTGGTTATCTATGCCTGGTAGGTTACAAGGACTTGAATTTGAAGACTCCTTGATAAAGAGGGCCAAAGTAGCTCAAATAAATTATACTCAATAAAAAATCTCTAGGGGTGGTAGGATGTTCAATGAGTAAAGGCTCTTGCTATACAACCCTGATAACTCAAGTTTGACACCAAGGAACAGCATGATGGAAGGAGAAACTCATCTACTGAAAGTTTGACTTGACCCTTTACATGAATAAAATTATATATTCACATTATTGCACCTGTGTGTAAGTGTACTTCTGGGATGTCTCTCTCACACACACACACACATAAATAAATGCAAATCATTTTCTGTCTCTAGTGTATTATAGTTCTATCAACATGTTATAAATAATTCTGCCTAACTCTGATTTGCAACAAAATAAATGAATACATGCCATGTTGCCATTGGTTTTTTACAACAAAGACAACAGGAACTGGAAAAGAAAAGATGTGGCTTCATTCTTATGCTAGTGAATGAACACTAAAGAAGTGACAATATAAAAAATATAAGTTTTGGAAGAAAACTTAGAAGGTAAATATAGAAGAAGTAATTGCAGGAAAACCTTAGAAACAATGATTAGGGTAGATTTTTAACATAGTATAAAATAATAACTCATTAAGGGATAATGTAGGCACAAAAAATGGCTCAAAAGCATCCTAGGCAGCGCTAGCAGCCCAAGAGACCTTGGGAAGTCAGAGATATGCAAAAGTGCCTCAGGTGCACTGTGCTTCCAAGCTGCTTTTACCATCCTATTCTTCAGGAACCACCAAGCTACCCTACTCAAACAGAACAGAACTTCCATACTGGAGCCTTCCATGACTGAGGTCCTCACTCAGCCTCACACCAGCCTCTGTACTACAGTGGGCAGCTTTTGCCCCTTCTCCCATGCTCAGCTCATTCACATTGCCTTTCTGGTGTTTACTCCATCTGTTCTAAGTTTTTTATTCACCCTTGACTGTGACTTGAAAAATACCAAACATGTGGTACCCAAGACTCAATACTTAGCACTTCCCCTTTCCTCAGATACTTTTAGAAATCATTCACTTAATTTCATGATCTGCTCAAAACCTTTACCAAATGAAAATGGTCTGTGCAAACTATCCTTAATTTAAATAGCTTTCTCTAACAAGCTCAGCTGCTTGCCCTGTTTATTCTTCACTACTGAGCTTACAAACTGCCAGTATTATACACATGTAATATGCATACTATACAGTTATGAATACAAGAAAGGCTCATAAAAAGACAAAAAGTCTTTAACATTAGTTGTTTTTTTAACTATATTATCTTGCTGAGTTACAAACTATTATAATTATCACTTGATAGATGAGAAGATTGCAACTCTCCTGAATTGATACAGCTTGGATGAAGCTGCTCAGCCAATAAACAGTAACTCTGCCTGTATCATTCCAAACAAGTATTTATGAAAATTTAATGATTGTTATGTTTTAAAATGTGGAAATTACGTATTTTAAAAATCCTTACAGTGGATAAATAAAACTGAAACAGTAGCTAAACAAATATCAATGTACAAAAGAAGATTTGAGATGCAGCTTTCCAGTAAATGTATGATGCTTCATATTTAACAGTGCATTTGAAGATCCACAAATAATTTTTTCAATTCAAAGCTTGTTGTCCTTGAAGGGAAAATCAGTCACAGACATTTAAAAACCTGCAAAAGGTGCAGTCCCAAGTACTAACAGGTACTGATTAAAAGAGGTTTACTTTGTCAAAATAATTTTAAAGTATGAACTTAATATATTGCTTTTTCTTTACTTGATTTATACCAAACAGAAAATAAAAGCTTGGAGTTCATATACTGTCCAATTCATTTAAACAAATATGGATATAGGTGGTCCAATATAAAACTCTAACTAGCAGATACAGAGTGTAGATTTCTTTCTTCATCCACTCGTCTAAGGGCATGCACATTTCTATCTTATAAAAGCTATTATTTGTTTTACATTCCTCCTGTAAGTTTTAGACAATTTAATTCTTGCTAATGGTAGTGGTTAAGATTAAAAGCATCCAGAAATAAACCATTTCACTTGAAACTAAGACTAATGCAGACACATCAAAAATAATTATGTCTAAAGAATTAAGATGAATATTTTAAATTAGATATATAAAAAAACAGGTAGAATGATTCTTTGATAACTTGGAGTATTGTGTTTTAAATGGGAGGTGAATACTAACCCACAAAGACAACCATGAGATGACAAGATTAAGCCCTTTCATGACAGAGAATATTCCTCTACTTGCTGTCCTTAGCATGAAAGACAAGGTTGCAACTAGAGAGATGCACTTCAAAAGTACAAAATCATGTTTATTAATGGATAAAATATTCACATGTAAGTATTTTTCTGTGTAAAAGTGAAAATTATATGAAATATTCACATGTAAGTATTTTTCTGTGTAAAAGTGAAAATTATATGAACTGGCTTTGATAAAGTATAATAGAATATTGTTGCAATGGTATATTTCTTTACTTTATTTCCCTTAAAAATCTTTTGTGTGGCTCATCTTTAACAACTGTAGAGGAATATTTTATCCTTTAATCTGGCAATATGGGTGCTAAAGGGCAGAAAGAATGTTGGTACACACCTTTAATCCCAGTATTCAGAAAGTGGTGGAAGCACACAGCTTTAATCTTAGTATTCAGAAGGCAGTGGTGGTGCACATCTTTAACACCAGCACTTGAGAGACAAGAACCAGAGCTCAGAAGGACTCAGTGTAAGACAAGAAATGACTTCTGAGATTAGTCAGAGTGAAGGGCAGGCAAAGTCTCAAATCAGAGGAAGAGTTAGCAGAGTGAGGACATGCCTAACTTTCTTAAAAGCAGGCTCTCAGTTCAAAGAGTTCAGAGAGGCAGAGGACAAGACACAGAGACAATGAAACAATCTGACTGAGGATAAGGCAGAGAAGCAGCAAGGCTGATTGATGCAGTATGGAGCAATGAGAGCTCAGAGAGGGACAGGATACAGAGGCAAAGAGAGGAATCTGAGGCAGAGACACAGAAGTAGTGAGAGACAGCCAAAGTAAGAAGCCTTTGCCCAGTCTGCTCAGAAAGTCAGTTTGTACCAGTCAGCTTGGAGCCAGAACAGTGTATGAGTTGAATTTAACCAGAAGAGTCAGTTGAATTCACTATAGCTCTGAAATCCAAAGGAAGCCAGTCAGAGTTGCTGAGTCAGCAGTGGAGGCGCTAACAGTCTAGATTGTATGGAGGCTAGGCTGAAACCTTATAGGTCTGAGCTAGCATCTTGAAGACTGGATTTAACTGATACTGAAATATTCCACGATTCCAGGACTAAGGACTGGTGATTGAATTAGACAAATAATAAAAATTGTTTTCCCTGAATCTATGCTTGAATCAACAGCTACAAACAATTATTTTGGTCACTATCAGTTAAGATCTTAAGAAATCACAGAAAATTAAATTACAAGTAATATTACTATAGAAAGTAGTATGCAACTTATTCAAATAAATATAGCCATTTAAACTAATAATATGTATGTGTAATCATTAAACAAAGTAATTAAACTTACTACATACCATAATAGATTATTTATGTGTTTTACTGCAATAAATTGTAAAGTAAGGTTTTTATTACATCTGATAAAATTTTTGTAAGAAGAAAAATATCTTCTGAGTAAAAAAGCAGTAATATCAGACCTGAGATTCGTTCTTATTACCCCACTTTAACTTGATTATAGCCAGAAAGATGCTATTTCCACATTAGTTCATATTCTGCAATAGCAAGGGCCAGTATACAAACATACTTTGGGGACAGATTAGTATAATGCAACTCCTAAGTGTTATTTGCAACACACTAAATTAGAAAAAAATATAGAGACAACTGAGATTTCAATACAAGCCTAGTGCTTTCCTTGTTCAGAGGGTTTTGTATCCTGTAGCAGATCACTAGCCTCTCAAAGCTGTTTTATCTGTCAATAATAAGATACTCCAAAAGTCATGAGGATAAAAAAAACAAAACAAACAAACAAAAAAGTGCTGCCTTAGGAAGTCCAACCTCAAAAATACCCTGCTAATCAGTACAGCAAGATGGTCTTCACTTACATAGCAAAGTCAGCTGGCATACATATGGGTGAAACCTAAGACAGGTTTGCTAATCAAGGGACCAAATTAACCTCCCATCTTGCTCATTAGTAAGCTCTCCAGATGCAAATAAATGAGATTCTTTATCTCCCATTTGAAAATGTGGTTCTAATGTTGAGTAATTTTGTAGGAATCTTCAAATTAAATCTGCTTCAGATACACTGAAACATGCTTAAATCCTTCAAAATAGTGTCAAAGTAGTTTATCCTCTTTTTAGGTCTAAAAGGAAAAAAGTATTATCGACTATCCTAAGAAAATTTCAAGCAAAAACTGTTTAGTTTATTTATCAATTATGCTCTGATATATCCAGAAAAGCAATGTGTCCAAATTCTGTAATTATTTTACACGAGAACTAAATTATGATATTGATTTACTTCAATTCTTTATCCACACCTTTAGATAAAATTATCAATTTATGTATAAAGCTTTTTGTACAGTGTGTGCATATGTGTGTATTATCTATGTGTGTTTATGTGCTATGAAAGTATGTCTTTGATTTTTAAGTGTCTGACACACACACACACACACACATAAGTATACACAGTCTACTGAGTTCATTTAGTGTTGCTTCTATGTTTACATATGTATGTATTTAGAGATTACTCCTTGGAATTGGATAACCTTTTAGGAACATGACCTGGGAACAAACTGATTCTTTCTTTCTCAGAAGCCGCTATTCACCTAAGGCCCTTCCTTTAGGGGTAGAGCCTTATGAAACTTTCCCCATGCACATTGGCATGCCAAGTGATGTTGTCATAGAACAGGTCTTGATTAGTAAAGCATATTCTTATATTTCCTGGGTATAACTTCATATATATATATATATATATATATATATATATATATATATATATATATATATATATCTCACAGAAGTCTTCCTGGTGCTGTTTCTTAAAACATTTCTACTCCGTTGTCTGAAATGTTCCCTGAGCCTCAGATTTGAAGGTTGTATTGTAGATGTATTAGTTTGAACTGGGAACCCCACTGTCAGCTGCCCTCCTCATTACCAGTTATGGATTTCTGTAGTGGGTTCAGTCTGTTGCAAAGAGAAACTTTTTTGATGAGGGGTGAGCACTATACATCTCTGTGAGTATAAGGATAGGTATTTAAAATATGGTTAGGACTTATACTGATTTATGAAAGTGGTAGTAGTAGGTTCTCCACCTCCCAGGTTCTCTGACATCACCATCCAGGAGTAGTTGACTAGATATACAGTACAAGGTATGAATTTCTTCCTATTGAGACGGCTTATATGTTCAATTAGAGAACTATTGATTACCTCCAAGATATAAATGCACCTGCTGTAACCTTGGTATATCTTGCCTTGTTGGCTATTTTTATTATTGTAGTTTATAGACTATACAACTTGGTAAGTATTGCTTGATTTTCTTTCTTAGCAGCTTACACAGTATCTTCAAACATTACAATATTTGTACAGAGGGAAAGGCTTCTGGGTCACTTTCAGCTAGATTCTTCCTATGTCTGAAATGCATTTGAAAGATTTTTCTAATCCAATGCTTTGTTATCTGCCCTGGTATCTTAAGTAAAAGGCAACTTTAAGTCCAAACATTGTATAAACATGTAAAATCAAACATTTTGAAGTATTTTGCTTTGTGTTTGTCCTATTTACATTATATTTGTAAACTCAAAATATCTGATATGTAGTTTCCTGTAAATATTTAGTTTATATTACCATTGAACATGCTATTGTTTTATGTTCTTTGATTCAATTCAAAGCCCTATATTTCATTCAGTAATAATACCACCTTTGATATTATATTTATTTAAGTAGACCTAGACTGTAGCAACATCTCAAATTTCCCCTGTGTTTCTGACTATAGTAATTTGATTTGTACTTAGTTATTTTCTACACTGTGGTTCTCTTGTGGTTTATTTTATGATTTTCTTACTATTAACATAGGTTTGTGCAGTTTTTGAAGTAGGTTAAACAGATATTTAGTATTATGCTTTTCTGATGCTGGCATGGTATATGCTGCCAACACAATATACCTTGGCAAGGTCACCTTCATCACATAGTGGAAGAAGTATCTGTCAGGTTTTTGCTTGAAAATTACTGTGTTTTCTTTCCTATAACACTCCCTTGTGAAGGAAGTCACTGGATGCTGCAAATATTATATAGTTTCTCATTGGATTTTGTTCGACCTAAACTAATTGCCCATTTCAGAAAAATGAAATATTACTTGATGTTCTCAGATTTCAAGTATGTGATTTGATATCATAGCTCTAATAAAGTGCTATATCATTATTTGTGTGTTTCTTCTACATTGTTCTTCTTTATACTTTTACTGTTATTTTAAATGAGAAATTGTTTTTTATTTTGATATTACTGTATGTATTTTCAATGTTCTATCATTATTACCTTTTATTCCTCTGAACTATTATAAGACCACTGATCCTTCATTTTGTTATGTGGAATTTACTGATCTGCCCATTAAAGGGATCATTGTTTCTATTATAGCGTGTTTTATTCCAATAATTTACTTTTTTAATTTTTTCTTAAAGTTTCTGTCTCTCCACACTTACTGTCCTTCTGTTGGTATGTATATTCTTTAATGCTTCCATAAGAACCCTCATGTATTGATCATACTTACTTCATAGTCTTTTTCAAATAGTCCCAACATCTACATTATAGCAGAGTCTGGTTTGAATGTTTTGTCTCTTCAGACTGCGCCTTTGTTTGTTTGTTTTTGAGATGTACTCGAATATATTCAGAAAACTAGACAATAGAGAATACAAGCTAATGTGAATTAAATATTTAGGGATATATGTTAAACTAGCTGGAAGTTAGGCTGTGTTCTTTTTCTTTTCATTGTAACTGGAGGCATCACCTTTCTCTAATGTCTTTTATTTCCTCTTCCTTTTACTTGACTTGGGTGTTCATGTATGGAGATCTCCTCTATAAGATCCTGTGTATCTTAACCAGCTCTAGTACTATAATCACCCTGGAGGGTTGATTGGGTAGTGGTAGACTCCATAGAAGGGAGCCAGAGTAAGCCATGTAATCTACTGATAAATCTTCAACTATTCATTGTTGCCATGTCTTGGGAATCAAGATTTCTCTAGACTTTCTGTGCCTCCTCTAGCACAATTAATTTTTCTCTATGTCCCCCTACTCTCTGTCTTGCATTCAATTTTATCTATTTATTTTTGAATCCCTGATATCTGTTGGTCATGGTTTCCTTTTATTCTTTCTCTCTGCTACTAAGGTGAAAATGAAAATATACACATAAAGGCCAATTAGCAATTTCATTATGTGGCACAGTTTTAGAATTCTATTGTCAGCATACTGATGAAGAGCTGGACACAGTTGAGTGTTATTCTTCTTTCCCATGGCCAGGAGAACATCATGCTTTGATTACTACAACAAAATTCAGGTGTTGTTCCTGGAGACAAAGGAGAAATGCAGAAAGGTATGCACAATCTTAAAACCTATACTCTTCCTGTGTTCATGATAGTCTGACCTCAGACTCCAACCACTGATCCCAAATAAGCTACAGATTATCCTGCCTTTTACAGCTTCCAGTGCTTCTGTAGTATGTTTGTCTTAGTTTTGGAGCTGTGTATTCCTCTGTCTCTTCAAATTTCAGAATAAAAGCTGTCTTTGCATAGAATTGTGCTAGAAATCAGTTGAATTTTTAATTTTGTCTGCCAGTCTTATGACTTCAAAGCTCTTCATTTGTCAGCTGTGAAGCTCCAAATGTCCCTCAACATTATTTGTAATTAAAGTTGATTTCTATTGACATTGTGATGATTATTGATATTAAAATATTTAACTATATTGATTAATTTCACATAAAGATATATAATTATACACATATATACATATATATGTTTATATGTGTATGTGTTTGTGTGTGTGATTTTAAAAGTCATGTCATAGGTAGATTTCATGAGAATAGGGAAGAAAGGCAATTTTCTGGGATATAAGATAAGGAAGGTAGGAACCAAATAAAACTCTAATGTTGTAGAAGTTTATTTTTAGTGATGTTTAAAATAATTATTTTATGCAGTGTTGGGTGAGGGGCTCCCTAGGTTTTGGCATTTTGTATTGTTTGCTGGTATTGAATTTATGTGGTAGATGTTTGATTTTTAATGATCTGCATGTGCTATCAGTAGAACACCTGAGGAGTTCTGTATTAATAAAAACACCTCAAATGGGACCTTCAGGGTTCCACTGTCCAGTATGGCCTTGGCCAGGATGTTGGTTCCTTCTGCTGAGGTCTGGTAGGGTTTGCACATATGATGCCTCTTTGTCTTCCTTGGTGGGCCTACACAGTAGGTGCCAACTACAAATGGCACCTGCGAGATGGGGCACCTTATGCCAGCTATATCCAACATGGAGACAAGGAAAAACAAAAAAATAATCTCTAGAGTTTGCACAATCCTTTCTGTTTGGTTTTGTTTTGTTTTCTGCAAAGCTGTCCAGATACTGGTGAGGTGAGGTGGTCCTGACAAGAAACATCTGCTATAGTGATGAGAACTACAACTCATGAGGAAACCCTTCCTGCAGACAAGATTACCCCTTGTTTTTCCTGCAAACTGGACTCTAAAAATCTGGAAAGCGTTCCTTCAGGGTCAGCACACAGAAGCTGTCTTTCAGAACTGATCGAGATTGTAGCTTGTGCTGGTAGCTGAATATGATACTGTAAAATTCATCCAGGTGGTGCCTGTTTCGAAGGAATGAAGGGTTCATAGACAGAAGCTGGGGCTTGGCTTTATGAGAGGCCAGGAGAGTACCACTGATACTACTGAGAGCCTCAGTAGTAGTTGAAGATCCAGATTGAACATGTCACATAAATTTAACCTGCTCAATATGTATAAAATTATTTGCATGGATATTTTTAAGGCTGACTGTTTGGAATCAGATAACAGTGTGTCCTCCATTAGGTAATATTATATCTCCTATGCTTAGCATTTTTTAGTTGCCCATTATTTTTCGTGCAGGGTTAAGGCCTTCTGGGCTTTCCTTTACATTAGTATGTCTATTGCTGTTGTTCTTGTTCCTTGGATAAGTTATATTAGTGAGAATTCATGGAGCTAGTGTCCCATACTAGAATATTACTAGAATCTTCAATCTCACAGCAAACTCCTTTTCCTCTGCCTTTACAATCATTCCTCCCCCGATCCCCTTTCCTCAGTGATTCCTGAGACTTACATTCAGGATGTACTCTAGGTGAATTCCCTGGGACTAGGTTCCATAGCTCAGCATTTTGACTGCTTGTAATTTTCTATACTAGTCTCTCTATATTGCAAAGAAATGTTTCCTTGATAAGTGGTGAGGACGACACTTATCTCTAAGTATAAGGGCCAATATTTAGAGTATAGTTAGATATTATCCTGGTTTAGTAAACTTATTTCTGTACTTTCTCCTCCATAATACAAGACTTCACTAGCCTTGAGAATTTGGCTATTTTTCCAGTACCAGACATGATTTCCCTCTTGTTGAAGGGGTCTTAAGTACAATTAGAGCTATTGAGTACCACCAAGACATGCATGACATTATTTCATCTTTAAGGTTATCTTGTCATGCTTGTAATTGTCATAGTTAATGAGTGTCATAACTTAGTAGGGCTGTTGGTTGCTTTCCTTCATTTGGAAGTTTGCATGACAATTTCTGACACCATAAAAGACAGTCCTTGTGAGGGAGACTACTGAGCATACAACAAAATATACACCTGAAAAAGAACACATAGATTGTCTTTGCAAACCTATGTGTCTCAATGTCTATATGCAGAGATAATAATTCTATAAAAGCACAAAAACAGAAACCATAATATATGCACAAAATCTGTAAAGACTAAAAAACAAACTGAAAAACCATCATTGAGTTCATTTTATTAGTATGTTCCATTAGCAGAACAGTATTTCTTCCTAGGTCCCTGGCTTATCTTGGTCAGTCTCTTAGTCACCCAAGCAATATTGAGATATGGTTTGCATTTCTTGGGGTGGCCTTAAATCAAATCAGATCTTGGTTGGTTACTCCAACAAAAAATTGTGCCACGATTGCACTGTAGATGTTGATTCTTGACAGATGTAGCTGTAGATTTGGGTTCAAAGACAGTTTATTCTTTTATCTAGTCAATCTCTAGCTCTTGTCTGAAGTCCTGGAGTCCTAGACCACTTGGCCTCTGTACATTCTACTCTTAAGCCAAGAAGTAGAAGGCTTCAGTCTCTGCCTAGAGGCTGTCTAGAACATTTAAGCCTCCAGGGCTTACTGCTGACTGAGCCACTCTGAACTAGCTCCTTCTGAACTCTGACTCTTCTGGTTCAACGTACTTACTATTCTGGACCAAACTCCTCTCCAAGCTGATTGGTTTCTTCTGAACTGGCTGACTGTTTCTGACCTAACTTTTCTGACTCTGTGTTTCTGCCTCAGACTCCTCAGACTGCTTCTGTGTCACTATGAACTCTCACTGCCCCATTCTGCCTCAATCAACCTCTCTGCCTTATGCCAAGTTAGATTGCTTCATTGTCTCTGTGTCTTGTCCACCATCTGCCTGATTCAGACTGCTTGCCTCATTCTGCCTGCTATAACTGTCTAATTGTCTCTGCACTGAGCTGAGAACCTGCTTTTATATTATGAAAGTTGGGCATGTCCTCCCTCTGACTCAGTCTTCTAACTCTTCTTCTAGTTGGTCACTTTGCCTCCCCTTCACCGACTCATTTCAGAAGTCATTTCTTGTGTGACACTGACTCTTTCTGAGCTCTGCTTCCTGTATCTGCTTCCACATTCTGTTTCTGTCTTAGAGAGTAAAGGCCTGAACCACCACAGTCTTCTGAATAGTAGGATTAAAGGTGCATATCAACATTCCTAACATTCTTTCTACATTCCTTCCAAACCATAGAGGCCTCTGAATGTTATTCCTTCATATAGACTTTTGGACTATGAACCCTTCCTAGCTTTCACATAAGCTTATTCCTTTACATTGCACCAGCATATCTTACAGACTGTTTATCATTGTAGCTAGAAGGATTTGCAGTTAGGTTGACATTTACCTTTCTCCTTTGATAATGTGCAGTATATCCTCCAGTACCATGAACATTAGTTAGTAGGGAATGAGGCACTAAGTAGGCACCAGCTTGAATTCTCCAAGAGGAGCATCCCTTTGTCCAATAACTCTACTAGATTTAACAGATTCCTGGAACTGGAGGCTTCATTTGATGGTGAGAGATGTCTGTTGTGGCTCTATCTCTCCCATTATTTGACAATTCTACTTGATCTTTATATCTGTATATATTTTAAGAAGCTTCTACTGTATTAGGTTTCCATACAACTTCTCATCTAGCCTTTAGCTTTTGCTGTCATTCCCTTATTTCTTCCCTCAACCCAATTTCTCTCCCTTCTCCCCATTTCATCGCCCTGTTCCAACCACACACCCCACCATGCCATCCCTGATAATCTATAATTATCTATTCTGTTTCCCATTCAAAGGGCGATCTGATTCTCTTCCCTAGTCCCTTACTGTATACCTAACCTCTCACTATACATCAGAATCTTAATTTGATCTTCTCTTCACACTGATACTGGGCAGTAGCAAGTGAGAAGGAAAATCCTGTTAAAGTCTCCCAAGAACAGAGTAAACTGTCTTAGAGATAAAAGTTTAAGTGTCTTCTGAAACCCCAATTTTTATTATATCAAAACAACAACAACAAAAATAAAACAAAAGTCAGTAAACATAGAAACATACAAATCAATTTTGCAGTGGCAGTCTATGCACAGAGAGCCACCAATATTCAGCCATATTTTGATCTCAAACATCTAAATCCTGCAGGTTTTAGAAACAAGGAGACTTAATTCAAGTAGCAAAACAGATGATTTTTAAAGCTTCTGCAAATATGTTTATTTATTCTCTGCTTACAAGTTATATAATCCAAATACAATCCGATAAAATCTAAACTAATACAATCCAAATCTGCTTGCTGTCACAGTCATTAATGTGAGAAAATTTAGGGTTTATAATGAAGAAGGAAACTGCCTAGGAAAAGAAAGAGCCCCTCCTGCCCTTTTTTTTGGAAATTACTTATTATTTCAAGCCCAAATATTTCCAACTAAATATATCTAGATAATAGTCCTCAGGATTAAACACTACACATCACATGTTCTGCTGTATGAAAGGCGGTAATTTTTTCCTGTATGCATTTACATTGCGTGACACTCAGGATATTGTATAGTGTTTAACACAAATTGTGGCAAGAATGTTTATGACAGCAGGTGTGATGGTTCATATCTTTAATCCCAGCATTAAGGACGCAGAGACAGGCAGGTCTTTGTGAGCTAGCTCAATCTACGTACTGAGTCCCAGGACATCAATCTATGATTACATAGAGAAATCCTGCCTCAAAAATAAATAAACAGATAAAAGAAAGTTTTATAGTTTTTATGCTTGTCATTTATCTTTGCTGACAAATAGTAGCTGCCTTTTACTCTATATGAATCAGCTAAAATAAATATTATTCAATAGCAAAAATAAATAGAATGATTTTTTCTTATGCAAAGGTATTGTGGAAGGAAAATAACATAAAAGAAAGTAATAATGTAACATAAAGGTTTTCTGTTCTTATTATAAATTTATTTCTCACTATATTTAATAATATAGGTATCATTAAATCTATAGCACTACTAGTTGAGGTACACAGGATAGGCTTAGAAATCTCCTCTGACTTGCTTTAGTCATTAGCTTACAACTTCAAACCACGTATTTTGCAGCAATGTGTCCCAATTGTCCAGAGACAAACTGGAGTCCTATGATGTTTGTTTCTCCAGAGAGTGCCTGAATATTTAACTAAACCTGAATGATTCTGAAATAACTAGTATTTGGAATTTATATTTTATTATCTACCTCAAATATGCTTTGAGTAGCTGTTATTTATGAAAAACTATTTTCCCAATGTCAAAACACTTTTATTCTATTATAGAAAAATACATTATAGAGGAAAATTAGTTCTACATAGAAATTAATGTTACTTAAAGTGCATAAGTAACACTTTTAGAGAATTTTAAGTGATTATGAAACAGTGGGAATTGTAAATTAGTTTATATATTTAGAGAACTAAAACACGAAATTCAATCTGCTTTTATTCTTGATAATTGTAGGCTAACATTGCATTAACATGTAAAATGATTACTCTATTAATCCATAACCCAATTCAGTATATTTCTGAAAGTGTATTTGTTTAAATTATTGTAGGGGCTATATATATATATATATAAGTATTTAGTAAATATTGACAATATTATTCATGCTTGATTCTAGTTAGCCAGTAAAAAGCAAAGTTTAATGAGGCATAATTCCTTCAACTGATTACTTCATGACTCTCTTCAACATAATTCTTGTCTATTAAAAAGATAAAAACTGGAAAATATGCCAGGCAATGGTGGCACATGCCTTTAATCCCAGTACTTAGGAGACAGAGGTAAGTGGATCTCTGTGAATTCAAGGCCAGTCTGGTCTACAGAGTGAATTCTAGGATAGCCAGAGTTACAACAGAGAAACCCTGTCTTGAAAAAAACATTTAGAAAATATTTTCAAAAATTATATTTTTCATACTCAAATGTCTATACTGGAAAGAAAAAGTCTCATCTAAAATTATCACACACAAAAAAATCAATAGCAAAAATATACTATGCAGTTCACTTACTTTACATACATGTCTTTCCTTTTGTTATTCATTCTACTGTAATGTCATTCTACTGTAATGTTTTATATAAACCCTGTCCACATAGAAATTCCACAAGTGTGTTAAAACATGCAGAACTTGCCTTTACTGATCTTGCCACAGGCCTATCCTTGAATATCAGCACACAAATGTAATTACTTTGAACAGAAAAATATATAATGGATTACCAATACCAATACATCAGGCTTTCAGATGAGCATTTTACATAAAAAAAAAGGACCAAGAAAGGCACTATTCCTAACTTTTAATAAATATTTTCTTTAGTTTCTATAGCAATATTTTTTGAAAATGTCCATCAGTATATCTAAATATACAGCATCCTAGACCAGGAATTTACTTCCTGAGACCATAGATATCTAGAAGCAGAATCAGTGTCAAACATCTTTTACACAGGCAGATTATCTTCCTGATGATTCTTAATCATTTCAGTCAAAGTCTTAATTTACTTGTTTCTCTTATTTAATACCAGAGTTGGTCAGTTGAAGTACAGCTGCAACCTTTCATTGTGGCTTTTTTCTTTTATATTTAGCAATTTATAATGCTTGACTTGGCAGGGGTGGTGGGATATTTTATGTCTTGAGAGGATAGTTTATTTTGGTTTGGTTTTAAAATGTGATTCTGTCTCCTTTCATTTGGATAAACATATCTTAGAATTAAAAAAACAAAAAAACAAAACAAAACTAGAAGACAAATGAAATATAAAAGCAAAATCTTTGATCAATGATCAAATACCATGTAATATAGAATAAATGCAGTAATGGACAATTTCATTAATGGCACAGTACTCAATAGTGCCTTTTACTAATCTGGGTTTTTTTCTTTCTGCTTGTTTCTGACTCTTTGAGACTGATACTTACCAATATTTGAGAATCCATTGTACAGAATGCTTCACAGAAACATAACATGGGCATCTAACATGTCCCAGAATGACACATGCTCTGAGACAGGGGATAATTTTCAACAGAATACATGAAATGAGTTAGTGCTTACCAGACAAAAGCTGGCTGGGGTAAAAGTTAAGTCAATAGGAATAAGACTAAAGAAAATGAAAATCCTGAGATTTGAGGTTTTTGCATCTTGTGGTGACGACATATAGAGAGTCAGATGCCAGATAATTTATTATACCACCTTATATGTTAAGATTATAGTCTGACTTTTTCTTTCCTTTTTTGAGTTAGAAAAAAATTTACAGTATAATCTGAACACTGTTTCCTCTCCCTTAACTCTTCCCAGATCCTTCCCATCACCTCACTTATCGAAGACCATGCCTTTTCTCTCTCTCACTCCTTAGAAATCAAACAACAGTAACAAAGGAAAAAATGGAAAAAAAAAGAAAACACAAGAAACACTCACAGAAATTGTAAAAACATAAAATTGGAGAACATTTTATACAAAGAAGAGACCGCTAAAACATAGAATGTCCAAAAAAAGTAGTATGGGAGAAAAAGTCTACAAAAATACCATTGAGTTCATTTTTGGGGTCATCTATCACTGGCCATGGGGTCTACCCTTAAGTATGGATAATATCCCTAGTGAGATTTCATTGGAGAATCTAATTTCTCACTTGTAAACTGATGTCAATTGCAGGTAGCTTACTGGTTAAGGATGGGAATCAAGTATACTTCCCCTTTCAATGATACAACCCTGTCTGGCTTGAGTATATGCAGTCCCTATGCATGCTGACACAGTCTCAGTGAGTTCATATGTACATTAGTCCTATTGTATCTAGAGGACTATTTCCTTGGAATCAGTCATTCCCCTCTAATTTTTACAATATTTCTGCCTCCTCTTCTTCATAGCTCCCTGATCTCTGAGTAGAGAGATTTGGTAAAAATATCTCATTTAGGGCTGAATGGTTCCAAAAATCTTTCACTCTCCAGACAGCATCCAGTTGTGTGTCTTTCTGCTAGCTCCCACCTATTGCAAGAGGAAGATTTTCTGATAATGACTGAGCTGGTCACTGATCTATAGGTATAGCAGAATGTTGTTAGATGTCATTTTATTTCTACTTTTCTTTATCAGAACAATAGTATCTGCTTTTCTCCAAGGTCTAAGGGCAATATAGTCTAAGTTTTATGGACAGCCTAGCAGGTATGAATTCTGTTTCATGGAGTAGGCCTCAAATCCATTCAGAGAGTGATAACTCTTAAAACTATAAAATCACTAGAAGATTTTATGTACTTGAAACTGCAAAAGAAAAATTGCAGAAAATAAAATACAGAAAAATTATACCTATGTCTATGTTATGATATATGATTGAGAGTCAAAGTTCTAATTGTCATAATTTGTCTTCACTCTAAATCCTGACAGTTTATCCTGTAATTCTCTCAACTGTCAAACTGACTCTGTGAAAGATATGGTTACCATGAATTTCTTTCTGCTTATGAAAGTTCTAAAGAAAGATCATACATAATTCTTGGTTTCAGTCTTTCACCAAGTAAGAGAAAAAGAAAAATAATTGTTCTCTCTCTTCTCTTTTTTTTTTAAATGATATTTCTTTGTATTGCAGACCCTGGGATGGCATCAAACTTTAACGACTCCCAGCCCAGCCTCTATCTAGCTAGGACTATGAGCATGTTACCATTGCTGGCACCTGTTCCAGTTCTTATTCTTTGCTATACACATAAGAACAGCACACATTCAAGGGGACAGAGATAATGTATAAGCAGAACACCCTCATTTTATTCCAAAGGAAAGACAGGGTTATACAGCTATAATCTATGCAGCCAATTTTCTCAAAAATGCAGTCTGCGATTACAGATGAGACAGTACAATTTATCTTAGATTCTACACCATTTTAAATGATTTTTCAAAATCTTTTACAAAGTGAAAAAATTATAAATTGTTTGCAAAAGTTTTAGGTAAAAATACTTGAAAAAATTATATGTCTTTAAAAATCTACATATATGATAATATAACCATGTTTAAAGATAAGTTTGTTAGTTTTCTGTTGTCTCAGAGAAAAATATATAATTGAAAACCAGAAAACCATTCCAAAATGCATTAATAAGAGTAATTATAAAATACTAATTAATATAATGTTCTATACTCATACATGTGAAAAGATAAATGTATTCATATTTGAAATATAATTCCTTTGGCTAAAATATCAAATATTAGGGATACAAGGAACATACCTAAACATGAAAGCAATTTACAGCAAGCTTACTGTCAACATCAAATTAAATGGAGAGAAACTCAAAGCAATTCAACTAAAATCAGGAACAAGGCAAGGTTGTCCTATCTCTCTGTACCTGTTTAATATAGTACTTGAAGTTTTAGACAGAGCAATAAGTTAACAGAAGTTTAACAGATAAAAATTGGAAAGGAAGAAGTCAAACTATCCTTATTTGCAGATGATATGATAGTGTATATAAAAGACCCCAGAAAAATCTACCACGGAACTCCTACAGCTGATTAACAACTTCAGTATTCACTGAAGATCCAGACATAAATCCACACACTTATGGATATCTGATCTTTTATAAAGAACCCAGAAATACAACTGGAAAAAAAGACAACATCTTTAACAAAGATGGTGCTGGTCAAACTGTATATCTACATATAGAAGAATGAAAACAGCCCCATATTTGTTAACCTAAACAAAGCTCAAGTACAAGTGGAACAAATATCTCAACATAAAACCAGATACACTGAACCTGATAGAAGAGAAAGTGGGAAATGGCCTTGAATGCATTGGCACAGGAGACAACTTTCTGAACAGAACACAAAAGCTCAGGCACAAAGATCAAAAATTAAAAAATGGAACCTCATTGTCTTATCTAAGACAAATGACACTGCCAATAACACAAAATGGCAGCCTACAGTGTGGGAAAATATTTTCACTAACTCCACTTCTGATACAGTGCTAATATCCAAAATATATAAAGAACTCAAGAAACTACATAGTGACAAAACAAATAATGCTACTAAATTGGAAACAACATAGATGCCCTTCAACTGAAGAATGAATAAAGAAATTGTGGTACATTTATACAATTGAGTATTACTCAGATGTTAAAAAAATGACTACATGAATTTTGCAGTCAAAAGGATGGAACTAGAAAAAACCACTATGAGTGAGGTAACTCAGTCCCAGAAAGACAAACTCAGTATGTACTCACTTATTTGTGGTTATTAATGGTTAAGCAAAGGACAAAAGCACTGCGATCCACAGACTCAAAGAGACTAAGCAACAAGAAGGGCCACAGTGGGGACACAGGGATTTCCCTGTTTAAATATGAACAGAGGGTGCAGGTGAACTAGGGGAGGATAGGAAAAGGCAGAGAAGAAAACAGGTGTAGGGAGACAAATGGAGGGAAAGAATATATGGAGAGACAAGCAGAATTGGAGGACGTTAATGGGGGGATATATATGAAGTAATCACATTCAGAGGCTGAGTGATCTAGAAGGAATGTATAAAGAATGTTAGTACAAACCTTTAACACAGTTTTCAGAAGGCAGTGGTGGTGCACACCTTTAATTTCAGCATCTGGGAGACAGGAAGCAGAGCTCATAGAAGGAAGCAAAGCTCTGAAGGAGTCAGTATCAAAGAGGAAGTGACTTCTGAGATATGTCAGAGTGCAGGAGAGGGACAATGAAGAAGTCTGACTAAGGATAAGGCAGAGAAGCAGAGAGGCTGACTGAGGCAGTATGGGGTAGTGGGAGCTCACAGAGCATAGAAGCAGTCTGAGGAGCGTGAGGCAGCGACACAAAGGCAGGTCATCAGAAGAAGTCAGTATCAGACAGGATGTCAGAGCAGCTCAGTCTGAAAGCAGTCAGGGAATCAGCCAGAGTCTGCCAGAGTCAGAAGAGTTTGCTCAGAAACTGCCATGTGGCTCAGAAGGTCAGTTTGATCCAATCATCTTGGGTAAGAGTTGAGCCAGAACAGCAAGTGAGTAACTTGAACCAGAAGAGTTTGAGTTTAGTACAGCCCTGAGGTCAGAAGGATCTAGCAAGAGTGGCTCAGTTAGCAGTAAGTCTCAGAGGCTTAAACATTCTAGATTGGTATAGAGGATGAAACTGAAGGCTTCCAGTTCTAGGCTTAAGTGTTTTAGATTGTATGGAGGCAGAAATGCTCCAGGGCTCCAGGAATAGGACTGGTTACTGAATTAGACAAAGAATAAACAGCCGTTGAACGTGGATCAACATCTACATCTGGCAAATAGTTTATCAAATTATTTATTTGTTTTTGTTTTACACTATGTATGAATCATATAGGACTTCATAAAAATACAGGATAATTGTAGTCAATTCATGACAAGAAATACAACTCTCTGAATATAAACCGATGAAAATATAAACATGCTTCTTAAATATAATAAATATTTTTCAAGATTTGTGGGTATAGTAATCAGTAAAACTTTTTAAAGCAATGTTGCCTCTGTAGATGGTATTAACAAAAATGATACACACATTGTGAGTGATTACTACTTTAATGTCTGAGATGTAAATACATCTCATTTTCCAATTTTTATATAATACATTATGCTGCAGATATATGTATCTGAGGTATCACCTTTTCAGATATGCAAATCTAGAGAAAATGCATGAATTTCAACAGAGATAAATAATGAGCTCCCAAGATAAGTTACCTTTAAAATATTCAGGGGATATTCATTTGAACATCCTGGCCTTATATGTACCTCAGAGGAAAATATATTACTTTTACAGACACAAATCAGTTCTTTTTGTGAAGTTATATCTATCAGTATAGACACCTGGAACTTATGAACAGTGTCATCAAAAGTAGTCAAGGCATATGGAAAAATCCAAGCAATATTGTAGATTGTGATTGTTGTCATAACCATATTCACTCATGGAAAACCCAATTATTAACTATATTTTAAAAGTATGTTCGTTTGGGCTGAAATATTAAGAACATTCCAGGTAATACACTAGAATATATCTTACTATTTTTATATACATAATCAAAACCTTAACTCTACTAAAAATATTACATAATCAAATATACATAATATAATATGATCAAATATACATAATCAAAACCTTAACTCTACTAAAAATATTAAGACAAATTCTTTACTATATTAAACAGGTTCACAAGCATGTAATATATCTTTTTATTGTTTTGTTTTTTGAGACAGGGTTTATCTGTTGTAACTCTGATTGTCCAGGAATTCACTCTGTAGAGCAGGCTGGCCTCAAGCACACAGAGATTCACCTACCTCTTCTTCCCGAGTACTGGGATTAAAGGCATCACCACCTCCTGGATACATATATAATATGATATATATATATATATATATATGTATATATATATATATGATATAACTTATATCAATACCACTATTAAATAGTATTGCTTTCAAAGATAGTTCTAATTTTCATATGATCTTCTAAGTTGCACTTGTCTTAATATATTTTTGTTGTTGTGCCATTATATATTCTTTTTAATTAATAGGAGATAGAAACTTCTATTTGTCCAAATTTTAAGACTTAAAATAAATTATGGCTTCTTCCATACAAGTTTCTTTGGATCATTTCTAATCATTAAGAAATGGGAAAGTGTCAAGAGAATGCAATTAATGTTTATATTTATTGTGAGCATTCCACTGTTGTCCTAAAGTATGTTACCAAAAAGATAACTAGCCATCTTTTGCCTTTCATTACTATTGTAGTTACAGTACATATAAATGGAAGACAAAGATATTCAAAATCTAATATAAAGAATAACAAACTTATGGAAAATTATGATAAGGATCATGAGTACAAAAGGACAACCCAAGGTGAATAGGTTTCAGCAACTAAGAACATGGGTTATTTGCACTGCCAAATAGCTTTTATTTGAAGCAGCAAGAACAGAGGAAAAGGAAAATGACACAAAGAAGAGAAAAGGAAACAATATCCCAACTATTAACCCACAGGCATATAATATAGTGCAAAAAAAAAAAAAACACAAAAAACTATATCTTAAAATGGATTTAAAAAAAAGAAGACTAAGTCAGTTTTCAGGTAAAGGTAAAAAGAAATGAGCATGGCATCCTGTGGTATAAATATGTGCTTCAATATTCATATTTAGAATTTTAATTCTTTAAATGATGATATTAGAAAATGTGTTATTTTTAGATTAACTAATCATGATGAGATCTGTGCCCTTATAAAGAGGTTCCAGCGATAAGCGTTTTAATTTCTGCCACACAAAAGCAAGAAAAAAGACAGCATTTATGAGGAAAAATGCTGGGCTAGAAATTAGATCTGCTATCATCTTGATCTAAAAATACCCAACCTCTTGAACTAAAAAGTAAACAGCTACTGTTTGGAAATCACTAAGCTGTTGCAGCTGTCAGGGTAACCTGAAGCGCTGAAGACAAAGATCTGTACCAGCAAAGGGATATTGCTGATCAAATTCTTAAAAATGTTAAAGTGGCTGTGGATATAAAGAATGAGTAAAAGCTGAAAGAGTTTTGAAATACATTAGAAAATTTTGACTTTGTGATGATAGGTCCATTGGGGGTGATTCTGATGGGAATTCAGAAGAGGACAACTGAGGAAAATTTATGGCCTCCTTAGGGAATATTAGTTTATGAAGAGAATGTAAGCAAGAATATGTTGGTTAAGATCACTCAGGTGAGATTTTGTACAAAAATTAAAAATATAATATTGACAAATGAAAAAAATACATCACATTGTTTAAAAGTAGCAAGTAACTTGGCCCATAGTCTCTAAAACTTTTAAGTTTGTTACTAAGTAATAGGAAGCCAACAGTAGATTGTAGTCTTGATATGCACACAATATCAGATAAAGTCATACAGTTTTCACATTATTCAGAACTAGACTACATCTATGGTCTGTTTTAATAAATAATTATTAAAGTGCAAGTTCCTTGAGATCATGTTATAAATTTGGGTTTTAGTGTAAGGCACAGTGTGCTCATATAACAAAAGTCTTCATAACTGAAAATAAAAGCTCTCAATGGCAACAATTTTCCAAAGCTAGAAAAATTTTATTATGATCTATTCGAAAATAGTTGTTTATGTACAATGAAAACCCAAGATCAATTAACATAAAAATACATGGAAAAGTCAAAAACAATAATTAACATAAACAAGATTGTTGTTAGTCTTCTGATCTGGGACATGCCTGGATGCATTGACTCACACCCTGTGCTTTACTTCCCAGAGGCAAGGGTGGGGGCAGAAAGGGGCATGCTGATAGTCATATGCCACAGAAATGAACAAGGCAAACTGCCAGTGTCTACCACCTTCCAATATGATGCCCCGAGGATGGTGGTAGCAGCATGAAGCCAGGTGATTGGCTTTTGTCTTGACTCACTAAGAGAACATTAATGAAACACTCAAAATTTGGAGCATTGGGCAACTAAAACAAATAATTTGTGTACTGTAGCACTCACCAAGGGTTCCAAACTTTAGATTTCTAAATAAAGACATATACAGAAAAGAGCCTACCTTCAAAGTTTCAGCTCAAAGTGGAGCAGTCCAACTCCAGATAGAACAAGAGGCTACTGACAAAAGAGAAAAAGAGGAGCAACAGAAAGCCTGAAAGATGGCTTTCTTTCTCATAATCTACTCATAATTCACAATAAGGTAAGGATCCCTGAATCCCAACTCCATCCTTGTTCGATGTTAATGGGGCCACTTTGTGCAGACCCAGTTCAGTGTTTAGTAATTGTTTAGAGTTCATGATTGCGCTGGCTGTGTAATTTCCAGAAGCTGGCCTTTTAAAAAGCCTTTTCCCTATCTTTTGAGTCTTATAGTCTCTTTGCCCTCTGTTCCAGAATATTTTCAGAATCTCCGAGTGATGAATTCAATTGCCATTTGTTCTCAGCACTTTGTACAGTCAAAGTACAATGCCTTCTTTGCACCTCACTGAATATATACGATTCTTTTATTAAGGACTAGAAATAGTAATTGTCTCTGAATATAAACATATATTTTTAGAAAGTGGTTTAATGCTTTGTCAATTTAACTAAATGAAACAGTTAAGTTCTTTCTACATCATATCTCCTCCTCCTCTATGATCTTTTGAGTAGTTTTATAATACTAGGTATGGATTTCTTCCTGTTTGGTGGACCTCAAATAAGAAGGTGGTGATAATATCATAATATCATGCCACAATTGATCACATCTTATTTGCTAACTCAGTGTCATAGATTGTGTGGTTGACAGATGGGTATGACCATGAATGCTTCTTTTCCCCAGTACCCTACATAGTACCTTCAATCACTATGAAAGTATCAGATGGAGAGGGGACTTCCATGTTGAGTCTAGTTTCATTCAATCAAGGTGAATGGTATCTTCAGCAACAAGACCTAGCCATCTAGTTCTGCTAGGCAACCAAGAACAAATACGAGACAGCAAATACCTATGTCAACTTGGTCTTTTCATTAAATTATACTTTTTTCTTCTCATTCTAAATTCTAGTCTCAGTCTTTGTTATAAAAACTGTCAACTTCCGTGCAAGTGAACTACAATTGGGACTTACTTCAGAAAAGATGGTATATTTTATGTTACTTTTTATTTTCTGAGACAAGGTCTCATGCTCTAGTACAGGATATCCTCCAACTCTAGTAATAGGATAAAGTTACAAGTCATGAAAACTGCTCCATAAATATGCAGTTATTAACAACCAAAACATTGTCACAAACCTATAGGACAATGAATTGATATTATGAATAGTTAAGCAGTAATGTTAAATAAGTAAAAAGCTATAAATACTGAGAAAAATATTAATTGGAGAGGAAGATCATTAATAGAATAAATGTAAGTTATTAATAAATTTTTAAAGTTCAACTTTACCACAAACTAAGTACATTAAAAATCATTTTAAATATGTTCCTTTCACTCACTTTTACGCTTTTGATATGTCTGCATAAGTGTGTATATACATACATTATTTTTCAAATTTTAGAACTAGGAGAATAACTGCAATTCAATGTTTACAAACAATTATGCAGGCAATTGTCTTTAAAACCAAGTTATAAGATTCTACCAAAAGGTGAACTTTCAAAGCCAAGAAAAACACAAAACTTATTTTTAAAAGAAGACTCGACTGTCATAATAAAGCTGTAAATCCTGAAAATTACCAAATATCTTTAAGACTTTCAATCAATTTTAACTATGAATCACACTTGTATATTTGAATATATCTTACCAATATTAGCAGTACTTTCTAAAACTTTTAGAGTTGTTGGTAAGAAAGCAAGATACTAAATATGTGGTCTCCTTTTGAGTATGTAATAGACTTATGTGCTGCTGGGTAAGAGACATATACAGTGTTATTTCAGACATTCATGGATAGCAAACATTCAGTTTGTCTTGGTTTAACCATAGATTTCTTGTCAATAAATACTGAAAGCTTGTCTGTGCTTTATTTCTGATTAGTGGCACATTAGTAAGAATATAAACAAAATTGCTAAGACTACAATTCTTAGAATATAGAAATTTAAATTAGCTAGCTAAAAGAATAGACATATTTTTCTTGTAACAAGAGAGAAATGAGCTGACTAGTACCCTCTGGACATCTCTACCATCTTCATTGTGTGGCCGCCAGTGTTCCTTTCTCATCCATCATTTTCCAGCCAAATACAATGAAAGAATGACATGTCAAAAACAAACATCTCAGTTCAAGAAAATAACTGACATTGTCAATTTCACTCATCTCCACTTTTCCCTCTTTTAAACTTCGCAATGGCAATGCATACCTACATTCACAGGTGCAGAGGGGAGTCTGAGAATACATTGCAAAGCTGGAAAGCTACAATTAAAACTCAGGGAATTGCTTATGAGACAGAATGAAGAAAGAATATCAGGAGTTTCATAGCCCCCACCCCCATTAAATGTTCTGCCATTTCTAGGTGTATGCTCAAATAATTTCAAAAGTAAATGTGTTATCTTGTACCTTCATCTATTATCTTTACCTCGAATACTCCATGTTCTCCCTGCTGTGGTTTTCAGGTTGCAGCATGTTGAATCTAAAGCAGATCTTTACAGAGCTTGATTGTCCTACCCTCTCCCCATTAGATTTGAAAACCAACTTCTCCCTGTTTACCAGAAGAAAATAGTAACAACATTAAAATAGCCATGCAAAAAAAGAAAACACCAACAACCCATTGCAACAAATTCTTCAGAAATATTAAGGTGAATGAGGAAAATTTAAACATTCTTGATAGATCTGCTTCTACTATATACTCAATTTCCATATTACTACTGTTTTTAATTTCAGTGTTTGACATCTGGTTTCTGTCTGTCATATTTCTAAGCATAAAGCCTAAAATAACTTCATCAAAGAGAGATGGGGATAGAAACTTGTAGTTATAAAGCACAAGTGGCAGCCATATTATAAGGCCGAAAACTAAAATATCACTAAGTAGAAAATACAGTAAAACAGAGATAAGAGATGGACATTAGTGTTCACATAGTGCCTGTAAGTTTGTCTATAGATAAAAAAGACATCAACTTATGTGCATGACAATAAAAAGTAAATTAAAAGTAAGATTAAAGAAGCAGTTCAAAGAAACAGGTCTGCCTGGGTATTAAACATATGGTGAGTGATTTTATGATACCCTCTGGGTACTATTAAAACACCCACAAGTAATCTGATTACTGGTCCCATCTGGAATCCACGAAGCTTCAGGTTAGTTGCTGTGTACCTAACTGCATGCCCTCAGAATAATTGGAGTTGTCTTACTTTTTCCCTTATTGTAATTCTCAATCACTGCCAAAATGACATGGAACAAATACCTGAGGTGAATACCTAACTACAGTGAGAGGGAGTCTCATCTGTCACTTTTATTTTACCTCATTCTTCTCCTTTCTTTTGAAGTTTTACCAAATAAAAACATTTAATTTGATCCTCTGTCATCTAGTGGATTCAGTGCAGAAGTTTCACCAGTCTTAAACACAACATGGTTTCCACAGCATAAAGTATGCATGTTTTTCTTTTAATGTATGTGTTATGTATTATAAGGAAACAGCGTTGGAATGCCTTTTAAATGAATTGAAACCACCTTGCATTGTTGAAAGCAGCTTTTCTGTGTGTACTGCACATTCTGTAAAAATTATACATTCATTAACAATTCCTATTTGACAGATTCTTAACAAATATTTAAATGACGACTAGTGCTTTGGAAAATATTAACAAGTAAAAATTTACTTTTAAATATACTTTATTAAAAAGGACATTAAGTACCTTAAGATAGTATGGAATAAATTACTTAAATACTTAGGGATTATGCAGTAGATTTGCCTGTGGAATGATGCGAGGCACACTTGTCCCTTTTCCTTTATCTTCTCTTTTGTGTAATTGTTCCTTAAGTTATGGGAAACATTAAAAGGACTACCCCGGGTTGTCTTACCTTTTATAGAGAATAGAATACAAGATCCAGTTGCTGCCAGGTCAGAAAAAGTTGATATATCCTAATAAGTCCAATTCCAACACTGGATCCTGTAATAAAATTAATTTCAGAACCAGTTTCCAAAGAATTATTTAAGGATGTACATTCTAAATCCAGCTATTATCTGTAAAGAAGACTGAATACTTAGATAATTGGATCCTATAACCTCATCTTTTTTCCATTGTGGATGAACTGATAACTTTTTCCATATTTAATATTTGTTAGATCACTTTTAATTTTAGTTTCATTTTTCTGAATTTAATAAATTTAATAGTTCTATTCACACTGATTTTATTTTACTCCAAGCTATTTAGCTACCATCATTTTGATTATTTATATATATATATATATATATATATATATATATATATATATATAGTTTTTAAATTTTTTCTTTGTTTTTGAGACTATCACAAATGTATACATTGCAATACAACCCTATCCACTTGTTTTTCTCACTTCCAACTTCTCCCATATCTCCTCCACCAGACAAACCCACATGAACAATTCATGTCTTTATTGGTTTGCTGTTGTTGTTGCTGTTTTGATAATCTACTATTTGTTATCCGAAGTATATATCAGTTTGTAGCCATACACTGAGGCATGGGAAACCTACTATTAAGCAAATCCTCCATAAATAATGATTCTTTCTTCCTCATAAATTATACACTACCAACACTTTATGAGATGAGTCTTTGATCATCTACCAGACCAGTGCAGGAATTTGGGTTGTATTGTGGGTCTTGTACAGGTAACTAAAGACATTGTACAATCATGTTGTTATATCCACATCATTTCTAGAAGACAGACTTTCAAAGAACTTCAACCTATATTCTGTCTCTTACATTCTTTTGCTTCCTCTTTTGCTATGTTCCCAGAGCCTTAATTGACACGGAGGCATTAACATATGTCACTTGTTTAGGAATGAGATCCTGGCTGATAGTTCCTTAGCTGGGGTTGGGGCTCCCCAGGCCATGCTGGAATGTTGACCAGCATGGTATCTGATCTTCTGCAGTTAGCCACAGCTTCTGTGACTTAATGAGTACAATAGCCATGCCAAGTTAAAAGGATGGCATTTCATAACACTTCTCCCCATCCTCTATCTCTTTCACTCTCTCTGCCCCCTCTTTTACAACGTTCTCTTAGCCTTACACAGAGTTGACACATTAAGTTGACTCAACCAAATGAATATTTTTGAAGCAAGTGCTAGCTTAGATCATTAATGAAAAATTGCATGTAGTAAATTTAATATTTTAAAAAATTAGATTTTATTTTCAATATTATGAGATAGATATAAGTTTTGTAAGGATTAAATTTGTTCTTATAAAAAGGAAAAAGAGACTATGTGTGTAACAGAGAAATGAAAAGTAAAAGAAATATATTAATTATTTTGAAGAAGATTTGGGTCATCCCTTGGTGTATTAAGTGTTTCCATGGAACACTGTAATTGTATCTGCCTATATGTTTCAAAGTTTGTGAAGATGCAGCTTGAGTTTTCCTATTTGTAGAATTTGTCTATAGTACTACTTCGATTATTTCAGAAATATAATTCAGTAAAATTCTCTTTTTATCACTTTGGCCTATTTATTTATTTTATAAACACAATATTCTTTCTCTGTGCTTTCTTCTATATGTTTTATAGAAAAAGAAACTCATGAATAAAATTCAGTAGGAATTGTTTTATGTTCAATGGATAGTTTTACTAAACTCTTCCATATTTGATAAGCAATAGAGCAATAAATGTGTCTATTATTAGCCACTACTCCTAGAAATGTTATCATTTACTTTGCTAACATGTTTATGCTAACAGAGCCTTTGAATGTTAGCATTGAGGAAAAGATAGCACATAATTGAATATCTGAGTAACAAGGCACAAAATTCAGGTTAAATAGATTATTGTAAGCAATTTGATTATATTATACCTATCATTGAAATAGATGAAAGATTGCAATGGGTTAAATATTTTTTGCTATTTTTCCCCACATTGAGCTTTGTTTTCTTGTCACAACCAAATTGAGTGCTTATCACATAGCTGCTAAAGATAATTATGGAACTACATAATATCAAAAACATACAAAAATGAAATGACTATAATTATTTTCTTATTAAAGATACCTGTATCAAGTGTGCAGCAACATGAAATGTCTTAATAATTGATATGCCTTTTCACTTTGCATGCTGACATTTTTGACAACTCTCATAGAAACAATATACAGTTGCAAATACATGTATGGTAGATGAAAAGAAAGAATGACTAGAAAACATAAAAATAAACAGAGACTTCTGGCTAATGAGACATCTCAATAAGTAAAGGCACTTGATTCCAAGCCTGATGATCTGAGTTTGATCCTTGGAACCACATGATGGAAGAAAAAAAATCATAAAAGAGATTTTATTATTAAACAAAATATAGATGGCTTTAGTTGTATGAAGTTTCACAACTAAAATTATCAAGTAGAAAAACCTTTTTTTTTTATGTGTTTCTATTCACTCTGGTGCAGAATTATTGAGCTATTGGATGAAGTACAGCACAAATAACTCTGTACCGTAACAGTTGATGAAAATATTAAATGTCTACTACTACAAGAGTGCGTGTTTACCAAATACTTTAAGCATTATTGTGTAGAAAAACATTTAATCTTTTAATCCAGCAGCATGGCTGCTCTAGTAAAGGATTATATTGAAAGGCCTGTGTGACAGACATTTGATCTCTGATCTGGCAGCATGGTTGCTCTAGGGTAGAAAGAATGTTAAGTACATGCCTTTAATCCTAACATAGCACACTGTTTTAAACCCAATTCAGAAGGCATTGGTGGCACATGCTTTTAAACCCAGTTCAGTAATGAGAACCAGGAATAGAAGCATACTGTGTAAATGGAGACAAGAAGTAGAGCTCAGAAGTAGAAGTATACAAAAAGCTGTGAGAGCTCAGAAAGTAGAAGCAGAATATAGAGGTGAGGTCAAATATGACAGCAGAGCTCAGAGAGGGAAGCAAAGAAGAAGCAGAAGCAGAGAGATCAGAATGATAAGCAAGATAGTGTAGCAGTACACTACTGCTTCAGTCTGCAATAAAGACAAGGAGCATTTCATAGCTTCAAACTCTTCCAGCCACACCTCAGCAGAGGGAACTATCATGGCAAGTGCTATTCTGGATAGTGAAACCCCTATCATCTGATATTTTATTAATACAGAAGCTCCTCAGGTGTTCTACTGATACAAAACTCTGCCCTCATCCAAAGGCCTGGCTCTTCCAGAGAGCAATGAGCAGTGCAAATCATGAGGAATTAAACGTCTTTACATAAAGCCAACACCTGCAGATAACACAAAATGTCAAGCTTAGGCAGGCCTTCCTCCCAACAATGCACAAAACAACCATTTTAAACATGCTAGAAATAAACTTCTGCAACAAGATAGAGGCAGAGGTGGAAGCAAACAAGAAGCAGAGTGGAGAGTTAGTTCAGTCAAGCAGTTTGAGTGCAGTCAGCTCACAGACAATTCAGTTCTGAAGAGCAAGCTGAGAAGAGCCAGTCCAGAATAAGCTAAGAGAGAAATCAGAGTGTCCGAAGCAGATGATTTACAGTTTGGAATTCAAAAGACAAATAGTCAGAGTAAGTTGAGTCAGTTGTAAATCTTGGAGGCTGAAAGATTCTGTTTAGGTTTGAAGATCAGATTGTATGGAGGCAGCAGCATTTCAGGTTTAGGCTTAAGTTTAGATTGTACAGAGTATAAAACCCTCTAGGACTAGGGATTGAACTAGCAAAGAATAAACTGTCCACTGCCATGAACCCACAAGAAAAATTAAATAAATAAATTCATACATCTATACTTACATCTATGCTTACCTTAAGGTAGAATTTTCTGCCTCTATTTTTATATATTTTAAAAATTTGATTGAATTTGTCTGATATTTCATTTTATTTTAGCAGTAGCCATATGCACCATATGGTTTCAATGCCTCCTCATTGAATTATATTCTCATATGCTAGCTATAATCTTTTGTTTAGTGTGTCCTTCCATTTGCAAAATCTATTGT
Source organism: Cricetomys ansorgei (assembly GCA_026225945.1). NCBI lineage: Eukaryota > Metazoa > Chordata > Mammalia > Rodentia > Nesomyidae > Cricetomys > Cricetomys ansorgei. Next base: position 4,457,833 of record JAMJFZ010000039.1, read on the forward strand.
TAACAAAATCAGTAAGTAGCCAATTTGAGTGACGAATATGAGAACAAAAATTAAAAGTGATTAAGGACAATGAAAGAATCCAGTAGACATAATCTTCTACTTAAATAATTATGCTCCTTCATTGTTGTCCCATGATGAAACCACCTCATTATATATTTTTCAGAATGGATCCCCATCATAAAGTGATGGACAATATCACAGAAAGTTTAAAATAACTGCTGATCATAAGCAAAGAATGAGAATAATTACTTGAAAAGCACATGTTAGTACAAAATATCTAACTATATACAACTTAATAACAAAAAGAAGAACCTAATTATAAATTGGAAAAAATGAATAGGCATTTCACAATATAAGAGAAATATGTCTCATAGTCATGTAAAAGTACAATACCATAATATGTATTAGGTAAGTGCAAACTAAATCCATAAGAAGAAGTATTGTTAGATCAAAGAAGACTCAAATAAAATAAAATGATAGACAAGTTATAACTAATGACAGAATTTTTAGAACTGAGAACTTAACACATTGCTAATAGGATTGGAAACAATAAGCACACTGCTTCAAAAGAAGTTCAACATCAAGCTACATACTTCATCCCAAGGTATTTATACTCAGACAAATAAAAGCATATTTCTACATAGATACTTACACAGGAATATTGATAGGAACATTAATCAATGTAGCCAAACTTTTTAACCAACTTCATTAAGTTATGAACATAGATAAACGTATTCACCCATACAGTGGAATATAATCGAATAATAAAAGAAACTGTCGCTGTCACATGTCATATCAGAGATAGGCTTCAAAATCCTTAAATCAGGCACAAGAGTGCTTATTGAACAATTCCACTTATTTAAAAATCCAGAAAACTAACATATACTAAGGAAGTAAATTATCTTATACCTGGAGCTAGGGAGGATGAGAAAAAGGAGGAGGAGGAGGAGGAGGAGGAGGAGGAGGAGGAGGAGGAAGAGGAGGAGGAGGAAGAGGAGGAGGGAGAAGGGAAGAACAAGAAGGAGAAGGGAAGAAGAAGTTTTAATTGGCATGACAGATTTAATTAAGTGGAGGAAAATGCTTTAGGACTAATCTAGTGGGAAGTTAAACTATTTGGTAGTTACTAAAAAATCATCAATTTCACATTCAAAATTGTTGAGTTTAATGATAGGTGGGAAAAAAACAGCTAAACAAAGTTATCCTTTTAACAGTTGCTTCTGCTAAGTACAAAGAGATTTTTGTAAATATGCCCAAATCAGAATTAGTCTTACCCTTTCTCAGCTAATTATTTAAAAATCCAATAGTGAAACAATAATGAATAGTGATTAGTGTATCTCACAGTCTATTAGAAGGTATTAGAAAAGGTGAATAATTTCAAGACCAAATTGTCTAAAACATGCTGATAATATACATCAAGAACACCTAGTAAGCAGAAAGGCTGAATTTAGAGTAGCGTTTGAACTCCTGATTTGGATGTCATGCTTATCCTGGGGAATGATAATAATCAAGCACAAAACTGACTGAAATCTAATGAGTTTATATTGTTTCTAGGAATGTTCATTAGTAAAAGTACTTAAGGTAATAGAACAGTTCACAGTACAGACAAAGAACTTCTACAAAAATCTAGTTTTAGAGTGAAGTAATTAAAACTGCAGAATGTAGAAGAAGCTTATCTCAGAAGTGTTGTACAAGTCTCATAGCAAGTGTTATATGTGGAATTGTCTCACACTGTTTTTCAGAGACTAAATTCCACATTAATAGAATGAGGAGAGATCCTTTCAAATGACATTTGTGCTTAATCTTATTGAAATTCTGGCAAACAATAGGGTAAGACAGTAGGGTAATAATACTTCTCATTTTATTTTTATTTTTTAGTGAAACATGTCAAATACTTGTTAATCTCTCTATCACTAGTATTGAAACATTCCATTCTATGTTGGAAGACATAGATTTACTGCTATCACAAAGAACCATTCGTAAACTATATTCTGATGTCATAGAGCTAATAATAACACATCCTATGGGAAATAATTTTTCACGGGATGGGTATATCCTCTAAAACCTACCTTTGATACAAAATCTGTGACTCTGAGGAAACTGTAGGGTTCCAGCAACTAGGAACACCTAAGAGTGGGGGCAGCCCTGCTATAATGCCATTTATACAAATGCCATTTATCTTACCTATTTTACCAATATACCATTCAGAAAAATGGAGGCAAAGTTACTTTTTGAACGGTTTGAAATTGCAAGAGTGGTGAGTAAAGATAAAAACTAGCCATAATTATAAAGATGTCAATTTAGAAGTTTTAGTTTCTTATGGGTCTTATGTGACAAAAGACATAAAAAGAATGTTAAATTTGCTTTAAGAAAATGATATTGAATAAACATGAATAATAAAATATATCACAGAACAAAATGAAAGTTTTAAGGATTTAAATAATCTCTTTATTTGGGTGTATTTATTTCATCAAGAAAGGGATTGAAATACATCATTTAAAAGTCAAGAAAGGGAAGTCAATATGTCATTTAAAAACCTAGATACATAATTTTTATCATAGATAAACTGTTGTTTTAACCACTATAATCTTTTCATTTACTCTTCCCTATCCTCACTACCTCTTATTTTGACTTTTATAAGTTTATTCCGTATATTCCACAAATAATAGAAAATAATGAGGTCATCTCTGTGATGATAATCTTATTTCATTTTTTATAATGATCTCCACCTCTGCCTTTTCTCCTGAAAATCATATGATGTAATCCTTCTTTAAGTTTGAGTAAAGCTCAATCAATGTTGCAACTATATGACAGTTTCTTCATTCATTCATCTGATTAAGGGCACCCTGAATAGGCTATTGTGAACAGTCTAGCAATAACAAAGATGTGCAGGTATCTCTATAAAAATCTCAATGAATTGTTTAGGAAACATACACAGAAGAGAATACTTGTTTAGTGGTTTATTTATTTGTTTATTTGTTTATTTATTTATTTATTTTAAGGTAGCCATCTCCCTATACAATGTTGGCTGACCTGGAATTCTCTATGTAAACAAGACTGGCCTCAAACTTACAATAACCTTTATGAACCTGCTTTCCAGTTACTTGGGTTGTTATTAAAGTAAATACTAGCTTGTTTTAATGAAAACTAAATTAAATTATTTCATTAGAGACAAAGATCATGATCAAAGTATACAACAGGTAAGCATATGAGGTCTAGGACATACAATTTGCTCCATTTATACAATCTTGTGATTGCATAGGAGGCTAGACTAAGTACTCTGATTTTATGACTCAATGACGTAGGAAAGCTCTTAGTACGAAAAAGTAGAGCATAAGAAAATATGAAAGTGTAGTTTACAAAACTTCCCTACAACTTAATTCAATGGAATATTTCTGTGAGTATTCTCTTAATTGTGTTATGAAATGAGACTTCCAGCCAGCTCTGTGGGAACAAATGTATTCCATATAACAATTTCCCAAAATTTAAGATCTTTTAAAAAAACACTCACAAATGAAAAGTAGTCCACAAGAAAGATGGTGGCCATGACTGAAAATGTAGAGAACTAAACATGATTTACATTGCCATGCATAGTTTAATATCTATCTTTAATTAAATGCTAGTTTTTCAAATGTTCTCAAGCTCTATTTGGTTTCTAAATATGTTTAATGTGTCAGAAAACACAGAAAGAATAAGCAGTTGAGTTAAAGATTACAGAGGTTTATGTTACAGCTGTGTGTTTGGTAATAGGTGTCTTCTTTGATTTATGTGAAGAAAAATATTTCTTTCACAGTCTACAACATTCAGCTTTTCTCCAGGATATTGAGGTGTTTCACATTTAAAAAATACTCAAGTAAATCCCATTCTCAGTGATTTTGCAAATTTGTGGTGGTAAACTGTTACTTCTTGCCATTCTAAACTTTTTCAGTTTCTTTACTTTCTATTCCAATTGGTATGCTAGGGCATTAAAAGGAAGTGTTTCATTTCATGGTATTCTCCAGATTCACTCATTTCTAAACGTTAATAAAGCTTACACATGTAACATAAATATATTTTCACACACGATATATTTCTGACTTCATTAGCAGTAGTAACATTTGACTCCTCCTGTCAGTAGCCACACTAATTAGTGTAGCTACAAATGTTTTAAACTTTATGCAAATAATGCCATTTAAGAGAAATGTGTATGAAATTGCACATTTCAAATAATCTTAGATTTACATAATTAGAATTCTCACCTCACAGAACCTACAGACATTCCCTGAAATGACCCAATGTACCAACAGCAATTATATTTATCTGGAGACAAAATTTACAATTAAATGACTACCCATCAAATGATAACATAAATCATGTTATCTCTTAGGGTGTGGGGCTCTCATTCAAATGTATATTTTCAAATATTAAGTCATTACATTTCCTTCCTTCCCTGTGTTAGACCTATTGAAGTAGAACCTCTGAACAAGGAGCTTTAACTTTCCATTTTCTACTAATTGTTTAAGAACTAGAATTGGTAACATTTGAGAGCTAACACTCCAGTAAAACACTCTACTCCAGGTAAATACCTGAAGGGTTCATTAGAAAGTACTCTACAGTATTCCAGTCCAGGAAATTCTGTATCAGGAGATCTAAGGATCACCTTGTTCATTTATTTTGTTGGTTCAGTGAGACTGAAACCTGACACTTGAGAATTCTGACCCTGCAGGGCTAACTCTAAGATTTGAAGAATGATTTATCAATCTAAAGCAGCAGGCCTGTCAACACAATGCTCAAATATTGCCAATGGTTTTTGAATATTTTCCAAATAGAACATGAGGATTATTCTAGGCATATTCACAAATCTTCATAGCTCTCCTCAACTTAAAGTAGTGTGATCTACTACTCTATTTGTGTTGGACTTAGATGTTCCTAATTTATTGTGATACAGTTGAAAATGTATTCATCATTTGCCACTTAGTTTAAAACTTTCACAGTTCACTCCATAATTATTTTAGCCAGTAAAATTTGTAAACAGGCTCTTGTGAATCTTAGCTTGAAAATCTGACATAACTTGTTTTAGTGTGTATGTTCAATTAGAAAAAGCACACAACAGATTTTTTAATTATCTCATATACAAAGTTAGTTTTATAAGTTCTATTTTTATATATCAGTAATGTTGGTTTTGTCAGTTCCTGATATCTCTTGCATATTTGTATAAAATAATCATTATTTCCATTAAAAGAAATATTTTTATTTTCATTTTTAACTGATTAAATCTTTTTTTAAATATTTGCTAGGATAATAACCAACATATAGATATCTATTAATAGTTCTAACATATTCTCAAATGTTTTCATATTATCAGTATGTATGCTCCTTCAAGTGACTGCATTAATAATGCTATTCAGAATGACATTAAATGAAAGCATTGGCTGCAGACATCACTGACACTTCTTTAGCTTTAGTAGCGAGAATAATAATGGAAGCAGCAGCTGAAACTTAATAGTGCTGCTGTATGCCAGTGTTACAAGCATGTTATATGTATCTCTTCTCTAAGTTATCTCCAAAATATAAAAAGATAATTGAGACTTAGTGTTAAATGAATCCCAACATGCTAATGCTGGGAAATATCAGGACTAAATGTGTATCTATTAAGATTCGCTCCAGTGTAATGATGCTGACTCTATTGGTTAGATTTTATTATCAGTGTGATCAGACATAAATGACTTAAAGAATGGAGAGTTTATAGGGGCTCACAAGTTCAGAAGGTTTAGTCTCTGGTGCACGCACTTGTATAAAATGTCCTGCCAACAGAAACATGTGATACCACAGGTTCATTCTTTGTTGAAGGACAAGAATCGAAGAAGGAAAATGTCAGTACTCAAATTTCTTTCCTCTTCTTCTAGAAGACTCGATTTAAAGCTGCAACCAGAAACATCCTCATGGACACATCCTTAGGTGTCCCTCACCTGTTTCCTACTTAAAAATGAATACAATCAAGTTTTCTGCCAGGCAACAGTGGCACATGCCTTTAATCAAAGCATTTGGGAGGCAGAGTCAGGTAGATCTCTGTAAGTTTGCAGACAGCCTGGTATACAGAGGTAGTTCTAGCACAGACAGAGAAACCCTGTCTCAAAAGCAACAAAAATAAAAAAAAAAGTTTTCTATAATTAACCATAACAGTAACTAAACCTGATATCTACATAACTTGTATAATTATGTTGATAAAATTTATTTTCTTAATAATTTATTGTGAATTTTAAAAGTCAGTTGTATTTGTAGCTATGATAAACATATCTTCCTCGTTTAAACAGCTGAAGCAAAATTACAATAATTTGCATCTTGATTAGGAATTTATGTTTGTATGGAAATAAAAATATTGAGTTTAATTATATTTGTCTAATAATAATTTGTGTGTTCTATGTGATACTGGTTAACTAAAAATCTGACAGGTGTATATGCAAATAGTAGTATATACTCATTTACATGCTATATATATTAAAATGTTGTTAATTTAATAAATTTTGTTTCTGTAAACAGATTAAGATTTAACAGCACAAAATATTATGGATCTACTTTTCAATTTAAATATTGCTTGCATAATATATGTGTATATTTCAACTTATCACTATGCTTATTAGTTCTTCCTATTAGCAAATATTTGGTAAATTATTCATGTACCTCTTTGGTTTCTCAAGTACGTACTGGATTTAAGGCAATATAACTTGTGTAGATTTTAGGAAGTGTTAAAGAAGATGGAGATTAAGGGCAGAATAAAATAGAGTATAGTGAGGGATAACTAACACTGAAGATTCATGGGAATATGATTACAATTAATAAAAGTATCTATTCAGATGTTTTTTGGAATATGTTAAAACAACACATAGGGGGTATTATCTGGAGGAGGCAAATAGTTGAACATGGAGAAATGAAGGAGATATATATGCAAACAAAAGCTAGTAACATATAAGTATGAAAATACCACAGTGAATTCTATTACTTTTATGCTAACTTAGAGGTAAAAAAAAAGAAGAGGAGGAGGAAGAAGAAAGAGGAGGAGGAAGAAGAGGAGGAGGAGGAGAAGAAGAAGGGAAGGAAGGAAGGAAAGAAGTCAGGCAGGAAGGAAGGAAAGAAGGAAGGAAGAGGGAAAAAAGTACAATTTGTAAGGCCATGGAGAAATTCCATATTGTTCTAAACTAAACCAGCCAGTTTTATAGAAATAGACTTCTAGAAGCAGTTTGCTTTTAAACAAAGGCGTTTTTAAAACTATACTTTAGAAGCAGTTAAAAAAATCCAATTATAGAAAAAAATGAGTTATTTGTGTACATTTCCATCTATGTGTTTATAACTATATATAATAGCTTGTGAATAAAAAACTTTGAAATAATTGCAACAGAAAATTTTAAATTATTTTAAAAACTTTTGCTAAAAATAACAAATGTGGATTATAAAATAAAACCATAAACCAGATTTACTTGTAAAATATATGATCTCTAAGCAGAACATTTTTAACTTTGTTCACCAATGTTGTAAAGGGTTTTTAAAAAATAGTGCAACTTAATCACAGAATCTAAGAATCAAAGTCAATCTAATCTCCACTACATTGTCATATCAAAAAAATAGAAAAGTGCAATGTGATACTATGTGCGTTGGGAAATGGCCAAAACAATAGAAATTAGCAATACAACAGACTTCTTATCCAGGGCCATGGGAGACAATGACAGTAGAACAGTGTGTTTTAACATTTTGAAAAACAAAAGCATACCAATTGAGAATTCTTCATTCAATAATATTGTTCCTCATAGATAAGAACTTATTTCCCAATCCACACATGTAGCTCTTTGTAATATGCTATTCTAATCCTTGCTTTTGAAAATTAAATTTAGTATACTTACATATTTCATATTTTTATTTTTTTCCATTTTTTTGTTTTACTCATTATCCTGAATGATATAGTCTGAGCTTCCTGTGTCTATTTTGCATCAGTTGTTTACTTTGGAAGATTTTTTTAGACATTATTATTGCAATTGTTCCTCCTCTTTCTTTGCTGTCTCTGATAAACCAAGTCATAAGTCATATTTTTGTTATGGGGACTCTAGTAAAGATGACCACTCAGTGTTTACAGCGAAGTGAGTCTTATTCCAGCCAGCTTGGACTACACTTAGGTATTAGAGTCCTAAATATAACACTGAGTGTCAAGAGCACAGGAATTTTGAAGGCAGATACCGTCCTTGCATCTTTCTAGGCAGCTGCTTCAGAGAGGGCTTTGTTTTGAGAAGCAACTTGGCAGAAGCTAAGATAAGCAGTTAGGTGGAGGAGGTTCTGCCCAGAAGATAGTTTAACAGAAACTAATCCCAGTTAGCTAGGGCATCTTGACCTTGGGTTCCTAGCTAGAGTCGGGTAATTTTCCAGATATTGTCCATCAAAAAGATAAAATTCTAGTTAAACCTGAAAGGCTCAAAGAATACAAGATGGAGAACCTTCTGTGCTGTCTTGCCAATCACACTTTTTAAATAGTCTGACATTTTCTTAGATGTTCTGGTTTGTAATTTGTATTTGTAATTCTTATGTACTTTTTCATTTGTTTCAGATGTTTCTATTTATGTAAAAGTAATATCACCTATCTTCCTCTACTTACGAATTTTTGTTACAGAATTCTTTTCTTGAAAGACAGAAATATTGTATTACATAAATAAAACAAAAATACAAACAGAAAAACAGATCTTGAATATGGTTAAAAATTGTGCTGTGATTGATATTCACTACACATGACTCTGAAGTTTTATATCTTTTGTGTCACCCTAGATCTCTCTTTTCTTCCCTCTCTTTTTCCTTCTCTTCCCTTCCTCCTTTCCTTCCTTCCTTCCTTTCTTTCTTTCTTTCTTTCTTTCTTTCTTTCTTTCTTTCTTTCTTTCTTTCTTTCTTTCTTCCTTTTCTCCTTTCTTTCTCTCTTCTTTTCTCAACTTTGCTCAAATAATTTTCCCCTGAAAACATCTATGTCTTCAATGGTACATTGCTGCTTGTAGATGTTAATGTAATTGTTGATTTTATTAAATTATTCTCTGTTGTGGGTTCATGGCAAAGGACAGTTTATTCTTTGCTAATTCAATCACCCATCCTAGCACATTTCAGCCTCCAAAACTTACTGCTGACTGTGCTCACTCTGATTAGCTAGCTGTCTTCTGAACTCAGAACTGTACTGAACTCAACTGATTCTTCTGGTTTGCTGATTCAACTCACTCACTGATCTGGCTCACACACTTCTCCAAGCTGTGTGATTCAAACTGATCTTCTGAAATGATTATTTTTGACTGTAATCTTCTGATTCTGGCTGAGTCTTGCTGACTCCTACAATTTCTCTGATGGAACTGCTCTGCTAGCCTTCAAACTGACTCACACTGTTAACTGACTTTTCTCCCAAACTCACTCTTCCTGCCTGACACTCACTCCTATTTCTGAACTGCCTCTGTGTCTTATCTGACTGATGCTCTATCTGACTGCCTCTTGTCTACTCTACCTTGCTTTCTCTCTGAGTTCTGCTTTCCCACACTGCTTCTACATGGCTGCCAACTAAGCCTACACTTTTTCCTTCTTCTTCTGAATTCTGCCTCTGCCTCCCAAGTGCTGCCTTCTGAATTGAGATTAGAGGTGTGTGTATTTTGGGATTAAAGGCATGTACTAATAATCTTTTCTACCCTAAAGCATCCATGCTGCTGAATTAAAAGATTAAAAAGAGTAAATGTTCCTCTACAGTTGCTGCTGTCAGGGAGCTTTGCTGGTACAATGGCCAAGTACTGTAAATGAAAAGCATTCTCCATCTAATGATTCAATCCTAGTCTTTTTTTGAGGTTATTATTTCACAGGTGTCCTTTCAATGACATGGCTTCTTATTTCCTCCTTTCTTTTCATGAGAAAAAGTCTAGAGTATGCAAAGTAAAAACAATGTGTCCCACAAAGTGGGATAAAACTTTAGTTGAAGACTTTTCTGTTAAAGAGTGACCATTTATTTTGATAATTATTATATTTTAAATGGCTACTTTTCTGTCTTTCTGACAAAGATAGACATATATTTTTCTTAGTTAATCACATTACAAACCTAATGAAATTATTGGACATAAAAATCTAAACAGAGAGAGTACGTTAAGTGTTAATTTTAATCTCAGCTTTGGGAGACAGTGGCAAATGGAGCTGGCTCTATGTGTAACTCTGTCCAGCCTGGTCTAATGGTGAGTTCTAAGGACATGTAGAGCTACACAGTGAGACTATATGTCTAAAAAAATAAAAATAAAAATAAATGAATAACTAGTAGAGTCACTTTTAAAACTTTTGTTCCAGTATTTACTTTCTACATTTAATTCCACGCTCTGTGTAACTTGTTCCTTCAAATTATAATGTAATTATTTTTTAAAAATTGTATTTATGATGGTTAATGTTCCAGGTAAGAACTCAGCAGGTACATCTGCTTCTTTCTTTCTATATTTTAAAGTACTTTGCTTGAATCCTCAATGCTCTCCTGACTTTTGGTGATTCTTTGCTTCCATCTTTTATAATGTACATGACAAGTCTGAAGCTCCCTAAATACTGGGCTTAGAGTTCTGTTTCCTTTTCACTATGTAATTCATCTTACAAGCAAATTTCATTCCATCTCTGCTTATTACCAGCATCCATTTATTAACACCTCCCTTCCATTCATTTCTTCATCTTGTTCATGTTGCTGTGTAAGTATCAGGTGGAAGATAGTACTGTAATCTCTGATGATGAAAAATGAATAATGTACATCCTAAAGATTACTGTAACTAAGATATTCAATAATAATTTTACCAAGGGAGGAAAAGACAATGCTTACTTTAATAGTTACATGGTCTGATTTCAGTAACTGTATGTTTTTGTTCACTGACAGAAACTGTTAATTTATAAGATCATAGATGAACATTTTTTTAAACTAATTCAGAATGTGCTGGGTCTGTAAATTCATTATGTGGAACTTTTTATTTTATTGCATATAATAAATATTTCCTATTCAACGTACAATGTGATCGCAATTAAAGTAATTTCAAAAATAAATAAGAATGTTTAAAGGCTGTGTTTTGAGTATGAAATGTTGCCTAAAGTTTCATTTACTTTTTATTTTAAAAAAGTTATAAAATCATTTTGATCATAATCTTCCTCTTCTCCCAGCTCATCCCAGATCTTTTCAACCTCCATATAAAACCAACTGCATGCAACTACATTTTCTTTCTAATTAACATTGTTGTGAGCCATTAAATCCTCAAGTCCCACTCCCTGTAATGCACCTACTCCAACAATGCCACATTTTCTCATCATTTTAAATAATTCTACCAACTTGAAACTAAGTACTCATACAAATAAGGCTATTAAGGTCATATTCAAACATACACATTCAACTACCTGGACTCTATAGACCTGTGGTCATATCCTAATGCAAAATGCATTTAGTCCCTGTACAAAGCTCTGGCATCCCCAATTCTTGGGGTCTCTAATACAATCCAAGATTCTTTTTTCAAATCTTAATGATATATCCAAGCGTCTATACAGGGGCTAACAAACCACATGCCTGGCCTCCATAGGTCTTTTTAACAATAGTAGAAGATTCCACAATACTTGTGTATCCTTCATACATGTGGTTCTCTCTAAAATCTCTTTAAAATCAGAACCACACTGCTAACATGTTATATTTGGCTTGGGATGGAGCCTGGTACCCTGCTCAAATAGCATCTACATAAACTTAATCTGGTATTCTTCTTGAGGACTAGAAAATCCCCTAGGCCTTTGCTTTCACAAATTGAAAGGTGAACTGCTTGAGTCTTGCCCTGAGGGCATCACTCCCTTTATTCCATTGTAAATTTGGCTACTCTTTAATTTTTAAGTAGAAGCATTGACCCTGACATTAAATTACTTGGCACTCTTTCTGCTCAAACTGTACAGTTTTGCATCTCTTTTTGCCCTGCTTATTATCCCCACATAAGAGTGGTTACCAATAACAGAATAACAGTCAATATTAGACTATCTTGAAATCTCCTCTAACAAAACAAAACAAAACAAAATAGTGAAAACCTTTTCAATATAGCCTTAGGCAGATTCTTTGGTCAAAAAATAGTCACATTATTTGCCAGTGTTTCACAAGAATGTTCTCTAGCCCAATTGTTTTAATATTGCTCCCCACTCTGAAACTTTTTAGACTGGGCTTTCATAGTCCTAATTGTTCTCAGCAATCTTCCAAGTTGCTTTGAGGAGGGCCCATTAAACACCATTTACAGTGTTCAATTACTTTCCTAGCTAAATTCCCAAAGTCTTCCACATTCCTCTAAAGCAAGGCATGGTCAAGCCTGTGACAGCAATACCCTCCTCCTGGTACCAACTTTTATCTCAACTACTCTTCTATTACAATGATAAAACACTATGACAAGAACAACTTTTAAAAGGGAACATTTAATGTGTGGCTCATGGTTCCAGATGATTAGAGTCCATGAACATCAAAGAGAATATGGCAGCTGGCAGGCAGACTATTATAAGTTACTGGCCATCCTGGTACTACAGGACACACAACTTATTAATAAAGAAAACTTTTACTTGAGTTGAAAATGAGAAAAAAGGGAAAAAAATGGCTAGCCAAAGCAAGAGCAAAAGCTGGCTGAAGATAGAGAGCCAAGGACACAGTTTCAAAACTAAGTTCAGGACTGTGACATTGGGTTAAAATTTTAGGGGGTTTAAGCTAAAACACACAATATCCTATGCCACCAAAAGCAGAAGTCAATTATATTTTTAGTCTATCATTAACAAAGAACATCCTGAGCTCAGGACATAAAAATTAACCACAGCCTGTCAATTAACAGAAAACATCCTATGTACCACCTTATGTGGAAGGCACACAGAAAAGGAGGGGTACAGGTTCTGGTTAGCTTAACACTGGGGCCTTTCATCTGTGAGAATATAACCTTAGCTTGATTCTGGGGATTTTAGCTCTCTTCCCACGAGAATGAGCCCTTAGACTGACTCTGGGGTTCAGAGCTTACTTGAGGTCCTGCCATCACCAGGAATGTTCCCTCCTCCTTCCTCCTACACACTCCTTCTAATTTCATGGTCCCTTTGTACTTTTCATTGGCCTGGATTTTCTTATGGTTCTGGAACAGTAGCTAAGATCTTATATCTTTATCTAGAAGCATGAAATAGAAAGAGCTAACTGGGATACTGTAGGTTTTTGAATCCTCAAAGCCTGTGACATATCTCCTCCAACAAGGAAACACTTTGGCAATCCTTCTCAAATAGTTCCACCAACTGGGGACCAAGTATTTAAACCTATGAGCCTGTGGGGGCCATTGTTATTTAAAGCACCTCAGGAGGAGACTGAAGTTGCCAATATCATTTCCAAAATTTCTTATTTACTGGCTTAGTTGTGTGAAAGGCTTATGTTTCCCTCCCCACCAAAAAAAAAGGAACATTGAATACTTCTATGAATGTCAGTCTCTTAACCTGTTACAATACTTGCCTGAATAAATTTTATGAGTAATTAAATAGTTAATGTACGGTGAACTAACAAAAGAACATAAATTTAAATGGTAAAAAGGTATGTGTATGAACCCATGAAGACACATGGTAACAAAGCATCTTAATTAAATATATGTTGATATATATTTATAAGTAAAATTTTAAATACTAGGGCATTATGGTGATTTAAGTGTGAATTTATTTATTTATTATTTATCTATTTTTTATGGCTGGGATATTTGAACACTGGTGTTTCTGATGTTTAAGAAGGTTGTGGAATTTGAGGTTAAACCTTGATGAAGGAAGTACAAAACTGGGGGTAATCTATTAATTTTTATAGTTTCACACTACTTTCTGTTCACAAACTCTGCTATTTCTGGAAGTTGAGGATGTGAACTCTCAGTTTCATATGCCCACTAGTATGTCAACCTAATGCCACGTATCACAATTATGATGGAATTCTATGTATCTGAAACTGTAAACTCCAACAATCCCTTCCTTATGGAAGCCTTCATGTGTATGGTATTTAGCACAGCAACAAAAAACTAATAGAACTTTTCTAAAGGTATAAAGTACTATTAAATGTGGCATTTTATAAGAAGGTACTGTGGGTACATTAGAACCTAGATTGTATGATTTTATGTACAAAATTATTCTAGAAGCCCAAATGTATTATGAATAAAATTGAGTCTTTATTCTTTTCAAGAATTCATGGTGAGCTTTTTTTTTCATATTATATTTGTAATATTTTTCAGTTTTTCATTTGATTTAGTAAAAATGAACAAAACAGTATGAACTTATATTTTCTCAATAAGCAATTTATTATATTAAATTAATAAAATATTAAATATTAATTTAATATTCAATATTTAATTTTATATTTAAAAATATTACAAATAAAATAAAATATTAAAATATTATAAGAACTATGCAATTGGTTGGGGATCAAGAAGGTAAGATATAACTTTTATAGAAAAAAAACAATTTGATAAGCTATTTATTTTTGTTTTGTGAGGCAACCAAAATTAATTTTAAGTATGTAGCTTGGGTATTGAGTACTTTTGTAACATGTAAAAAGCCTTAGCACTAATCCTTATTAAGAGCCGTGTATGTGTATGTGTATGTGTGTGTGTGTGTGTGTGTGTGTGTGTGTATAATATATATCAACTTATACTTTTCTACATCACTTTGAAAATGGGTAAGGAGAAAGTACAATAACTTACCCTAGAAATCCTACTAAATTCCCTAGAATGATGGAAATTTTTTCTGTTTTAAATATTCCCTTTTTTCCTTATAAAATACTTCAATAATTACTATGAGTCTACTAAATTTTATGTGTTTTTCCATTCATTTTCAAGTTTGTATCAGGCAATTTACCATGCTAATGCTAAAAAGTGAATTTACTACTATCTTGAGTTCATAAAATTAATTTATAATGCTAGAGAGTAAGCAAATTGTGTAGAGGAACATGCAATTTTTTTTAATCCAGCAGCATGGCTGTTCTAGGGTAGAAAGAACATAGCATATTCCTTTAAGTAACCCAATTCAGAAGGTGGTGATTAAAGACACATACTTTTAATCCCACTTCTTGGGATGTAAAAGGAAGTAGTCAGTTCAAAAGTAAGTCACAGTTCTCTATTCATTGCTCTCAACCCATTGTTCTTAGTTTAGAGTTAAGAGGAGCAACAGATATTGAGAGAATGCTAGGAGATTGAGTCAGAGCATGCTAGCAACTGAGAAGCAGAAAGTCAGAGGCAGACTGGTACACAGGTACTTTACATCTTTAATGCCAAGTCTGAGGGTGAATCAGAATGAAGACTTGGCAGAGTGACATCTGTGATTGTAGAGGAATAGGCCTGTGTGAAGCTAGGAAGAGTTTATATTCCAGGAATCATAATCAGAGGTCTGTGTGGTCCAGATGGATGTAAAAAGAATGACAAGAATGTTGGTATACATCTTTAATCCCAGTGTTCAGAGGGCAGTGGTGGGCCATTCCTTTAAGCCCTAAAACAGAAACAGAATGTAGAAGCAGACACAGGAGGCAGAGCTCTGAAGGAGTCAGTGTCAGATTGGAAATAACATCTGAGATAAATCAGTATGAAGGACAGGTAAAGTGACAAATCACAGGAAGAATTGGCAGAGTGAGTCAGAGTGTGGATACACTGAACTCTCAAGATAGAAAGGCAGGCTCTCAGCTGGGAGCAGATTCAGTTACAGAAGAGTCAATTACAGCAGGCAATTGTGAGGCAAGCTGTCTGAAGCAGGCAGATTGAGAGAAAGACATACACACAGAGATATAGTGGCAGCTAAGCAGAAGAAGTCAGTATCAGACAGGAAGCTTGAGTCACCTCAAGGCTGTGGAGAGTCCAGTCTGAGGCAGTCAGAGAGTACCCAGAGTAAGAAGAGTTAAATCAGAAACAGTAAGCCTTCACAGAAGATAAGATTGAACCAATCAGCTTGGAAAAGAGTTTGAGCCAGAATAGTGAGTTGAACCAGAAGTGTCAGAGTTCAGACTGACCTAATCAGAGTAACTCAGTCAGCAGTAAGGAAGTTGATTAGCATATACAAAGGTTTAGATGTGTAGGCTGTATGGAGGTGAAAAATGCTCCAGGGTTCCAGTGTTCCAGAGCTAGAACCTGTGATTTAATTAGCCAAATAATAAGCTACTATTTGAACATAAATCAATGAATACATGAGATGAAGCAGAGTGAAGAGCAGGCAAAGTGACAAATCAGAGGAATAGTTAGAAGAGTGAATGTGACGACATGCCAAACCCTCATCTCAGCTCAGAAAGTTTGGCAGTCAGTTGGAGAATCAGTTAGATAAGACACAGAAGCAGTTAAACAGCAGTCAGTGTTAGTCAGGAAGAGTAAGTATGGGAGAGTCAGTTTGAAGTCTAGCTGATGGGTTAAGTAAGAGAAGTTGCAGGAGTCAGTCAATATCAACCAAAGTCAGAAGAGTTCAGTTAGAAACAGCCTGCTCAGAAGGTCAGTTTGAACCAGGCAGCTTGGAGAAGAGTTTGAGCCAGAACAGTGAGTGAATTAAACCAACCAACAAGAAGAGTCAGGTGAGTTTAGTACAATTCTGAGTTCAAAAGGAGCTAGTTAGTGTAAGTCAGTCAGCAATAAATCTCAGAGGCTGAAAAATTCTATGTCTAGGTTGGCAGATTAGATTTCTGTGGCTGAAGCCTTAAAGGTATAGGCTTGCATCTTGAAGATTATATTGTATGGAGGCTGGAGCCTTCTAAGACTAATCTTAGGACAGAAGCCTTCTAGGACTAGAGATTAAACTAGCAAAGAATAAATGGTCCTCTGCCATGAACTCAGGAGAATAATAAATAAAATCAATGCTCACATCTACAACTACATAATTGAATGTAGTATAAGGGTAAACCTTTATACTACAGAGAAAATATTTAGAGAACTTTAAAGAATACAATATGACACTTTAAAGTAGTTATGTTGGAAATCTTGGTTCATTGAAATAATTAAAGAACAATGAATTTGTTTCTATTTTATTTTTAGACAGATTCTGTTTTAAAGGCTGGTGAGAAAGGTACAGGAAATTTACATTAGATTTCTGTTGTTAATTAGAAAATAATAAGTTCAGATTCAAAAATAAGCATTCCTTTAGGATACCTAGGGTTATTAAAATAAAGAAATGGAACAAAAAGACAAATTTCCATATTGAAATACTCAATCATAATACCTAAAAGTCTGGTTTTTGTAATCATATTGAACCATGAATAAGAATTACAATTTTTAATGAAATTTACTTGATTCTATATTCTCTGCTTCTGATGCTGTTCTTATGAACAAAAAAAGGAAAACTGGAATTTATGCTATATTTATAATTCTAGTTTCCTATACTATTCCAATTTGAATTCTAAAATTAGTGACCTAATTACCACATTTACATTGTGATAGTTAATTTTAATTGTCAACTTGACACCATTAGAATCATCTTGGAAGAGAGACGTGAAGAGAAATTGTCTGGAGCGTGTCGACCTGAGGAAATGTCTCTGGGGGACTGTTTTCATGGTATTAGTTGATGTAGACTGATCATGGATTTATATGAGGAGAGTAGAAGAGAGGGAGAGATAAGGAGGAGGGGTGAATGGGAATTACAAGTATGCACTGGCATTCATTCTCTCTCTTCTCTTGAATCTGGAGGTAGAGTCACCAGCTGTCTCATGTTCTACCACTGTGACTCCTGCTAGTGATAGGCTATAACCTTATATTATGAGCATAAAAAACTACTTTCCTCTTTAAATTATGTTTGTCAGGTCATTCTATAGCAATAATATATAATATAAAACATATACATATATATGGAAACATTACATATGTATATATGTATTATGTATGCATATGTAATTTTTCTTTACACAACATCCTCACATTGTATGTCAAATAACTCAGCTGTCATGAGTCTTGTGACATATCAATTATAGAAAGTTCAATATAAGTTTACAGAATTAGCACAATTTAGATGTTTATAGCTGATATATGAAAATAATCAGTTAATTACTAAGTGACATATGTGATGATTAAATGCAACTGAGATCTAGATTGTCAGGGTTATATCCAACAGAGGAGTAGAGATGTTGACCTGGAGATCTACTAAGCTTATGGGGTACCAGAGAAATCAAGCAAGGAAGAACAGTGTTCATGATGGCCTCTAAGTTGCCAGTCCTGAAATTTTGATATTCAGTGATATTTTCAGAGAAGCACAAGCTGAAACAAATAAAGAAATAAAAATATTACACTAAAACAGCCATAACTTCATGAATTCAATAGAATACTTGCAAGAAAAGCATTGATATTACTGAAATCACATTGTATTGTGAATTCCAAAAGCTTGACATTTATTCCTGGCTAAATCAGATCTTATAGTCTTAGGAAAATTATCTCTTTTTAATGTTTCATTAATAGTGTAGTAAGAAGCTAACAATTGGAAAGAGATCTTCTTATATGTCTTTAAGTATAAACACGTGGAATTTTGAAAAAAAATTATATATAAAAATAATAAGAATATTAGAACTCTTCACAATAGGTTTATCTTGGGAGAGGTTTTCAAACCTTCAACATAGAGACAGGCAATTTGTAACTCTAACTTGTACATTTCCCTTCTTGAAAAGCCTCAAAACTAGTCAAAGTTAACATTAGAGTCTTCCTATGTTTGTCCTTAGCTCAAAATTATCTTCAAGATTCCCAAGACTATACCACAGTTTTCCAAACCCAGTATTTTCCAAAAGTATATCATCTCTCAGCCTTTTATCCCATGCTTTTAACTATTGTTTTCCCACTTGCTACTGAATGACCTACAAAAGTTTTAACCCAGCTCTCATCCTAAGTTTTAGCTCAAAGTGCAATCTGAAACAGGCCAGATAGATAGAGCCATTTCTGTCACCAGATACATCCCATAAGATGATCATTTCTCAATATGGTCTACTGTATTTCCTCCACCATTGTTACTGGAAATGTTTACAGTTACTTCAAGTTCTACCACTGAGGCTGAAGAGTTTGATAACGCATTGTATATCTCACTGTTATTTCAGAGATGCAGACAGTTTTTATAATAGATACTTTTCAAACTGTTGCAGAATTTTGGTTGTTCCAGAATTCTCATGAAGTTGATTCTGGCAGTTTGTGTTACATCTCACCTGCCACTCTGCTTCCATATTTTATAGAGTAATAGAAATTGCCTGCTCCGTAGGGTGCCATTTTCACTGACACCTCAAATATGGCTCAACTTTGACCAACAGACTTGTGTAAAGTGTTTTGTCCTTCTCACTTCATTTTGAAGCACAATGTACTTTCAGATTTCTAAAATGACAAGGAACATGATGCATGCACAAATAAACTAAGTCATTAAATCTGCAACATACAAACTGGACTTGGGAAAGCTGGTGTTGTCTGCAAACCCAGATAGCAATACAAGTTATTATCCAAGTGTAAAGGCCCAGGAAGCATAGAGTACAAAGGGTAAAATCTGTTTGTTTGCTTGTTTGTTTTAAACCTGGATTGCACAATGTTTCCAGACTGACCTTGTTCTTACTTTGTTGCCCTTGTTTGCCTTCAAACCATTGTTTCCCCTGAAGACTTGAAACTGCAGACTTGAACTTGGCTAATTGAAAGTAGACATGCAGACAGTTTTCTGCACTAAAGTTGAGGCTTATCAACAGTTATAACTCCAAGCTAAATTGCAGGAAATGATTTTTATTCAAGTTTAAGAAATCAGGCAGAGACTCATAATTAGCAAATTCTTCCTTCCTTCACATTTTTTAAAAATCTATTCAGGCTTTCAACAGAACAAGTTTTTCTCACGAGACACAGCTTTATTTTTGTCTAACAAACTCATGCTAAAGCTCTTGAAATTCTTTCACAGATACACCCAGAAATAGGATGCAGACAAAAACAGAGGTACCCCATGATTTAGTCAATTTGATATGTAAAAATTAACCATCATAAGTTGTAATGATTTGTTGTCTGAAGAATTAGATAAGCAGTAGTCCTGTTAGTCAGGGGAATGAACAGGAAGTGTAGTATATATGATGGAAGGAAGAAAACTGATGATCTTCCTTAGAACATACGATTTTCCTTTGAATGTCAGAAGACTGAGATAGATGTGGTATGGGAGAATAGTTCACTAAAGAACTGACAGGCTGTTTATTTAGAACCCCAACGCAACTAGTAGAATTATCAACTCTTTATATACATCTATTTCTATACATCTACATCTCTTTATATACATCTCTTGATTTTACTTCTTCATTAATTCTTTCTTCCAATTATGTGATCCCATATGGAAGCATATTCTTGACTCTTTGGTTTACCCCCAAGTTACATAGTGTTTTGCAGGCTTCTGTGGGCTATGTTTTGAAATTAAATGGTTTATGTATATAGTTCGAAATTCAAAAAAAAGCTAGTCAGAATGAGTTCAGTCAGCAGTATGTCTTACAGGATGAAACATTCAATGTTTAGGGTTGAAGGTTAGATTATATAGAGGCAGAAGAGTTTCAGGTATAGGCTTAAGTTTAGATTGTACAGAGGCTGAAAACCTTTAGGACCAGAGATTGAACTAGGAAAGAATAAACTGTCTTCTGCCTTGAACCCATAAGAATGAATATAAAACCAAACATACATCTATACCTACAAGTAATCATAAAAGAAAGGCTCAATTAAATTATCATACTGCTTTTTAAGCTTATTGCTATAAATCCATATTTTTACCCCAGATTTTGAGATTTCATTACAAAAGACAAATTTCATATGTAATTATTAAGTTCCTGGGAGGAAGGAGTGTAGAGGAATAAGCCTGTGTAAAAGTTAGGAATGGTCTATATTCCAGGGGTCTACATTCAGTGGCCTGTGTGGTCTGGATGGAATGTTGGTATACACCTTGAATCCCAGTAAAGCAGTAGTAGCAGGTATCTTAAATCCCAGTATTCAGAAAGTAGTGGTGCTGCATGCCTATAATCACTGTGAAAAATAGAATGTGGAAGCAGACACAGGAAGCAGAGCTCAGTAAGGAGTCAGTGTCACATAGAATGTGACCTCTGAGATGAGTCATAATGAATGGCAGGCAGAGACAAATCAGAGGAAGCGTTAGCAGAGTAAGTCAGAGTGATAAGACTCTGACAAGAAAAAGGCCGCCTGTCAGCTAACAGCAGAGTCAGTTAAAGCAGAATCAGTTACAGGATTCAATCGCAGAAAAGTAATTTACAGCAGTCACAATGGGGCAGTGAGAGCTCACAGAGACACAGAAGCAGTCTGCAGAGACTAAGTTCAGATGGAACTAGTTAGGGTGGCTCAGTCAGCAATGGATGCTTAAACATTCTAGATTGTAGGGAGGATGAAGCCTAATAATTCTAGGCTTAAAAGTAAATTGTATAGAGGCTGAAATGCTTCAGGGCTCCAGCACTAAAGGTAAGTGGTTTAATTCGGCAACGAGTAAAACCCTCTGCTCAGATTCAATGTCTACATCTGGCATCTATCTACATCTATGAAGGAGAAAAAAGCTCAGAAAGGGTGCAGTTAGACATTGTGAGGGTTAATCTCAGTCGTCAACTTGCACAAAGCTAGAGTCAACTTTGGAAGCCATGTCTCTGAACATGCCCATGAGACATTATCATTAATATATTAATTGGAGTGGAAAAATCTGCATACTCTTGGTGGAAAGAATCCTGGACTATATAAAAAAGAAGAAAGTAAGCCGAGTACCAGCACGGAGTGGACGTAGTGTAACCAATTGCCTCAAGTTCTTGCCTCCATGAATTTCTCACAATAATGGATGATAACACTTGAGTTCTACACCAAATAAGAAATTTCTCCCTTAAGTTTAACATAGCAAATGAAAAATTACTGAGACAGATTTTTCCCACCCCTAAAAAACACATATTAAGGAAAATGGAAGTAAGTTAAGATTTCAAGTAAGACAACTAGAGATGATCCAAGATGTTAGTTAGTAAACTTGTGAGCACAAAATATACCAATTAAAATTTAATATAAAATTGAGAATTTGTTGCATTCTAATCTTTATAGACTTTTCCAAATATTATTTAAAATTTAAAAGGAAATTATTCTCACAGAAATCATTGGAATCCATAAAAACGTTTTACAATCTTTACTACATTTTTTTCTACTGTTGAAAAGCCACTATGAGTGACATGGTGGCAAATATATTTTCATATTTGTAGCTGATATTACCAGAGAACTTATAAAAATATTTTTTATTTCTTTTATCTCTCTTCTTCCTTCTTTTCTTTCTTCCTTTCTTTCTTTCCTTCTCTCTTTCTTCCTTCTATCTTGTTTCAGAATAGATTTTCACTTTGTTTATTTGTATGTGCGTGTGTGATATGTATGCATGTGTATATGTATGTTTGCCTATGTGTGCCAATTTATGTGGAGAATATTCAAGAAAGAACATTTTTGTTCATGTTTGTGTGCACGTGTATGTGTATATGTATGTGTGTGTGTGTGTGTTTGTATGATATGATTTGAATATGAAATGTTCCTTACAAGGTTGTGTGTTTGAACATTTGGTGTCAGGTAGTGCTCTTTGGAGAGGCTGTGAGACCTTAGGTAGCAGACATGGATCATTGAAGGTAGACCTTTACCGTGATATCTGCTTCTCCATACAGCCTTTCATCCACATTTCCTGGTTTAGTAAGAAATAAGAAGCTCTGGGATAAATGTGCAATATCTTGGAGTTGTGCCAACATATCTTCTCCACCCTGATGAACCAAATGTCTGGAACTAGTGTCTAAATTCATCCTCACCCTCTTTTGTTGTTTCTGTTAGGTATTTTGTGGCAGCAGAAAGAAATAAAAGTATTGCAATGAGCTTAGAATGGTCAGCCATAGGAATGAATGGCATTCATAGATAGATGGATAGATAGATAGATAGATAGATAGATAGATAGATAGATAGATAGTCAGATAGAATGACTATAGATAGATAGATAGTCAGATAGAATGATAGGAGATAGATAAATAAACCAGTTGACTGAACTTAAAAAAATAACAAATTTCAGTATTTTAGAACAGAAATGATTAGTGCTTCTTTTGTCTAACACTCATGTTACCAATGGAAAAAACTCAGAATGACTTTAATGTATGTTTAATGTATGTTTAATATATGCTACACCACAACCTTAATTGTAAAATGTTAAGGCAAGGATGACATATCTATTCCCTCTAATTTTATTTTCTTTAACTACTCTTTTAAATTGTGATATGTTTTCTTAAGTTTGGATTCTTATATGATGTCTCTGTTCCTTCTATGCAACTCAAATAGTTCATATGACATGAAATATAACTGAGAGACCTACTATTTCTCCAATATATCATCATGCTATTTGTGCTAGCCAGCTTCATGTTCACACTGTATACACACAAACACACACACACACACACACACACACACACACACATATTCTGTTTGATTTTACTTAGAAGCTATACCTAAGTCATCAGTGGCATTGTGAGCCTTAGATTTCAAAATCCAATAAACAGAGTAGATAAAGTAAACAAATTTTGTACAGATGAGAGATTTTAGATGGAACAGACACACACTTTGAATATCTAAACCATATGACTTAGTTTTAATGCTGCATTACTTTCTTATTATTTTAACTTAGAAAATTCAGGTAAGTGACTTATCCTTTCAGTATACTTATTTCTGAAAAGCAATGTACAGATTACTACAACAATGATAATAGCATAATAAAATGAACTAAGACTTTAAGAGAATTAGGGAATTTATACTAATATTTGTGAAACAGAAACATGTATTAACCAAACACATTAAAGTGGAAAACTGAGGTTGATGCTAAAGCTCTATGGCAGTATAGGCAGTACGTCTGACTTGCATGCAGAAGGCTCCTGGTTAAGACCGCATGCTAGCTAACAGAAAATTGAAGAACGAAAGAGAAACTGATAAGATGAAGTAAGGTAGAATAGAATGCCCTTAAATATGGACTTTTGGTCAAGATATATATCTGGGTTGATTTTTGTCTTCATGTCAAAGCAAAGAAAATCATAGATGTAGAAATCAATGGGTCTCAGAGATTATTGGGTCACACTTCTTTGAAATTCAAAGAACTAAATCGTTGAGGTATAAAACCAGTAGTCAAAATTACAACTAACATTCTTGTGTACTGATTGCCAATATTACTTTGCCAATGTAACATACTGTTTCATAGAGACAAACAAATAACAATTTTATTCACAGCACACTGTGTAGAAGGAAAAGAAAAGATTGGTAGTTACATACCATTCTGTCATCAATTCAAATGACTGATATTCACAATCTACTCCAGACAATTCACCAGCAATGTCAGATGAAAGACGTATCAACCAGTGCTTACTGAAAATTGCTGAGGATTGTAGATTCTCTGAATAATACAGCATACAATAACATGAAAGCATGGTCAATCAAAGTTCTGATAACAGAAAACACTGCAATTCCATTTTGTGATTAACCACTGTCTACCTTCCCAGTGCCCTCTTCAACTTGAGAAACATCTATTGGCAGTTTGCCAGAATTGACAACATCATCTCATTGATGTCACCCAAACAAAGAACAATATGTTTCCCTGATGTATTAATAGCAACATCTGGTCCTATGAAACAGGGGAAAAACATAATCCTCTGAAAAACAAATGCATAACATGCACTCTTAGGCTAGTGCATATCTTGCATTTCAATAGGACACAAGTTTCAGCTTCCTTAGCATTTGGCTCTGGCTTCTGATTTAAAGGTTGCCAGCTGCAACAAGAATATTTGGAAGAGAAAACCTGGGACCACAGATAAGTCACTGTAGTATGAATGTTTGCTCTTGCTGAGCATCAGGATCCTACAATCCAATTCAAAGTGAGAAAAAAAAAAGTCATTCTGCTAAAGATGTTCAATTATAGATTCAAATGGCTCTGCTATTCATCACATTTAATCATTGTCATTGTCTGATAAGAGTGCTAAAGAAGGAAAGCTCAGTGTGGTGCTGATGGGTCCCAGTCTCCAAAAACATTCAATTTGTCACCTATTTTCAGGGAGATAAAAATAGATCAACTAGCATCCTGTGCACCTTCTAATAGCATACACTGCTGAGAAATCCATGTTGCATAATGCAAAGCATAAATACTTCTTTTAAATTGTTTTAACTTTTGATGAAATAACTCAACACTTCACAATGTTCAGCTGTGAGTTTGGGATTAAATTCAATTTAAATTTTATAATTTAAATTTCATGTAAAAGAGTTGCTTGATAAGCTCTTCAAATAGTCAACACAACATTCAGGATTCATTTTAACTTGAGAAACGAATGGAGGAAAAAAATTAAGAGTAAAACAGGTAATTTTCGTTGAAATATTATTCAACAGTTTTGTTAAATTTCATTCATTGAGACTTTAAAATATATTTCTTGAGATAGAGAAAGACATAATATCTCAGCATAAATTACTCTAATCATTTCATAGATCACTGGAGTTCCTTCTTATATATTTGTGAACATGTATATAATTGAAAGAAAACGTTTGATTAGGAGGAAGGAATCTGAAGTTAAATGTCATGTATGGTATAGTTGGAACTATAGGCAATAATTCACCAAACTTAGGAACATATGTTAAAACAATCAAAATAGTGAAGTACACATGTGCTATATATTTTACTTATCATTTTAACTAGGCTGTATGTAACTGATTAAAACCAGGAAGTTGGCCTAAATTTCATTGTTAAAACATATTTATGCCAGCTGGGATTTCCTTTTGGTCCAACCCTCAACTAAAAGATTTCAGAAACTCCCAGAAAAATTTTTGGCTGTTTAGTAAATAAAGCATCACTCATGACTGTCGTTCTCAGGAGAGTGAATGGAAGTTCAACTTGCTCACTTAAGGTCTACATACTTTGCTATCATGTTGATGTTTGGTTCAAATGTTAGGTGGTAGAGATAAAATAGGCTGTTTTGCCATTTTATTGGAGGGGCAAGTAAGATGAAACATGATTTACCCTAAGGAATATGGAAAAAAATATCATCAATGACAAAATGCAAAACAAAACAAAAACAAAAATAAACAAAGAGTAAAATATTTGTCTTTGTTTAGGATATGAGTATATTTCTGTCCCAGTGGCATATAAATGTCAACATATCTGCATTCATGGGCATCCTCATACACACACACACACACACACACACACACAGAGACACCCCCTACACACACTAAAACAAATTTAATAACAAGAAAGAAATACAGTTCTTTTATTGAATGATTAATTTTCCAAAAGCTTTTACTGTTTCTAGAATACTTCCCCTATAACCATATCATCTAAATAAAGTTTAAATGAGTCTAACATAACATTGAATCTTGGTTCTTTAAAAATGTACAATAAAATACTATCACTAAATGACCTTATTCAAAGTTTTAGTGACCAAAGAGAAAAGCCAAAAAACCATAGTCCCACACATGACAAAAAAGCAAACAGAGACTGAGAAAATTATAATTATTAACTTTAAATGTAAGGGATAAACCGATTTAATTCTATTAAATTCTATTGTAAAACACATATAGCTTTTGTTTGCTGTATACCTATTGAATTTCAGGCATTGCTCTAGAATTTTATATTTACATAGAAGAAGGAAACAGATTACAATTTGTGCAGTATCTTGGTCACACATATCTATTAAATCCAACACCAAGATCTAATACCAAGATGGACAACTCATTTGCTCTCATTATGGATAATATTTGGTTTCAATTATAAAATATTTTTTCTAAATAATTCTCAAACATCACAATTTGGATCAAGGTAATGTTCACATGACACTACTTTCTTTCATCGAAAGTATTGAGTAGTCATGATATAAAGTGTAAAACCAAGGGACTGGTCTACATTGAACCTTTCCTTTTTTATTAGCTTTTCTTTCACAGTAAAAGAAACACAAAGCAACCCAATAATTGCATTGATATTTAATTATAAATTGTGAAAATTATATAAAGCTAAATACAAGACAAATTTCAGTAAGGTTATCAATGAGAACAGTTTATACTGAATACTCCTAGAAAATCTTGAGTAAATGGTATTTATTCAATTACCTAATGTAAGAGCAGACAGAGTAAAGGAGTACATAAGTAGAGTCTAGAGAGAAGTATGCACAGCACCTGAGATTGAAAGAACCAATGAAAACAAAAGGAAAAGCCCACAATGACACAGCAGCAACAAGTAAATCAATAAAGCTAATCATCAAGTCACTTAATAATGGAATATTATTCAAGTAGTAAGGATGAAAAAGAATAGTGGTCCATAGAGAAGAGTAGTTATGATTGCAAGAGCAGTGACAGATATAGCAATCATTCATGAGATAGCTATAGAAAAATTGGGCAAGAATTGCAGAACAAGAAACCGTATATTCTATGGTAATTTTAAATCATACTGACAAAGTAACAAACAGTACTATTATACTGTTCTGACATGGGCAGTGATCATGGTGAGTGCTACCTGAGACCTATGTCAACTATTTGTCACTAACCGAAATTTTAATGTAAATCAAGTGTTCCATGTAGGAATAAGCGTATTAGCTTAAAATATATCAAAGTGAAATGCAATCCAAAGCCCTGGTATTTTGATTTTATGCACTCATTTATTTTTGAAGCCTGCTCATATAGTCTTGTACACAGAAAATTAGGTAAATAATCCAATTTATGTATTACAAATAATTTAAGCAGACCAATGTAAATATATAAAGTATATAAAATTGATTGAAGTTAGCATCTTAATAATTGGAGGAGGGTTTCAAGATTGAGGTTATTGTCTTATATCTGTATAAACTCATAAAGCTGTACTCAAGGCAAAGATCACATTTTTAAAATGTCTATTTTAGCATAGATAGATTACATAGGAATGTCAAGTAATTTTCATACAAGTTTCATTGTAAAAAGCAAATATATCTCAGCTATAAATCATTGAAAGCATCTGATATTTGGAAATATCTCTGGATGGAATATCTTTGCAATAAAGTTTTTCTTTCAAATAGTAGGAAAATCTAATTAAATGGGTTTAAATTTTATATGTATTCATTATCAACTCATCCAATATAACATATATTTTTCAGATTTATATGTGTAATGGGAGTCCAAATTTGTCATGTTACCACTTCCTTAGTTTTATAGCCTTTAGCAATTTCACTTATAACACATTCAATGTCTGATTCTCCTTGAGCCCTCATGAATCTTGATTTTACAGCATAAGCACAAATGCAATCAAACATGGCCCTTATTTAAATTATGAGAAACTGGCATTGTATTTCATTGAAATGTATCTGGTTCTGGCAAAGCTACTAGAGACAATGATACTGAAGGCTGGAAGAGAAAAAGCTCCAACTGTGCTTTCTCAGGAATGTCAGAAACGTGTCTAGAGTGGCAGGGTACTAGCAATACTATACTTTATTACAACCCCAAAATAGTCCTCTTAATATCCATACACAAGTGTTGTATTTGAAGGGATCCCAATGACAGGAAAGAAAGACAGACCGGCGCTCTTGGAGAGGCATGTACCCCAGCCTGTGGGAAATCATGTGATCTTTTAAAATGGCAGTTCCTAGTACACCAAATCTAGAAAACCCCTGCCAATTTCATGCTTCCACTTCCTCTGTCTTTGGCAATACCTTGTTTGCCAACATCGGCTATATGGGTAGGCTTGAGTCTTTACATACAAGCTATTAGATGACTGAGACTTCACTGACTTTACCCCACCTCTCCAATTAACAAGCTTTAGATAAGCTGGTTAAAATGTCTAGTAAGCATCATTCAACGCTATTGGCCCTCTCCCTTGTGCACCGCCCTACTTTCTCCATAAAAACCTGTTTCCCATCACAAAAAACCGCAAGGCATTAATCTCCAGAGTTTGTTTCTTGGGCTAGTGACTGTAGCTGCTAACCACCTTGGGAACTCTGCATCCACGAAAAACTCACACACAAGTCAACTGAAAAGCAGACATTTTAAAATTTTTGCTCATGCTTGGTGTCAACAGTTTATTTCCCATGAAAATTGATGAACTACCTTTTGAAATTCATTTGCTCCCGCCTTATTCCTCAAAGACACTAATTTATCTACCGCCTCACAAGATAGAGAGCAGAACTATATGTGTGGAAATAGCTTTCCAGAGAGTAACAATGATTATAGCTAATTAAAGAGGAAGAAAATGTGAGCTAAATTTATTTTGAAGTCATTTAAGCTGTTGCCAAAACGCTAAATCTACACTGCTGTTTTGCTTTAGCTATTGTCAACCTTCAGGACAGAAATATTCTTCAGAGGTCAGGATTTGAGGTTCAAGACTGAGGTTACATATGTAGTCTGAAGTACCTTCTAGTGATTTTTCATCAATCACTAATATTATTATCGTATAAATATGTTGATGTTTAATTTTATCTGAGTATGCTTTTAGATTTGGTTATATGCAGTTTAACCCATTCAAAAGTGTTTGCCACATGATATAAAGTTATGAAGCTCTTGACTGCAAGAAAAATTTACCAGTAGAAGTAAAACACACAATGAGAATATATTGTACTGTTTTATGAAAAAGTATGTTATGATAAGTATAGAACACACAGGTTTGCATACATATATATGTACATATTTGATTGGAGAGTTTTATTTGTTATAAAACAAAACACTGTCATGGGAAACAGATAAATTATTTTTATCAACATTCTAAGAATATGTGGATTATATAGGTATTTAAATTAGAAATAAATTAGTTTCTGTATTCTATTTAAGGTTTTTAATATCTGCACAACAATGTATGACTAAGTCTTCAATACCTGTACAGTACACCTGAGAATCTGAGAT
The DNA here is from genome assembly GCA_026225945.1 of Cricetomys ansorgei. Taxonomy (NCBI): domain Eukaryota; kingdom Metazoa; phylum Chordata; class Mammalia; order Rodentia; family Nesomyidae; genus Cricetomys; species Cricetomys ansorgei. Next base: position 4,487,658 of record JAMJFZ010000039.1, read on the forward strand.
ATCTGGCTTTTATTGTCTTGGGAGCTCTAGCAAGGGAGGAATATTTTCCCATGACACCCCAAACTTCAGAGTTCTCAAACTGATGTTTAGAACCACTGTAGTTTATTTTGTTCAAAGTTGCTTCTCTGGGATATTTCGTTTTAAATTAAGTGTGATTCACATTGAAATTATTTGGACAAAAACAAGGAAGGCATTTTCTTTTGTCAGGTGTATGCTCACCTTGGTTCATGCCCAAATTAGCCCCGTTGCTACCCTCTGCAGACATCTATACTACTTTACTTCAGGGTTAGGTTCAAATACACATGATAGATTCTGGTTACTACTCTGTTTCATTGTTATCTTGATAACATGAAGGTTTGGAGAGGAAGTATTCAATATATGTTGCTATTTTTAGATCTCCCATACCTAATGGAAGGATTTGTATCTGATCTATACTATATTATCTTGTTTATTAACAAGCAACAATATCTACAGAGCATAACCACTATGGCATCATCAAACCTTAAGTATAGAGGAACAGACATGACCAGTGATGACTCCACAGTTTTATCAGCGTTATCCTGTTTTGGTCAAGTAGAACCCTCAGCTTCTCTCTAAACTTTCTACTGATTGTGTCTATTATCTAAGAATTAATACAGGATTGTAGAGATGTTCCAAATCATGTTAAGATGTTATTATTTTCTATATTACATATGGGAAAACAGAATTTTTACTCACCCAAAGTAAGGAAAATAATATAGGAAAAATTTTAAAGGTTTATTTTGGCCTTGTAACCTATGGTATCACATAGCAAAACACTAAAATCTAGAATTTTACAAAATGCACATTTTCATGAGTAAAGCTGTTTGATATTGGCTTAATATGAAGTAGTCTTACACAAAAGTCTTGCTAAAATTATATCATCAACAAAGCAGGATTTCATGTTTTTGCTTTCTGCTTCATCTGCATTAACACATTTTGTATTTTATAATAACTGATGACACTGAAGATGCTAGCCACACACCTTGTTGTTTTGTTTTGTTTTAATATGGTATCATACACTGAGAAAATATCCAGACAATCCCTTATCCTCCAATGTTGAGCAGAGACCCAGAATTAAGCCTGCCATTTCTCTCTCCTGTCAGCAGAGAACACTCAACATTAGAAGGGCCATATTTTACAGTGTCAATGAGCATAAATGCTGGAATTCAAGTTTCAGCTCTGAGTTTATCACTTGCAGATACATATGAACAGAGAACTTTTGTTTCTCCCCAGACAGGCATCTCCTCCTCTTAACAAAAAGCAGATTGTAACAGAGTACTTACTAAGTGAGCACCCAAGATACGCTATGCAACTCAGACATGTATCTTTATTTGAATTTGTTGTACCTTAATAAATATAGTGATAGGTAACATAGTCTATTTTTCTAGAAGGATAAACTGTAGATTTGACGTACTAACTGTCTCAGAGATTGTACATAGATTTCAACAATAGCAATGCAGATTCTAATTTAGAGTTTCAATCCCAGACCTTACATTTCCACTAAAATTTACTTTAAAACATTAAGTAGCAATTATGCTTTTTTTCTATGAAATACAAAGATCTATAAATGTGGTAATTATTATTTGTATTTAGAGTGACCTAGTTATTCTAGAGGTTATGCACATGAATTGGACATTCATCAATGTTAAAATTTCAAGAATAACCATAAGATTTTTCCCACCAAGATGCACTGCCTTCTGAAGGTTTGGATTGCTCATAACAACTACGGGACAGTATGATCACTCAAAAATATTTAAACTGGGGAAAGAGAGATATTATGAACAGTTTAAATCACTAAGATTAAAATGAGTTAAAGGAATAATATCGTTTACTCTGTTGATATTTTTTATTAAAACATTAAAAGAAGAGCTGTATGAAGCAAATAAAAATTAAGTCAAATGTTCATGTGTTTTATATGATGGTTCTGTGAGGTACATTCATGTATATTTCATATATATATATATTGCACATTTTTGTTAACTTATCTATTTTTATATACTAGTATTTTTATGTACTATTAAATATATCAAATTGAAAGCGACTATGATTCTTAACAAATGAAGTCTTAAGCCAGTTATATTATTTTATTTATTCTTCTGACCACAGTTTCCCCTCCTTCCACTTTTGACAGCCCCCCGTCCTCAAGTTCCAATCCCCCTCCATTTCCCCTCAGAAAGAGTAGGCCTCCCTGGAACATCAACCAAAACCAGCACAAGAATATACAATAGACACACAAACCTTCATACTGAGACTGGACATGATAACCAAGTAAGAAGAAAAGAAAAGACAAAGAGTCAGAAACATATCCACTCCCACTGTTAGGGGTCCCACAAAAAACACCAAGCTAACAACCATAATATATATGCAGGGAACCTACTATAGACCCATGCAGGCTCTGAATAAAGGAATGCAAAGGAAATCTCCAATTTGGCCTCTCTGTCTACCTATTTGACTGTAGGTCTCAGCTCCTATTAATTGCCAAAGCAAGGTTCTCTGATGACATTGGTCTTGGCACTGATCCATGAGACAGTTATAAGGAATTAATATTTCAAGTTTCAGGCAGAATTTCTTCAGTGAAAGTAAATATTTAAGTTCTAGATAGGTTTTTGTTTGCTTGCTTATTTGTTTTTGTTTCTTGTTTGCTTGGTTTTTGTTTATGTTTATGTTTATTTTTCCTGAAATTTAATATAAACAGAACAGCTTGTGATCAGGCTAGGATTAAGAACCCTGTTAACCTAATTCACAGCAACTTGAAAGACAAGTGATTACTATTCCTATATTTGCTCATTTGTTATTTTGTTTTTTTTACTTCTCTGTAGCCAACTTTGATAAGCATAGGGATCTTCTTTTCTTGTGATCAGAAATATATATACATATATATATGTATATATATATATATATATATATTACTTAATTACTAACCACAATGTTAGTTCATCTAAATACATGGTGGCCTTTGGGTATTATTTTCTAAGAAGTTGATAATAGTTGGTGGTTTTGAATATTTAGATCGCAACAAAGTGCAGAGAAATCACAGCTTGTCAGTAGAAAATAGGAGTGCTTAAACCTGGCACTAACTAGGTGGGTTGGGAATGGGCAGAGCAAGCACTTCGGATACTTATTGTTAGACTGAGACTGAGGTTGGACTTTGAGCACAAAATAGGATATCTATAATGCTCAACTAGGATAACCTCTTCAGAAACAGCCTTCTGGTGTCCAATAATTTCCATATGAAATTTAAAAGCATTGTATTTGGGAAACGGTGTAACCTTGGCTTTGTTTCATTTGGGGGGCTTTTATTTTCTTTATACTCAAACTTTTATCTGACTGTGGAGGTTTTGCCCTTTCCTTGAATTAACTGAAATTAACGATAATAAATAGGAACCTGAGGACCCATTATATTTCTTCAGAAAGCAGATGAAGAAGGCTACTCACCTTGTTTGTCATCTCTTATCTCCATTTAAAAATTTTAGATAAACCAATTTTAGCTACCTGAATCTTCTGATTTTGACAGTTTGAAACAAATGCATTTAATAAAATATACATTATCCTGTATATATTACTCTGTCAGCTATTCCGATAAAGAGAAATAAGTAAGGTAACTGACATTAATTCACAGAAATAGGAGGAATTTTTTAAAATTTCTAAATATGAATTCAGACTACCTCTAGGTAAAAGTTTTTATTTAAGGTATTAAGATAATTTAAGATAATATCCGAGCATGTTGTCACTGCTTGTAATAGTCATACTTTCAAATCTGAGAGAAAAGAATTGGGAGTTCAAAATCAGCTTGGGCTACATAGGAAATGACTTGGAGACATAGAAAAAATGTTCTATTTGGTCTTAATTTGTTCAAAGAGAATAGGACACAAAATTCAAGGGAGTGGGTATGTTTTAGAAAAGGAGAATAATTTACATATAGAGAAACAATGTCACTGTAATATCTCTGTTAACCATTTGTAAAAGGAAAACAAAAATAGTTACTTTTCTCATCCATAGATCATATGGAATTATCTGTTCAAATGTCAGAGCAGATTTTTAAAACAAAGTTTAGGTAAATAGACAGAAGAATAAAAACACAGAAATTAATGCAAATGTTTTCCTATTAATAAGGGATAAGTATTTTTGAAGTAGCATCATTATATTAGGCTTAGTTCACATTGATGCATTCCTTTATCTAACTCTAATATTAATTTCAGTGTGAGACAAATGATGGTTTAGATTGCACAAAACTCCTTATTCTTCTACAAATATTAAATACTATATTATTAGAAATTATTATTCTTATCAAGTAGACTTAATTGTATTAATAAAGCATCTTAAGAACTGAACCATATTTCACTCATCAAGGAATTTTTCATGCCTGTATTTCATGATCTTTATCAGATTCAGACCTGGGTACTATTGGAATGGCCTTACTGCCATTTCACAAAGGGAAGACCAGAGCCATGGTAATCACATTCACTGAGCACTTTGTTATCTGGGTCACCCAAGATGAGAGAGAATCAACTACTGTATGTCTATATGAACAGTAAACCACAGGATATCAGGATTGTAAACTCTGTGCTTTTTGACAAATTTATGTTCTCAATACCAAAATTGATATGCTCTGATATGATTTTCAAACTTAAGAACTTTCTTGTTTGTCTAGAGTGTTATCTGTATTTCAAATATCCCTCCCTCTTTTCCTCATTTCCGTTTTCCACTATTGTCTATGCACAAGCTCTACTCCAGGCTCGCTCACATTGTTTTTTAAATGTATGTTGTTGATTCACTTGTAATACATGTTCATAACTCTTGTATGAATCTTTACTCACAGCTTGAAATTAGCTCTTCATATTTGCATTCACATTATTTGCAGGGTTGAAAATCTCAATCCAAACTCACTGGAAAATGCACTGCTCTGACTTTTGGACAATGTCTTATTCATGGGTTAAGTGCATAATTTGTTTAATAGGCATTCAGCAACTTTTATGTTCTATATTTTAATATGCATGTTCCCTGTGTTTTTAACTCTTGCATAAATATCAATTGTTCTTAATCTTTATAGGTGTACTACACCATTCGGACATCAGGAAACAGAATAACATTAAATATTTCTCATGTTTTATTGCATGGCAGCACATTATTCTGACTAAACAATTCACTTTATAAATATTTCTAGCATATTTATAAACTTTAATAGTATTTTATATATGTATATATTTTATAGATATCCAATAGGAAATTCAATCAGTGTGTTTATTTGAAATAACTTTTAATTGTGATACTGCAAGGTGAGCATAATAAAAGTGTAACATAATGAGGAGTCTCATAGTAATATGTATAGTAATGCAGATTCTTATATGATGCATCTTCAGCTTCTTACTTAAGGGCAATAGGCTGGAATCTGTGCATGTTGTTAAAAGGAAAATTCCCCAGATAGTTGATACCTTAGTGCATTCCTTAGAATCAGATGTCATAAAACAATGACATGTTTTTTTTAATCAATGAATATTTCAACTCTTAGTTTTGAACAGTAGATCATATTTAAATATACACATATGAGCATGTTAAGCCATATTCTGAGATGACAGTACATTATCAGCACACTTAGAGATGCCATTACTAGAGTGTCTACATGATTGATGAGGGGAAAGATAGAGTTGAAAAAGATCTGAAAAAAGCTGCTCAAAACCCTAGTCATCTACATTTTGTCTTCATAGGGCTACTGTTTACAGTTCTATATTTGCTTATAAAAAATGTAATAACATTTGGTAAGTGTCATAATATACCTAAACCAGGCACTATAATAGTCAATAAGAGTGCTATAACTAAGGCCTTGTTTAAAAATTATTAATGGCTAAATTTAAACTGTCGCTACATCCTAATGATATTGAAATGATGTATGATCACCTGTGAAGATTTTTTTTCTTATCCTAAAGTAAATCATCCTTTTCAAAATAAATCACACCAAATAATTATCATAAATGTTGCATAATGGAAAAAGGACAAGATAAAGAGTGAAAAAAATGTCTATGCAATATGATTTGTTAAATTAAAAATATATCTTGGAGTGAATTCATGGCATACTTTATGTAGAGCAATCCAAAATATTCTCAACACAAATACAGGGAGATCTGGAAACATAAAACACTATTATGTCATGAAGAGAATATGAGGTAAATGACTCCTTTGCAGCTAAGTAGGCGATATAATGGCAAATCATGATTTTATTACAGCTAGTAACAGCAGATGTTTATTAATTTCATAACTACATTGCCCTGGAATGACACTAACCTAATATTTCATCCCAATAAATTTTTGTTTCACATAGGGTATCTCCAGAACAGATTCTATATTACCTAGAAATAAATTAATGACCAAAGAAAGATATTCTTAAGCGTAAAAGGGTTTTTTTTTCTTGTCAATTGCTATAAGGTTCATGCCCACTGTCTATCATAGTTTTCATTCCATTTCTCTTATTTTTTATGAGTCTGTTGCTGGTGTACAAATGTGGATACACAAATGACTGTATATACATTGAAAAGAGCAATATGGATATTGAGTAGAAAACAGCTTTTACTTTGTCTTTTTGTTTCTTTGAGATCTTGGCAGTGAGTAACTGATTATTTTCCATGCATACCTTAACCTTTGTCATCACATGAACGTTCAGCATGATTTTTACTCTCCAAGTGACAGAGAGAGTAAAATTTAGTGCTTTCACAGTAAGACATTACAATAGCTTTTTAGGCTGCTAATATTAAATGCATCTTTTAAATAAGCTCTCCCTTCAGTCATGTTGACCTGTATCTTGATTCATTTCTTATTGCCTTAATGTCTTTATGCTCCTGAAATGCCCTCCAAAATGTTTTAAAGTGTTTGCAAATTGCTTATTTCCTTCTCTTTTATCTGCTGAATGCATATTGCATTTCAAAGAATATCTAACAGTATGACTGGCACAACATTTAAACATTAGGAAAAATTCAGTTAGACAAGCATATAATAAATTATACAACAATATTTGAACATTACATGGAATATTTAAGCTGAGCCTAAAGGTGTAATGGAAATGAATATGACTCTCTTATGCTTTTAGGCTATGTATTTGCGAAGTAGAAATTCCAGCATGGGAAGCAAAAAAATAAATATTTGACCAAAAAATGTACCACATAAGATAACAACTGTTCACTAATGAACAGAAACCCAAATAAAGTTTGAATGTTAAATGTCTTTGTATGAATCTCAAAATTGTTCTATTTTCTATGTACTATAGACACAAAACAACCACAATTCCTCAATGTCTGTACTCTGAAATTTATCTTCTGTAAGCCTTCCCATAAACAGAAAACTTTTTATCGATTTTGTGATTTAAGCATAAGCCAATGTGCTCAATATAATTTCCCACTAGCTTTGGTGAGTAATACCATATTTTATGTCTTTCACATTGTTACTACATATTACCTTTCCTAGTGGCATATGTCAGCCTATAGACTTTCAATTACATCCTATTATCTATAAAACATACCCCATCATTTTTTAATTCCTTTTAAAAATTTCTACCTAAGTATAACTCAAATATCTCCAAGTAACTTTTCCAAACTTCTCTTTATTCCAACATCTCTGTCTCTATAGTTGTTCCTCTATGGTGTAGATGTCATTTATAATTTTTCATCCAACCGCCATTATTTCTTTCAGCCAATCATCAAGCTTCTTTTTTAAGATCATGCTGTTGGTAGAACTAAGAAGGACCCGTGAAAGCAGAGCATATTCAGTAAACTTGGAAAATACATAAATTTTAAATTTCAATTTTCAAATTTAACAATTTTAAATTATTTGCTTCTGAAATAATGTACAAAATATTCATACCATTTTAGTACTGTTTTAAGTAAGTTTTATAATTGTTAAATAAATGTAATCAATGAAAATATAAAGACTGGAATACAAAGTTTATTTAGTCCAGTTTGCCTTTTCAAAGTGGGTAGGAAACATCACCAGGAAAAGTTTCCAGAAGCAGTGGCATAATACTTGAGTACTAATCTAATTTCATGAGGAGATTCCAGTTTAAAAAATTTGACAACTTTGAGATCTATTTACATAACAGATTTAAAATACGTATTAGTGTGAATTTTCAAGATTGCTCGCTCTAGTTGATATTCCAAGATATACTAGAAATTAAGTACAAAAGATGCTCATTTTATGTTTCTCATGTTACACAAACCCTCATATCTTCAATTAATTGCAATTATTACTGAAAATAATTTCAAAGTAATACTACTTTTATTCATTTGTCATACTCAGTTGTCTATTCCAAACATTTTCTTCATTAAAAGACATTTTCATTTTATATACATATACATATACATATACATATATATATATATATATATATATATATATATATATACACACACACACACATACATGTATGTATGTATTCACACACATACAAGTACAATCTGCTTCATATAATGTCATTTTATAATGTTACCTGAATATGTTTTCAAGACTTACCATGTGATATTGGATAATTAATTCTTGTGCTCTTCTCTAGAGAAGACTATTTCTTCCACTGTCAGCATTGCTTCGTCTCCTGAATTCTCTGTGTGGGATTGAGGCTTCCTGTGCATAGTCCTCTAGCAGTTAGGCTACTGGGTGACTCAGCAAGGAAGACAAAGAGGCATATTGATAGAAGCATACCATGCCAGACCTCAGCAGAGGGAACCACCACCATAGTAAGCACTATCCTGGACAGTAGAACTCCAGGCATCTGAGGTGTTTTTATTAATACAGAACTCCTCAGGTATTCTATTGATAGCATGTATAGATCATTAGCAATCAAACATCCTCCACATGAATCCAACACCTGCAAACAATACAAAACATCAAGACCTAGAGAGCCCCTCACCCAACATTGAATAAAATGATTACTTTATACATAACTAAAAATAATCTTCCACAACAGGGTCCTGTCCCTTTTGCTTTCTTTTGTCGTTGTCCTTTTTTCTGATCAAGCCTGGGCAGTAATGTTGGTGAGAGTTTATGGGTGTAGATTCTGACATTCCAAGGAAACACAACCTCACTGCAAACTCACTCACATTCTAGATCTTACAATCATTGCACTCCCTATTCTCCAAAGATCACTGAGCTTGAGGTGTGGGAGTTGCAATGTAGATTTTTCCTTAGGGACTGGGCTCTACACCTCTGCAATTTGGTTAGGAGTGGTTGTCTACAAAGCTCACTCATTTTTTGAAAAGAGAAGTTTCCTTGACAAAGAGTGAGGACTATATTTACACATGAGTGTAAGGACAACTGTTTCGAATGTAGAGGGAAATGCCTAGCAAGGGAAACCTAGTCAATTGTCCAGGATTAGAGAAGTCATAGATCTTGAAAGAGAAACTTCAACTGCTACTTTACGAAGCCATCATAATTCATAACTACATCTCTAGTTCTAATATCAAGGTATCCAGCTCAAGCTCCTACAGTTTCATTTGCATTGAGTAATCCTAATATTTCTTCATGCTACCAATTGTTTCTGAGACACACTTGTATTTTGAAGACAGCATATGTACCGATTTTAGCATGAATTCCAGCAAATCTTGAGTGACCTACTCAACCCTTTCTCTTTGTTATTTCCAGATATGTACTTTCCCCTATTTCCTACGATAACTCATTTTCTCTTAAACATTTATAAGGCATGACATATCCTCAACCTATACTTATTACAGTAATCCACTATTGTGCCTTACATTCAATCTTATTAAAATGCCATAGTTCTCTTTTTAAATCCATAATTATTTCAGTCTTCAGGTTATTTTACTATCTAATGATTGTCTCTGCAAGCCATTTTCTCAGTTACTTGCTCACACCATTCCTGGGGATGCTACTTGCCTACTGTCCCTTACCAACACTGACATTCTTATCTTATTCATTACCAGTCAGGACTCCACCAGTAAGCGTCAGGTAAAATACCACTTCTCCTTGCCCACTACCTCTGTACTGTGCAGCATATTCCCTTTAAAACTGTCTTTCTATAAAATCAGTGCATCAGTAGGGTCTGTCTCAACACCTTTCCTCTTGTTCTCATGTGCATTTTAATTAGCAATAATTTTCTGGTCTCTAATAAAAATAACTACCTTACATTAAACCTCAGCAGGCAAACTTTTCCTCCTACCTCTTTACTGAGACCTTGAGATCATTTGTTACATGCCAAAAGGAAATTAATATATTTTTTTATAACCTGTTGTTTGGCAGTACATTATTGTTTTAAATTATAATCCATATTATTGCAAGTCCTTATTCAAATAATAGAATTTAATTATATGTATAAGAAAATACAAAAACTACAACCTGGATAATGTAACAATATATATGAAAATGTTATCTAGCTCCTCTTTGGATATTCCATGTTGGAGTGTCTCCCTTTCTCCATATGCTGTATTCCACACTGGCTTCCGAATGTGTAATATTTGCTCATCCTTTGGAGCCAATGCCATGTCAAGCTCTCTTTTCAGACAACTCTGTCCCAGATATTTGTGTGGTTTATTACCACGATTTAGACTGCTGCTCAAATCTAACCTGCTTAAGAAATTTTTCTTAAAACACTACATTTTAGAATTGCACGACTCTTTTCATTTTATTTTCTGCCATGTCATATTTTTCCATTCTTTATTACAGCTTGGCATTCTATCGAATCAACCATTCATCTAATTTGCTATTCCTGAATTCATTCTTTTTCTTTCATGTCGCTGCTGTATTGCTAGGACCTAGGTGTCCAGGGGTTAGTAGGTGTCAATCGTTATTTGTTTAGTGAAAATGTGTGGACTGATAGCAAGGGTAATGCAAATAGAAAGTGCTTGAAAAGAGAAACAGGGAGGAAAAGGCAGTTACTGAAGAAAGCATCAAGGTCGTAGAGTGTATTTGGTGCAAAAACCATAATGCCCTCACAGAAAGGAGACCTCAGACGTGTATTTGCACGATTTACAATTTGGATAATTACAATTGAGAAAGTCACATGTATTTAATCTTGAAAACATGATTGTGCCATTGAAACGGTTCAAGCAGAGGAGTGACGTGAACTCATTATGCTTTAAAAACTTTCAGGATGGAATGAATAAGTAGGCTTTTTGTATGAAAATCTAAATCATTTTACAGATGAAGCACAGAAAATAAATGGGAAATATTTTTTAGAATCCCCAGCTGTGCTCAAGATATTTAAGAGTCTATGGCAGAACCACCCGGGTAATCAGTTATCAAAACAAATTGATAACACCGGGAAGTCTGGATAACAGAATATGTTACTTCCTTCAAAACTATAGAACATTTAATTTAATTTAATCTTCTGTATTATCTAAAATGCCCATCCCAAGGTAAAATGTCAATGTGAAATAAGCACTGTGTGTGTATGTGTGTGTGTGTGTGTGTGTGTGTTTTCTTATTAAGTAAGACAGCATGAGAGCGTTTTTTGTTAATTCTCCTGAATGAAAGCATTAAAGTTCCTAAGAAAGCACAGCAAATATAATTTCTGATAAAACTGATATCTTGCAAAATCTCCTCCATCTCAGGTTTAGTATCTGATTATAATGCATATTGTAAACCAAAATTTTAGGATAGTTTAATATTAATAAATTAGAGAACGAGTATTTTAGTTCAAGACATTATTTCAATGTCACAAGAGATAAATTCCTCATATGAGGGAATTTCAGCCTCAGAGGATGAACCTAGTTCACTGACAAGGAGTAGCCTCATCACTGAATTTTATTCTTTTTATGTCTGACTACTTTCAAATGCAGAGCTGTGACTAGTTGTCCTGTTTGGCTTTAGACATATGGAGACATTTCTATACATCACAGACATATAGGCAGTGATCACTCAGCTCATCACTCAAGTTCTGACATGTTCTATTAATGTCCTTAATACATCCTTGGACTCTGCCCAGCTACTACACATACTGAAAACTGTATCCCTGCAGCATACAAAATAGAATAAAAATTCAAGCTTGTCTACTAAAAGTCACAGAACCTACATGACCTCCATCTTATCATCTCTTCCTCCTCTTCACTTTCCTTCCCTCTTTCCCCTTTCATTGTCTCCTCTTTTCTCCCTTCCTCTTCCTTTTGAGCCTCTCCTTTCTCCCTTTGCATACAGGTTGCTCTGTGTAACCCTGGATGTCCTGGAATTAACTCTGTAGACTAGGCTGGCCTCAAACTGAAACTCAGAGATCTGCCTTCCAAGTGCTGGGATTAAAGGTGTGTGCCACCACTACCTCAGATTATTCATACACCAAATTCCCTCCAGTTGTTTTAACAATGAGGCATTGTCATTTTCTTTAAGGAGTATGTCTATTCTCTCCACCTCTTAACCTACTATCATATCCTACATTTATTGTATTTTCAGTATGGAATTTTGTAACACTTTTAGTTTTTATTTTAAATGTTTTGCTTCTGTATCATAATAGTATCTGAAGTCTGAAGTTCCTTCTACTAAGCATATAATAAGTTGTTTATGTCACTTTTTGTTTCCCTTGATAGAGTATAAAATATTAAATATGAATTTTTAGTCTTAATCAGTTTTCTAGCCAAAGAAATTAGATACAAATTTCCACAAATAATAAGCCCTCCACAAATAATACTTACATTCCATTTATGATCTTAATTTACTTGTCACCCATAGAAAGTACTTATCAAGGGACATCTACCTATTTTCCAATATTAATTTTTTTTCAATATAAAACCACTTCAGGGTTTTATAATGATAATTGCTAAATGTTTACTTACTATCTAAATGAACAGAATGAAAATAGTTCTATTAAAAGCAATACAGTGCACAAGTCTTAGAAGCTCTGTGATATACAATGCACCTTTTAGGATATATATATATATATATATATACACACACACACACACACACACACACATACATACTTACATATCATGGTGTCCTAATGATATTATGTTGCAGATCCTCAGATACAAATTCTAACAATCTTCCCGGAGTAGAATTTGGGTCTATGTGATTTTCCTGCCTTGGAGTACTAGATGTTTGCTTATCAGATCATTTTTGCATTGCTTTCTATTTGATAATAACAATATTCCACATATCCTTACTTCTTTCTTCCTCCAAATACTTCACTGTAGAATGAATTACTCTCCACAGGGCTTTGACTTCCCTAGAAACTACAGACAAAATAGAACATAAATGATGAAAGAAGATTTCATTCCTCCAAGAAAGCATTGACAACTGGGATTTAAGTATAGACAAAGAGGAGCAAGTTAATTTCTCATTTACCTCTGTCCCACTGGCTATTCTATGTGGTTGAGGAATGTCTTGTGCTGCAGAATGTTCAAGTCTTCTCACCAACTTGCTGTGTCTTTCAGCTATCGGTGAGTTTGGAGTAATGAGTTCATGCTGCTTTCCATCATTTTCTGCTCTGCTACCATTTTCTCTTGTTCTCTTTGTCCTGTAACTTTACCTTTTCAATAAATGACAAGCAGTTTTCATTACCTCAGGTTTTCTTTTCTAGACATCTAGATATGAAATTAGATGGATATAAACAAAGCTTAGCAGAAGGGTGTGTGGTATAAATAAACAAAATACTGTGTAACCAACAGCTACATAAAACTTGGCTTTGTCTAAATGGAGCTTTTATCCACTTAATATCACTATACATATCATATTGTTGTTATATAAATCCAGTAATATGCTGAAGTTGAAACTAAAAATTTATGTAATGCTCTTATTGATCTCTAAACAGTTGATGTTGAAATCTTGAAAAATTTGAATAGTTGGATACAAAAAAAACCCCAAAATATAATAATGTTAGTTACAACATATCTAAGAATATGAGCCCAGTATACATATCCCTTTCTACTAGGATTCCCCTAATTTTTAGAACTTGATAATCTCTACTTTACAGGCTTTGATAGAAATCAAATATTTTAATCAAATTTACAAGAGCATAATCTACTGCAGTTGATGCCTGAATTGGATATGGACATCAGAGACATAAGCTTGCCACACAGTAGGGATGAATAGGAATTCTAAGGTAGAGTACAAGAGGCAAGTATCCTGGAGAGTATTTTGCAAACTTGATATACAAAAGGAGTGTTCTTTGTGTTCAAATATGACCAGTAGTTTTGGTTTTGGTTTGTTTTGCTTTTTGTTTCTTCTTAAATAGAAAACTCTTCATCTCTGCAAGAGATGCTTGTTACCCTTGGTACCCTTGGAAACATCATAATTTGCTTGAAAACGACATTGAATTTAATGTGAGATTATAGTTTAAATGAATATCTCTTAATACAAAAAAGGATATAACTCAACAATCCTAGTTGCATATTACAGAAAAGAATTAACAGAGCTGTTTGTAGGAGGGCATGGCTTGCCCTTATGAGCATTGCATGTACCAGGAGAAGAGAAGTAATTTCGTTTAGTGATGCTAATAAAGACTTTAAATATGTGCTAAGTGTATTTTTAAGACATGGATCCTATAAATTCCATGTAACTAAGAACTGAAGAAACAAATTTGAAAAAGAAAATTTTATAAAGCAACTTTAAAATACATTAATAGAATATCTCTACTTAGACTATCAATGTGTCTTAAAGATATATTTAATCCTGGATAAGACTGCTGCAACTATATTCATGTGTGCATGTTAAAATATATGTTCCTCTCTAGTAAATAATGACACTGTAACACCTTTACTCCATAAACTTAACTTTAAAAAGTGTTTTAACTCTCGTGTTAATACTCTGGAAAGCCTCCAAATATGCTGTATAGTTGTACAAAAATAAGGCATTTATACCCATATTATCTAAGTTTATTTCAATCTTTTTCTTTGCTTTCTTGATTTTCATTATGCAACAAGCTAACAACATGTAAATCTGGCTGACTTGGAACGTTTACTTAGACCAAGTTAACCCTGAGCTAAAAAATATCTTCTTGCCTCTACCTGCCCCATTGATAACACTGTTATTAAAGGCCTATGCTACCAAGCCTGGCTCATTTTTTTTCTATTTTATATTCTCTGCTTTTGTTTCAAACTTTCCAATTTACAATTAAGGTCTAAATGAATATGTAAGTCTAGGAGTACAGAAAGCCAGGTTTAAGATGTCTTTTCCCCACTCAATATTGTACCCTTCAACAAAGTCATAGGGGCAATGACATGGGACAATTGTCCCTGTGGTGACAATATTTATAGAATATTTCCTGAAGAACAAGCTTGTGATGGTTTGAATGAGAATATCCTCCATAAACTTTAATGTTTGAACATTTGAGTCCCAGTCACTGGCACTATTTGTTTAGGAGATATAGTCTTGTTGGGGACATATGATTCTGGGAGGTGGCATTCAGACCTTAAGGCTTTGCCCTTCTTGCAGTTTATTCTGTGTACTTTGTACTTCTGGTTCAAGATATGAGAAATCAGCTTTCTGTGACTACCAGATGCCTCTTCCATACCATTATGATTCTACCACTTGGGAACCGAAAGCCAAATAAACTCTTTTATAAGTTGCCTTAGTCATACTGTTTCATCAGAGCAAAATAAAATACTCACATATACATGCACATGCATTCATACACACACACACACACACACAGACACACACACACACACACATATTCTGGAAATGAATAAGCTAATACACTAATAGTTATTGTTATAACTTATTAAGTAGCATTCATCAGTAAATGTGCTATGCTTTTATACAGGCAGCCCTGTGGATTCCTTTCCACACCATTTCACATGGACACAGGGCACTCCCTGTGTCACTCCATCTTGTGATGTCTACAATGCCCACAGATAGTAAGAAAGTTTCAGTTCTATTATAATCTTAAAGTTATACCCTCACTTACACAAACATGGTTGGTGAAAATGCCTTTCATTGTATGAGACAAAACTATATCTAGTTATCCTGATTAGTTACATTTTCATATTGTTAAACTGATACAAAAATAAGGCCATAAAATATTTTCATAAGACCATGAAAATGTTTATCCATTTGTATGTTTCCATACATTAATAAATCTCTATCTATTATCTATGTTTCAAAAAATACTTCATGGATTAGACCTCTATTGCTTATAAGGCACAATTTCCTTTTTCTAGAATCTGGCTTCATTGAATCCTGAGCTAAAAAAAGTATAAATACATTCTAATGATAATATGATTTTTTTATATTAGTAATGTTAACAAAATCTATGTAATTAATGAATTTCACATTTACTAATCAGTTGTTATATTACAAAAAACATTAATATCATTTTGCTTACCTATGTAACATAATATATATTCATTATTATGGTTGTCAGAATTAATGTGCAAATGGAACTAAATAGAGAACTATGGTAGGTAGTCTTAAATATATTGTTATCAAGGAAAAAGCAAACATAATTTAATACATTTTTAACCTGTAGAATCATCTTAATTGAAGGTTGAAAGAGGAGTAGTGGTCAAAAGTAGAAGTTCCTTGAATTATGTTTAAAAATAAAGCTTCAGAGTTTTATAAAATTTGGCAGGAGGTGCTATAAAACATAAATAGTTATACTCTCTATATATGCTTTAGCTTCTTACAGCAGGTTAAGGCATGTTTAGGGGGAGGGAATCAAAATTTTTAGGTGATATCATAAAAGACAGCAGAAATGTTTTCTTAATTTGGTGAAATCTAATTATATGTCTCTGTTTTTACTAAATAAACTACTTGCTTTGCCAATCCTTCTTCATTACCCCCCATATTTAAGGGCATTCCCTATGATTTGCCAATTTGTTAGTAATAGGGAGAATAATATATAATCAAAATCTGATTTCTTGTCTGATTTGATTACAGGGTACTGATTAAGCCAATGCTGGCATACTCCACTTAATTCAGTGATTAGGAGAAAGGTGTTTCCCCCTAAACCTCCTCTGAGACCAATCAACATAGGAAAGATTCTTTTCTCTTTATGATCAGGTTGCTAGAATCATGCTTCACTTAATGTATTCATTTATAAATGTAAATTTATTTATAACCTTTTAAATTTTTCTCAGGAAACTGGGACTTTATGTCCCTGGGTAAATGAAAGCAAAGTACTCTTCTCATCTTTTGTATTTAATGACATTTATGACTTCAGGGTTTAGACTACTCCCATTATAACATCCCCTTCTTGAAAAGTGGCAGTCTCCTAAGCCTGAAATCTGGCATAGCATTAGATATCTTGTCATTAGGTTTACATGTTAATTCAATAAATCAAGTAATTTTCATTAGAGTTCTAGTCTTATGTGTTACTACCAGTACTAAAATAAATCATTTTATTCTGTTCATTATATAAAGTGATATATCTGACGCAACTATTACACTAAAGTGTTCTCTTCAATTCTCATGTTCAATTGTTCTGGTTAGTACTTGTATTGCTGATACCTCTCTCAGTTTTGCTTCATAGAATGTATATTAATCTAGCTTGGTCCCAACCTGTTTTTCTTCATTATCTACTAATTCTGTCCACAAATCTTACTAGTAATCGATCTATCCTCATTATAGTCCCAAAGTCTGCTAATCTAAGCTTTGCATTTCTTTTGTTCTGCTATGCTACACTCTTTCTCTGGGATTAGAGTCAACTCTCAAATATGCCTTCTAGTTATCTGTACTACTCTTTTGAAGATAATACCTTCTGCTGCTTGTGGTTTTGTGATCTTTACTGTAGAGTTGTTTAATTGTGTTTATATTCACATCACAGGTAAAAAAAATTTTTAACTTGAGAAGTGGCTTTTATTCTGCATACATTTATGTTGTTACATATTTTTACAAGTTCATTCAATTTTTAGCACCAAGAAACTTGAGAAAATGTTCAGATCAACAAAAATGATCCCAGTACCTGGATATAGCAGTTTTCTTGGATGATGTGTATTAATCAAAGACACTCTTAATGAATCAGTACTAAGCTCCCAGTTTGCATTATGATCCACACCTTATAAATTGTATTTTGCATGCTTTAAATATTCTACATTGTTTTCTATTTATGTTCTGTTTACAAGAGTAATTTATTCACTAACAAACATGCAAGCAATATCAATATTGCACTACATATATGTGCCCTAGATATAAAAGTGAATAAGATTGCAATCAATGACAGTGACAATGTAGAGAAATTAATAAAAAGCATGTTGCATTTTTCTTAATTCTCTATTATTACACAAACTTTTCGATAATACTAACAAATCCATTAATTACAAAGAGAATACTCTTTTCAACCTTGGATTCATAAAAGAACATTCCTAATGGCACCTGATATCAAAGTTTAAATTATAAGTTTTCTGGCTGTTAAAAACACATTGCACAGTCACTACATGCTGATCGCTTGTCCTGGCTTCTGGGAACCACAACATTTTTCCACATTCAAGGAATAAGACAATTGTGATAACATTTCTATAAGTATTCTGCTATTGGTTCTGTCAGAATGTTGGTCAGGTACAGAATCGGTACTCATCTTGTACCTTGAAATCCTGAAGCATACCCTGGGGTATACAAGAACCTTCCCCCAGACCCTCCCTACCACCCACACTCATTTTCAGAATTACAGAAATATATACAAGAACCTTCCCCCAGACCCTCCCTACCACCCACACTCATTTTCAGAATTACAGAAATATTTCCCATGTTCTTAAGTTTTCCAATTTCAATGTAATTAGTAACTATATTGGAACACAATTTCAATTTTAGGAGTGTATAATCCAAAATGACTTCCCAACTGACTTTAGTTCTTAAATTTACCTTAAATTTGAGAAAATTTTCCTACAAATATATATAATATGTCTTAGCTATATATCTCAAAATTTTCTTTTCTGACTTAAAAGATTTTAAACTTTGACATTTGAGAATATATTTGATAAATATAATAATCTTGTATCAGGGGAAACAGGTATAGTTCTCCTAATAAAAATAAAAGGTAATTAAAAACAAAAAAATAGAATTCAATTAAACACTGATTTGATTTTACATATTTTATTTGTTGTTATAACATGGTCTCTTGATTTTCACAATGTTGTATGTACAGGACAAATTGTAATTTCTTATAAATAAGCATTATGAAAACCAAATAAGATTTCTTTAGGGAAATTAATCTTCTGAAGGCTTCAATTAAGTTTGATCAAATAAACCAGTTTTTCTCAACCTTCCTAATGCTGCAACGCTTTAATGCAATTCCTCAAGTTGTGGTAACCCCCAACCAGAAAAATATTTCATTGTTACTTCACAACTGTAATTTTGTTAATGTTATAAATCATAATGTAAATATCTGATAAGCAGATGGTCTTAGGGGAACCCTGTGAAATGTTCTACCCCCAAAGAGGTTGTGACTCACAGGTTGTAAACCATTGCATAAATCAGTAAGAATTGCCGTACTTAGTAAGAAATATGGAGCTCATCAAATTTACTCTCATTATATTGCAGTATTCCTGAAAAATTAGAAATTTCACATGTTTTTTTTTCAACATTTTAAATAAAAGAAAGGTAGACTCATTTAAAGTATCCTTAGAACTACTTTAGAAAATGCATGTGTGTGCACATGTGTTTCTAAAGTATATATATTTTTCTAAAGAATATTTATATATCTTATTTCCTTTTCCTTCTTTTCTTCCTTAAACAGCAAAGATTTTTTTGTAACATCATAGAAAACTCTTGCAATATGGTTTGTAAATTCTTAGCTTTCTTTGAAGGTTATAATTTATAGGGGAAAACATGTACTTGCAAAACAAGCAACACCTTGATAAAATGTCTTATTTAACTAAAAGAAAAAAGAAAACTCCATGTATAATTCTTTTTCTTCCAGTATTCAAATATGACTTCTGCATTTACTATAGTTCAGTTGCTGGTACATTCCTGTCTATAAGCATACAAGACTCATACTGTTATTTAGTCTGTGTTTTATCCTCTCTTAAATTTGTATCTTCTTTCCCTCGAGCAAAATGCATTCTGCCAGGGTAAATGATGGACTTCAGTAGTTTATCTTCTTTCCCTCCAGCAAAATGCATTCTGCCAGGGTAAGTGATGGACTTCAGTAGTTTAAACCCTATACTCAGACCTGTTCTTCAGATCAGTCCCATAGTCGCAAATGTTGGACCTCTGTATCCTTTTCTAGACAAATCTTCAAATTGATTCATCTGCAATTAACTTTTACATATTGTGGTCATTTGAATGAGATGATTGCCAAAGCCTGGGGCATTTGAATATTTGGGCCTCAGCTGGTGATGCTATTTTGGAGGTTTAGGAGATGTGACCTTATTGAAGAATTATTGGACTGGAGGTGGGCTGGAAGTGTTTAAAGACTTGTGCAATTTGATTTTGTTTTCTGCTTTGTTCTGTGGTTCAAGATCTAAGTCATCAGCATCCTGCTCCAGCCTGCTGCCTATCGCGGTGCTTCGCATCACTCCTTATATAAGTTGCCTTCTTGGCCATGGTATTTTTTTTCACAGCAGTAGAAAACTAATCACCAAATCAACAGATGATTTGAAATAATAATAATAATAATGATGATGATAATAATAGTAATAAAACCAGGTATAAGAAGAAAACTAAAGTTAGAAGATAAGAGAGAAAAGTTGAACTGCAGGAACAAACCAGAGACTTGGAGAGAAGAGTTGTTTATGACAGTAACATGGGGAGCATGAACTCAAATAGAATCAAACAAGGCAAACTGTGCAGGCAAGTGGATTGAAGTTCATAGCTTCAAAACCAGGGGAAGAATCTATTGGAATTGTGTAGTTAAGAGGAAATAGAAAATTATTTTGAATTTTTAACATCTACCTATCCAGCTCTGTGAACTGCTTCCACTATTTTTGTCTAGGGATTAAAGGAGTAGATCACCACTACCTTCTGAATACTGGGATTAAAGCTGTTTCCTACCACTGCTTTCTGAATACTGGATTAAAGGTGTGTCTACATTCCATCCAGGCCACACAGGCCATTGAACGTAGCCCCTGGAACTTAGACCTTAGCCTTCTCACAGCGTTACTCCTCTGTGTGGTTTAATATGGTTGCAGCTAGATTGATTTTACTCTGGAACAAATGCTAATTGTTTTTGTCATGATCATAAATTCATTCTGTCATGCTGTCCAGGAAGCACAAGTTGATAGCAGTGTGGAACAACACTGGAATACATTATTTTCTGTTTTCTACTTATGAATAAAAATAATGTACATTTAAAAATATTTAGTAAGTATCTTCCAGTATTACAATTTATCTTGGATGCATGCAATGACTTTTTTGAATATTTTTGGCATTGTAGTTGAAATGTGGTTTCCCTCTCTGAATGTCTACTATTTCAGATGTGTTCTTTTGAGCATAAATTGCAAAATACCTCCATTTTGTGGTCTTCTACTTGGGTTTGAGTGATCTCTATACAGTTCTGTTTTTTATATATTGTTGAAATGAATAAATAGGTATCAATAAAATGCATTTTCCTAAATTTATTTCCAATCAACTTTACTGCAAATTGTTCTTAAAAGCCATGCATATCAGAATTCTATGTACCTGTACTATAAAATTGCATTCACTTTGTAAAATGTTAATTCATTTTTCTTCCTCTTGCTATTTTCTAAGTTATTTTTAAGTTCAGTTTACTTTTTTTTTTTTTTTTTTGCTTTAGTAATGAAAGAGCTCATCTATATATTTTTAAAGAACCAAAAAAAAATTTGAGCCCCAAACAAAAACTCCAATTACTCATAGTGTGTATTCATATATACATTTTCAGGCTATGATTCTATTTTTCAGAACAACTGGTTACTTTGTTAATAGCATCCATTTCACATAGAATCATCATAATATAAAATCTATCCTCATATCTCACTTAAGTTAAAGATTCATGTTGTGGAGAAAAAGACAACTAGCATTCTGAGAAATCAATTTTAGGGGTTGGAGAGAAGGCTTGGGAGTTTAAAACAATGGCTGCTCTTCCAGAGGATGGGTTCAATTTCCAGCCCCCGTGTGGTGGCTCACAACTGTTTTTAATTCTAGTTCCAGTGAATCTGATGCTATCTCTGGGCACTGCATGTCTGTGATACATAGACATTCATGGAGGAAAACACTCATACACATAAATAAAATAAGTAAAGGATGTAGTTTTAAAAATGTGAATTATAAAATATTTCCCATATACTTAAAATGGAAAAACAAAAAGTAGAACAAGAATGACCATATAATTTGTGTTTAAATGAGAACATTTAGTGTTTTTATTTGTGTGTATGTGTGTGTGTGTGTAGATACATGCATGCATGAGCTAGTATGCACATCTGGTCAGGTGAGAAAATGTTTGACTAGGACATGATATATCTGACCACCCTCTGCCTTTTCCTCTTAGGCAGTCTCTCCTTGAAACTGGGTTCTTAGTTTCTAGTTCCAGAGATATTTCCATGTCTTCCAATTTCAGACCTGGAGTTACAAGTGTTTGTAAGGAAGCCTGGCTGGTTATGTGGTATTTGGGTCTGCATTCTAATTCTTATGATGTTTGAGAAAACACAATTAGCTTCTGAGATACCTCTTCAGCCCCAGTGAGTTTTACTTTTAAAGTAGTAAACACTCTTGTAATAAAATAGTTCTGTGTATTTTATCTTATTGTTTAATTTTCTTTCTTCAAGTATGTATCACTTCAAAGTCATTTGTTTAATTTATTGGTATATTAATAACTTAATGTGAATCTATATGTCACAAATCCAATATATTCTGACTATAAGGGAGGGAGGAGGAACTTCAAAGTTGTGGGCCCAAATCAACATTTTCTCTTTAAAAAGTGATTATCTATGACACTTGCTGTAGTGAGGGAAAACTGAGTAATCAATTCTGCTTCTGTTCATATGAGTAATATATACATCCACCATCAGAGAGAAGCTGTGACTTGCATGGCTGTATATCAGATTACATTTATAATCAGCTTTTAATTTATACAAGTCACACATTTTTTCCTTTTTAAAAAGACTTTTTTTCCCCAAAGTAATATTCTCAGTAATTAAATGTGAAAATATGATGATCCTAGGTTGTAAAAACTGGACTGGCTATATTTTAATTGCTGACTAAAAGCATACAGCCACTGTCAATAAATACAGAATATTCTTGCTACCATGAGATATTTCATTGGGCAGGACTAATAGAGAAAACGTCATATTATCAGAAGTTGAGAAATAATCATTACTTTTATGATTGATTTAGTTGATTGCATGGTAATAATTCTTTTCTTCTGTTAATCAATGTATTTGTTGTTTTTCAACACTTTTATTAAATTTCTGTTTTAATTAACAAATACCACTATGACTTGGAGTATTCCATTCCATCACTACTTCAAATACGGTCTTAACTTTAAACTAACAGTACTCTCCCATTTGCTAGTAAAATTCATAGGGACTGATCACTTGTTTATGTAAATCAAAACCTTAGTTTTGTTTTCTCTTGCTCAATTGCATACTTCTTTTTACCTTTATTAACTTCCATGCTCTAAAACAGGAAATGTGCTAAAACAATTTTTATTATATTTTAAAAGATAGATTATCTATGTGCTTTGTCATAGATAATCCCCATCTAGCTTCCCTATTTTTACCTACTTTTACCTGATCACTACATATTTGTTAGTAATAATGTCAGGCACTAAGAAGCCACAGAGAGACTACCCCTCTGGGTCTTCTTTATCATGTGAGACCCCGAGAGAGAAACTGAGGCACGAGCCTCAATTTCAAGAGCATGAAGTTTATTGTACCAACATGTCCTTCCTACACATCAGGGTGGACCTCCATAGAGTCCTCACAAGGGGGGGGGGCAGGAGGCCACCCTGAGGGGATTTTCAAACTTGCTTATATACTCTTTTCTTAGCAACCGCATAACTTTTAAGCTGATTGGTTGCGTGCAACGACATAGATTGGTATATTCCAGGTGTATTGTTCTGTAGCTAGGGAGTGATGGGCTGAAACCTATTCATATGTGAATATTACTAGAACTTTTCCTTATCTGGGTGCCAAGGTTTTTGGAAAAGTTCAGGCAAAGTTAGGCTTATTTGTACATTATCAAGCCTTACTAAAGTTTGGTCAAGTCCAGCCTTGGGCTTACAGCACTGTGTTTCCAAATGTCCTTCCTTATCACTTTGATCAATTTTATATAACCTGTTATGTTCACAATAGCTATATTTGCTTAGGAACTAAGCAGTGAATTGAATTACATCATGCACTGAATTATAATTAAATCTTACTGTTTGGCTTTTGAAGAGCAAAGCATTCAAATGGGCAGCTATCTGAATTTTACAACATATCAAAATTTATTAATATCAGTATTACTTATATATACTGCCTTCATGCCTGAACAAGAAAGCCCTTAATAATAGAATGATATCTCTAATGATTTTAGTATATATTATGAAATCTAAACAACATTTTATGTACATATTATCTATTGGATAGCTTATATAGATTAAAAATGATACTGTGTTCTATACATATCGGAAATCAGTAAACTTCAAAGATTTTAATTACACCATGTGCAAGTAATTTGAATGTGAATAGGAACAATGGACTATAATCCTCTCCTAGATGAAAGAAAAACACAAAGGAAATCAGCTGGAGATTTCCTAACATCAATGCCTGCTGCTTATTTGATGTTTAACTCCCATGTAAACAATATTTAAAAGGAAACAAAAGAGCTCATTGTCAAATCAAATGTACTTTCTTGGAACAAAGAGCCAGAACACAGTGACACAAAGAGTGGCTCGTCCTACAGACCAACTGCTCCAAGCAGCCTTCTCGCTCCCCTTTGGCAGATGGTACTCGTTATGACTGCTCTCAAATAGAGTGGTTTGAAGCAGGCTGTATTTACAATTATGGCTCTCACATAAGGAGGTTTACTAGGGTTCTAAAGCTAATTAGCTCTGTCCACATCTCAACATTTGTCTGTTCTTCTAGCCCACAACCCACTTTGGAAATTATGGAGGGAGAACAGCCTGGGGAAAGGGTAGATAAGGTGATACTGAAAATCTACATAAGAGCAGCATAATGTGGCAGTGCTTTTATAATATAAAGTAAATAAATAAACTTAAAAGCATCCCTACAGTTATAAAAGCCATTCACATAGAACAGTTCAAGGAACTTGGATGCTGTTAACAAGAAATAACTATATAAAATGTCATAGTCAAACCTAAACTTGTTTACAGTTATTTCAATAACTATATTAGGATGCTCGAGAGATAAATGTTCTTGGACAGCACCTCACATTAAAAAAAATATTTGAACACATATGTGAGAATTTAACTGTGGATACAGCTGAGTGAGCAATATTTTCTTCCTCCATTAAAAAAAAAGCACAAGACAAATATTCCAGGATATATTGCTATAAAATATAAGAATGTGGGTACAGAGAAAATAAGCACCAAATGACTTCAGTTTTACAAATGAGAACTGCATTCCTGAGGAAAGCAAAGCCAGTAACCAATCACCATCCATCTCCATACACAGCAAGACCCAATATGAAGTAGAGGTATACTAAATGCTTGGTTGCTATATGTCATTGATTTTTTTAGTGCTGAAATGTAAATAAAATTCTTGTAATCAAGATGGAATGTACATAACCTTGGCATACTCAAAACACAAGAGCTTAAAACCTAACATTTATATCAATGAGAGTCTGGAACTTGGTCCTTGAATGCTTTCTTTTCAACTGTACCTCTCCTTATTGCCTCTTTTATTTCTTCATTTTTAAGTTGTATTACTAATTAATCCTTTCCAACTCTTAGTAAAGAACGTCTTTATCATTTAATAATTAATGTTTTTCATACCATGGATCAGTAATAAAAGAAAAACAAAATATTTTCATTTAACAAAAACATTTTGTAATAAAATAGCTTTCATTCCTTTACCTACAAATTTTAAAACCAGGATGTGGAGCAATAGATGACTCACTGATTAAGAGCATGTACTGCTCTATCAGGTGATCAAAGTTTAGTTCCTAGGTCCCATATTGGATAGCTGACAACCTCCTGCTAACTCCAGCTTTAGTCAGTCTGACATGTTTTCTTCTCCTCTAAAGGCACAACACACATTCCCGAGTGTTGACCTCACTAGCCTCATTTAAGTGGCTAAATTTCTAGTACCAGGCATGATTTCTGTTATACAGAGTAAGCTTAAGTCCATTAGACTGTTTGTAATTACTACTAATATATGAGTGTCCCTATTGAGCATTTAGATAACATATTGCCATGATGGTCATTATGATAGTTCCTAGGCATCACAGATTGCTAGTGTGGTGGATTGAATTGGAATGCTCCCCATAGACTTATATATTTGAATGCTTTCCTTCCCAGTTGGTAGAACTGTTTTGGAAAGATTAGAAGATGTGGCCTTGTTGGAGAAGACATGTCACTGGAATTTGGATTTGAGGGTTCAAAAATCCACATTATTTCCAGTTAGCTTGTTTTGTCTCTTGCTTGAGAATCAAGTTATGAGCTCTCACCTACAGCTATAGAGCCATGTTTGTCTGCCTGTTGCAATGATCCTTACCATGATGGTAATGAACTCTAACCCTCTAGAACTGTAAGCCCAAAATTAAACATATTATTTTGTGTTTTCTTGGTGATAGTGTCTTAGCAGAGCAATAAAATTCAATTAAAACAGATAGGATTTTTGATTACTTCTTTTCAATAGCATTCTGCATTTCTAATACAGTGGAAGTTAGACTTTTAGATATGAACCAGATTGATTCATCGGAATGCCACATTCTAAATGTGCAGTGTCTTTAGATACCTCACCTTCAACTTCTAAAGGCAACCAAAAACAATAATAATAGCACTGTAGCTCTTAATTATAAGACAAACATCTTTTCATTAGGAAAGTAAAAATATCTGTCACGAAAGCAAAAATGGGGTTTATCAACTATATATATTGTTTAGTCTTTAATATTTAATTGCCAGGACTGCAGGTGAAACTCTCAGTAGCCAGGTGACAACTCCTGTTAGTCAAAGTTACTTGTCTAACAGAAACCAAAAGCAGGTTATCCTTCCACAACATTTACCAACATATGAAGTTAAATTTGAAGGATATTGGAAATATAGGGAATTAAAAATTTATATCCTGGGGCTGGAGAGATAGCAAAACAGTTAAGTGATCTGGTGATTCTTGCAGCGGAGCCAGATTGACCTCACTGCACCTACATCAGGTAGCTCACAAACACCTTATATTATAGTTCCAAGACTTCTGATTTCCAAGACAGCTGTATGCATGTGGTGCCCATGCAGACAAATAGAAACACACATACTCATAAAATACAAATAATTCCTTTAAAGTAGGTTCTTAATATTCCATAAGTAATCAATAGTAATTTTCTTAGAAATATACTATATTAGCATTTAGCAAGATCTCAAGAGAACTTGTCATTGCTGAACAGTCCTTAACTGTCAAAGAAGGTTTCAGGAAGGACAAGAAAGAAACATGTACAAATAAGTACACACAAAGAAGACCACACATTGAAATGAGGTGTCTATTTGACAGAATAAAAAATTTAATAAGTGATGTAATTTGGTCCTTTGGTAAATTGGAAGATTTAAGCTCTGGGAGCTGATAAAAATTATTATGACTAAAATTGTCTCTAAGCATGAATGAAATACTGAACTAAATATTAACATCAGCTGAGATGCTCTAACATTAATAGTGGGGAAAATACAGACTAGAAAGATGATTATAAAACAGGACTCTCTAAAAAATATTAATAAATCTTCATGAAGCTATATTCTAGCCAAAACAAGTATTTTGTAAATGAGGTAAAACTGTTACCATTTCTTAAGTAAAAGTACTGTGTATT
The DNA here is from genome assembly GCA_026225945.1 of Cricetomys ansorgei. Lineage (NCBI taxonomy): Eukaryota > Metazoa > Chordata > Mammalia > Rodentia > Nesomyidae > Cricetomys > Cricetomys ansorgei. The sequence goes on from JAMJFZ010000039.1 coordinate 4,515,447, forward strand.
TCCAACACAAAAAAACTGATTAATATATGAACATATGGAAGTGCTAATTACCCTAATTTGATTATTACATAGTGTATAAATGAATCAAATTATCATGATGTACCCCATACATATGTACAAATATGGATTATTAACAAAAATACAATTCATTGTACTCATCAATTTATAATTATTGTAATAATTATGATATATAATGCAATAAATGAAATGCAGCATATTAGATATTTGTCTCAGAATATGACATGCTTTTATATTATAATTTTAAATGCAAACAGTTTTCAAAAAGAAGTGTTAAGTATAGCTTAAAAATCATGAAAGTATATTTATATGATTTAATATAGTACAGTACAGTACAAAAATATCAATAACTTCACAAATATTTCATTTAAAACACTGAAAATATCTGGAGCAATGCTTCCTGATTTCCAAAACAGTAGTTCATGTATATTCTGTGCATATGTATGTAAATGCAATATAAATAAGGTTTTTAATGTGCAAACATATTTATGTCAGAACTTTCTAGCACTTGATAATAAAATCATATTGCATCATTATTATGAGATTTATTTAAAGTATAAAACTTTACTTTGGATGTATATAGACACACACACACACACACACACACACACACACACACACACACACACATATATATATATATATATATATATATATATATATATATATATACAGATAGCAGTAATCAACTAATCTGAGTAAAGTGTTGTAAGAGCTCTTTAGGATTCCTGTGTTTATAAAAGAGCTCAAAGCAACAGATTGACTTTTTTTTGGCCTTTCTTTCTAAAATAGCATTGCCTACAAAGATCGTTCATCTCAGCTGGGCATGGTGGCACATTTCTTTAAGCGTTTGGTACCAGAATTCAGGAGGCAATGACAAGTGGATCTCTGAGAGTTCCAGGCAAGCAAGAGATAGCCAGTTAGAGCCTGGATGGGGTAGAAAAAGAAAAGAATGAAAGGAGGGGAGGAAAGAAGGAGGGAGCAAAAGAGAGGGAAGGAAAGGAAAGAAAATAAGATACAAAAGAAAACTAAAGAAAAGGAAAGAAAAGAAAAAGAAAAAAAAGTATGTTAGATTGGCTGGGGGGCTGCTCTTTTCTGAAGGGGGGTGATTCAGGTCAGGGTTGGGAGAAGTAAAGGGAAGGGACGATGCATTTGGATGTATTGCGTGAGAGAAGAAAAAGGAGAAATGATTAAACTTAAATGATTAAGCTAAAAGAAAGAAAGAAAGGAAGGAAAGAAGGAAGGAAAGGAAGGAAGGAAGGGAAGGAAGGGAGGGAGGGAGGGAGGGAGGGAAGAGAAGGGAGGAAAGGAGGGAGGGAGGGAGGGGAAGGAAGAAAAAGACAAAAGACATGTATATCCCTAGTCAATTTGATATAACCTTGATCTTCAACTACTCATCCTCTAGAAACGTGAAACATAAATTCATGGTTCTTACAAAATGTGTGATCTCTATTGCTTTCTTACAGCAGCACAAATGGACTAGCACAAGCAGTTTCCTAAAATCTCTTTCTATAGGCAAGCATGTTGCTTTACAACTATTTCTCTGAATGAGATGCTTCATTTCGTAGGGAAATGTATGCTTGTGAAACTCAGGAAAATAGTGAAACAAAGCTTAGGAGTTCATAAAGTTACAAGATACAACAAGTTCCTCAGATAATTTATTAAGGCAGCAAACAACTTCTGCACCAGGCATTATGGTTTTGTGAGTCGTCACCCCCTCTGGGGTGGCCTTTTTTGTGGTAATGAAAAACACCTCACAAAAGAGTAAAGCTAAACACTGTCAATTTATGAAGGAAGTGAAAAAGAAAATGCTAAGTGGATCATGTGGTTCTTTGAGTGTAGGGGATGCCACCGAAAGCACTTATGTTTTTAATCTCCTAGGAGAAATAGAAATGAAGAAACTGACAAGACAGTGTCTACATCACTAGCTTTTTAAATGCTTATCAGCATATATTCAAATTTGACACATCAAATATCATTAAATACGAAATTTAAATTTCTTGCTCTTTTATGCAGTCACTAGTAAACATATACTTCATATGATACAGGAAAGCACAGATAGGTCCATGTAATTTAAGTGGGCACTACACTGCTCTAGCATCTCATGAAATGACACATCAATCTATGCAACAAATAACACCAAGTAATTTAAATAACTACAGTGATCAAATAATTTAATATAGCATGGGGGGTGTCATTTTCACTGACACATTGGGATGCCACATGTGTGGAGGGATAGTCACAGGTAATGCATCTCTATGCACATAGGAGCCTGAATTTAGAATGGAGTCACAGTAATATAAAATGGCCTCTTTACAATTCAGCATTTCTCATAGAATGAAGACATATGTAATCCTCTTTTTAGATACGATCTCTGGAATAAATGCATAGGCCTATTTTGTCTCTTCTTAGCTCCATGTGCAAACTGATATATTTTTTAAAGAGTTGTTTTGTTTTATGTACAGGTCTGTGCACTATGTGCATGCCTGGTAACCAAGATGCCAGAAGAGAAGGACAGATTCCTTGGAACTGGATTTACAGGTGGTTGCAAGCTGACATGTAGGTACTGGGAATTGAACCCAGGTTCTGTATGAGGTCAAAAACTGTTCTTAAAAATGAGCCATCTCCTCAGCTCAATGCTAACTACTGCATTTTGTTGTTGTTGTTGCTGCTGCTGCTGCTATTGTTGTTGTTGTGTGTGTGTGTGTGTGTGTGTTGTTTTTTGAGATTATAATTTTGTAATGTATTTATTTTTCTCTTGTGCAATACATATCTACTACAGTTTCCCCTCTCTCTACTTCTTTAAATCTTTCCACACTTGTCCTCTCCCTCAGTTAGTTCCATCCCCACTATGCTTCCGTTCAGAAATGACAAAGCCTTCCATGGATATCAACCAAACACAAAACAAGATACAGTAAGAGTAGGCACAAACTCTGATATCAAAGCTGAATAAAGTAGCCCGATATGAAGAAATGGATCATAAGAGCAGGCAAAAGATTCAGAGACCCACCCACTCCTACTGTTAGGAGTCCCATAAAAACACTAAGGTAACAACCATAACATATATGTAGAGGGCCTAGCACAGACTCATGCAGGCTCTGTGATTGCCACCTCAGTCTCTATGAGCCCCTATGAGCCCTACTTAGTTGGTTCTGTGGGCCATGTTCTTTTGGTGACCTCTACCTCTCCGGTTCCTATAATCCTTCAGGGTTCCCGAGCGACAAGTGGAGGAGAGCTTCAATTTGGGCTCTCTCTCCACCTAATGTATTGTTGTGGGCCGCTGCATCTGCTCCTATTAGCTGCCAAACTTCCAGAGGAAGCCTCTCTGGTGACAACTGGGCTAGACAACAGTCTATGAGTGTAGGAGAACATCATTAGGAGTTATATCAGATTTCTTTTCTTTTTTGCTAGTCCTGTTTAAGCTCTCTGAGTTATTCAGCCTTTGGATCCCAGACATTCTGGCAGAGTCGGGCATCGGTTCTCTCTCAGGAGGAAAGTCTCAAGTTAGACCAGGCATTTGTTGGCCATTTCCACTAGTTCTGTATCACCACTGCCCCAGCACATCTTGTAGACAGGACATTGTAGGCCAAAGGTTTGTTGTTGCATTAATACCCCAGACTCACCACTGGAAGACTTGCTTGGTTACAGAAGATGGCTAGTTCAGGCTCCACATACTACACTAGAGTCCACAGTAGGATCACCCTCATATATTCCAGGGAGTTTCAGCTGCGCTAGGTTTCCATATTGCCCCCCTATTCCAGTCATCTCTCCCCATACTCTCCTACCATCTGCCCCACCCCAACTGATCCCTTCTATTCCCATCCTTACCCACTCCCAGTCTACCTACGAAATTTATTCCATTATCTTTTCCCAGGGAGATCAATGCATTGCTCCCTAGAGCCCTCCTTACTACCTAAACTCTCAGGGTCTGTGAAGCATAGCATGACTGTCCTTTACTTAACAGCTAATATCCGCTTATAAGTTTATAAATACTATCTTTCTCTTTCTGGATGTGGGTTATCTCACTCAGGATGATTTTTTCTATTCCATCCATTTGCCTGTACATTTCATAGTGACATCTTTTTAAAAGCTGAGTAATACTCCATTATGTATATATACCATATCTTCTTTATCTATTCTTTGATTGATTTCCATAATTCCTGTACAAGTTTTCACTCCCACCAGCAATGGAGGAGTGTTCCCCTTGCTCCACAACCTCATCAGGATGAGCTGGCATTTGTTATTGATCTTAGCCATTCTGACAGGTGTAAGATGGAATCTCAAAGTAGTTTTGATTGCATTTCCCTGATGGCTAAGGATGTTGATATTTTTTTTAAGTGTTCTTCAGTCATTTGGAATTATTCTATTGGGAATTTTTTTTAGATAAGTACTCAATTTTTTAACTGGATTATTTGGTTTGTAAATATCTAATTTCTTGATTTCTTTACAAAATTTGGATATTAGCCCTCTAATGGATGTGGAGTTAGTGAAAATCTTTTCCCATTCTATAGGCTGCTGTTTTTGTCCTATTGATGGTGTCCTTTGTCTTGCAGAATCTTCTCAGTTTCATGAGGTCCCAGTTATTAATTGTTGATATTAGTATATTTTAATTACATTTCACCCTTCTCTTTCTTCCTTCCAAGCTCTCCCATATACCACTCCTCACTTTCCTTCAAATTAATGGCCTTTCCCTCTCCCTCTCTCTCTCTCTCTCTCTCTCTCTCTCTCTCTCTCTTTACTAATTTTAATTTAATTTAATATTGCATGCACATATGTATGTCATACATATATATTTCTGAATATAATCTGTTCAGTCCATATAATACAATCCTGTGTGTACATTTCCAGACTTTCTCAATTGGCACTGAATAACCATTTGGTGTGCTCTTCTCTTGGAAAGATAAAATCTGCTGTTCCCAATTTTCCTCAATCACCTATAGTTCTTTGCGAAGAGTTGCAGCCTCCTGGGTTTTTCCCCATCCAGTCTGAAATTTTCATTGCTGTTATCCTTGTTCAGCTAATGTTGGGGTTCATATTGATGATTCTTTATGAGAATAACTTCTGATATTATAGATGATACAATTTCATAACAAAGTCTTTGACATACTTGCTTTTGGTAGGATGGCCATTTTCACAGATCCTACTGATTCATGAACACAGGAGATCTTTCCATCTTCTGATATTTTCTTAAATTTATTCTTAAGTTTTTAATCACACAAGTCTTTTACTTGCTTGGTCAGAGTTACCCTAAGATATAATTTTGAGGCTATTGTGAAGGTAATTGTTTCACTGATTGCTTTCTGAATCCATTTGTCATTCCTATCTAGAAAGGCTACAATTTTAATAGCTAGATATCAGTTACTGTGAAAGAGCTATGGCTTTAGTACTTATTTATGAGGAAATTACTAATAATTAAAGATCCATAAACAGTTAATATGTGTCCTTAAAGATAAGCATATGTGAAAAGAAATATTAAAATTATTTACCCTTTAAAATATTATATTTAATTTTTGACATACATAAGATAAATCACATAATTATTGCCTAAAATGTGAAATATTTAGTTACAGAAAATAAAAACTGACAATATGGACAGCAAAAACTATCTAATTTTGACAGTACCTTTTTCAGTAATTCTATCCTGAGTCCTTAGGCTTTTACATATGCCCTTTTAGTTGTAGTGCAGTTAAGAACATCATTGCTTAAGCCAATCTTCTGAAGTTTTGCCTGTGTGAACCTCTGTATGTCCTCTGGCAAAGCATGCTTATTTTTTTCTGTTTGCTTGTTTTCTTTAAAATGTAACCTACAACACAGAAATGTTGCAATAATCAAATTAATTTATATTAGAATTTAAAGCACAGTATATAGCTTCTTCATAGTAAGAATTCAGTAAATGGCAGTGATGTGTTATCATTGACAATATTGATACTTTCATACTTTCACACATTATTTAGCTTAAATTTTATGTATTTAATATGCATTTGGGCTTTTGTTTTATTCCAGTCTTCATTTAGCTGAGGTTCATGATTAAATAAATTTTAAAAATTCTTGCTTAAAGCACACAATTTTTCATACCTTTATTTAAATAATTAGAAAAAAATGTTTGTGGGATAGTCTTACAGCTAAAGGTAGGTCAAGGGTACTTGGACCTCCAGGCTCTCATTCTGAAGAGCTGGCAGCAATATGGCCCTTCCCCTCCACAGCTGCTGACAGGTCACAAGCCTCAGTAAAACACTGACCCTCCAAAGACATGAGATCTGGCTAAATTTTTTATCTGGAGTTGCAACTAAACCTTTCCATAAAAGGTGTATTTCCTCTGTCCCTGGAAAAATAGCTAAACCCCCCAATGTTCTAATGGGACTGCCTATCCTAACTAATGAGCTTCTGATGACATTCCTAGGATATGGGGGTCCATTCCTCTGACTATAAATATATAAACCTTTCTCCCCAACAAATTTTGTTGATTTCCAGAAATTCTGTCTACCTTTAAGTCCTCTGATCTAGGACCCATCTAGACATGTCTACCCATGTCATCTGCTTTCCTTCCTGGAGGCTGAACTATAGTTTAACCATCTGCCACCTTCCTGCTGGGGAGGAAAGCAGAAATCCCGGGAAGAGAAAATCTACACATGTTGAGTCAACTCTCCTTTGGAAGCTTCTTTGAGATTTTGTCACCAATAGTTGTGATGTAAAATCAAATAAAATCTATGCAAGGAGGGCATGTGGTCAGTTATGAAAACCAAACAGAAAATCAAAGAAATGGAGACAGATGACCTACTGGTAAGCAGGAATTACGAAAGCATTATTAAACAAACCAGGAAATAAATCATCACCAATATATAAAGTTATAATAAATAAAATCCTACTGTTTAAGATACATTGGCTTTACCTTTTACTGAAACTGCAATGAGTATGTTATAATAAAGAACAGATTTAAAAGAAATGGCTTTGTAGCAAGTTTAATATAAAAGCACACGGTATGTCTATATCATTATTCATGTGCAATATTTTTTTAATATAACTGATGACAGAAATGCAGTCCAGTATAAGCCAGGAAAGAGAAGTGAGTATTTGTATGTATGGAAAACACACTTGCATGTTGGCAATAGATCAGTGATTCTCAAATACGGCTGCACATTAGAGTCACTTGACCTTTGTTAACATGCCACCCTCAGGGTCTGTCCCCCAAGAATTCTCCTGCAGTCTGTCTGCATAGAGAACAGAGCACTAGTATCAACATGTTTCATTCAGGTTCTGCAGGTGTCTTTACTTTGCATATGTTTTGAGAAACACTGTAGTAGGTTCATTTTCCTATCTATGAAAGATATCAATGTATATTTTCATTAATGTATTTCCTGAAAATGCTACTTCTATATAAATGTTATAGTACATATTGACTAAGCATTTTTTAAAAAAAAAATACTTAGAATGCTATTGTTTCTGTCATTTGCATACAGTGTCTCCATCATTTACCACACATTTAGAATCTGCCTATATAAACAAAATACATGATATCCTTCACTTTAAACTCATCTTATGCAAATTTTTTTCTTAAATCAGCTCTATAGACATTTGGGCTAAATTGGGATGGTGGGACTGTGTAGGAGAGTCTATATAGTACATTTTAAGGCATTAAAAATAAACTCAACTTTCCCTATGTAATAAAAACAGAACATTTCAAAATGACAGCCAAAAGCATTTTCCAAATATAAAGTGTTCCAAGCTAAGATTTACCAATGTGGAATTACTCCTTTTCTTATTCAGACTGGGGGGAGGACTTTGGGTATCTATGATAACTGAATACTCACCACTTCATCATAAAAATAACAATAAAATTATACAGAAAATCAATTAGGTAAGAACAATAGGAAAAAGACAACAAAGGGAGGGAAATACCTTTACAGGATTCAGTTAGTTTCCACAACCAAGCTTATAGAGCTCCAAGAGAATTGCTCCTGGTAGAGTCAGAACTCGTATGAAGGGCAAAGAAAATCTGAAGGACAGGGCCCAGGTCTTAAATGAAGGAGAAATGTGGAAGTCTAGTCTTGTGAAGTGTCAAATAGATTATTGCATAATTCTTGGGTTTAGTCTAAAGGCCAAAGAACTAGGAGCTTTTTTTTTATAGAAATAATAAAGAGAAACAGTTTAAAAATAATATCAATTTGTTCTGTTCCTAGAAGGAACACTCCAGAGTGTATCGAAGTAGTAAATAGGACTCAGCCTTGGAGAAAAACTTCCAATAATCTTCATGGTGCTCCACTTTCAAATCTTAGTAGGAAACCTAGAATTCACTGTTTATCTTGATACAAGACAAAAGAAAAAAATGGGAGAAAGTACAAAGATCAAAGTATAAAATTTTTTTAAATAACAATAAATAGGACATTTCAGAGGAAAAGTAAATGATTAGATTGTTTACATTATTTAACTGAAATAAAGTAGAAAGATAAATAAAAATCAAAAAGTAAAACTGTGATATGAAAGTAAAATCAGTGTAAAAATAAAATTGATAGAATGTACAAGAGAAATAAATAAAAATACTAAAAGAAATAGAAAATAAAATTTTAGAGAACTAGATGATTAAAATGTCCAGTATATAAACAAAAAGAGAGAAAAAGAGAGTAGTGGAGATAAGGAGAAGGAAGAGAAGAAATAGATGAAGAATAAACTACCAAAGTAAAAGGCTCAGAACTAAATAGATTTTTAACTCAAGCATCAAAGACTGAATTGTGACCATAGGTTTATATGTTACAACCTCATTGTATTCCTGTATTTATAGATAGGTCTTTCACAGAGATAAAGTTGGTATGGTCCTCAGCCCATATGTCCAGTGTCTTAATCAGAAGTAGAAATGAGAAAGCACTAAGAGGTAGTGGTAAAGGAGTCAAAAGAAACAAAACTCACCAGTGCATGATATTAGACACTTATACTCCAGAATTGTGACAAGATACATTTCTACTATTTAAACCACTCAGTCAATGATATTGTAGTATGGCAGTATGTGGAGATGAAGATGCCCAAAATTCACACCAAGAAGCGGCAAAGTAGTACTTCTAAACCCTAAGGTCAGGTAAGAAATTACAAGACCTAGCAGGGAAGCAAGTCTTTCAAAGTATTAGTTCATTAACTCATTAACAATCCTGAGAATTTATTTCCATCCATGAGAATGCTATACTTAGTTATTATGGCCATGAAGCATCAAAACTTTAAACAATATTCAGTACTTACACCCAGATCCTTTCTTCTCACTAATGAATTGAAAGGTGTATTCTATAAAACATCAATGAAATAATCAATAAAGAAAGTAAGATGGAGTTTAGTGTACCAGACACTAAACAAAGCAGTGAGACTAAGGGACAAGGATGGTGATGAGGGGTTCATGGAAACACTAGAACATGTTTTAGGAGCTCTAGTAAGAAACAAACGCAAGGAGACATGACTAGGGCTGGGGCAAACAGCAGTGGTAGAGCATTTGTCTGGCATGTATGAAGCCCTAGATACAACACTGAGTAAGAGAATAAGAGGAAGGAATGAGAGAGAAGGAAGTGTGGGAGAAGGAGGAAGAGAAGAAAGAAGAGGGTGAGAAGAGGCATGGGGAGAAGAGATTGGGAAGAGAGAACGCTATAAGATCGACCATTGATTTACACTTTTGAGTTTAAGATTCAATTTATGTTAGAATTATAGAAGATTAAATTTATTGCTCTCTTTATAGAAAAAAATCTAGTTGTGTCAGAAAACTGAGTTATTTTCTACATTCTAATGTTTAATTATGAACTGAGATAATAGTGCATGCACGTATCAAGGTGTACTGTAACTCTTGGGAGCACTGGAAAAAGAAAAATGGATAATGAAGTACTGGGAATCTTCTGTAAATCTATATAGTATATCACAAATCAAAGGAAAGATTTAAAGATTTTTTCCATCATAAAAGAAGGTCATGATGAGAATTATATATAACAGCTGCTTAGTGGAAGCATGGACCACATATGGACAGTAACAGAATGAAAGATCCTTATAAGGTTATTAAAAATCTATCAATATTGTTAATTTAATTCATTAGAAATCCTGGGGAAAAAAAGAAATGATTCATTGGTCATGTGAATTAGATCCAAGTCTAGGCCTGAACTTAGCAAATTCTATTTTATGATCATTTTAGTGGTTGCTCCAACCAAGGCCCAGTCTCTGGCTAGATCAATCACCTTTAACTAAGGTCTCTCGTGCAGAGTCATTCATTATTAGTCAATACTCTGTTTCAATAGGCTTCTACTTCTTTGTTCCCTGGTGATATCCCTGGATTCTCTTTTCAGAAGAAATATAAAGAGGATTATTTATTTATTTATTACCAAATTCTAAGCCTAGCATATACTGACTAAGAGCTCAAAAAGCCCTGAATTAAATCATCATTTCTTTTTTATCCTCTACTCATAATATTTCATTTACTTTTTAATTTTATGTGTGTGTTTGGGTGGAGACCCAAGGACAACTTTGTGAATTCAGTTTGCTCATTCTATCTTTACATAGGATATAGGCTTCAAATCAAGATGTCAGGCAAGCACTTTCATCTACTGAATCATTTGGGTATGTTAATTTTCATTTGTTTGCTTGAAAACAGAATTTCACTAAGTAGTTTATATTGACATGGGACTCTTTCTGTAGCACAAACAGGACATGAACTAGTGATCTTACAGCCTCAAGTCTCCTAAATAGCTGTAATTGTAGGTTTGTACCATCAGACCTGATAGCAAAGTTTTCTTTAGTTGGCAATTCAACCAGCATATGAATCAAAAGTTAGTCAAATCCATTTTTGTGAACTAATTCCTTGGATCAAAACTGGAAGTATGACTGCGTCAATTTCTTAAGTCTTAATACTCTTTATTATTTATGAGTAAATGAATAGTCTGAGTAACTAGGTCTCTATTTTATTCTTGCCTGTCTGTTCTTCAGTTACATCAAATTTATTTACTTATTTATCTATCTATCTATCTATTTATTTTTGAGACAAAGTTTTTCTGTTGTAACTCTGGCTGTCCCTGGAACTCACTCTGTAGGCTGGCCTTGAACTCCCAGAGATCTGCCTGCCTCTGCCTCCAGAGTGCCAGGACTAAAGGTGTGAGCCACCACTACCTAGCTTACATCAACTCTTTACAAGGGCTTATTCTTGGCACTTAGAATGAGGGTCATCTGTTGATTTCTTTTTCTGTGGAATACCCATTTATTTATTCAGTCAGTCTATTGATAGACTGCTGTTTCATTCATAACTCAGGAAGCACACAATACCATGTTTATCTGTTTGTTACATGACTTGCCTACATCCTTTTAGGGAAAAAAAAAAAACAAAAACTTTAAATTCTCTTTGTGCTTTGCCTAGAAACCCAACAGTTAACTCACTGAAGATCAGCTTCCTTGGAAAAGCAACAACTATTTCATTGTTGGTTTTCTTTCTAGACTAAGTAAGATCACTTCTTCTCAAGCCTTCTTTGACTTTTTCTCACATGAAACAAGTATAAAAGTCATTCTGGGTTTAGGATATTCTTTAACATGTGTTCCCTTACCTGACAAAAGATGAGAAGCCTTGAAGAAATAATTTTGAAGTTTATTTTTGCTTCAGAAATCTCTGGTTTTAAATTATGTGGCTCTTCACAGACAGCATCCTACACACACACAAAAAATACTATACTCAAAAGAAACACAGAAGAAAAGAAATGTTTAAAGCCACTGCCAATAATAATAGACAGGATAAATATTTTAGGTGGCTGTTTCCAACTGTTATTCTTTCACCTCTACTGAGGAGCTAACATTCAAAAATAGATAAAATAGATTTTTGGCAATTGAACTCTTGAACAAAAACAGCTGATGGATTTCTCAGTGGGAGAATAAGAGACACATTGCTAACTCTTTCTTAGGACTCGTAAGCACATTAATGAGCTCTGTGCTCCAGTTCTTATTAATATGAAGTTCTCACTGGACTCAATGTACTTCAGTTTTCCTAATGGTGGTGGAGTGTAGACTGAGAAAATTTTCATAGTGGACCGCCTCTCTGTGGGTCATGAGTGACAGGTAGTACTAGGCTCTATGTAAATACCATTGTGATAAACACCTGTCACATTTCAGAATCACTTATTTTGCCCATAAATAGTTCCATTTTCATAAATGAAGTGATTATCTGTGAGCATTTCTTTTGTATCTTTTCTAGGTATTTCTACTAAAAATGAAAAATGACTTCTTTCTAAATAAATTGGTGCCTCTGAAATAACAAAGAATAGGGGTATTTTGACTCTTAGAAGGCATGAAGTTTGCTTATTTGCTCTAGGTGACCATGGAAAAGCTATAACTGGATTATTTTTTAACCACTTCTTTTATGGTCATGCATTTGTTTTATTCCTGTTCAATTAAGCATTGTTATGTTGTGTCTAATTCTTTGTCTGTACTTGAACCTATGTGTGATGCCTAGAACTGTACCAGCCATATTGAAGAGGGAACAACATAACGGGAGACAAGTTTTGTGATGGTGTAAGCATCTATTGAAAATGTGTATTTTTACTAGCTGAAGAACATAACATATACACATAAATGTGGCATAATATAAAAATAATTGGATGATCTGTTTATAAAACCTTTACTGCTTGAATAGTCTACCCTCAAATCTCATAGTAGACTCTCAGAAGAGCAATGTAATCTTCAAACCTCTACAGTATGTTTATAAAACTGTTCAACATAATTTACCAGCATATATTTGAAGGAAATCATTCTCATACTAGACACAATCATTGTTTTGTTTTGTTTTTTTGGTTTATTTACTCTGCTCTCTCACAAAACATCCATACCTACTCATGTTTTAATGTCAGGTTAAATGTGTTTTATACAACTGTTTCAGAGAGAACAAATCTCTATGTGACTTCACAACTTCTACACAAAAAAGTAGACAGAAGTAGAAGATTTCATGCATATGCCAGCAGTACGGTCACTGTATAAGTTAAATATAACTTTATCTCAAGAAATCTAACTTACCTCCTCCTCTCACAGCAAAGGGGCATGTCTATTCCACTATTGACTGAGGAGCAAAACTCCCTTGAGCTAAGTTATTCAACTCTATGTCAACCAAGGAAGATCACAAAGCAGTGTTCTCCCCACTTGCCTACAATATTTGCTGCTGGAGGATTCACCTCTCATTAGTAGCTGCTTAAGGAGCAGAGGCTTGAAGGGGGAAATAAAAAAAAAAAAAAAAAAAGAGATGAGTGGAAACCAAAGAAATGAGTGGGAAAATTTCAGCCACAAAAGACCCAAAGCTGATTTTTGCATCTAAAATGTCAGTGTATACAAGGAATGACTAAATGACCACTTCTGAGGATATGTAGGACACTTACTTTCATGCACACTCACACAGATCCCAAATGAAATGAGGATGTGTAGGAACAGGGTTGGGTACTCCTGCCATGCTTATGTGAATTAGTACTGACAGAGAGAGCAGCCACTTGGGTGCTATGGGTTAAAGTTCCAATGGATACTAATGAGCATGCCTTCTAGCATTTTCTCATTAGCCTCCATCTCATCTTTCCATTTCGGAACCCTCTCCACTGCACATTCTAAACTCAATTAATATTAAAATATGCAGGATTCACTGTTTTCTGAAAAAAATCAGCAAACCGTATCATCATCTGTGTTTTCAATAATACATTGTACAATGACCTTCCTTCACAAATAATTCATTTACCAACTAAAATGCCACATTCTGAAACTAGCTATGTAACCTTAAGAAATCTTCCACAAAGGTATTACAGACAAGCATATGCTCTCCAGAAAGGTGTCACATTAATGGCCACAAGACATGCTTTCTCTATAATGCAAAAGGAAGCCTCAGTTAAATAAAGACTTTTTCAACAAGCACAGAAAACAATAAGTCATGGCAACTTCAATTATGGGTAATGAAAACAGCTCACATGTACAGAACATTACAGAGCCGAAAGCGGTTTACATATACATTGTCTCCTACAAACTATCATTATTCTAATCATTGTTTTGCCAGATAGTTACAAAACAGGGCTCCTCGGGGGTATTTTACTGCTTGTCAGGCTAAAGAGGCAATGATTTGTGACAGCTGGTCAGATTACCAGCAGAGAGAGATAACAAAAGATTCTGCTGAATTTTCAATTTCATTGTCAGTAGGAGATGAGACCCTTCATTCAGTGCCCAGGCAAGGTCTTTAAAGATGGTCAGCAACACCAAGGGAAGTGACCTTCATCTAAATATCAGTTAAGCTGCAGATCAGAGCACTTGTTTCTTATATTCCAATTACTGACATTCTAAACCACCTAAGCTAAATAAGGAGCTATTAAACATCATCCAGAAATATCTTTTAGGCTCATTAATGTGGTGACATTTATGATGTTTAGCTGTGACACTAAAGAACAAATTTCCAGATTAAAAACAGAAAGATAATTCTGTGGCAGTATGCTACAATGTTTTACCCTCTATTTAGGGAAGGAGAAAGGAAAGATGGAAAGAAATCTTCACAGCTTTTGCAAGTGGCCTTGAATAGAAGAGAGAATGGAAGAAATTTTCACAGCCTCTTTTTTGGCTGTCCTAAACTTGAAGAGGACTAGGTGACAGTGAGTCAGACTAGCATCTCAACTGACAATCCATAAACTCACTCTCCAGCCTTTGTTCTTTTAGGAATTATCACATTGACTAAAGACAGCAACTCAACCAACAACAACCAGCACCCACCCTGACTGTCAGGGCTTCAGACATTTTATTCCCTAAGGCAAAAGTTCCCATCAATCCATGCAGCACCCAATACCAAAAGTGACTACAGGTGCCAGGACGACTATACTCAACCAAATTACAGCCACCTGCATCAAGCATTCCAAACACAACTCATAAACAGCTATACCGCAGCTGGGATGGGAACACAAACCTATCCAAATGCCATTTTGTGTTTTTACAGAAACCAGCATAACAAAAGTGTTCCTTGACATAGTTCAAGAAAAGTCCAGTATGATGTGAAGTTACATCCATCTGGGTGAGCAGGAAGGTGGGAAGGGTGGTTTAAGAGCAGAATAAAATGTCTCCAGGGGCAAGAAGGGAAAACAAACAGGGAATTACTGGGACTAAGGCTTGCTTTCAAAATGAGAGGCCCACACTGTCTTCAAAACATCTCCAGACAATACTATGCAAATATTTAAGTTATTTTCTTTGCATGTCTTTATTTTCATATTTATTGAAAAAAAAGGAAGTAGAAAATTTACAGACCTAAAATTTAGTGAAAATAATCTAATCCATTCACCAAATATTTCTCATCTTCACTGTTTTACCTCAAACAAACCTATCCTTGTAAATGTTACTTTATTTTCTTTTCTTAGAACCATGAGAAACTGACCACTATTTCTTAGTGATATATATATATATATATATATATATATATATATATATATATATATATATATTTGTAAAGAGTAAAGATCTTATTAAATTATCAAATTGATATTATAAAACCTTTATACCTCTTGACCAGGCTGCTAAGAAGTGATACTGTATTTTTTCTTTTAACAAAAATGTTTGAGTGTTTTCCATCTATCAGATAATGATTGCTCTTAGACCCTTTACACTTATAGAATGGGTAAAGGCAGGCAATGACATATACCTTGTGACAATGGTTGTCAGTAGCATGATAGCTGAAGAAGTAGGAAGAGTGGCCATGTGCTACTACCATTTTCTTTATAATGCACAAAGGAAGAAATTTGTTCCTTGATTTCTTGTTGATTTTGCCCTATAAACTAACGTAGGAAAGTTTAAATATTTATTACATGTGTTATTTCTTGAAATTTCAGCAGTTATTTGATTATACTTTTTTATTATAAAACAAATGTGTCCATTTAGCCCAAGTTTATTCAGAATACATCAGTGTTAAAACAGTTCATGTACAAAGTTAGATAAAACTATACCATCCATTTATGCAAATCTTGAAAACACTGTGTGTGAATAGTTAATAACTGTTAGAGATAATAGTCGCTCACAGTAATCTCCAACAATTGCTTACTGAACAACATTAAATGGTTTCTTCTTTTCTAATCCACTTATTTGATAATATTCTGTTACATTTTAAAATTGAAGATAAAAAATTAATCATACAGGTTTTATTTTCCAAGTAAGTGTTTTAAACAAATAAAATAGTTATTTTTCTCTTTAGGTATTTGTGTGTGTGTATATGTGTATGGCAACACACATGTGGGTAAGTCATAGAACAAATTGTAGATATCAGTTTTCTCCTTCTATCATGTAGGGATTATGTATTGACTTTAGGTTGTGAGGCTTGGTGGCAACTGTCATTACCAGCCAGGGACATCTGGCTGGCCATGAAATACAAAGTATGATATTTTATTATTAATACAGGTATTTTTACAGCAGAAATGTGTGTGGTTAGAAGCCTTAAAATCTGTTATCTTGGAACTATAATAAAAATATCTAGAGAATTCCCAGAGTGACCTTATTACCTGTGACCACTGAAAGAATATTTGTTAAGGAGGCCAATTAGGAAGACTGAGTTAAGAATACTGTGGCTAAAGAACATTGCAAATGTAACAGATTAAGTACCAAGAATCTTTGTTTCATTCTTGCTCTGCTGTTCTGAAATATAGTCTATCCCAGGGCTGAATTTAAGAAGACATAGAATTAGCAACACGAAATTATTTTGAACACATCAATCCAGCATAACCAATGACCTTTCTAATAGTAAGATTAGAATATATTAATAGAAAATAGCTACATGTGAGTAAAGGTGAATAAGGGTAATAAGAGCACAATTATGAAATGGTTTCATCTGGATCTCCTTGTTTCTTTCAGTACAACACTAATTGTCTTCCAGTCTTGGAGAACACTGCAGTTTCCAATTCCTATCACTCTTCTGATGACCTGATGATCTTCTAGACACTAAGTGAGATTTCTGCATTAGCCTCTATGGCCAGAAGCCTGGGATCAAGGTAGAGGGACATGCTTCCTGAACTCTGTCCAGTGCTGCCAGGCAGACATTAGCTTGGGCTCAGTAACTATTTTTTTCTTCTTTAGAATAGACAGAGAATGAAAGAGAATAAAAATATTTTATATATGTACATACATGTATGTATTGTTACATGCTATAGCTTTGCTAAATAGCCCCCAAACAAGAATATGATTAACAATTTTCCTTAAAGCCCCAAGCAAAATATAAGCTTATTTGATTTAATAATCCATAACCTATATATAGGCTTTAAATCAAGACTAGAATTATGAATAGATCTTAGTGACCTCAGACTGTAGGATAGAGTACATATAAACAACGTGAAAACTATTTGTCTGAAAATGACAGGAAAAGTATTCTAGGACAGTGTCATAGTCTCTTTTACCTACAAACAAAAATTTAAGTCAATCTCCTTCTGCAAGAAAGAGAAACTCATTGAAGTAGTAACAAAAGATGATATTAATTTGTTTCTTGAAAATCTCCCAGGTAAATTCAGCAGTGGAAATTGAAGGTAAATTTCAATTCACAAGCTCAAACTTTGGTTTTGACACTTTGTTAAAGACCCATTTTTTGTTTTCTTCTATAGACAGTAAATGGGGACAAAGCAATTTTAAAAAAGACAGATGAGTGTTATGGCCAAGTGAATTTTTCTTTTCTTTATTTAAGTTTTAGTATCTAGTGGAAAGATATGAAATAGATCTTAGAAGAAGCAAAAAAATTAAACACTGAAATTAGTTAAATACAGTTGTTAGGTGAAATGGCAGCAGACAAGAAATAAGAAACAGGGAGCAAGAAAGACAGACCAAAGGCTAAAGTTGCTTGGCCTGCAAGCCTGGGCAACTGAATTTGAGGTCTAGAGCCCATGTAAAAGAGAAGGAGAGACCAATGTCATTAAATTATTCTGTGGGACACAAACACACACAAACACACACACATACACACACGCACACACACACACACACACACACACACACACACACATATTTTTAAAAACAGGCTGGGAAGTGATGGCACACACTTTCTTCCCAGAACTTAGGAGGCAGAGGCAGGATAATCTCTGTGATTTCAATGCCAGCCTGGTCTGCAGAGTGTGTTCTAGGACAGCCAGAGTTACAACAGAGAAATCCTATCTCGAAAAACCAAATAAATAAATAAATAAATAAATAAATAAATAAATAAATAAATAAATACATAGATAGATAAATAAATAAATAGATAAATAAATAAATAGAAAGAAATAAAATGTGAAGGACCAAGTTTGGGAAAACACCAAGAAATGAATTGGGAAGGAAGAACAACAAGAAAAACAACAAGAGATAAGAACCATAGCAAGAGGAAACATGAATTAACAAAACACTTGTGAACACACCAGCCCCATTTATGCAGAAATAAAGGTGAAAACAACATAATGCTGAGTGACGGCCACCCAGCTGATGCTTTACAACCATTGCCTCCAGCATTGGCAATAGTTTCAAAAGTTCAGAGAGTCAAGATACTATTCTATGACTTTACTAGGAATAAATGCAAGCCACATTTAGACCTACCAAACAGTCCTTATGTGAGACAGAGATGAAAGACGTTACCTGGGATTGCAGGAGGAAAACATATGGGAGCAAACATATGGAAAATAAAAACATGTTACAAAAGTAAATAAGCAAGTTATTAAGACATAATGTAAAATAAGTAGTATCAAAAGAAAGTTCTTGGACAACTAAGGAGACAATGTCATGCCCACTAAAGAAATAAATTCTTCTGTCAAGACAGTGGGTAAAGATATGTGAGGTGAGACATCTAAGAGGAGACTGGGAGAAGGTAATGGGGAAAAGATAAAAAAGTAATAAAAATAAACAGCTAAAAAGGAGAGAATCAAGATAAAAAAGGAAGAATCAGGAAGATAAAGAACAATTAAGAATAAATAAAAATCAAGTAACATTATTCAGCCTGTGCTGTTTGTATTTTTGTAATTTGGGATATATATGCATATACATACACATATATGTAAGAAACTGCTGTTAATGAAAAAAGAAGCTATGAAGCTGAAAGAAAGCAAAGAGATGTATATGGCAGGGTTAGGATGGAGGAAAGAGAAAGGAAAATGATGTCATTGTAATTAAAATAAAATTTAAAATATAATTAATCATAATGAAAAAAATGAATTTAGGGATTTAGGGATGTTGATTAAAATGTAACTGTACTTCAAGTCAAATAAAAACAAGTTTTGAGTAAGACATATTTCTCACACACACGTACACATATATGTGTGCATTGTAATTTTGATTTCGGAATTGGCCAAATATATAACTCCATTAGCTATTGTGAAAAGATTTGGAATTTTCTCTTCTATTGCATATGTTCTGAGACCCACATGCTACTTTAGTCAAATACAGTGAGTTTTGCTGTTGGTGAGTGACAAGCACAGGCAGAGCACACAGTAATACTGAACAGTTTATACCTTGCAGCAAGTTACAAGAACAATGGAACAAATTCTCAAGTCAAAGATCTGAATGGAAAATAAAAACTATATCAAGGTCCCTTTGCTGGGAAACTTACACCTTGGCATATATAAGATGCATTACCACATGCAGAGCTGTGGCTCATTTCTGAGCGTTGTCAATTTGATGTCATACACTACAGCTTCAAAGTAAAAATGGCAGACACAAATACCTCCAGGCAGATAATTTAATCTCATACTTTCTAGTCTAGCTTACTTGGAAAGAACAATCAGAGTAGCCTGAAGTGATTGCTCGTTCCTGTGATTCCAGCATTTTCGATGTTGAAGAACGATCAAGAGATTATGGCCAGACTGACTTCATAGGGAGACCGTGATTTCAACAAGCTCCTGTAATTTTCTCCAAAGATTTTTGGCTGCAATACACACACACACACACACACACACAAACAAACAATACAAACAATCCAGCAAAAGTAAGTCAACATTCACAGAAAGTGATGGCTGCCTTCTGCCTGTTCACATAGTTCCTGCCCTTTGAATTTAGTAGCCAACTTTATGCTAAAATAAAAGAGAAATGTCCTGTGCTTCATAGCTAGATCCAATTGTTTTGACAGATATAAATAATCCTATCAATAAAAAGGTACTTATTATTTTATGTCATTAAATTTAAATGTTCCCTTAAAAGCTTTAAATTAATCATGTATATTTGAACTTAAAGCTATTGCATTCCCTTTTATTTGTGAATTCATTTCTGTTTGATCTTTAATTGCTAATTTTTGTGGCTACTAAACAAGAAAGCTACACTGGCTGTCCTGATTCCCACTGAATATAGTTGTGTCCATTTTACTATATATTTTTGTAGATAGGCACACACACAAATGGCTTCTTTAAAATATTTCTTTAATGAGTGTGGGATTCAAGAAGTATTTGACACTGTTTTTAATTAGACAACAAATTTAAGAATGTTGACTCAGGCCTTTGCCCCAGATACACAACACCTCCTGGGCAACAGCCCTGCGTAGTTAGAGCTACACTTGGGAATTCTTAGTATCCTCCCTGTGACACCAAATGGAACATTAGTATGAATTTCTCAACATTTAACACTCTACTTCTGAAAGCCTAAATGTTTATATCTGTCCAGTTTACTATTTTACCTTCAATATTTAGGTTTCTCTAAGTAGAATAATTTCATAAAAATGAGAATCTTTTACTCCCAAAAAGGTGTCTTTCATTAATATTTAATGCTAAATCCTTAAACAGCCCAAGATTCCATATTCTATGTTAAATATGAAGTTGGAGAACCATGTCATGCCTTATTCACAAATATTAGAAAGTAATAAGCAGTAGTGATACATTTTGGGAATATGTCAATCAAAAACATAAACTTTAATGAAAACTTATATCAGATGTATTTTTGTTAGGATTAAAAAGTTGGGGCAGTCTACTTGACGTGAGTTGTTCTCAAAGATAAAGCACTCACAGTGAACAGGCATTACCTAGATAGAGAAAGTTAGATAAAGATGATTGGATAAGGCATTGCAAGGTATTTGCAAGTGGTGAAAGAAAAACCAGGAAAAGCAGGGAAATGTTTCTTTAGCAAGGTTCTTAATGAAAAATTTTGAGAATCTGAAAGTTTGAAAAAGTTAATGAGTTTTGTCATTTAATGGCTTGTGTAGAGGAAGTCATGGAACAAATCTAGGCAGGTAGTGCCAAGATCAGGTTTCGGTTTTATCAATATCTTTCTGGCAAAAATGTTCAAGACAAGAAAAAAAGAAGACAAAACCACTATGTTGCTAAGGCAGCCATGGCACGGCATGGCTTGATGGTAGAATGAAGGGAAAGTGGAGATGGGTACACAAGGAAATGATGAACTTTCCAGCTGTAATACAGGACAGTTAAGAGCAAAGAGAAGGCAGGAATCCAGATGAGGAAATTTACATGAGAAATTGGGTGAGTCATTCTGTGGTCAATGAAATTTGGAATAATAAAGATCAGGAAGACAGGTTAAATTGTAGAGATCTGTAGAAAGCCATATGACAAATTTAAGTCTTGTTTGTTCTTATGGACTTGCTTTGCAGAGTAGAGTGGATGAATGAGAAACATATGTGAAACATTAGAACAGGAATGTCTAAGATAGGAACAATTGGGGTTCCTTGGGGAGGTGGAAGGGAAAGGCAGGGGGAAACAGGATTGTAGCTGTGAGTACTTTCATGCATCCTATGAAAAGAAAAACAATACATTTTAATTGTCTAGGAACACAATAGTTTATTGAATATATAACTGGAAAGAGAATATTACCTTGAGGATGTTTTAAAGTTCAAAGCCATCATTTTAGAGAATAGGGAGATTTGTACCATGACAAGTTGATGCTCAGGCTATACTCTCTGTCAAAATGCTTTTGTTTCAGTCCTAGAGTCACTCCTGTGGTCTTCCATAAATCTAAAAATAACAAGAATGTGACAAACAGTGTGAAAAGTGCTTGGAATATAGCAGAACAGAGACAATGTCCTCTTCTTGAATTAACTTTCTGCTATGTACCCTGATAACTATTATGCTTTTAACACTTTAGTCCAGAGTACTTTTATCCTTTGTGTATTCATGGTTGGAATACACAGAAACTATTTGAAAGTTGAAAAAATAGAAAACATGAACACATGAAAAAATGTTTAATAATGGAGAAATTATCTATGGGAGAGTTTTAGAAAGCAGAATAACAAGTGTCAAAAGATGTGAATAAGTTCAGCAGTAAATCAGAAAACCAATTTGGGAAGGTAAGGACTAGCAGGTATTGAAACCCCATTGTTTCTGGGATCAATGGGACTTAAGAGCTGTATATACAAAGACTTTCTATTCTTTTTATATTTCCATTGAAGACAAAATAAAAGATGAACAGCAAACATTAGAATTAATTGGAGTATCATTTCTTTCATTCTTTCTTCCCACCGCTAGAAAGAAAATATATCACACACTAGAGTTACTGACCGTACACTTAAAAACACCACTGTTTTCTAGTGTTTATCTTAGTACTCAGAATAAGGCATCAAGATAGTCATTTTTCTGTCACATCTGCTTGCATTGTACTGCAGAAATTTTTGCCTATATCTGCGTGGCTGCTGTGTCTCTAAGAACAGTGGCACTGGAGAAGCAATGTGGGGACATTGAGCTTACAAGGGTTTTTCAAAAGTTTGTTTTATGTGTCTTTTGCCCTTTTCCTTGATGGTAAAAAAAAAAAAAAAAAAAAAAAAAAAAAAAAAAAAAACCATGAAATAGTTCCTCTACTTTACAAATTATCCCTGGGGACATTTTATATGAATAAAGTTGTACCTTTGTATAATGTAAGTTTTTTTTTTTTTTTTTTTTTTTTTCCAGGCTCCAATAGTAGAAAACTTCCCACTGTGTCCCTGACCATAACACAAAAGATGGAGTATTCTGGTACATTGGTTACCTACACCTCTTCTCGGTTTCTATCTTAGTAAAGAGGGAATATGCTGGTTTGTCATGACTCTGAATGCCTCAGTGCCTTGAAGTAAGAAAGTTTATTTCTGGTTTATTGTGTGTTAAGGAAGATGTGCCAGTCTGTCCACTGTCAGACTGACCCAGTCTGCATCTTAACACAGGAATTTTGTTTTCAAAAGTGGTGCAAAGACTTCCTCAGGAAACAAACAACAGCAAAAAGCAGTGCAAAGACTTCCTAGATAAACAAACAACAACAAAATCAACTGACTGACTCTTCCAAGAATAAATACCTGGAAGGGAAGTTTTAACATGTCCTCATATTTTATTGGCCGATGCAAGGTATACTTCCATTCTAGAGTTTCAACACATAATACTATACAGCCTCGCTCCAGAGGAAGCATCAAACATAAATCTTTGAAAATTAAGAGTTGCCCACACTTGGCTCTCTGAAACATCATTCTCTACATCTGACCCCTTTCTTCCCAGTTTCTCAAGTTCTGTGTTACCTACAACTCTGTTTTAATAACTTATTTATGCTCCTCATTCTATTCCTAGACTGAGGTTGTTGATGTTTCTCCATCTTTTTGGTTTACTGGATTGAAGTTGTTGATGAGTTCTCATTAGTTCATAACATCTAAACTTTGAGTGTCTTCTGTTATATATCTCTTCCCCTCAGCTGCAATTACTTTCTACCATACAACACCCTCTCTCCTTCTAAATATATTCATGTCTAGTAATATATTCAAGACTATCATAGAAGACACAAAGGATCCTATCCTGGGTAGTAATTTTTGTTTCCTTTTGTTCTGTGCTTCTCACTTTGTATTCCTCTTCTTGAACACAAAACTTGCTGAAGTTTTAAGCAGTGGCACTTATTGGGAAAGGACATATTTGTTGGACATGGACAGTTTATGGAACCTTGAGCCTAATATCAACTGCATATAGTTTTGGTACCACTTCAATGATGACAATTTGAAGAAAGTTCTTAGATTCTTGGATGAAAGCAAGGTTTTCCCCTAGGAGAGATTACAAAGGATATGTTTACATTAATAAGATTACAATAAGATTTACAATGTTTACAATAAGATTACAAATTGGATATGTTGTGAGCAGTAAATCTGTGGGGTTTATTCCTTACATTGGCTGCTTTGTACTCTTATGTGTACTATCCTAATAGCACCTAAAAAAATGTGAAAAATATGAAAACAAGTGTAGACATGTACTTAAGTCGAAAAATACCAGTTAAAAATAAGAGGCAGCATTTTGTTTTTTGGAATTAAAACGATTTCAAATTCAATAAATTTAAACTTTAAGAAATAAAAATGTTATATCAAAAGTGTGTGAAATATAAACTGAGAATCATGCATAATATGTGCATAGTATATTCATTTCAAAGGAAATAATATTTGAGAGAGATGTGGAAAGACTCCTTAAAGTTAATTTCCTTTAGAAAAATCAGAGGATCCAGCATTGTTGAAGAATTTCAGCTTACTTTGAGACATTAAATATGCATAGATATAGCGCTGGTTTCAATTTGTTTCTAAAAAGAAAAAAAGAAAATCCTGATCCCAGTTGATCACTGATATCTCTGAATTATTCTCTCAGCCAATTATCCTGCAAGTCCTATCAAAAATCCATTATGTATAGTTAATCTTAATACTAAATCCAATTTCAAAGAATATGTGATAAAGAGTCTCTCAAACAAATTACAGACAATTGCTAAGCTTGACTCAATTTAGATTGAGTTAAAAAGCATCCCTGTCTTACTCTGTACTGAAGAGTTCTGAATGATATCACTCTCGAGTAATACAATGATCTCCAGGCTTTCCCTTTGGCTTTCCATACTGCAAATCTCTGTCACCATACTACTTACACCTGAACTCATTACAACTATCACTCTCTTCACTTAGAACATTCTTTTATCAAAGAAATTATATCGGTTTTCACTTAATTATTTCTCCTATATCCCTTCAAATTTTGAACATTTTTTTTTTCTGTCCTCACGCTGAACTTCTTTGTAGGATACCATGTGACTTACACATAGAAATTCAAAATTTTAATCAAATAAGATCCGAGTTTGGGAGCCAAAAGGAAATGACCTTTGATAGCATCAAGGACAACTTACCTCCTAAGTATATTCTGAGAAAGGAGAGTCTACCTTTGGGGGGGGAAAAAAAAGACCTTACCTCACTGATTGGTAATTTTCTTTTTAAATTTACACTGCGTTAGAATTTGTCTGTTTAATACTTCCACCAGGTTATTGCCACTGCCATGGGAAACAGAAGAAAACATACTCCTTGTTTTATAAAACACATTTAGAAATACTTCTTCCCTGTCCTCTTCCCTTCTAATTTTTTTTTCTGCACAAAAATCAAGCATGAATGTGAGGATGTCTGATTCAGTTTTTTTAGTAAGCATATGAAAGAAATCAGTATTATCATTTTTCCATTCCACTTTCAAGAGTAAACCCATGATACTTCCAAGATCTTCAAAAGTTTATGAATATCTTAGGTTCTCTAAGGACCCCTGCTGCATTATGACAGTGTTTGGGGGAGGACATGAACAAACATATTCTCACTCCAGATAGGGAATAGATGACAGACAAGGATACTACCTGAACCCAACTTGGAGAAGCAATGAATTTTACTGCGGTTATTTATAGGAGTGTGGGTGTAGAGTTACTTATTAGAACAGACATGACTCAAAGACAACTGTATCACCCAAAACTCACCCTATCATTGTGACAGTTTACAAATGCTGGAAACCTGGAGTACACGGCACAACATGAGGCAAAGAAAAAAAAAAAACTAGAATATGAATTGTTTGACTTCTCTCTTCAATGCTTATATTTCTAAAACTTGGGAGACAAGAGACACAGAGGAAATACAGACAGATAAATCGTTTTTCCATTGTTGTTAAACTGTTAGACATCCTACTTTATAAACTTTCATAGGGAGATAAAAATTAAGAATTAAATTAATTTATTCCTTCATGAATACAAAGTTGATAGAAATTTTGACAGATCTGTTTCTACACGACTTATTTTGATTCTGCATTTTGGAATCTACCAATTTAAAACAAACACACTTTCAGTCTTTTGCAGTCTGCTCCCCACAGTTTATTCCTTCTTGCCTGAATTTTCAATCCTTACTGTTATTTGGAATCTGAGTTTACCTTACTTTATTTAAAGTTTTGTATTAATATGGTAAGTCTCTACTTAAAAACAACATTGCATTTACCTTCTTTTATTTCAAACACCACTTCCAGGGTAGAGTCCCTTGGTCATTCATTTATAATGTTAGATAAAGTAAAACATGAACATAAAATCTTGTTTTATCAAATATTCTTGGATTTTATTGAGTTGCAATTTATCTATCTGTGACATTGATGAAGCATTTATTTGTAATAAAAATTTGTTATATTTCCCTCATTTTCTCATATTTTATCAGAGAGACTATCATATTACATAAATATAGTGTCTGTCAAAAGATAGAAAAATTAAGCTTTAAGCTACTGACTGTATTACACTTTAGTCTAGAAAATAACACTTCTCAGTTTAGTGTAAACCAGTTTTTTTTTTAATTAGATAATAATGACTTTACTGAACTTCTTTTAGTGCTGTAATATAGTACCATATACTGTGAGGCTTAAATCACCAAAAGCTGGGAGTCCAGTATCAAAATACTAGAGGGTTTGTTTTTCCCTAAGGTATCCTTCCTTGACTGGCAAGTGGTGCTCTTCTCACTGTGTCCACCCCTAGCATTTCCAATGTGTATGCATGAGCCTGTTATCTCTTTTTCTTCATGCAAGATACTAATTTAATGGGATTGGTTCCTCCTCCTTAAGATCTCATTTAACTGTAATTGCTCATTTATATACCAGACCTAAAATACAGACACATTGAAGATTAAGGCTTTAATCTCTGGATTTCATGAGGATATAATTTAGTCATAATACCATTCTGGACTGAATGAAATAATACACTAAAATTCATGGTATGAGAAGGGGCACAGAAACACTAAAAGAATTTGACCATTATTATGCAAGTTTTATAATATTACAATTATCACTACAGTATTATTTACGTTAATAAATTGAATGAAATCAGATGTAATGTTAATATCTTGGTAAATCTAATACTTATATTTAATCAGTGGAAGATCAACTAAAGATATGTTTGTTTTAAGCCACTAGATATTTAATGGAAATTATATTCAAAATCTAATTTATAATCAAGTTTATGACACAGAAACATGTATTTTTTTCATTATATACAACAGTCTAGTTTGTCAAATTTCTCCAACACAAACTAGGGTCTGAGTTAGTATACATTCTTATAAAACCTTACAAATTTACTCTGATAATTCCAAGCCTTGTATTCAGTTTTTCATACAGTAAAAACTCCTTTTTATGTAATTAATTTTGCAATTTGTTTTTTCATTAGCTACCCCTAAATCTATATAAATTATTGACATTATTCAGACATTATTTTTAATTTTTTAGGATTTACTTATTTTACTTTATGCATGTTAAGGTTTTGCCTGCGAGTATATGTCTACCATGTGCATGTCTAAGGACCATGGAGGTCAGAGAAGGCATCATATCTCTTGGAACTGGAGTAGTGAATTGTTGTAAACCATAGTGATAACCAAACCCAGGACCTCTGCAAGAATAACATGTTATTAACCATTGAATTAGTTCTCCAGACCCTGTGCAACCATATTTTTCTAAACAAAGGATTACATTGTGCTATAAATATTTTCAAATTTTAATTGATGTCATTCTTTTTCTAATAAAAAACTACATCATTTTAATTGTTTTACTAATACCAAGAAGATATAAATTCAATTAGTTTATGCTAAACTGGGTTATGAATTAAGATGGACAAAAAATTAAACAAGATAGGATTTTATTCTTAGGTAACCTTTTAAGAGGCATTTTTCCAGTTTTATCAAAAAAAAAACTATGAATAAGTATCTATACTCGCTTATCACTGAAGACAGCAAAGGGTCTTATACACTTAAGTATTTTTTCAGCCAAATTAGAAACTACATTAATTTTTTTCAGACTTTACAACTATATTCAAAATGCTAGTTAGAAAGTCTATTATTTCAAGATTGCACTGGTAATCCCTATTTTATTTGCTTGCATCCCACCTGCAGCATAAGCACCCACCAGAATATTTAGTGAATAAAAGCAAAATGTAATAGGGCACTTGTGGCATGCAATCAACACAATTGTAGAGGTAGTATGTCTGGTTTTAATGTATGGATTTGGTTTTTGTTTTCAATCCATGCTATTTTGAGATGTACACTACTAAACCAGTACATCTCTAGTCAACTGAAATATAATTGCAAATTTTATAATTAAATGAGCTAACTAAATTAACATTTAATGGTTAATAGCACCCATATACCATGTAAAAATAAAAAAATCAACTTTACAAAAATGCATGTCTAATTCCACACTGATTTGTGCTAAATGGGTGTTTTGTTAAGAAAATCCTTTATTTTCCATGGAATGCTAAAATTGGTGCATACAATGAGTCATTGTTTAAAATAAAATTTTAAAAGTATTATGGAGTTAATTCCACATGGCCTTCTTTGGCTCATTTGATATGGGCCAAATTCTCATTTTTTTCTAAATAAATTAAATTTAAAGTGTTATATTGTTTCCTTCAATTGAATAAAACAATATTGGAAGTACTTATTAATGAATACTCTGTTAATAATGTTCACCTCCTTGTCAAGTAATAATATACTCAAAGCTCAAAGTTATAGTATTAGTTGTAGATAACTTACTAAAGCAGTATTAAAATTTTACTAATATTAATTTATTATTTATTTATTTATTATTAATTTATTTATATTATTATTATCTTGTTTAATTACTAAGTATATCACCAATTCTATTTTCTATTAGTAATGTTGATTTTTCATAATCTGTTTTAATTTTATAATTAAATACTAAAGTTATTTGGATATAATTAACCTATTCTATTGATTTTGGGGGTTAGGTGCAATTTTATTTAACACATATAGATGTTTCAAAAGATTAATACAAACAAGTTACTCTTGAAAAGGTCCTTTATTTATTGATGGATGTCTTTGTGTCTGTTCTCCTCCCTGGGAAGTATTTAAGCTCTTGGCCACTGGCTCAGGTTCTGGGAAGAAAACATAGGGTGGGTCAGTGGGTCTAGGCAGGTCTTCAGTTGGAATGTGGATGATAGCCTCTGGAAACAGAACTCCTGGGAGACAGATATCAGTGAATCAGCTTAGTTTATTTATTTATTTATGATTGGCTATATTTGTAGGGTAAAAGGGGCAAAGGGTCCTTAGCACCCAGGAACACCAAGCTATCTGTCAAGATAGTGATTCTGGGGCTGGCCCATTTGCATGTGGGAGGCTCCTAAGTCCTGGAAAAGCCTCCTCTGCATAGAGAGTGGTCTCACAGGGACAAGAAGAAGATACCTTATCAGAAAATGGGCCCATCCTAAGGTCTTCCAGTCACCACAGTGATCAGATAAGCACGACATTCCTTTGAAAAGTCATATTGTAAACAAGGCAGCATTAGAATTTAGCTGGGTATTTTTCAGAGTAAGAAATGGGAACAGCAAATGCCTTCAGCTCTCAGGATGAGGATTCCAGGGTTCAAAGTATGCTTTAACTCTCTGTTAGTTCTAGGACAGCCCTACAATTTATAATACTCCAATAGTGTAAGGTATATGCCTTTAAATTAATTCTGAATTGAAAGATAAATAAGAATAAAAGTTTTACTATGTAATTTATTCTACTGACTTTAATATTTCTTAATTGCACCCTATATAGACTTTATAGACTGTGCTAATACATATGCAGTCATAATGCACACAATGCAGAAGTAAAAATTGTGACCACAATGTTTAAATTCATTACATATAAGCTCTCTGACATTTTCTCTTTTTTTCTATTTTATACTTTTGTTCAAATACTGGCAAAGATCCAGTAAAAATATATAATAACCAAGTAATAACCTAGCAATGAATCACCACGAAGTGTTTTTACCTTGAATAACCCACATACTCAGTGCTTCATTATTTCTTTCTGATTCTTTAGCTCGGGACATGTGCTCTCTGAATTAACTTTCTCAGAGTCTGTATTAGCAAGGCGCAACTACTTTTCTGATTTTAGATTTTTTTTTATTTACCTACCTTGAGTCCTACCTTCTTTGCTAAGCTATATTCAAATGTAGCCACTGAAAAGAGTCTCTCAAATGACAAAGTTAAAAAAGATGGATTTGCAGTTTGTAGTCAGGCATATAAGAATCATGGGAGGCATTTGTTCATCCCAGCAGCAGCAAAAAGAAAGAAAGAAAAATAAGAAAAAGAAAAAGCAGAGGAGAAAGAGGAGGAGTTAACAGAAAAAATGAAAATAAATAAATCTCAAAAAACTGATGTTGCAGTACAAGTCTCAATCCCTCAAGGAAGAAAGACAATAGGACCTGGGGACAGAGTGAGACAACAAATCAACCAAAGAAATTTCCATGGGAAGACATGTGGAATTGAGAGACTCAAGAACTGTACCTCACAACCTGCTAGAAGCTTCCTGTGGACCAAGTTTGAAATTATAAAAAAAAATCCAGGAAATAGACACAGAAGAAAAGAATGAAGAAGTGAGTTTAATTCCTGGAGTCTTCCAGGTTCTCTGAATGAATAGAGAACTTTCTCTTGTACTTCCAGCAGGAGTACAAGCTAAACAATTTTATTCTCTTTTTTTGTTTGCTTTTTTAATTCAACAACATATTTGACAAATACAAACACAAATACTCACACACACATGCACTGTGATCACATTTACTCCCCATCTCCCTTATCCTACCCTCTTGCTGCTGACTTATTTCTACTCCATATTTTCAATCTCTTAGCTAAACGTCTTTTATGTGTGTCTTGTGTAGTAATTCATATTTGTTGTGCATTCATGTTTGCAAAGTCTATTCAAATCCATAAAACAAAGCACTACTCGCCATCCTGTGGCTCTCACATTCTTTCTGGCCCACTTTTCAGTAATCTTTGAGCATCGGCAGAGGTGATATAGAGCGCCTCTTTGGAACTGAGCACTCAACATTTACTTTCAGCAATGTGAGCTGTTATGAGTATCTGCCTTAACCATTGCTCACTGCAAAAAGATACTTCTCTGCCCAGGGCTGACAGAATCACTACTGTACAGCTATAAATATCAATGTTTAGAAGGAGGTTGGGTTATAGATCTGTTTAGGAATTTTGTTCTGAACGGCTGACACCCAGCTTTGACTACTGCTGCCCTTAGCAATGCTAAGGGTATTGGCTAAGGGTTAACTGCAATGCACGAACTGCGTAGTAGAGGGCAGTCTCTATTCATTCACATTCCTTTGAAATTCACAATATAGGGAGATTTAATTATTTCCTAGGCTGGCCTCTAAAATTCAGATTGTTCAACCACTATTAGACCAGATTCCTCTCTATAGTCCTTGTTTTAATCATCCTTTGTTCTCTGATATACTCTTTATCATGCCATAGAAATATCTGAACTAATTATGTTACTCATGCTTAAAATTCTCCAATGGTTGCCAAATATTTGTCCTTAGGAAATGTAATCTCAATTTGGTTTGTCGTAGTGACAGTAATCATAATGCTTCACAAGAGTATGCTTTAAACCTCTTTCCTGTATTCATGGATGCTATTGACTAATCCATAAAGTTAAGTTGATTTTAGGCTACTGGCTAGAGCATAGATAAACTGCTGATGCTATTCAACAGAAGAGTGCACATCAATTTGTCTTTGGTGTTGATTATTTTCTTTATACTTCAACTCTTCATGCTATGAGTGGGTATTGAATAAATAACCTCAATAATTAAATAAATCTGATATATTTTAAATTTTTTGAATTTTTATTGTTATTTACATTATTTATCCTATACTCTTATGTGAAATTATATTTTGAGGTTGTGAAAAGACATGATTACTAACACAATAGTCTCAAAATTAGCATATTTTACTGAAAACCATGTACAATGAAATAAAACATATATAGATATTTCTCAGATTATTCAGATAAAAGTAACATCTTAGTCTGCAAAAAAAATTTGAAATTTACATTAGTTAAAAGACTGAATATTAAGATAAAGCTTAATGCCTTATGTTAGTGTTATATTGCCATGAAGAGACACCATGACTACAGCAACTTTTATGAAAGTGAGCATGTAACTGAGCATGTAACTTACAGTTTCAGACATTTAGTCCATTATCATCATGGCAGAGAGCATGGTGGCATGCAGGTAGACATGGTGCTAGAGAAGAACTGAGAGCTACCGCCTGATCCACAGGCAGCAAGAATAGAGAGACATTGTGCCTGGTTTCAGCTTCTGAAATCTCAAAACCCACCCTTAGTGACAAGGTCACACCTACCCCAATAAGGCCAAACCTTCTATTTCTTTTCAATAAATGCCACTCCTGATGACTAAGCAATCAAATATATGAGCCTGCGGGACAGATTCTTTTTCACACCATCATACCTTAGATTATGATGAGGTCTTCCTCAAGAGGATTTATTCAGTTTCAAAAGCAAGAGCCAGAGACAAAGAAAAGAATGAAAGCAAAACAATGCTAAATGTGTAGAGAGTTGTTAGAAAATGATGCCAAATGCAAGAAAAATTTCTCAGGAAGCAAAATGTGCTGAGACACAGAGCAATTACAAGATGGTGAAAGAAAAGTTAAAAAAAAATAGTCAGCAATTAATTCATATCAAAATATATGGAAGCAATGAATTCTTGTAAATATCTCTTTATTTTAATAATTATATTTATTTTTAAATATTTACTTTGTTATTCTTGAGAGTTTCATATATATTAAGCAGCAATACATAATCATATATATCCCAGGAAAGAACCCGCTACTGATTATCTATTAGCAAGCAGTCAGCTCTAAAATCTTATGCATACAAGTAACTGAGAAAGTTGTAAGTATGCTTTTTGGGAATTTCAAATATTTCATTCACATATTATTCGCATAATGGTTGAAAATATAATCATTAATATAGCACTTTACTCTGTTATCTAATAAAATCACATTTATTTCTGCAACGCCATGAGAATTTTGACATGCTATGCTTTAAGAGCCACAGGATTGTGAACAGAAGTAGTTGGTATGCTACACTACCCTCTTGACACTGTAAAGACTTGAATTCCCAGCCTCTGGGAATACTGAAACCTGGTAAGTCATCCATCTCTCTTGGCCAAGCGAAGCTGTAATCTCCAAGGTGCTCTTTCACTATAGGACAAGTTCAATACAGTGGGTATAAAGTAAAATGTGTTAGAAGTACTTAATCAACTGTAGTTATCCCTGAGGCATCAGTTGAAAATTCTGCTGACTTTAATTTCAACTTATTAAAGTTGGAATTCCCTCTCATTTCATACTGCTTTTCTGATAATCTCACTGGTGTTGTTCCTCAGAGCACACTGGAATGGTTCACCTGATTTTGATTCCTAAACAATAAAATCAACACTAGTTGGTATGAGGAAACATTCTAAGAATTATTAGACATTGAAAGGAGATTTTTCAACTGGATTTGTTTTGTAGAGTGGACCATGTCACTAGAAGGTGGAGTGTGGATTGAACTTGGCAAGCAGTCATGGTGTGAAAGTTGATATTGCAACTAATAAGCAGTAACTTTCATGTACAAAAAGAAAGAAATGCATGGGAAAACATCTGTGTCTCCTAAAGGAAAAAAGGCATTATTTCTAAGAGAATTATAGTATGTATTATGGCAGAAATAAAGACACTATACTTAGCAATGTCCTCTAAAATTACTAGAGACAGTAGAATGCCATAAAAGTTGGATTAAATTTACTGATAAGAGATTATTCTCTATAATAAGGAATTTAATAATCTGTCGAGATGCAGAAGAAGGTGCTAACAAATAGTAAAATAGCTCTCACAAGAAAGCAGAGATTGATGGCCCACACCACATGAATTTGAAATACCAAAACCACTTTGGCAAAGATAATAAATTCAAAGAAAGAAGACATGCTATAATAGATATAAAAATATGGAAAGAAAACCTATCCACTGACTAAAATCCCTGAAGGGGACTAGAAGGCATTCCTTTATCCATAGACATGGGAGATGCAATGGAGAGAACACAACACTGGTTTTAAAAGTCAGGCTAAAATGTAAGGAATGAGATTCTGTTAAATGGGAGTCCACCAATAAAAAAAGTGAGACATATTTAACAAATTAGAGGCTATATAAGTAGGAGTCATGGTAATTTGTGACATATATATTTACAGTGATAATTAGCAAAACAATATAAGCAACAAAGGTGCTGATCTTTTCAACAAGATGGTGTCAAAGTTGAACACCAGGAGTTTAGAGCAGCTGGACCCTCAAAATGTCAAAGACTCTCTTACAGGTTTTCAGACTTTGAATTCATTGACAAGATTCCCAGGGAACAAGGACATTGGAAGACCAAAGTAGGTAGAAAATATAATAAACCCATACTCCTAGGAAGATCTGGATTATTTATCCATATAAATGTACCTTAAAAAAGAGGGGAAAAGATTACTCCAACCTTTTGAAATATGATTACACAAGTGTATGTGCTGAAATTTCTTCCCAGTAACTTAGGTTTTAGAAGATAATTTGTCTGTGTGTCATGGCCTCACGAAAAAATATTTGTCAGGCAGATAGATAATCTATAAGAGCAATGAGCATGGTTCTCCTGACCAAATTCTAACATCATTTTTAAAATCTAGCAGATACAACATGAGAGACATAAGATATGCAAATGCACCAGGAATGGGAATCTTGGTTTTTACTCCAAATCATCTACTTCCCTAAACATTCAGAGTTCTGAAAAAGCTGAGGATAATCTGCAGTTGTTAGTGACAGAGAGGAGGTAATATTTACTAGTTGACGTTCCAAGACCAAGTGCAGATGATGGTTCATAATTTTCCCAGAAATGGGAATAAATTTTAATCTTAGAAAATCTTATCAAAGCTAAAAACTATTTATTCTATAGAATTAATTCATCTCAGGAGTGTAAGAACTGAAGTGTATGGTATGTTTTGATACTTTCTTCATGATATATTCCTTAGAATTTAGGCTTTTATCTTTTGCAAATTGCTTTCAGGAAACAGTGTTACATACAAAGGCATGCCATCTCAGGGAGAGACTTTGTCTAGTATCTTGTCAAGGCACAGTGTGAAACGTGAATCCCTCTGCCTAAAACAGAATGGTGGTTCAGTTCACGCAGAGTGGTTCAGTTACTCCCTATCACAGGCTTTCACACAGCATAATACTTGTTGAACATAAAAGGACTACCTAATAAATTAGAGGCATTTAATCTTCTCAGAGAAGGTTTCCCAGGAAACTCGACTTAAGGCAAGGGTTATTTATGTTATTTTTTAGAATTCTTATAATATTTTTGGACATACTGTCAGTTTGGCTAAGGAAACTAAATATCAATGTTTAAACGTATTACAAATCCTCTCTGTAGTCACCCATTCAAAGGAAAGAAGTTAAACAAGCCAAGCACTATCTTCTTTGACACCGAGTTTAACAAGCAATTGCAATGGCCATTAGGGAACAAACTTTCAACTCTAAGTCAGAGTTAAAATTAGATGATAGACAGGTTTGGTTCTGGTTATGGATTGACTTCTCTGTCAAAGGAAAATATGAAGTGTATGCCTAGGCTCAAGAATAAGTAACACATATCCCCTGAGTATAAGAATGTTAAAGTTAAGTGGGGGAGGCGTGAGGATAAGATGCTCCTAGTTACACTGAAGAGAGAACAGGGGGAGAATATAGGAAATAGAGCCTGGAAGTAAATTTAGCAGACACACAGTATAGCTGTCCAATCACAGATGCCAGATGTAGCCACTGATTCAGGTTCAAAGACATTATATTCTTTGGTTAATTTAGTCCCTGGTCCTAGTCTTGGAACCATGGAACATTTTGGCCTCTAAATTTAAAACATTTAAGCCTAGAATAGGAAGGCTTCAGACTCAGCCTCCTTACAATCTAGAATGTTTAAGCTTCTGAGGCTTACTGCTTAGAGAGCCACTCTGACTAGATCCTTCTGAACTCAGAACTGCATTGAGCTCAACTGACTGCTCTGGTTCACCTCAAATTACTTGCTTTTCTGGATTCAAACTGACTTGTTCAAACTTATTTTCTAAGCTGGCTGACTGTTTCCAACTGAATTCTCTGACTTTGGCAGACTCTGGCTGACTCCTGCTAATTCTTGGTATGAACTGCTCTGCTAGGCTTCAAACTGACTTGTTCTTTCCATCTAGTACTAACTTCTTCTGCTAAACTCCTTTTGTGTCTCTGCCTCAGTTCCTCTCTTTGCCTCCATGACTTGTCTCTCTCTGATCTCCTACTGCCCCATACTGCCTCAATCAGCCTCTCTGCTTCTCTGCCTTATTATCAGTCAGGATGCTTCATTGTATGTGTCTCTTGTCCTCTCTTTGCCTTTCTGAAATCTCTGTGTGCTTTCTGAGCTGAAAGCCTGTTTTTTCCTATCATGAGATTAGGCATATCCTCAGTCTGCTAACTCTTCCTCTGATTTGACACTTGGCCTATGCTTCACTATGACTCATCTCAGAAGTCACTTCCTGATTGATACTAAGTCCTTTTGAGCTCTACTTCCTGTCTCCCAAGTACTGGGATTAAAGGTGTGCACCACCACTGCCTTCTAAATACTGGGATTTAAGCTGTGTGTCAACATTCTTTCTCTCCTAGAGCAGTCATTCTTCCAGAAAAATGATTAAATATTCCTCTAAAATTATTTTTTTGAGAATTTTATCTATGAATATTATGTTTACATCATATACATGCTTTCATCTCCACCCATTCCTTCTCCTGTGCTCCTTCAATCCCTCCCAAATCCATGACTTCTTCTTCCTTATTATTGCACACAGATATATACATATATGTGTATACACAATAATAATAATAATAATAATAATAATAATAATAATAATAATAAACTTACTGAGTCTCTAAAGTTGCTTTTATGTTTTAATGTTGATGACTTGGAATTAGATAACATATTAGAGGGCTTTTGAAGAAGAACTAATCATCTCTCAGCCAATAATTGACAATAACTCTCTGTCTAGGGGTAGTGCCCTGTGATATTTTCATATCCACATATCCAGAAAGGAGATTATTTAAATAAGTACTTGTAAATATTTGTCAAAGATCAGTAATTGCTAATTATGAAGCATGCTTCACTGACATTAGTTCCTATATTGACTCAGGTCATATAACTATAGGCATAAGAAAAATATATTAAGAACATGTCAGGAATGTGTAAACCTTATCCATACCAGGTTCATGGGTATAAAAGTGGAAATTTATCTTGAAGAATTTGACAACAAGGGCCATAGTTCCTTCCTCACCTAGAACAATGTGTATTATGTGCAAAAGATTAATTTCTCCATATACAACTATCAAGACACTTAAATGGTGTTTAAGCTATGTTCTAAATAGATGTGGTTGCTGCTCAATTTGATATAAACTGGATTTTTAACTAAGGACTCATGGATGCTTCCAAAACTTTCAGTGATACTGTGTGACAGAATCACAGTTCTGATGAAGATTTCTGGCAGGGTATAGATCTGTGATAATGAAGCCATTACAGAGAGGTCAGTGACCTAGAAGTCCTGTTAAGGAAATCTGAAATGAACTTAGCTAGTTTATTATTATATCCATGTGTATATATGGCCAGAAAGTCATAGAAATGGTGCTTCCCAAACCTACTATAGCTTGTATCACAATACTATATTCTCTATAAGCCAGGTAACAAGCTTATAGAAAATTAATATTTTCCATTCTGGGATTTGACCTTGCTTTGTTTATGATTACTCCTTGCTATTTTCCTATAGCTTCGCTTTGGAATAAGAATGTTTATCATGTTATATTATATCTTGAAAGGATGTAACTTTCTTTATCATTTAAAAGGATCTCACAGAGAAAAGTTTGCTTCATTTATTGGTAATACTTTAGATTTGGACATTTGAGGAATGCTGGAAATACTGAGATTATAAAGACTTTTATAGATGAACTAATATGCAGTTTTCTTTATTAAGGGAGCATGAAACTTTGGATTCAAGTGACAAAATATTATGGTTTTGATCTAGGTAAACTCCCAAAGCCTCATCCTCAAAAGTATTATCATCATAAATGAGTTAATTCATTATGCAGAGAGTGTAAAATGAGAACAATATTAAAATACTATAAAAAAAGGCTCAGATATATATTTAAAAAAACTTCAATGGTAGTCTAACAGTTAAGGGACAGAATTAGTAGATGAACATTACTGTCTTAGAATAAAAGAATGAAAATGGCGTTTCATGCAGTTTTGAATATGGACATATCAATTTAGACGGCATGGAGAAACCAAAGGAAGGGTCCCTACACGATAAGAGTATTTCAGTATTACAGGATATAGTAAGTACATTAAGGATTCTGGAGGCTGTGAGTCTAGAGTTTGGACTTTCTTTTTCTATTAGTGGAAAACACACAAAATATCTATTCCAAATATGAGAATGTTCAGAAATGTATTTCAAATACAATAATATGAAAAACAAAGATTTGAATTTTTGAAACCTACTCAGTAGGGAAGGTATTTATCTATTCTACTTTGATACCATCCAGACTCACATTAAAAGATAGCTGATATTCCCCAGGTTTGTATATATTTTCAAGTAATATCAGAAGTATTATTAACTATGCTATCACTCATAGCAGGAATAATCTCACAGGAAAATACCCAAGGTTCATGGACTGACATTCGTTTTGTTTTGAGACAGTGTCTCACTATGTATACTTGGCTAGCCTGGAATTCATTTTGTAGACCAGGTTTGCCTCAAACTCACAGAGCTCCTCCTGTCTCTGTCTCACTCTGAGTGTTGGAGTTAACTATATTCACACTACACCATGTACTGAAATTTTAAAAATATGTGTAGTGCAACCATGCCCATCCATTTAGAATTTTTTTGTGTTTTCATTTTTCATGCTATTTTTGTCCATGTCTCTCCATGCCTAAATTCTCTTTCTTTAGGAAAACAGTAGCATTGCACTTGCAGCTTGTGGTGTCATTTCAAGCTAATTGTATTTGCCAGCATCCACTTATTGGTCATCAGTCTACAACATAACAGAATACTTCATGAGATACATTTTTCAAGGTTGAAGATGAGCCTACTGATTCGTGTTTTTTCCAAAGCAGCACATCATGGCAGATTACACAGCTCAGTAAAAACTCTCACTTTCTCACTCAGGAAGGACTAGAAGAAAGTGGATGGGCTAGGATTCCACAATCTCCATTGAAATATGCCACACACAGTGGAACAATGCCCCAGTAGGTCCACTTTCTAAAATTTCTTTCTTGCTAATGTTCCCACTTGTAGGAACAAGATCCTGAGTTATAGATTTCTTGGGAATATTAAACATCCCATGATAACATTCACAGTCACAGGTTCCAAGCAGATATAAACATCTGTAAAATCATTAATATAAACATGGAAATTCCATTGGGATGACCTGTATTTACAAAAGAATTTAGAAAATGCTTGTTAATACTTATGAATCTTTTTTTCTAAGAAGGGCTATATGTAATTATATAAACAATTAATCATGTTTACGTGTTTCTCTGATGGAAGATACCAAAAAATTGAGAGTGTAGAAAATTATTGGATTTCTTACTATGAAAGAATTTTAAAATAATTTTAATAAATAAGTTCACAGGAGAATCTCC
Organism: Cricetomys ansorgei; assembly: GCA_026225945.1. Classification (NCBI taxonomy): domain Eukaryota; kingdom Metazoa; phylum Chordata; class Mammalia; order Rodentia; family Nesomyidae; genus Cricetomys; species Cricetomys ansorgei. The sequence goes on from JAMJFZ010000039.1 coordinate 4,555,135, forward strand.
ACCTTTAAAACATTTAACAACAGAATTTTAACAGTGGGATTGGTGTCCCTGTGTCAATGGTCTTTTTGTAAACATCAAGTTTGATTCTAAGTCTATGTAATAACACATATCTCCTTTCTTTTCAGATAATTATATTGGCACCCAAACTTGTCAGGCACATACCAATCTCCAGTAACATTTGTGTAGCACCATCATTAAAGGAAATCTACCTGGAGAGAAAAGAATTGGCACAGTATGGGCGAGACTCACTGCCAAAGTCCCTGTTTGTTTCTATTTGTGTAATTATGTGACTAGTGACCCAGAGACTATGCTTTTTCTTTCAGCACATTCTATCTTATAGACATAGATTCAGAGTAAATATCAGTTTATTCTTTACCTAATTCAATCCCCAGTCCTTATCGGCTCTCAACCTCCATACAACCTAAGCTTCAAACCTAAAAGGTTTCAGCCTCTGAAACTTACTATTGTCTGACTCACTATGACTAGTTCCTTCTGAACTGAGAACTGTACTGAACTCAACTGATGCTTCTGGTTGACAGATTCATCTCACTTGCTGTTCTGGCTCAGGCTTTTTCTCCAAGCTGTTTGTTCAAACTGACCTTCTGAACCAAACCCTTCTGAGTCTGGTTGACTCTGGCTGACTCTCTTACCACCTCAAGCTGAACTGCTCTGCTCAGCTTCAAACTGACCCACTATTCCTGTTTGATACTGACTCCTGGCAAACTGCCTCTGTCTTTCCCTGACTGAGCTGACAGCTCACTTTTCTATTGTGAGAGTTGGGCATGACCTCTCTCTGACTCATTCTGCTAATTCTTCCTGTGATTGGTTACTTTGCCTTTTCTTCACTCTGATTCATCTCAGACATCACTTCCTGTCTGCCACTGACTACTTCTGAGGTCTGCCTCTGTCTCTGCTTCGTCCTCTGCTTCTACTTGGTTCTGTCTTATGGTAGTCTGTGCTACAGTGGTAGCCTTCTGAACACTGGGATTAATGGTGTGTCATAACATTCTTTGTACCCTAGAGCAGACATGCTGACAGATTAAAAGACTAAATATTCCTCTATATTACCTGAAAGAAAATCTAAAATTGTCATTCTGCAGAAGCAAAATATGCTAATTAAGAAAGACCCATTTATGGTTAACTATCTATGTTAACCTGCTTTCCTATCTATGCATTTATCTTTTACTAATTGGATGCCTACTAATCATTAAGTATCACTATATGAAAACATGTTCAGAAATTATTTTGCTGATCTTAAAATATAGTTGTAACAAGATAAATTTATTCTAAAGGGATTTTGGCAGTTTTAGTCTTAGACATAAAACATTAGAAGGATGCTTGGTTAAGTTATGTTGGGTTTAAGTTTCCAGAATGTTAATTCAGAAAAAAAATCATTATGATATATACTATCAGTGAGTGAAAATTCAGGTGACTGATCACAAAATAATATTAATTCATCTTCTCAGTAGTAATGATCATTTTCACATCAACAGTTAAGAAGCTTTTCTGTTCTTTCCATTTCTTTCTTTTTTCAAAAGGTAAGACCAAACCTTTCAAATAAAAATAACTGTATGTATATTCATCTACTGTCATTTGTTTATTATGCTTTTATGGTGACAATGTGACATGTGACATGCTAATATGTTCCTGCACTAAAAAGTTTCCAAATTAAACAGATGAAGACTAAAATTTTTAAATAGCATCTCAAAAACATTTGATCATAGTGTGATGAGAAAAATCAAAGAGAAATAGCATAAAATTTTAACCTATAATCACTGTGAAGAGAGCAGAATGGTCACTTAGTTCCTGTATAAAAATCCTTTTTATAATAGCTTCACAGTCTGCCAGAAGTTCATGTTTCTTGCTTCATTTAGCACATATTAAAATCTGATATCTGTACATTATTGTGTTTAAATTATTTTCTTAAAGAAAAAACCAATACTACAATAGAATTAATACAGAAATAAGAATGTAAAGACAAGTCATTACAAAATTTTTGCCTTTATTAACTTTTCTATGTAAGTCTATTACAAATCGAAAACATTTTTAAAAAGCACTTTCAACTACGTATCTCAGATCTCTATATAAATCTTTAATACTGAATCTTATTGTTCATACTTCCCAGCATATAATGGTTTAAGTCTCTTACATTTCAGTTCACAAAATACTGATTCTTTTTCATTTTCTCTATCTTTGACAATGTATTATTGGAAAAGGTAGGAGAAAAGGATGTAAATGTAAGATAATGGCTTTAATCCACAACAATTAAGTTCTTCAGTTGTGAGGAGACCAACAATATGGAAATATAATTCCAGGATTTTTGTTTATCTGTTTGTTTGTTTTAAATTTTTGACAGCCATCATACAAAAGAAGGAAATTTGGCATCAATAAAATGCTGAATGAAATCAATCTGTATTAGTTTAATTTAGTCTATTTACAGATTTCAGGATTTCCCAATGTCATTGTGAAGCATTTGACCCTTAACAAATTATAAATAGGATAGATTTCATTATTATAATATTTAGGATCTTCACTCAAAGTAATTCTTGGTTTTCATTAAATATCATCAAGAGTTTTTGTGATTCCAACATCTCATTGACTATGTTTTAGCTGTCTTATTTATCAGAAAAAAAAAATCTAGAATGCTTAAGTGTTCAAGATTTACTGCTGATTGACTCATTCTGACTAGCTCCTTCTGAACTCTGAACTTGACTGTAATCAATTGACTATTCTGGATGGCTGATTCAACTCAGTTGCTATTCTGTCTTAGGCTCTTCTCTAAGCTACTGGTTCAAACTGACCTTCTGAGCCAGCTGACTGATTCTGACTGAACTCTTCTGACTCTAGCAGACTCTGGCTGATTCACTGACTGCCTCAGACTGAACTGCTCTGCTCGGCTTCAAACTGACTCACTCTTTCTGTCTGATACTGACTTTTTCTACCAAACTGACTCTGTGTCCCCACCTGAGACTCCTCAGAATGTTCCAGAGTCTCTGCCTTTGTTTATTACCCTCTTTATCTCTGCCTTACAAAGTCTTTGTGTCTTCTCTGCTTTATCCTTAGTCAAACCACTTCATTTTCTCTGTATATTGTCCCCCGTATCTCTTATTCTCCTTGTTTTATCCTCTGTGGCTGAATCATACCGCCTGCTTCAAACTTCTGGACTCGGAGTTAAGAACCTGTTTTTTCTACAGTGAGAGTTGGGAGTGTCCTCACTCTGACTCACACTGCCAACTCCTCCTGCCCTTCTCGCTGACTCATCATAGATGTAACTTCCTGTCTGACACTGACTCCTTCTGATCCCTACTTGCTTCTACAAGAGCTCTGCTTCCTGTGTCCCAAGTGTAGCTGTTTAAAGGTACATACTAACATTCTTTCTACATTCCATCTGGACCACACAGGCCTCTGAATGAGATCCCTTCATATAGACCCTTGGATTTGATCTGTTCCTAGCTATCACACAGGCATTTCAATATGATCCTTTCCCAGAGCAGACATGTTTCTGGGTTATGTGATTAAAAATTCATCTACAAAAAGTAAATATGATTTAATGTGACTATATTGATATTAAATACAATAATTAAATTAATAATTTTAATGATAGTATTACTGTTAATTATATAATATTGTAATCCTAACTTCTTAATTTCCTACCATATTTGTTTACAAAGTTTTTCTTAATATATTAGGTTAGATAATACCTACAAGGAAATATTAAAGAAATGGATTGCTGATGACTATCTTTGTCTACTTCTTGATGTCATGTTGATATTGTCTCACTAAAACAACATTCTTTTTGAGGTTTTTTTTTTTTTATTGACATTATTTATAAAATTATGGAATTTTTTTCTTGGTCCTAATTAGTTTTAGTTTTTCATTTGGTGATGAATGGATGGTAATTTTGTAATAAAGATTTTGCCTCACCTACACAATTAGTCTTTCTTTGTAACTGTCATTGTAGTTAAATACATGGAGTAACTTCTTATTCTAAAAACAAACCACCTGTATATTGATGTTCAGGTGCTATTTAGAATATGGTCTTAATTCAAAGACTTGATACCATTTAAATGTGATCAATTTGTTCAGGACTTTTGCACATAAATATATGTACTCTACTGTAGTTCTTAGATTATTTCTTTAATTTGTGTGGTAAGCAGGTTTTCAATTGTCTTCTCTGAAGCTCCTGGCCCCTAATAATTACTCAGATATGATAGTTGCTTGACTGTAGGCGGATTGGCAAGATATTGTTAATTAATAGAGTACAATGGAGTGACTGGGTTCTATTTTGATACTAAGTTTTAAACAGATTGGTTATGGTTTTCACAGTGTACAATTTAGTCTCAGATACCTTGCTATGAGTAAATTAAGTCATTTTGTTGAAAGTAATCCTGTGCAGAAAATTACTCTACGAGGGCACAAGATTTATCACTAGAGTTCTGCCCCCCTTTTGATTAGTCACCCTTAATGGCATGAGTTTCATATATCCTCACACTGGCAATTTAAATTCAACCTGGGAATTTGGAGAGACATAAAAATATTCACGTCGTGGCACTCCATGATGGTTTGGTAGAGTACCATACAAATTTTACACCATCTAGGTTGTAATAGTTTCTTTTATTTCTGGAAATGTATTTAAATTATTATGAATGTTTCCTGAAGTAGAATAATTATTTGGGTTTATTTTTGAGTAAAATTTTAAAATTTATATTTTCCTAGGAAAGTAGATAAATTATCTAAATTTATTTTATTGTACTTGAGTACTCATTATCATTAAAGTTCTTTTCCTTTTATATTCTAAAAAAAATCGTTTTTATTGCTTCTTTAATACAAATGTAAATTTTGACAGCTTTACAAATCTTTCAAAAAAACTGCCTTTTATGATATTTAAAAGTTTATATGTTCATTTCCTATTTACTTAATATTTTTCTATACTTTTTTCTAGTTCCCTTGTCTACAATGGTGTTTGCTTTCTAAATACTTACAAGCTTATGCTTAACTCTATTAGTTGATTACTGGATATCTTTTCCTCTCTCTCTCTCTTCAAATTGGAGATTAAACCCAAGATCAGATGCATGCAAATTGAATTTCTGTCACTTAGCTCTCTTCTCAGTGTTTGTCTTTCTCTCTTTTAATTGATGCAGTGGAGTCAGCAAATTTATTTCCAAATACTCCTTTACTGGCAACTCACAATAGCCCTAGTTAGTTTAATTTCCATTTTATTTAATATGAACTTCAATTTCACTTAAAAAGATACATGATGTGGAGAGTTTTGAAAATACATTTTTTGTTGTTTTTGTTGTTTTGTTTGTTTCTTTCTTTCTTATTTTTGAGAAAGAGTTTTCTGTTGTAACTCTGGCTGTCCTTTAAAACACTCTATAGTCCAGGCAGGCCTCAAACTCACAGAGATTCTTGTGCTTCTGCCTCCCAAGTTTTGAGATTAAAGACATGCACTACCCCTGCCCAGCTTGAAAATACATTCTTATTTTTAACGTTTTTGTATAAATAATAATGGCATTCAGTGACAAACTTTTATTTTTATACAATGAATTCCTTCCTTTCTATTCTCTAACAGTTACCATTGAAAGGTAATCTCTGATATAAACTATGCAATGCTGTCTCCTAATCAAACTTTTTTCTTTTTTCCATAAAAAGAAAATTAGACAATATAACACAACACAATTAAAGTCTGAACAAATTTAGAAATATTGAAATATGGTCTTACATTCTTTGGATAAATGAATATATCTGGATATGAACAACAATAAAAATGGCAGAAAATACAGAAATTTATGGAAACTAAACAGTGCACCACTGAATGCAAAACTGAGACAAGGGAGAAATCAAGAGGAAAAGTTTAAAATTTTTAGAATTTAATGAAAATAAAACTAGAAAATGCTACCCCCATCTAGGGTCTCAATGACAGTTATTTTAAGAAAAATGTTTGTATCACTGAATGCCTATAAAAAAAAGTCCTGGGAGTTTTGTGAGTCTCTCAGTTGGCAAATTTTTGAAAGCATGAGAGATGCAAAACTTAGGGGTTATGGAGAGGAGCTGAAGTCTGGTATCATATAGCAAAGTTGGACATCCTGAACAGAGTTAATAGAGGCTACTGTTGACAATAGAGAAGTTATTACTTAATAAGTTTGTGGAGAATAGTTAAAGCTTGATATTGTATTATAAGATTAGAGTCTCTAAAGAGAGGACAAGAAACTCCATTGGTGCAGTTTCTGCCTCAGCTTCATTATAGAGTCCAGGATATAGAAAACGCTGACACCATGGGTCATCTACTCTGGTCAATGGTAGCTGTGTACTAGCTATATATGGACTGGAAACAGTATAATCTAAAAGACAAGATGTGTGTGCTGCAGGTGACAGAACTGGAAAAGTGGAGCTATCCAAGCCCAAGATAATGAATTAATCTCAGATGTCAGACATTGATCTACACTGCCAAATTTTGATCTTGTTTAATTGCAATTATTCTAATTGACACTGTACCAGTTCTTCCTCTTAGAATAAGAGACTACATAACTCCTTTTTTAGTTTTGAATATTACAGGAACATGCAAATTAGAGACATTGAACTTTTATAGCAGCATTGATCATTCAAATTATTGGGATTTTTAAAAACTGTAGGATTTTTGAAGTTGTAGTTAGTTTAATATGATAGTAACATGAGATCAATCACGGAATGAAAGGTATGGCTCAAAGTGATGTGTTTGTGTTTCAACTTCACAATGTATATATGTCCTAGGTTTGTCTGTAGATGTGGCACAGCCCAGAATCACATAGGGAATACTAGTTACAGGATTGCCCAAATCAGATTGTTTTGTTTTGATTGGTGATTAGTGAGGAATGCCCCATCTTGTTGTGGACAGCATCATTTCTAGTTAGATGGGCTTTGGCTATATAAGGAAACTAACAGAGCAGAATCCACAAAGAAAGCCATTATGCTTTAGTTCCCAATTGAGTTCTTCACTTGATATACTTCAATAATAAATCACAAGCTGTTGGTGTAAAACAAGTAAGTGCTTTTCTCCTCAGATCTCTTGTGGTCATATCCTTAATCACAACACAACAAAAGGAAATCAAACTTGAACAGTGTGCTAATACATGAAACATTATGTAAGTTCATATAATTTGCCTTATATTGCTTCTATAAAGAAACACAAGAATTAATGGTGAAGTGCCTCAGAGGTGTTTAATATAATGTTAGCTGCAATGAACAAAGCAATGTAGAAGATCTGTTTTAAGCCAAATAAGATCATGACTCTCCACATACTTCTAAAGTTAGACTGGGATAGACAAGTGATAGAGATGTAACGATCCCTGTTTTCAAGTTAGACTGTGGAACATTCTCAATAAAAACATTATAGTACTGGCACCAGAAAAGACATATTGATCAATAGAATACAGTCTAGGACACAGACATAAGCCCATGGTCCTACAGTCACCTGGGTTGTCATAAAGAGTTAAAAAGTACACATTGAAAAAAGAGGCAACATCTTCAACAAATGGTACTAGTCAAACTGTAGAAGAATGCAACTTAATCTTACCTCTTACACATCACAAAACTCAATTACAAATGGTCCAGGACCTGAGCATAACATCTGATATCCTAAATCAAAAGAAAGTAAGAAATAAATTTGAAATCATTCAAACAGGAAATGACTCTCTGGACAAGATGTCAGAAATGTAGATATTAAACATCAATTGCCAAGTGTGACCTCTATAGAGCATGGCACCATTATTTAAATAATAATGTAGCCCACAGAACTAAAAAAGTCACTAGCAGAGATGTGCCTGACAAAAACTATAGTCTAGAACATACAGAAAACTCAAAATACAAAATACAAAGAAAAGAAAAGAAAAAAGAAAGACAAATAAACAAATGAACACAAAATTAAGTATTGGGGTATGGAACAAAACAATTTTTAAAAGAAAAACTACAAATGGACAATAATTTTTTAAAATATATTAAAATGTTCATTATCTTTAGTATAAAAGAAGTGCCCATTGAAACTTTGATATTTCTTCTTGTCTAATCACAGTGACACAGATTTTAAGAAGAAATGATAAAAAAATTTCAGGTGTGAATGTGGAGAAGAAGAGTATGTACTCACAGTGGCTAAGAATGCTGACTACTGTGGCTATTGTGGAAATCAGTGTCAAACTTCTTCAACATCTAGAAGGAAATATGATATATGGTCTAACTATTCAATTTATGGATATTTTCAAATAACTTTCTATGCCCCAGACACAATAGGTTTTCAAATAATAAATCTAGTTCTCAGTATGGGTTACCTATTTTCAGTTTTTGGTTAGTGAAGCTCCATAGACCTGCCTCCCCATTCAGTAAAAACATTAAAGAATCTTGCCATAGCTCTTTGTTAGCCTCTAGAACTTCATAGCAAGATTGTATTGCTTAAGACATGACATAATTATGTCCTAGGATATGGAAAAATTAATCAGACACTAACCTGGAAACTCCATCTCTACTGATTAGCTTTTATCATGCTAGAAAGTTCAATCCATTATCTGAGAGAGGAAAAATAATGAACATTCTTACCCAGCTGTGAATCTTGTTAAATGCAATCATGCCTGGGCCTGCAAGATATGCCTATTTGTACAATATTGGTATGAATGTTAGAGTAATAACCAATCACTTCCTGACTTATTTAATTTAAGACCAGCTCCAGAAGACAGATCTCCTGCCTGACAATGTTATTATGGCCAAGAACTTGAACCTAGGTAGGTCATAGGACCTAGGGAATAATCTACTACTAGTATTCTACCAAATAGACATTGTGAGAATCTTCCTGTTAAGTTCTTATCTTTAGACCTATAGAATGGTTCATCTCTCAATTCTTATTGATAAAGCTTCTTTTCTTGTTGTAGATGGCAATTAATAATGAGATCCATAATTGATCAGGGTGTATAAAATAAAAGACCAAGACATATCCAGCTCTTAACAGAATATCTGTTGTTGAGGATCATGATATTCTGGCAATGGATGGTGTCTGCATGACTGTTGCTTGTGCCCATCCATGAGAATCTTGAGGGTTAGGGGTAGAGTTGGTGCAGAAGCAAAACGCACATCTGGGAGTCAGGCAAGTTGCAAATAAGCAGACTCAGTTTATTGTAGGAAGGGGAAGCGCTTTTAAACCCTCCCCCCAGCCCAGCATCCCATTGGGTCCTAGACTGCAGGTTACTGCTCTGGCTCTTCTCATCTCTGGGAATGTCCAGGTAAGTCCGTCTTTGAGCATCTCTGGGCAGGTTTCAGGCCTTGTTCTGCCCAGTGGCAGGTCTAGTTTCTCCTACACATGACAGAGTTCCAGACACCTGATTAGCCAAAGGATTGTGGTTCACCAACTATTTTCCCCCTTTCCCCCTTTACTGTACAGTGGCAAAGGTCTCTCATCAATAATAGTGTCTGCATGGCCTAATAGTAAAAACTCAAATTGTTTCCTGGGCTGGGAATTGCTCACCGGGAAAGGGACGTGTATTAGTTCAACTCAAAAATAATTGTAACAATTTTACTGACCTTCAAGTCCTAGCATGTATGAGAATTAACTCATGTCTACTAAAAACAAATAAAAATCTATTCGTAGCCAAAAGCTGACCTCCCTAGGTAGAGACAGAGCCCTCAGTTAGATAAAAGCAAAGAGCCTGGACAGTAAGTCAGCACACTTAGAAATACAAACAGATAATTCACCCCTGAGTGCCTGCCCCTTTGTTAATAGTAAGCCTATACAGACTTAGACTCAGCTAACCATTAAAGAAACCATTGTGTAAAGAATTCTTACTAAAAGTAAAACTTAAGGATTAGAGCTTGCAGCTGCAGTCTGTGAAGGACGCTCCCGCCTGCTTTATACCTTTGTTTTTTCTTCTGAGTTGTGCTTACCACCTGTAAAACCGTTTGAATAAACTTGGCACCTTTGAAGCCATGGAAAGCTTCCCTTGAGAGAGTCTCTCTTTCTCCCTGTCTAAAAAGTGCAGTTACCCCAAAAGTACAAATGCCTGTGCTGTCTATCATTTCTTTGTCACCAGTCTATTTTCCTCTGTAGGGTGATGCTGAACCATATCTGGCTTCAGAGACAAAATCCCCACAATCTGTAACACATTTCCTCTTCCCAAGGCTTAGAAATCATTACAGGAGAGAAGTTAAAAAGATAATAAGAGCAAGAAGTAGTGGACATTGTAGGTAAATAACAGTATTTAGAAGACATCACAAGACAATTATACATATGAACTCACAGGAGATGTGACTGCATGGACAAGACCTTAACAAGATAAAGACAGAAAAATATGACATGGTTAGGGGAGGAGCTTATGAATTCTCACACTAGTTAAGTAGTTATTGGCAATTGATGGATAATGGAGGAAATAAATTAAGTTTTTCTCTGTAATGCGTGTCCTGAAAGACTTCGCATGCTTCAGTAGATTTTAGTTACTAATATGCATGCACAGACAAACAGCACTAACTTGACTCAGTGGATGTTTTAAAAAAGAGAACAAGACTTTGGAAGGGAAAAGTGGTCAGGTGACTATAGTAGAATTGGATGGGAGACAGTGGGGAGTGCATATGATCAAAGCACGTTATATGAATGTATGAAATTCTCAATCAGTAAAAATAATTTTGAAATAAAATCACTAAGCTGGACTTCTACTCATCAATGTTGAGCTGCATGTGCCACATGAAGACTCTAATGTGCAATGCAGTAGTTTACTGATGCTAGTTGTTAAGTAGCAAAAATGACTTTTATCTACTCTTAGAATAGCTCATAATGCTGATTCTGCATTGCTTGTCTATTTACCAATCCATAAAGGAAAGTGTGGTGAATATTAATTCTTTTCTCCACTGACATTTGTGGGGCAGGGTAAAAGAAAAACCTATTCCTAAAAGTCAAAATTTAATTTGCAAATCACAAGTAATTACCATAATTAACATGTAAATTATATAAAAATATAGTCTCCCATCCAAGAAGTAGTTCTGATAACAATGACCATAGAATTAATATAAGGACAAGCACTATCTTCATCAATTACTCATAGATATTTAATCAACTACAACATGACAAAAGATTAAAAAGTGAGCTAATATCATATACAAAATAAAAAAATTGTTATATTTAAAGCTATTTAATCTCACCCAATTTTTAGAGAATATTATTTGAAATGACCTAAACAAACAGTGAAAAGTAATCCCAGTGGCTGGAACTCATGAAAATGTATATGGAAATTAAACTGTGGGGACACTAATAACCTATACCCCATGAAATCTGCCAATCTATTTGGTTTACCCTGCCAGAAATGAAAGAGGAAACATTCAATTTCAGTGCAATGTGATTAGGTAGATAGATCTCCTTTTCCACTGAGGTATGCTTTCCAGTTCATGCTGATGAGGGTCTTCCTACAGTGCCCCATACAGGCCAGTCTTACTGATGCCTCATAGCCAGTGTTCCCAAGTTAATGTTCAATTAACCCGATTGTTAATAGATGTCATCATCGAAACATAAGAAGTGTGCCACTTTCTTTTGCTGCAGTTATTTTGTAAATATTATTCTATTTAACCTAAAAAAAATAAAGCAATGTGAAGGGCAAATACAGTTGAAAATGTTAGTATTATAAGATCAGAAATGATTCCTGTGACCTGGAATCTGAGAATTTTATTTGAGCACCTTTCCAATAAGCCTTTATAAACTGCTGTGTTTCAGATCAGAGTTTCTATCCATGTTTCTATAGTAAAATTGCAATTAGCCCAGTAATTATTGACCATACGATGTGGCAGCCAGTTCATAATGTGCCCACAAAAGTTATCTGACCCATTGTTGGTATCTGGGGGAATAGTAATTTCCATTTACCAGATGATAAAACCGAGTGTCTCAAAGTGAATTGCCTTGTTAAAGGTGGCACTGGGAGTAAGCAGTAAACTGATTCAGTCCAGCTCTTCTTGGATCTACTGATATAAATTTATAACCTCCGTGCTGGCTTGTGCTTTAACACAGAAAGTGAGAGAACTGATGAAGCTCATGCACAGCCTAGAAGAAAATAGAAACATATTTGCCACCATCCACCTATAAAATTCATTGTCCTGAGGTTATAGTAGTAACTTTGCACATTATATATGTCAATGTTCTCTTTTGCATTTTTGAAAATAAGCTAGGAATGTATACGAGTCTCCCTCAAGTTACAAAATTCATTATGCACACAAACTCAGAGCAAGGTATAGGCTAACAGATTCTTTACTCTGAATGTCAAAGACCATTCTGAAATCACAACAGTGGTGTGATAAATCTCACCTTAGGAAACAACTCAAGTGTGTTACAGTAAATGTTCATGTGTTTCTATAATGCGTTTTAAATGAGCATTAGTGTGGCAAGGCATTAGGCCCAGGGATAACTCATACATCTTGAAACACTTTCTTTTATATTCATTTATATTTTAATAATAAACATTTATGAGTTTAAATAACTTCAACTTGAAGAATTCTTTGAGAATAAATAGTAGGAGTCCATACATTTTTTGGTACAGCAACTAAGAAGAATGATTTGACTTTACTGTTACTCAATAGGAACTCCAATGCTACCGATTACATATAATTGAAAAATAACACCTCCAATGTCAAAGAAAAGATGAGGGTGCTACATTTTAGCTCAGAAATTCAGTAATATCCAATAAAATCAGTCTGTCTTTGATTATATACCGTATGTTGATAAAAAGTTAATGATCAAATTAAATTCTTCTAAGGTTGGTTAAGCACAGGCACTTATAAGTAAATTCTTCTCTTGGTAGAAGGATAATAAATGCCAAGCCATATTTCTCGTCATAGTGAGATTTCAAAAGGTGATTGAATTTCCCATTACTGTAGCCCCAATGTCCTCTCCACAGGGAATCATTAAAAATGTCATTATTGTTCTCTGCTCAATTATAAATAACAGCTAGATCTACATAACACCAAAACAGCTTTAAAATGGAGAAAATTTCATTTACTTTTTAGTCTGAATATTTCAAACCATGACTATGAATCAAATTGTATTACTTTGTTTGTACCGATTAGTGACACCAACCTGAGCCCTAGAACAAAATAATCAGGATTAAGACATTAAAAAAAAAAAAGAAAAACAAAACCTCAACTCTGTGAAAGACGAATCATTCAAAATTCATTTCTATAAATGACTACTCTCTGACATCTTTTTATACTATATATGAACACAATATACTGAATGTGTGTTAATCCCAGGTAGTATAAGACTAAATCACCAAAACTGAATATACAAAGAATGTAATTAGATCCAGTATAGGATTTTTTCGAATAAATTGGAATTGATGGGTAAGAAATGGGTCTCATTAGCCTCGCACCAGATACAGTGAGAGACACTGACGCAAAAGAAAAAAAATGGACCGTGATATAGCATGACTCCTAAGGTTCCCTTGGCTTCCACCAGCATGTACACTTGCACATGTGTGTGTGCATCATTTTACACACAAACATATACCATACTCATACATACATATAAAAACAAAAAATAGAAATACTGAATATAATTATAATGTAATAATAATGTTCACTTAAAGTATTAGTGAAAATAAAAATATATTTAACTGTAAATAGTTTCGTATACAAATTTAAATAAATTGGTGCTCCTTGATTTAATAATTTCCTGTCTTTAATAGTAAAGACATGATAGGGTTGGAATAGTTGTTTATATTCTTACTTTCTCAGGTACCTTCCATTTTTCTTCAGATACATATTCTCAGCTTGTGTATCTCTGTAGATGAACCTCCACTACCAGCATCTTATTGTTAGGAAATAATAATGATAATGATGATGATGATGATGATGATGATGATGATGATAGCAAATGTTGTGACAAAGGAAAATATCCTTTAATGAACCTCAGTGAATTCAGTAGGATAAAATCTATGAATAGATTGACTCTTCTTAGCTTTCATGAACAAATAAACATAATTGTACTGAATATAGCTCATTCAAAAAGAATTTCCAGTTCTAAAGAGGAGAAAAATATAATGTAACTAATGACAATGACTAGCCTTCACCACAACTTTCTATTGTTTTTTATAGTCAGAATAAAAACATAAACACATATACTCTTTGTAATGACTAGAACTGCGATTGCTAGTGAATCAATCACAGCTATTGACTATGTCAATGTCATTTATTAAATGATAAAACAAACAAAAGATACAGGATCTCAGGAGTACACATTAAATGTGGCAGAACAAAAACATAAAATGTTTATAGAGAAACCAGAAAAGTATCCACGAAGCAAAATGTATTGGACTTCACAATAAGAATAAAAGATCATCCCTTGAAATCATTGAGTTTGTTTTATAAACTCACACTGTGCTTCAGAGACTAACTTTGTTGTGTTAATACACTGAGAAAAATGTTGCTAAGGCATTTGCAAACAAGGCTTGGACAAAGAAAGCACAGGGCCAACTGGACGATGAGAAAATGGGTCCTTTAAATAAAAAGCACAAATTACTAAATTAATTATACGTGGCTATAGAGGAAGCATTTTCAAACCTATGAGGAATGAATACAAGACATTCTCATAGCTATAGGTAAAAGAGAGAGTCTATACCTATAACTACAGATGATGATCAAAATAGATATAGAAGTTTTAATTATTGAGTTTGTCACATATGACAACTAATATCAAAACTAATTTCAAGTTTAATTGATCATTGACAGATCATGATAGTGAGCACCTGGAAAGCACATCTAATTTATTGGCTCACATTTCGAAAGTCAACCAGTGGTGGATTCAACAGAGCCAACAAAATTCTGTGGATAATGTTAATGCCTTCTTGCCCTTAAACCAACACAAATATACTTCTAAGGTCTAAAACAAGATTCTTCTCTCAGTAAGCAAAGTAATTCCAAAACAAATACCTCAAAAATCCCTATGTAAGTTTGGTTAGCTTTCAATGCAGAATTTGTCCAGGGAATATGAAGATATTTTTTTTCTTTCTAGCCATCTTCCCTCTGATTCTGTTCTTGGTCAAAAGTACCAAGGAATCACTGGGGATGGGTTAGATGTTCAAAGCTAGCATTGATTTTCTTGAAGTCAATTCTTCAAATGTCATTCAGCACACCTTTATATTTATGTTGAGTCTTTTATCTAAACTCCTATAAGGACAGTAGTTGTTGAACTATAATTGAGGCCCTGAACAATGAACAATTAAACTGAGTCTGATAGCCTTGACATGTAATCCTGGCTACTCAGGAAACTGAGTAAGTAAAATGGATTAGATTCAAAGCCAGCCTTGGAAATTTAGTGGACCTTAATGAAAAGAGAAAATTGAAGAGTGCAAGGGATGCTGCTGTGTAGTAGAGTGCTTGCTTAGCATGTACAGTGTTGTGGTGTTGTGTTCAGTTCCCAGTAAAATGCATACATTCATTTTCTCTCTCTCTCTCTCTCTCTCTCTCTCTCTCTCTCTCTCTTTTTCTCTTTCTCAAAACACTCTGAGGACAATACTTATAGTTGGATGTAAGTTTTATCTTTACTGTCAGAATATAACACTCAATAATGATTGTTAATGAATTCCCTGTGTTTTCAGTATCAAGATCCCATGGCTTGAACAAATTTTGGTACACAGTTTCTGCGTCCTGTATAGACTTGGGTATAAAGTTTTACAAATGGTTTCATATCCAATGCATCACAATTTTCTTTTACTTTAAAAAAACTTATTTTCAGGGCCATTAAGTGTGTATTTGACTGTGACTAAAATTTCCCTAATAGGATGCTAGTGTTTGCTGGAGTTTTGTATCTCCTGTACTTCCTGTTATGAATGTTATATAAATATCTATGTAGTATTTATAGATATCATATGATATCTTTATGTTTCAATAGTCATTGTGCTTCAAAGTGAGTTGGGCTTCCAGATTCTCATATTTTATTTTTGATACACTTAATGCTGTTTCATGTTGAATTTTTTTTAATACTGAAATGCAACCTTTAAATACATATTTCTGAGTATAGAGTTGCATTTTCGGTTTTAGATTCCAAGGGTACTTTTTAATTTTTTGAAATGTATATGTATATGGAATGTACTGTAAACTCTAGAGGGTGCATACAATGGGCTTGTTAGAAAAAGTAACTAGGAGTAACTGCTCATGCTCACACACATGCACACATGCAATGTCATCTGTTGAAAATACTGTCTCTTTTCATGCTTTAAATTATAAAAAGTCTCATGTTTAAGCATTATCATAATGCTTCCCAAAAGTAGAAATTTTCTATTAAATAGTATTTGAACTATTAAGTAGTATAGATCAGTATTCTGAAATAGTATTCCTTTATAAATAGACAATAATATAAAATGAATCACTTCATTGTTCCCAGTTGCTTATCAAAATACTTCAAAATTTTTTCTCTTCTCATTAACAACTTAAGCAAATATAACAACATCAAGGAGAATAATGCATTTCAATAATACTATGTGTCTATTAGGAGCATCTGTTGGAAAAATACTTAACATGCTAATATTTGATGCTTGTAATGATTTTTCATATGTGATGATAAAATATCTACAAATTAATTTTATTGAAAAACAGAGAACAACTTGATACTTCAAGACCGCATTTCTAGATGTCACATTATTAGCATTTGTGAATCAAGTCTTGTACATGTTTTAAAGTTTTTATTTTCCAAAGAAAAGAATAGCAAGTACCCCAGTTTACCTTTTTTTTCTGTAAACATCTAGCCTTTTAAACACAAATACCTGAGAAAAAAGAGTCCTCTATAGACACATTGAGGGATGTGTTTTGCATATACAATTAGAAGAGTTTCAAGTTCCTAAGAAAGCACAGAGCTGTGTTTTGAGCCTTTAAGTAAATAGAAACAGTAACATACAAATTGAACACACATGTATACACACACACACACACACACACACACAATATGGAATATGGATACTATATTTAAAGAATGTTAGAAACAAAGAAAATTTTCAGAATTGATGGATATAAACTGTGGAGAGCAGCAAAATGAAAATTCCTTAGCCATGTCTTCGCCATCAGGTAAGTGACTATATTGTGGTGTTGATTTTCAGAGGTCACAGAAAATACATAAGCCGACATTCCTTCTGATGATGTTATGGTAGAATTATTTTTTCCTTAAGAAGCTTCATTTATTCTAGAACCTCAACTAATTGAATGAGAGCTGACAACATTCCTGCAGATAAACTGCTTAAATTTTATTTAACTAACCATATGACTGGAATTTTAGGCTAAAAACAAATCTCAGTTTTGGAGTCCAACAGACAAGGCTTGTCTACCTGTCTCAATACACTAATGGATAGGATCAGTAAAGAGCAGAGATAGAAGTTTTAATCAACATGGACTGGGGTGCATTCAATCATGAAGAGACACAGGGGTTCAATGACCACAATCTATCTTCCATGACAGAAACTTCTACACTTCAAAAGAGAAGGAAGCAAGGGAATGATCAAAGTACACTTAAGAGACAAATAAGGTCTCAAATTTAAATTTTTTATGAGATAAAGTTGCTGATGCCAACCCTTCCAACATAACTAAAATCTAAGAGGTTATAAAATATGATTCTTATATATAGCTACCTGACACTAACTAGACATATTCTGAGCTTGCTTTCTACTTCTACTATGTTTATTATGCTTTCTTTTTCGTATAAAAACACATACCACCTCAATATTACGGTGCTAAAGTAGAAAGTGGGAGAAATAAAAATATACTTAGGAGACATTTGTTTCTCAATCTATCAGACTATTGAAGCAATAGACACCAAAGAAATGAAAATTTTCTAAGAATCTTATGTTCAGTAAGGGAAAAGATTCAATTAGAGGAGGAATAAAGTTTAACAACTTGTGAGACCACTTTACAGGATGATACTAAACCCAGAAAATGATGAGCCAATGGTGGTTAGGACCACACATTGACCAGGGCTTCTTTGGAACATGAAAGATTTATTTTCTATTTAAATTTTTATTGCATTTTGGGACCCCAAGATGAAGGTAAAATGTTATCTAAATGTCTGTCAATGTTGCCAAATGAAGTCAATAGAATAAATCATTTCCTGATTTCTACTTAAAAAAAAAGGAGAAGATAATATTGCCCAAAGCAGTTTTGTATCATTTCAATTCTTTCTCTTTAAGGGGTGTCTGGGAATTTATTATTGCAGACATCATTTTGAGGAAACAAGCTTGTCCCCAAGGGATGATTATTTCCTCTGTGGAGTTATATATCTTTATATATGTGTATATAAAACTGTGACTCTTTGTAATGAGGAAGACTCATTGGACCTTATCACTTACTGCTGAACTACTGCTTATTGATCAATTATGGGAAAGAGGGAATCATTGCTTTCTCTTGTGTACTCATTGCTGAGCAGACCCCAAAAGATAGCTCCAAACCCAATGTTACACAATTGGCACTAGCTAAATACACTAGATCACAAAATAAAATGAATGGGACAACAATAGTAGGAATATCGGAGAGTGTAGGGATGAAAAATGGACAATATGCCTTATGTACTTGAATAAAATTATCAAAGAATTTATTAATTAATTATAGACACATATATCCATTCAAATATAAGTAACAGTAACAGGATAAACAACAAGTTATCATAGCTTCATCAAGTTGTCGCATAAAATTATCCTTCAAAGGTCCTTAATATATCCACATATATATCTTATTTCTTCTTCTCTCCTGATTTTTTTATTTAGAAGATAATAGAGAAAATATTTATGTTCCAAGAAACTAAGAAAATATTAGGCTGAATTTCCTACTCAAAGATATCAGTGATGGTGACTGGAATTAACTGAAGTAGCTATTGCAGTTATTTATGCGTCTCAGATATTTATCTGCAAAATAGTGTTAGGTCTCTTTATTGGGTAAGACAATGACAGGCATTCACTGCTAAACAGCATCTTTTTCTCCCATCTAAGTCAGAACTCCACTATAGCGTAAGTATAAACATGAAAATAAATATATACACCTTTAGTCATGTTAGTTTCTACTTTGAAATGTCAGATAATTATTGATACTTTAGGGGAATTTATTTTTATCAATTTGGTCATTTCCTAATGCATCAACTTTCCCACCAAACTTATCCAATTATAAGATAGGTAAATTTAGATTCCAAACTTTTCTGGACATTAATGTGCTTGGTGTTTTTACATCTGTTAATTAGATTCTTGAAAGGCACCCTCCTTCTCTGAATAGCCATGAATGTTGATAATTCAACTAGAAAACTGCAATAAAACTTGTAACTGTTCTGTCTCTTGATATACAGTATGGAATCACTATCATTGATGACATTTCTTTTGTGTTATCATTTTATTCATCTATTTCTTTCTCAATTCTCATTTAACTTCACCTATCTTTATTAAGACTAAAAGATTCTTGCTACTTAGAACATTCACTTGAGAAATCAAGCTGACATGTTAAAGATATTAAGAATATTTCTAATTCTACTGATTTTGTTTTCAAGGGCTTCCTATTAAATATCACTGAAAAGGGTCATGGGAGAGGCTGTTTCCAACAAGCTGAAGATTTTAAACATGGTAATGTGTCATCAAACTTCTGTGTGCCAGTAGACTCCACCTTTTAATTAGGTTCACAGGGGTTATTACAGACCTGAAGGCAATTTTTAAATACAAAATGAGTTCTTACACATAGGCAAATAAATTGTACTGTCTTAACATTTCACAAATAATAATTTACAAAATAATCCTTGAAAAATAAAAACATTAAAATATATTTAACATCCATTAAATGAAAAGAGGTCCTGAATTTAAAAGAGCTTTTTGGTGCATGAAAAGGGTTGGAGGGAGGAAAGGAAGGGAGGACTGATGTAATGTTATTATAATTTCAAAATATAAACTTATCTAAAAATCAAAAAAAATTGTCAATAGTAGGTGCTATTGATTTGAATATACTATGTTTTCTAATGATTATTCATTTATTCACTTTTACCCACAGTTTTGCAAGACTTTTCATTTTAGTTTGTGTAAAACTTAAGAAGAGAATTTCCAAAAATAAATGCTGCTTCTCTTTTTTATTGTTGTTAATATTCTTCCTTTCTAAAGTATATCAATATCATTATGATATTTCCACTGAATATATCTTTGTAAAAATTTTATTATAATTATAAAAGTCATTTATGAATAATATACACATTCAATATTTGGATTCTGCTACAAGATTCTCAAGTCACTTATAGTATTTTCTATTCTAATTTTTCCTCTCATCTTCATTTTTAGAATTACTATTCTTCTACTCTGTGACATCTTTTTGTTAAGTTACTTGTTTTTAAAGTAAAAATATAATTTAGTGTGCTCGTATTGTAGTATCTTTTTATAATAACCATCTTCTTCATTTTTTAGATTTTAATAATTATTTTTAGACAGTATATTTTAGGTTCTCGAAACTTTTCCTAATTGTAATTAAATATCTCTTCCTAAGGAATTCAAAAATAATGTTCCATTATGCTGAGACAAAATACTTTTGGCATTATCTTCATTTTAATGTACACAGGCTACCTTTTTTACATTTTTAAAATTTTTCTTCTTTTATAGAATATATCCCAAACGCCCTCCTCACATCTTCCTCCATCTCTCCTCTCCCCTAGATGTACAACCCTGCCCCCACCCTCCTATCCACTCACCCCTGCTTTTCCCCAGAAAAGAGCAGTTCTCCCAGGGTTACCCCTCAAACAGGGCATAACAGGCTTTCATTAGAATATTTCCTGATGTTTATGTATCATTTAGGTTTGTGTTCTATTTTGATTTTATAGTTTGATTTTTGATTTTATAGTTTTGTAAATCAACTCATTCATAGTGAAACAGAACAACCTGTTTGTTGTACTAATTCTAGGTATATTTTATTGAAAAGGACTTATTAATATAAAGAATCACAAGTATTTTATATCATAGCCAAAATTTAGTCCTTCTGAAAGTTGCAATTATTATACATGTTATTGTTTCATTTCATTAGGAATAAAAGCCAACATTTTTCCTCACACAATCCATCATAAAGGATCCAGAATCTAGCACCTAGGCAGCTTTCTTATACATTCCCGTCATGATGGGGCAACATACAAACCCTCCATCCTCTAGTGCAGAGAAGAAGGATGAAATAATTAATAATATCAGATGCGTGTTTTAGTGAAAAGAAAACAGGATAGAGTGATAGGAAGATTTGAAGGTAGATATTTAGGAAAGGCTTGTGGAAGAAGTCACATTTGAGATGATATATTAAAGAAATTAATGTATAATTGTACAATACAGCTCCCCAAAAAGAAGAGCTGACACTAAGACTGTACATTACAAACTGCTGAGTGTGATTAACCACCAGAGAGCATATTATACAGATAAAGTTTAGAGAACAGGGAAAGATGAGGTCCACACACATGTCCTTGTTCAAATAACTGAAATGTCTCATTCTGTCTTTTAAATGGCAAGTCTTTGAAGAGGTAAACACACACAAAAAAGATTTTCAGTATTACTTCAGTTTGTGAGTATGATCGCCATCAAACAGGAAAACTTAAAGTGAAATTCCTGAACCAAGGTGTAAAAGAGTGGGTGTAGTTACATTTCTCTGTAACCCAGCTCTGTGTGGGTCTACAAACAGGAAGGTCACTGTGGCCTTCTGGCTACCAGTCATACTCCAGGTTCACTGAGAAATTGTGTCTCAGGGTAATGTGGTAGAGAATAATAGGACAGGATACCACAAATCCTCATCTATGTTCTACACACACACATACATACACACACATACATACATACATACATATACATATACACATACACATACATACACACACACACACACACACATACACACACACACTAGCATGAGAACTTCAACTCCTATATGTGCATATACCCCCTCCCAAAAGACATACACACCAAATGAGGCCCAAATATCGCCCTGCTTTCCAGACATTAAGCAGTATATTTGTACTTTTGTGCTTATTTCTAAACTTCTCTATGATTTAGTGTTCTCACTTAGAAACTGAATAGAATTAACAGTAAATTTGAATTATAAACTATCATTTGTAAATCAATTCTAAGACCTAATTGAGAATTGTATTTATTACCAAAGTTCATACAATTAGTACTAGTGACAATATATATATTGTATTTATGTAATTTTCATAAACAGAAATTAAGCATTCTTTCCATGTTAACATTAACATAATTGCATAAATCAATATATAAATGTTAAATTTTGATAATTGTGAAACCCATAAGTCTATATCTAGAAAGTAATGATCTATTTTGCAGATATATTTTTTGACATAGTTCTGTTGTATCCTAAAGGTAGTTTCTAAGTCTCTTTGTAGCTAAGGATGTCATTCAACTTCCAATTTTCCTGCTTCCACTTCTTTAAAAATTGGACAACAAGTGTGCACCATGATGCCCTGTTTATGTAGTATATTACACACCTAGTTATCATACTAGATAATCTGTATGCTGGCCCCACTTTTTAGCATATATAAAACTTGTTTTATTAATGCTATTTGCTTTCATTAAAAACTATATGTAAGACTTCATCAAGCTAGAAATTATAATTAAAAAATATAGAATATAACACCAAATATTGAATATACAGACTATAAATATTGATTATTGTAAGAGAAATATCCCTGTACGAAAGTTAGGGTCTACATTGCAAGGCCTACATTCAGATGCCCGTGTGGTATGGATGGAATGTAGACACACCTTTAATCCAGTATTCAGAAAGCAGTGGTAGCAAACACCTTTAATCTCAATATTCAGAAAGAAATGGGGGTAAATGCCTTTAAACCCTAGAAAAAGCAGTGGAAGCAGGCACAGGAAGCAGAACTCAGGAGCCAGTGTCACATAGGAAGTGATGTCTTTTGTAGATGAGTCAGAGTAAATGGCAGATAATGTGACTAATCAGAGGAACACTTAGCAAATTAAGGACACGCCCAACTCTCACAAGAAAAGGGAGTTTACAGTTCAGTTAAGAGGAATTACATAGAAATTAACAGAGCAGACAGAGGAGTCAGTAACAATAGTCAATTGAGCAGCAGTAAGAAGAGTCAGTTGAGAAGTAGGCTGAAGAGTCATTTGAAGCAGTCAGTGAGAAGAGTCAGTTGAAAAACAGTTACAGAGTAAGTTGAAGAGTCGTTTACAGAGGAGTCAGAGTAGTTAGTTGAAGCAGTCAGTTGCAGAGGCAGGATGGAGCAGTGAGAGCTCAGTGAGAGACACAGAGACACAGCAGTGCTCTGCAGAAGCCCAGAACAGAATGAATTGAACCAGAAGAGTAAGAAGGAGCAAGTCAGAGTGACTCAATCAGCAGTATGTCTTGGAAGGCTAAGGCTGAAACCTTCTAGTTCAAGACAAGATTGTAAAGAGGATAAAACACTCTAGGTCTCCAGGGCTCCAGGCTAGAACCAGTGGTTTAATTAGACAAAAGAATAAACTGTCCCCTGCCCTGAGTAAAGTCTATATCTTGTGAATTCACATCTGCATCTACATCTACATCTATATCTACAGATTATATACAGTTCTCCCTATCAATCATGATTGGTCTCTGTCTAGTTTCATGACCTATATGCTTACAACTCCCCTCCCTTGTACACATATAAAAATCAAAATGTGAGATCGAGATATAACAAAAAGCATGTTTCATTTGTCTCTCTGAGTCTAGGTTATTTCATTTCATATAATTTCTAACTCCATCAGTTGTGCTGGGAGATTTTTAAGAACTAACAAAGAGCAACTAGAAAAGAAAACTAAATAATTTAAAGACATACCAAAGTTAGAAAGTAAAAAAAAAGCAACAAATGTATGTTTGTGTATATACTTGCATATGACTTGATTCTACATATAAAATCATCCAAAGATTCTAAAGACACATACAAAATAAACTCTTATGAATAATGAACAACAGTTACCTTTGTAAGAATGACAGCTAAGCTAATTTGTTTCACTTTAATAACCTTTTTTTATCTATATATACCCCATAACATCGTTATATAGCTAAAATATATGCAATAAAAACCTTTTTAAAATTAAGAAATAAAGTAAAAAATAAGGAACACACGTATAATTTGTGTACTTTGGTAACTTCACTATTTATTGCATGAGTAAGACTTAGTTTAGTGTCCAAGTTTCATTTTCCAATTTCCAGTTCTTTTCTTTGAAAAGGCTGTAAGCAAAACCTATTAAAGCAGCTGAATAGAACAAGAACAGATGTTGAGTAGATTTTCTTGGGCTTGTTTGTTTGGTTTGTTTGCTTGTTTGTTTGTTTGCTTCATACTGACAGCTGTCATGGTGAATAGAAAGTAATAAAATTATTTGGATGACATATGCTCCAAACAAAAAAACAAGATATCATCAACTCGAGATGTTTCCTTTAATTTGCAGTAACTTCTGCAACAGCAGTTTAATGTTTAAATCTTCAGTATGTTCTGTATTTACAATACTTCTCTTGCTGCAGGGTTCAATCATTTTGTGTTCATTTAATGTGTGCATAGATCAGGAAAAAAAACTGTAATTCTTTGTGTAGATTTCAGCCATCTTCTTCTCAAGTCCTCTTCTGCTCAAGGCTATCCAGCAATACCTATAAGGAAATAAAGTTCATTGCAAAACTAAACTTGTAGGATTCAAGCATGTCAATTGTAACAGAATTCTTAATTCTCAAATGCTGCTAATTGGACTTGTGGCCCACTAAATATGAGGGAACTCATGCCTGATACTGTAAACCTAGACTACTGCTGATAGCTGAAAAGGATGTGAACCCTGCAGGAGAACCTACTACTCCCACTTTACTAAAGCAGTGAAATTTCTAGCTGCATTATAAAAACTTACCTTTATGCCCACAGAGAAATGTAGCTCGCATTCCTCATGAAAGATGCTTTTTTATGTAGCAACTGAAGACAATTACAGAAATCCACAAATGGTAAAATGTAGACAACAGACTGTGGTATACCCAACTCTATACATCTACATCACAGTCTCTACACCTAAGTCTCAGAGAATATCACAGAAAGATGGTAGAAAGATGGTTAAAGCCAGAAGACCAGGACACCTCAGAGGAGAGTGACCTCTGTACATGACAGGGATGTTGTACCTATTAACATGGTGGCCTAAACGAAGACCTGCATAATGACAGCACATTCAATCTCAGCATAAGGGAAACAGAAGCTGAAAGATCTCTATGAGTTAAAGGTAAGCCTGGTTTTCATGGAGATACCCTGTCTCAAACAAAACCTAAAACAAAGAACAATCAATCAATCAATAATAAAACTTTGCCAGGATTCAGCAGGATGGCTTAGCAGTTGAAATCTCTTGTCACTGAATACGATAACCTCAGTTCCATCCCAGGGATCTACATGTGGAAGCAGAGAACCAGTGTTTCCTCATAATGTTCCCATTCTTCCATTTTGGGAACAGTAATGCTTATTCTCTGCCATTACACATTGGAAGTATGTGATCCTCCTTTTCCCTTTGGATTTTACGGGGCATACCGTTAAGAGTTTGCCTTGGGTCTCAGAAGAGACTTTGAACTTTGGTCTTTTTCACAGAGCTAATACTATTCTAGACCATGGGGACTTTGGAAGTTGGACTAAATGCAGTTTTACATTATATGGCTACAGGTCTATGGGGCCAGGGAGTGGAATGTGGTAGTTTGAGAGGTAATGATTCCCATAAGCCTTTAGAGAGTGTTACTATTAGGAAGTATAGCCTTGTAGACATAGGTATATGTATATGGAATGGGGAACTGGTGGTGACAAAGTGCTGTAGACATATTGGAGTCACTGCTGAGTTTTTAGACTGATAATAAGATAATTTTGTGACTACAAGCATTTAGAGGATTTGAGCAAGCTTGTATTTTTTAAAAATCTATTATTATGTTTACTTCCTTAATGCTTTCTACTCAGTCTAATTTTTCTAAGGCAATATTCAAGTTGAACATTTACTAAAAGCTTTAAAATATATCGTGTTGCTTCAAATATAAACTAACTTATAATACAAAATCAGAAAACTAGCATATAAAGCTATAACCCTAAGCAAATGTGAAAACAATATCGTTTTATTATATTGCACCATTCACCATAGAGCCACCCAAAATAATTTTCCATTCCCATGTATTTGATAAATACTTGGAAAATAATCAATTTATTTTAAATGTGTTTGACCATAAAGAAAGCTAGATTACAACTTTAGAAAATTTAATCTTTCTTGTCTGATTGCTAAAAGGAATTTCTTATGAAGAAATATGAATAAAGTGAGTTGGCAATTTTACTTTTCATCGGCTCACATATTAGATTTTCAAGGCACACAACACTGTTAATTTTATTAAAATCTAAATGCTCAATTAAACCTTAGATTTGTGTCATTCTACTTTTTCTGAGATGGTCCATCAATGTTCTGAAGGGCTAATCTGTGTGGGAATATATGCTTTGTACCACAAAATATATGACATACTCCAAATGCTTGTGATTCATTGCAAATTCTCCTTTTCTAGAACTTTTCCAAAATAGTTTCATCAAGTAAAAAGGTATTGGAAAATACATCAACTTCTTTGCTTCTAAATTATGTTTATTTTTTAATTTCTTAAATACAGTCTTCCACAAGAAAGAAACTTAAATATATTAAAGAAAAAAAATCATATAACTTCAAGTTTTCTCAGTATCATCAAAATACCATTATGCATATAATGCTTCAGTGTAAGTAGTAAATACAGATAACTCTGTATTACTGTAAATCAGTATTGTTGATTTCTGCAAATATACCTTCTCTCTTTATCCCAAATTTATTTAGCTCCCCAGGGAATATTTTTTTTTTATATTAGCAAATTAATCTTACTTAGCCTCAAGAAGGAAAGAAATTGATCTTGTTACTTCCTATTCACTAATACACTACCTGGTTTGTTGGTTCAGGATCTTACCACAGCACTCACACAAGATAGGTACTATAGTTCTAAATCACTAGCGTATGGATGACTCAGATAAACTCTGGGTTTAATGAGTATATCTACTACATTACTGGGGCTATTTTTCAGCCAGTCAGGTGGGTGCTTCCATATATCTTGCTAAGTACACCTTGCCTACATTAAATCACAAACATTATTCTTAATATAATTCTACCTTCACAGGGTTTTCTTAATTCCTAACTTCCCCATTTGCAAGGCCTCCAAATGCTGCAGTTGTGCTATCATTAATCCATACTCTTGGGGTAGATAGATAAGTAATAACGAGTGTAAACATGTGACCACAAGTAGTTCTTTTCTGTTATAGTACTGTCACATTTAATTGTTCACTGATGACTTTTAAAATACAAGATTATTTTTAACTTGAGAAAACTGTTCTGATAATTTTCTCCAGACACTTATGATATTTTCACGTCTATCTGGTTCTGAGGTGTTCGGCATTCTCATAAATTTATAATATAAATATAATTACTGCTTCAAATATTAGAAAACCAACTTACTGTAATAAGCTTATAACCAGTAAACCCAGACTCATAGCTCAGCCTAATGATGCCAAGATGCTTATCATTTATTTTGATGTTACATTACTTATGCTCTCCTTTCTCATCAAGCTTTCTAAATATAAACTCTAGCAGAAGTTACCCTTAAGTAGATCATATTGTGTTGCTATAGCTCTTATTTCAATGGGTCTGAACTCTTGAACCTGACACTCCATGTGCACTCTTTGACATTACCTTAGTTTTTCAGTTTTGTAAAGTGCTTGACATAGAGAAGAAATATTAGAGTTCAAGTATGTATCTTGTCTTAATCAATTCGGACAGCTAGAATAAGTTACAAAGTGTATATTTTTCATAACCTTCAAGTCAAGGATCAGAGTACCAATCAGATTGGTTTGTGGTGAGCGCTGACTCCAGTTTTCTAGATCCGAGTTAAGTTATATGCAGAAAGTACAAAAAATTCAATAACAGAGCTGTTAGTACCAAATCAGTTCTGAATCTTACTATCATTTTTATCCTTGCTCATTTGTTCCAAAAGCTAATCTTTGACTGGGTCCATTGGCATGCTTCCCTTCCATTATGCTCTACTAGCTTACACTTCATTTTTTACCTCAATCTAATTCATAATTTATGAAGACACATATCACTATCAATTTCCAGATCTAGCCATGGGGTGATTTTCCCTCAGTTTCTACAATTCATTTCTACAAGACTGTTATATCTACTGACATTCCCTACACTTAATATCTAATTTCATAAGCACTCAAACTTTGGGGACATAAATGAGAAGTTCACAAAGACTAAAAGTTCTGATTACCTATTTCAGTGCTCAACTCAAGATAACGGTTATCAAGGAATAAGTACAAAATATTTTAAATGAATAATTATTTATGATGGATAAGTTAAGTGGCAAAAGGAATCGTGAAGTAAAAAGGTAACTAAGTCTCATGTTTTTATCTATACTTACCATAATTAATACATTTGAAATTCATTGTTTTGTTGTCTGTAACACTGTTAAGATGTGATAATAAGATATTATATGAAGACAACATGTATACATAACAATACTAATCAGGAAACAAAATGACAAAATTTAACTCCTAGACTCTTTGGTTGCATCTAATTTCATTGTTTATCATCTTCTGAACCCAGTCTTCCATCAAAATCATCTCCCTACTTGTAAAGTGGGTAAACTTACTTGATTTGTAATTTAGCTTAAACCTAAAATAATTTGATTATAATAAAAACCCCTTTTCTATTATTTGGATATATTTTGAATTTGTCCCAGAGGGCACGTACACTGAAATGCAACCACCTAGTGACACATCTACAGGGTCTACCAGTGGTTTGTAAACTTCTGAATGCTGAGACTCTTTAATACAGTTCCTCATGTTGTAGTTACTGAAACCATAAAATTATTTTTGTTGTTACTTCATAACTATAATTTTGCTACTGTTGTGAATCACATTGTAAATATCTGATATGCAGATGATCTTAGGCAACCCTTGTGAAATGTTCATTTGACCACCAAAAGGGTCATGGCCCACAGGTTGAGAACCACTAAACAATAGTTTGTTTTTTTTTTTTTTTTTTTATGGTGACTAGAATTAGAGGAGATTGTGTGTATGGAACATCTGTGACTGAAAACTGGAGAAGTGAAAAAAAAAGAGACAGTAAAAGATGTAAACACACAAGTACTTCTTTTTGCTTACTAGGTTGAAGTTCCATACCACTTAAGACTCTTTAAGAATGAAATGGCCTTTTGTCTGAATGGTATCCAGGTGCCTGAGTGATGTCCAGATGATTGTGAGATGTCCATGTGCCCACAATATGTCTGAGAGTTAATCCAATGCCTGTGTGTTACCCTGAGGTGTGCAGGATGCCCTGAAGCTTAGGGTATGTCCTGGTGTCTGCAAGAAGTCCTGTTGCCTGAGGGATGTCCGGGTACTGAGGGATGCCAGGGTACATGTGTGATGTCTGGGTGCCTGTGGATGCCCCAGTGCCTACTTGGTGTCTGGACATCTGTGGGATGCTCTGACATCTTTGGCATGTCCTGGAGTCTGTGGGATGCCCTGGTGCCTATGGGATATCCTGGTGCTTGCAAGTGGTCCAGAGGCCTGCAGGAGGTCCTGGTCCTGTGAGACATCTGGGTGCCTGTGTGAGACCCTGGTACCTATGGAATGTCTGGGTGCCTCAGGATTGTCAGAATGCTTGCTGAAGGCCTGGATGCCTACAGACTTGGACAATGAGGACCAACTTCAGGTTGAACTTTGTATGCTTGGTCTGGGAGTAGTATAAGTCAGATGAATGTCCATGATCAGAGAAGGCTACTTCCTCCACAAACTTTGGTGATGTCCGTGATCCATGCTCCAATGAGATCTTTCCATCCCCAGCTAAGGAAAGTATCTGGATGCCCATGTGGTACCATCATTGGCCCAGTGCTGCTTAACCTAGTATTCAATAAATATGACTTTAGTCTGATCAAGATACCTATCCCTGAAACCTTCTTAATTTTTTCCTTTTCTTTTTCTTTTTTTCATCCTCTAAAATTCCTGGTCTCTTTTTCTGTAATTATTACATAATATATATATATATATATATATATATATATATATATATATATATATATCCATTAGCTTACAAGTACAACCTATTGACCATTTAGTGTTACTGAAATCTGTATGCTTCCAGGGTTGATAACTTGGAATTAGATAATTTATTAGGTGGCTGATCCCTGGAAGAATCAATTTGTTATCTTATCCTAGTATGAGTAGCGTCCTTTATCAATAAAGAGAAACTTGAAACATGGATTCTTCTCAGAGCTAGTTGTAGTTGAATGACTATCTGATAAACTGTTTCCTATCTCCTTTCACTAAACATGATCAGTTCAATTCCATCCAGGCATAGAATAGTAGTCCTTTTTAATAATTCTTTAGTATTTTTGAGATTATAGTATCATTATATCATTTCATTTCCTCCCTATAAACTTGCTCATGTCTAAACCACACTCCTGTTCTCTTTTAAATTCATGATCTCTTTTTCATTGTTGCCACACACACATATACATACACGTGTGTTGTGTGTATCTATTATATATTTCAAAATTTAAAATTCAACTTGCTCAGTCTGTATAATCTTACCTATAGGTTTATATTTTCAGGGCTGACCATTTAGTACTGACAGTGTGAATAACAAATGAATTTGTTCTTTCCTTGGAAAGACTATTTCTCTTGTTTTCACCATTCCTGAATAGCTTACAGCTTGGGTCCACAATTGAGCTCTTGTGAACTATCCTCCTTCCACCCTACATATCAATTGGTGTCATGCTTGCTTCTGATCCTAAGGTATGGTAATCACTGTGGATGGGTGGAGGGGGCAGAAAGATTTTAAGACCCAGAGAAGCAAAAAGTCTGCTGTGAGACTGTCCACTAGAAATGGTAGAGAAGCTATTGCATGAAGTCTAACCAATGTAATGCTTAAATATGACCCATTCTCTCTTTTGTCATGGTATTTATCTGAGATAGAAAAGACTGAACTTTCATTGAATGACCTGTGATTTCTTCTGATTCTACATATTAGATAAGCTTTGTATTATTGCTAGTGTGTCATGTCTATCAGCATCTAGAATAAGGTCTATCTATATCTATGTATGAATCACAGCAAACAAAGTGATAACTGATGTACCAAATGAGAATAAAGATGTTGAAAAGTCTTTTATTATTACTTCTTCTTTGAAATATTATTATCTAATTCCAAGTTATTATTGAATATCAGCTAAAATGTACCTAATATTACTTGTGAAACTATGTAGTTCCATATTCTACCTGCTTCAAGTACTAATCTCATGCTTCCTCCCAAGCAATTCCCTACCCACCAAAGATGGAATAAGTTAATAGATCACATGTAAGATAGTATCATGTCAAATCCATCACTAATTTATATTGAACATTTAAAAGTCTAGTTGACAGGTTTTGTGAATGACTATGACTAAAATTCTGTAATATTCTTTGAAATTTAGCAAACTATAATTATTTTTTGTAATACATACAATTTATGTATGTATTCTTTGAAGTGTTGTTTATTTTGAAAATAGATTCTTTTCTCATAAAATATATCCTGACCACAGTTTCCCCTCCATCTGCTCCTCTCAGCTACCTCTCATTGCCCTTCTCTCCCAGAACTACTCCCTTCAGAAAAGAACAGGCTTTCAAGATACAACAACCAAAAACAACAAAACAAGATAGAATGTGACAAGGCAAAAGCTCTCATATCGAGGCTAGGCAAGATAACGCAATAGGAGGAAGAGTTTCAAGAGCAGATAAAAGAGTCAGAGACACATCTGCTCCTACGGTTAGTAGTCCCACAAAACCCCAAGCTAACAACCACAACATATTTGCAGAGCCATGACACAGACACTTGCAGTCCTCATGCTTGCTGCTTCAAACTCCGTAAATCCATATGAGCTCTACTTAGTTGATTCAGTGGGCCTGTGTTTCCTGATGTCTACCATCCCCGCTGACTCCTGCCATCTTTATTCTCCATCTTCTGAAGGGTTCCTTGAGCAATGAGGGGAGGGAACCTATGGAGACCTCCAATTTAGACTCTCTCTGTATAATGTCTGATTATGGGTCTCTGTACCCATTCCCATCTGCTACCAGAGTAAGCCTCTCTGATGATGACTAGACAAGGCATTGATCCATGAGTATAGCAGAATATCATCACTTTTATTTATTTATTTTGCCAGTAGTGTTGGTTCTACCCTATCTCTGGGTTATGAAGTCTCTGGTCATGCAGGCAGTGTCAGGACAGACTCCTTCTTGTGGAGTGTGCCTCAAGTTAAAACAGACATTGGTTAGCCGCAAGTTCCTTACCACCATTTCCCCATTACAACCTTCAGGCAGGGCAGGTTGTAGGGCAAAGGGTTTGTGGCAAAGTTGGTGTCAAGGTTTCTCTTCTGATTGTCTGCAGAGTACCTGCCCACACAGAAGAGACTAGAACTAGAATATAGAGCTGAAATCTCCCTGCTGGGAGCTGCTTGACCTCTTAACTTACCAAACTTAAATCAAGATCAGATTAACAATTTAAATAGACTCATAACCTCTAGAAAAATGGAAGTAGTCATTAAAATCTCCTCCTGCCCCCCCAAAAAAAGCCCAAGACCAGACCATTTTAGAGTAGAATTCTCCCAGACTTTCAAAGAAGAATTAATGCCAATATTCTTCAAATTAAAGTGTCATTCATAATTCTTCATTTGTTTTATGTTTGTCATTGGTTAATTTGCATCTGTATCCATGATCTACATTAATGAGTGATGACCATGGAGGCCAGAAATGGGTGTTAGACACCCTGAAACTGGAGGTATAGGTAGTTAGGACCTACCATGTGTGGGCTGAAAATGGAAACTTCCTCTGGAAAAGCAGCCAGTGCTCTTAACTGGTGAGCCATCTTTTCTGTCCCTAAACACTATTTAGGTTTATTTACATACCAAGTATGAAAGCCACTATCAACATGTGCTTTTTTAAACGAGATTTTGCCCAGTATTATTCTTGTGCCATTCCAAAACACGTATTTTTGCAGAGAAAATGGTGATGATATAGCTCAATATGATGTGTGTACTCATGATCCTTTTGACATGGGCTTTAGCATGTGTAGTGCAGTGCAAATACCACTGATTGTTGATGGAATGTTATTTGAAATTTTAAGTAAAATCGTTTCTTCCAATGTCTTTTATGTATCATTTTGAAATACAATACATCAGCCTTATTCATCCTTTAAAAATAATCTAAGTAGCTTAAATTTTCACTTAAAACTCCAAATCAAGGTACTCACATAGTACACCCACATCCATACAATGAAAATTAAGCAGATGTAAAAGAAATTATATTCCTAATCATCACATTTATGAAGTTGTTCATTGCTTGTAGCTATTCATCTAGGGGTAGACTCTGTGAGACTTCTTTCATCTAATGTCAAATGTTGTTAGAATTGTTCACTTCTTGTTTAGGCAGACATGTTGATATTTCATGGTGAAGCTTCTGTCATAGCTAGAAGGCACATCTCACAGAAGATTTCCCATTCTCCCATCATTCATCACTAGAAATAATATTAGAACAGCCCAAAGTGCCTTTTCTCTAAAATAACTCAACAACCAATATACAATGAAGGCCTACATGGAAACATAGTCTTTTCTGGCATTGCAAAGGTTATTAATGCTGCAATACTAGAAAGGGCAGTCAAATCTAGTGGGTATTATATATTTCATAAATGCTAGGTCCTTTAGGAATATTCAGTTTACTTTAAAGATAAAACTTATGAATTAAACTTCTAGTACTGATGTTACAATTTTTAAAATAATCACTGAAAGGAAAGTTATTTCTTATGATTGTGATGTACCTAAACAAAATACATGGAGTCTCTATAGGAATCTTCTAGTAGATTGTATTCTACATGGAAATGAAGTGCTTTCTTTAGTCATAAACAAGAGGTGTCTATGCCTTCTTGCATGAATTTTGCAAAGAAGCAAAAATTGTTTTACATCACTTTTAATTCAACTGCCTGCAGCATTTATTAATGTTTATCATCAATACTAATAGTTCACACACATTAATTCAGCTGTCATAGCATTGTCAGAAATCTATCAGTTCTTTCATGATGATGAATTTACATTCATTTCTAAGATACATCCATTAATGCAGTAGGCTAGCATATAAAATTAAGTTATGAAAACATTTTCCAAATATCATGTTCAGAAATACAGGTTCAACATTCCTTTTACAAAACACACTGTAGAACGCCGTTATTGATTACATTTATTTGTTCTCTGTTAGGTTATACTAAATTTCAATTTTCATTTAAAGGAATGGGTTATTTGTATTGCAAAATAAAGTTTACAAAATTATCCATAGAGATCACTCTGCAACTAAAGAATCCATGTTATAACTTGGAGTTTGCAAACAGTGTCATTTTTAACAGCAGAAGCTTCTTGACTTGTTGAATTGTATCTTTATAGCATATATATATATATATATATATATATATATATATACACACACAGATATCAACCTAGCAAGATCTGTCTAGCAAAGAATCCTACATATTGAATACTAGCTTTACTCTGTTAGCCAATGCTTCACTGTATATACCAGGGTAATGTTGTGGGATATTTTTACTCTTGTGTGCTGTTTTGGTTTGATGCCTTGTAGCTGGGAAGCCAGATGCCTTGCAGCAGTACAGGCCTTGCTTCCTACATAGTCACACATTTGCACTAGCCTTGAGATTCCCAAAAGATAGACAATTGAAGGTGACTAGTCACCGAGCAGGTCACAGGCAAGTCACAAGCAGATCAGGAGCAAAGACTCTGATCACCCCCAGCCTAGTATTATTGTGTTGTAATGAAGGCCTGAAAGATAGAGGAGGTGGGGGAAAAAGTTAAAAGGGCTAAGGCAGAAGAGTTTTTTGGAGACGAGAATGAAGGAGGATTTGGGGAAGAAAGATGAAGACTCTGCCTAGCCGCCTGGGTCTAGAATTCCCTGAGATTTGACATGGTTTGTGACTAATAAAGAACATTGGAAAATTCAACAATGGACTCTCATTAAGCGCTCGAAAGATACTTTAACAGGGTGGCCTCAAACTTGCTATTTAACTCTAACCTGATCTTGTGAATTTCTTGCTGGGATTATGGACCGCTTTACTGTTGGTGACTTCTATTGAACCTTCATAAACATCCCGCATATGAACTCAGACCAGGGATGTTTCTGTTATAGAAAGAAAAAATGTTATCAATCCCCCAACTTTCAATATTGCAAAATTAAATCTTATTACCAGTCCTGAAATTTCTTGGTCAATGCCTAATAGCTGTGCTCTAAGTTTTAGCAATGTTGCTTGTTCATCCCATCATTATTATTTTTTTGGGGTAGAAAAATTTCTTCTTCATCATAAATAGACGACTTGCTAGTTTTAAAAATAAGATTTTAAAAATATTTGTCTCAGAGAAAAGTGTGTCTGATATAATACAGGTCACTGAATATATATACCAGAACTCTATAACATCTATAGAAATATTCCATAATCAAAAAAAAAACATTCTCCAAACTTGAAAGTTTACTTTTTAAGAATGCACCTCTCCAGGTTGCATATATGTTTTTTAAGTATGATTTTTAACTGA
The DNA here is from genome assembly GCA_026225945.1 of Cricetomys ansorgei. Classification (NCBI taxonomy): domain Eukaryota; kingdom Metazoa; phylum Chordata; class Mammalia; order Rodentia; family Nesomyidae; genus Cricetomys; species Cricetomys ansorgei. The sequence continues at coordinate 4,590,772 of JAMJFZ010000039.1, forward strand.
AGCATGAGAGAAAATCACTTGTCTCAAATGCCATATTTGATTCTAGTACAGAATAGAGATCCCATATAATTGTTCTTCAGTATTGTTCCCTTGACTGGCCAATCTACCTTCCAAGAAAATCCAAAACTGAAGATGTATAAGTAGTCATTCCCTAGGACTCATGCTCTTGATTGTATCTTTAGATAACAGATTCCTAGACACAGGAATTACAACTGGAAGCAACAGTACTTATGTCAAGCTAATAAGTGAACCTTCTGGAGTTAGCAGCAAGCATAAATACCAAGTTTGCATCACATGGTCAGCTTCGAGTCCTGGATTAAGATCACCAGCTACACTGGTGGCCTTTCTTAATGGACAAAATGATTGTCATTGCTGTATTTCTTTGTCAGTATGGAGGCAATAAGAAGACAGATAAACCAATTTAGAAAATAACCAGCATAATCTAAACCTTCTAAAAATTTAGGCAATAGATTTTGATTAGACAGAATACTGGAGAGAACTTAATGCTTCCATTTCTTTCAAATCATAAATGTCATAAATTTATTTGATATCTTTACATTTTTATAACAATTATTTCTAAAAGTATTTTGCATTAAATAACCACAAGCTATAAATAAATAAGCTATTTAATAGTACTGACTAATCAATTGCAGTAGTATTGCTGAATCATCCCACTTGCATTAAAAATAATTGTCTTATTAGTTTTTCATGAATGATATGAAAGAAATTCTTCAAGCTGTCTTGAGATAATCACTATTGAGTTCTTTAAAAATGATCTTTGCCAATCATTTTTTAACCAGGCCATTAAATAAAATTATTATTATTTTAAGGCAGAAATTGTGCTTTCTAAGCCATTCCACTATCTAGCTTGCTTTCTAAAACCATTCCACACTGATTAATTTCCAAATGTCATTCAAATATCATGAATAATTGCAAGAGGTTATATTTCTAACAAATCTTAAACTTGACTTTCAGCTCTTCTCCATTCTGAGATTTAATTTTAACTAACAAAGATGAAACATCGTTGTGTACCTAACATGAATAGAAGCTGAAATACTAAAATAACCTACCAGAATTGCATTCACATTCTCCAGTGAAGGGAACCCAGATCCAGGTAATCTTGAACTTGGGGTGCTCTTGCAGGGTGGAGATGAAGGCAGAAACAGGAGTCATTGTGGAGTACTGCTTAAAAATGAATGTGCTGAAGATTTTCTGATTCACATTCATTATACACCGAGCTGTTCTCAATGGACTTCACAAAGAGAAGTAAACCTAATTACTCCAGGCCAGGCTGTCTGGAAGACAATGGCACACTGGTTTAGAGAAAAGCTTTCATGCTGTGCTAGCTTTGTGAAATCCTGTCAATTGTTAAAGTTAAATATCACACCTTTTTGATGGTTAAATTTTTGCAATTGAACAAAAGCACCATCATTTATTTTTAAAAACTCCATGCCAAATAATGAAGACCTTGAGGTATAATTTCAGTAATACTAGTTTGGCTTCTTCTTATGCTATTTTAATGAAAATGAAGTGGCTTGTTTTTATTCATTATATATTTTTTCATATTTAATTAGAATAGAATTCCATCATTTCCCTCCTATGTCTTTTCCCTCCGACTCCATGTCTATCATTCCATCCAAATTCACTGTTTCTTCTTCTTTGACCATTGTTCCTACCTTATACATGGAAATAAATAACATATAAACACAATCTTAGCAGTCTCTTCAGTGTTTCCTGCATGTAAATGTTTCATATAACTTATGTTACTAACTCTTCATTCTCAAGACATGCCTCATTTGACCATTTAGTTTCCTGTCTTCTAGCATTCCATGTTAAAGACGCAGACCTAAAGATTCAAAACTTGAATTAAAATCTAAAAAGAGAGAACAGGTGGTATTTGTTTTTTTGAATCTGGATTACGTTACTTGGTATAATGTTTCCCAGTTCAATCAATTTACCTGAAAATCTCACAATTCCATTTTGTCTTTACAACTAAATAATATTCCATTATGTATATGTACTACCTTGAGGCTGACTCAGTTTCCTAGCTATTGTGAAGACAGTAGCAATGAACACTGCATGGTAAGTGGATCAAAAATGTATTGTCTATTTGTGACATAGACATTTATAATAATAGTGTTTATGGCATTATATATTCCCTTTATTACATATATGAGATGCTACAGCCATAAAATTTCAACAATGTGGCTGCCTAACAAGACTGGAATAATTTCAATGCTAGTTGACATCTCACAATGGGTGGGGAAATCTCATGAGACTGTATTACTAGTTCAAAAGCTGTAGGCAATTAACAAGAATTAGTTTTTACAAGGAACGAGTCCCTTGACTGGTTTTCTAATTCCTACTGGTCAACCCAACACTATTTTAAACACTTGTGTTAAATTTCCTTGATGTTCTACCATAGATTCTACTTATAATTCCTACTACATGGTAACTTTCAGTGAAACATTCAGCGATATCTCTATTACTAATATTATCATACTACATTATGGTAGTGAGCATTATTTATCTTGAGATCATCTTAGATAAAATTTTTATTAGATTGAATGTTTGAACTGAACAAGGACCATATAAATATGCATAGCAACTTCAATGGTGGGATTGAGGGTGGTTGCTATCAGACATCAATCCTACACACACAGACATACACACACACACACACACACACACACACACACAGACATACACAAATACAAGCAACTAAGAAATTCTGAGACCAGGAGAAATAGTCTTTCCCAGGCAAGAGTATAACAACTGATTATCAAATACCAAGTGGTCAGCTATGAAAATATACATACAATAGAGTTATATATTAGTAATATGTGTGGATATGGGTGTATGTGTGTGTGTGTGTGAAGAAAGAAATTGCAATTAATGGGGTTAGAGGGAGGAAAAAAGGGGTAATGATATAATTACACTATCATCTCTAACCATAAATTAAAAAAAACATAAAAAAGCTAATAAGTAGAAGAATCCACATCATCTAAGAATAAGGTTCTAAAGCATCCAGGAAAATATGAAACTATTCCCAAAAAATAATTAGTGAAGTGTAAGTGTTAAAATCAATTCAAAGCTTAAAATTTCATTTAAGAGTAAATATTTCTTTGTCCTCTTTCAGTCATAGACAAAATGTTTTAGAGTAGCTACTAATGTAAGCTGCTGCTTATAGAGAAATAGTGAAATTGCCACAAAAGTTTCCATTGTCTAGGTGAATTATATCAGCTCTCCAACATCTGTGTGTTCATCACAACAGTCTTCCTACCTGAAGTAGTTTGACTGCTAGAAGATTTTTCACATTTTCAAAAGACTTAAAATGATTTACATTTTTTTAGGAATATTTTTAGTTGTTATTTTACAGTTATCTAAGAAGAAAATCACATTCATTTTGGTTTCAAGTTGTAGCAATGGAAATTTTAATCACTTTCCCCAAGATTTGAATGTGTCCCCAAAACACACAACACACATCTGGAAAACTATATCCTCAATGCAGCATTATTAGAAATGGGATCAAATCCACCCATCTAACTGGGTTAAGGTTGATATGAAGAGTGTGATTGATTATCATACGTTGACAGTGTAAAGCAAGTCTACCATATCCCTCATGGTTTCTTTATTACTTGACCTTCCTGCTTGCTCTGTCTCAGGATGCAAGGTCCTACCATGTATCAGTGCCATTTCCTCATCTCCAGCTTCCATTACAAGCCAAATAAATTGTTTTTGTTCCACTGTCATCAAAAGTATCTTGTTACAGAAAAAAAGAACTAAATTAGGTTTCAGTGTAATTATATTTCAAATCCTCACCTCCATCCTGTGCACACAGATTTTAGCATCTTCTTATAAGCAAAATGTTGAGAGAGTCTTCTGAGCAATCACAGTAAAGATTGTATTTCTGCTCTCAAGCAGAGAGTCACACATGTTTAGTTGTCTTTTAAAAGATTACAACAAATGAGCTACACATTTTTAAAAGCAAGCTACCTTATATGTTAGTATTTTTATTTTCATAGGACTGTGCTAAATATTTCCTGAGCTACATCTTTCTAAGAAGTATGATAGCTTCTTCCATGATTCTTGAACAACTAATAGTAGGTCATGTGATATCAGTTGTTTTTGGGTGAAATGGAGTAATACTAGTCACTCTTTTCCTGCTAAATAGTAGTATTATTGATTCTGTTACATTTTCCATGACATAATTCCCGTTTCAACAAATAATAAAGGATGTGAACAAAATGGCCACCACCATCTTACCCATGCTATTTTGCCTTCACCCAGATTTGTTTTTTTTTGGGGGGGGGGACTTGAAATTGTAACATTTTCCTTACTGACTTTTTCATTGCTTATATTGCCTAGCAATTAGATACAACTGATTGTGGGTTTTGTGAGACTAAATGAGTTTTCACCAAGTAAAACAGAGGAATGTAAATTTTTCCTTAACTCAATACAAAGAAGATAACCTGAGTTTTATATTTATGACTAGATAGATGAATATTAATATAAGAAATTTAGAGCCTGGGAAGAGTACTTATTCACATACCTGCTATGTATACATAAAGACTAAAATTTAGATTCTTAGAATCCACATAAGAAGTTGAGTGTTATCACATGTTTGGAACTATAGCATAGCTGGGAAAGAGGCAGGAAGATTTCCCTCACTCACAGGTCAACTTGTCTAACCATTCTATAAGCATCAGTTTCATTGAGATTTCTTGTCTCCAAAAGTAAGGTGGAGTGTTAGAGATCATCAAGATGAACCTCTGACCCCATAAACACTACATACATCACACATGCAAAAATTAAAAATTAGAATTAAACCTGTTAATTAATAATGCTAACATTTCACTTTTTGTGTATAGAAAAATATTTCAGAACTAGTGTTTCAGTAACATGTCTTCTATGGTTCTGTTGTTTAATACTTATAGCTTCAGTAAAACTAAACTTTGTTATTCATCTCCAGAATACCTTAAAAAGGTATTCCAGTCCTTTCAGTAGAAATCTCCTCTAAATTGTTTCTATAGCAAACAAAATAGAAATCTTATCTAAAAATGATTTATAAAAACTCAGTTTGAAAGGTTAATAAATGGGAACAAAATATATTTGTCACATTTTTTTTCAATTGCTTTATAAAATTTATTTCCTACTCCTCTTTATAAATACCAATATTGGATGATTTACCAGAGATATTTTGAACTTCCTTTTTCAAGAATTGTATGGTATTTCTGTGCTCTCAATTTATTTTTCCAAAGTACAAAGTTTCTCCAAATGAGTACTGAAGCCAAATGCATGCTATCATCGATATCCAAAAGTATCATCCATTCAACTGTGTGAATCATTAAAAGAGTGACTGTGCCTTATTTCTATCAATGCCAGTGCCAAGAAAAGTGTGTAACAGAGACTCAGCTCTCATTAAGCACTTGTTGGTTTGAAGAATATATGTTTAAAATGCAAGAATATGGCATAGAGAAAAACTCCCCTTTAGAAAGACACAATTTTTGTACTTGTTAGCATTGTGATATTTTACAACTTAAGATCTTTATATATTACTTTCCTCATTCTAAGAATATTTGTGAATCTCTGTGAATTGCTGCAATATGTATAGGCATTTTTGAAACCCCAGCACACAGCTTGCTATACAGAAGCTGCTCTATGCACTGACTATCAGCACACTGAGAGGAAGGAATTATGTGAATGTTGGCATTGAATAAGGGACTTTTTGCTGTTGAGTGTATCAACACATTTTGTAGGCTTAATTTATTAAACAGAATTTATTAAACTAAAACATATTCTTCAATTAAAATTATACACTCTTTTCCTTTGGCTGGAGGACTGCTGAGAGATACATTTTAAACAAGATAATTCCTGAGAAATCTCTTGAAATTTGTCCATTTGAATCCCCAATAACAAAAATTATCATATCTCATTTGGACAATTCCCATGAATGAATATTTCTGCATTTAGCTCATGTTTTTACCAAACTATAAACAAATCCAATAAATCACATTATGCCCTCACTATCTCCCTCACTTCTCGTAATTAATGGGAATATTTCTTGGCTTTGAGCAGCCAACTAAAAGGAATCTACACTTTTGTGCATGCTACAGACTTCTTGGTTCATATGAGAATTTGACCTCAATTATTCACACTGTTGACTCATTCCAATTCTTTTGTGCATTGAAAAAGTACATTAACCAGACTGATGTTCCAAATATTTATATTTTCATCATTCAGTTTAATTTTCTCAGTTCTGATCACAGGAACTCATGAGTCTTTGTGTAAATACTCATTGGACACAGGTTCAACGTGTGCAAATTCTGCAAATTAATGATAGCATGCTCTATCCAGAGTCTACTATTTTATCTTTTGATATATGATGGCTAATTTTACATAAGATGTACTTACAAATTGTTTTTATTAAGATTTTATTAAAATATTAGTTATTGGTATGTTCTGAAATCTACGATGTTATAATCAATTTTCATGTGTATAACTTTTAAAACTACTAAAATATGAGTGCTTAATATTCTAAATTGATCATCAATTTATCTATACTTCTTGCAGTTGGTTCAATTTAGTTTTGTTATATTTTAATTACATTCTCGAAAAATTGCTTGGATCTTTCTCTATTTTTTTTGCAAAAATTAAATATGTAACAATTTTCTAACTATTTTTACACATAGATTTTATTCTTTCATTTGTGAAATTATATTTTACATTTTTCTTATTCAGTTCTGTAAATAAAAAGAATATATATAGTAAAAGTATTTTCTTTCTTTCCCAAATATTTATATTTAGAATACATAAGAAATAATAAGACAAAGAGAATCCAATATTTATAGTGTCAAATATTTGAATAAGAACTTTATAATAGGGTGTAACCAAATACCTGTTAATCATATGAAAGTATGCTCTTTATTATTATCCATCTAAAAGTGCAAAAAAAAAAAAAGAAACACCTCAATCTGACACCTTCATACACCCTCACACACCTAAAATTGAAGATTAATAAGAACAATAGTGACAAGAAAGTGGAGCAAATGTAAGTGGAATTAGAATAGCTGCTATTTCAAGGAGTCATGTTGCTACTGTTTAAAATTTAATAGGGATGCTACAGTTTTAGTTTTTGCCTGAATTACTTGTTATTTGTACCTGCAATCTATTTCAATTGCTGGAATAATATTATTCAAAGGATTTCTTGTTGTTACATTCATGTGTATTATTAATTATACCTTAGTGTATTTTACATGTTTTAGTAGAGTCCTTTATGTGGATTTTCATTTACCATTGTAAATATTTTTACATGTTTATTTTGCTCAAATGTATTTATCAGATGTTAACATTATCCTCCTAGCTTTAGACATGAAAAATTTCTTCCTCAAACTGATTCCATGTATTTTAACTTCTGTGTTCTTTTGTTTATGTGTCTTTTGTAAGTAGCAGTTGAATTTGTCTTCCATAAACTCTACATGGTATAAATTCTACATGGTCTTTTTCTTTCAGTTTTTAACCTTTAAATACTTACTTTCTGGTCAATATAAAATTATATTTATTGGACTTCTATAACCACAGAAACCAACACAACACAAACTATTGCTCTACAGATTTCAGAAATACCTCTAGCCTAAAAATAACCTCATGTCTTAAGTAAAGGTTAAGATATCAATCTTTAATGTTTGGTGATGCACTTAGAATTTTGCCTTTTAAAGATGGCAGTAAGTAAAAAAGTGGAGCAAAATTCTTTTTTCTTGAACTCATAAATCTTCTTAAGGCTAAAGCCCATTGTTTGCTTCAACAGAAATATGAATAAGCTGGAATTATGATGCCAGCATCACAGAATTGTGCTGCAAAGCCTGACACTCTTATAGAGTTTTACCAATGTCACTTGGCCAGTGAGGATTGCTATTCACAACTGTAGTTTTTGAACTTACTTTAAAAAATAGTGTTTGGTATTTTTAACTATGGAGTCTAGGTGTATATGAGTACTGTATGTCTGTGTGTGTGTGTGTGTGTGTGTGTCTGTGTGTGTGATTACAGGTACCTAGAAGGGGATGTCCCTATTAATTTTTCTTTTATAAGATAATGTCCCTTTGCTCCTAATGCAAATTTATTTATTTTAATTTTGTTATTAAAATGCAGTAGTAACTATTGATACATATGTATGCACACGTAGATATAGATAAAATGTCAGGTGGTCAGAATTGACAGCAAATGCATTTTTAGTTTACCTATAAAATAATATGTTTTATTATAGCTATATAAACTGTATACATATTATCTATATAATTATACTTCATTCATATTCAAGCCATTGAACGAAGTCTTAAGTAAACTCAGCTGCTTAAAAAAATCAGAGAAACAGTTTAATACAATCTAAGAACATTTCCATATATATTGAATAATTTTTTTAAAAAGTTCTAAGAGAAATATGAGGGTAAAAGAGCACTCAATTTTAAAACATGATACTGACATGGATCTTACAGTAGAACTTTTAGCTACCACTTTACTAAACAAGCACAATCCCCAACAACAATCTAAGCCTATGTCCTTACCCACCGGTTAGTGGTGCCTTCACTTCTCATAAAAGAAGCTTCTCTTTTCAACAGACTGAGACCACTACAGAAACCTACAACAGATCAAAATGTAGAGCTGTGGAGCCCAATCCCAGTGGATATACTAATAAAACACTCTGACACCTAAGTTTGAGGAAGTATTGGGTTAGTGGTTAGAGTGGATAAGAGTCAGGGAATCAGGGAGTCTGCAGAGATTTTGTTTCTTAATATTGTCAGAAGATAAACTCATAATATCTCATCAACATGACAGCCTGGACATGATCTGAATATGGACAACAATGATAAATGTAGAGGAACACTTGATCCTTGATCTAGCAGCATGGGCTGCTCTGGGAAAGAATCACTTTCAAAGACCAGTGTGATGGACATTTGATCTCTGATCTGGGAGAATGGCTGCTCTAGGACAGATATAATGTTAGTCTGACTAATCCTGTTTTCTGTTTGTGCTAATACTGAATGGAAGGGAATTCTGTGATTCTTCCCCAGTGACTAACACAGAGATATAAAGAACACATGGATCTCTCAGTCTGACCTTCATCTAGTGGCACCAAGGTTGACTGGCCTGGCATTTGGAAAGTGAATTACAGGATTCTGTTCATTGATGCAAAATAAGACTTTGTATCTGATGGAAACTTATTATATGCCTTTAGGCCAACTCAGAAGACAGTGGTAGCACACATCTTTAAACTCAACTCACAAGAAAGTGTTTGGCACATGCCTTTAAATCCATCTCTCAGGATATAAAAGAGAAGCTGAGAGAAAAAACAGAGAGAAGCAGAAGTGGGAGAAGCAAGGTAGAAGCAGAGAGGAGAAGCAGGGTGTAAGCAGATAGAGAAGGCAGAGTTCAGAATGGGAAAGAAGGGAATCAGAAGCAGGAGACTGAAGAAGCAGGCATGTAGAGAAGAGGCAGTTGAGAAGGCAGCAGCTAGTCAGAGTTCAGTTCAGGGCAACGTTAAGTTCAGTCTTGAATGCTGAAGACCTCTAGGGTCCAGGCCTGCATCTTGAACATTGTATCTTCTTCTTCCTTGAACCACTCCCCCCTAAAATGAAAATACCTTTTGAAACAATCAGCCTGGAGAAGAGTTTGAACCAGAACATCAAGTGAGTTGAATCAACCAACTAGAAGAGTCAGTTGAGTTCAGTACATCTCTGAGTTCAGAAGGAACTAGTCAGAGTGACTCAGCACTGTCTCAAAGGCTGAAATGTTCTAGGTCTAGTTTAAGATTAGATTTTACAGAGGTTGAAATGCTCTAGGACTGGAGATTAAACTAGCAAAGAATAAACTGTTCTCTGCCATGAACCCACAAGAATTATTAATAAAACAATGCACACATCTATATCTACAACTTTAACACATAAACATGTCAAAGTGGTTGGGGGCTAAACCAAGGATACAAAGAATTACAAGTAAATAATAAATGCTGAAATTTGAGTAAATAGTCTTCTCCAGAGAAAAGTACATCAACTGATTATCCAATACCAAATGAGAACATACACACAAGTAACATTATACATATGTGTATGTGTATGTATATATATATATATATATATATATATATATTTACATGTACATATATAAAATATTATACAGACTAAACAGATTATATGAACAATCATATTTTATTATATTAAATAAACGTATGCATGTAACACAATTTAAAAGTTGTCTTGAGCTTGAAAGATAGCAGGGAGGGATATATAAGAAGTTTTGAGGAACTAAAGAAAAGGAGAAATGATGTAATTATATCATAATGTCAAAAACAAAAGAAATATTGTGATAGAAATTATTAGTAGCAAAACAGATATAGGATCCTACACAAGAATGAATCAATGAAATCAAAGAACAGTCAAGTGACCGTAAAGATGTTTCAAACATGAAAATAACAATTATTACATCATTAAAGATTTAGTGGTACATGAGAATAGAGAATGGAGAGTAAGCTCCTTCATAGAGATAATAACGTAAAATCTCAAATTTAGAGAATGATACAAATATCCTAGTCCCTGAAGGTCAAAGTTTACCAATGAAATTCTACTCTAACATCTCTATCCTATGGCATTATATGACCAAACAATGAAAATTTTCAGATCTGAAAGCAATGAGAGAAATTAAATAATACATGTGTCCAGGACAAAATGTTATAACCTGGGGATTAACATGGTAAAGGAAGGAATCCATCAATGATAATACTAATAGAATGCTTTATATTGGTATCTCAGCTCTTTTATGTAAGTCAAGTTTGTCAAATTTCTTCTCTCCATAGCCCAGATTTCTGTACTGGTGCCATAATTGTTTTTGGTTTTGTTATTGTTTGTTGTTATTGTTTTATGTTTTTGTCTTTATTGCCATTTAGAGGTGGTAATTCTTTAAAACTATTTTACATGCCTGATAATCTATCCTATTTGTTCTATTTATCCTAGCAGTGGTGATTTCCACTGAGGTTCTCTTTGCTTTGCTTTTAATTTATAGAAGTTTCAGCTCCAAAATGTGTGGGATTTTTTCCTATAGTATCTCTCATTTATGATTTTTCCAAACTTTAAGCTGATTTCCTGATTTCATTGCATTTTTCCTTGCATCATATTTTGAATCATTGATCATCTTAAAACATTTAAATCTTCCTTTTCATGTGTTCCAAGCACTTCTAGGCCTTTGGATTTATTATTCAGGATCCATGAGCTTTTCAGGATTCATACCATCTTATGTCTTACTCATTGTGTTTCTGCATCTCACACATATGTTGGAAGGACATGACTTCTGGATTAAGATGATGGTCTGATTGAGTACCAGTAAGTTTCAGTGCTCATTTGTACCTGGAAAAACAGACTGACGTAACAGAAACAATCAAAAGCAAATCAGATATTTAAATGTAGTAAAATAAAAACTGAAATCATCAACTACTCTTCCAACAAGTGTTAAAATTAAAAGGTCCAAGATTCCTATGAGATAACTAGAAGTTTAAGAATTGGTACAGTTAAAGAGTTACTGTTACAGTAATACAAAGAAAAGGGCAATAAAATGACTCAACAAGCCTGAAGAGTACACATATGTGAGATGAAGTTATAAGAAATAGTAACAGAGGAGACAAAATAAAACAGATACATAGCAAGTAGAGTAATTTAAAAAAAAATTATTACGATAATCAGTATTTTCTTCCTCATCACAGCTGATGATATTTCCCCCTGTCTTTTCTAGGAAGTGAACTACAATGCTGCTATGGAGCTGAATTCCACCAGTGCTTTCTATGTGCAGATTTACCAAAGCGGTATGTGCTGGAGTCACTCTCAGATGGCTGCTGCTAGCTGAGCTAAGCACATCAGATATCCACTCTAGTGTAGTTGTAAGCATGAGAAATACCAGAGCAGTATCAGCCATCAGCCCAGAGCAATCTGTTCTAGCTGTGGGAAAGGCAAGATGATGCATGATTTTTGCAGTACCTGGCCCTCATTATGTTCCTGTATGGCTGGTCTCACTCCTCCTCGGGGAGTTAGGGTGGCAGTTCTCAGCTCTAAGTTTTCTCTAATGCCCTGTGCAATACAACATGCCCATCCTACCATGAAAGCTTGTTTCATTGATCGGCAGTCACTTATTTAGTCAGTGGAGAGGGGAAGGCCATTGGAGTTTAGAAATATAAATTTCTGCTCTACCTGGCTGATAGACTTAATTGTAAGACAATTCCTGAGCAAAACACTAGACATCAAGGAAAGAAGTGGGTGTTCTTTCTCCAATGTGGCTTGCTGTTATTATCACAATCTATTATTTTTAAAGTGTATCTTTGCATGGTTCCAGATGGAATCCCTTTAGAGCTTTGCTGACGCTCTCCTTTTCTCACTTTCTTATGGCTCCTCTGAGAGGGATTCTCCCCCTCCATTATCTGTCCTACCTGCAGTCCCATGTTAGGCTTACTTGGTTTTTGTTTGTTTGTTTGTTTTTGTTTTTTTGTTTTGTTTTGTTTTTAAGAAATATGGTGTTCAGTGTTTCTGGAATCTGCCTGATCTCCTAAGTTTACTGTTTGCTGCTGCATTTCAGTTCTTTCTCAGACCATGTTTCACTCCTTGCACCAAACTGATTTAGTCTTCACTTCTTATATGTGAAGACATCAAAAAGCATGCAAAAATAGTAATGTGAAATCGAGTTTGTATGTATTTTTTCCTACTAAGCTGGCCATTATTATTATTTTTTAAATCTCGGGCTCAGCCACAAAACCTGAAGAAACAGAGGAGTCTTCTTTCTATTACAACAACCATTTTATGAATTAGAAAAGATATTATAGACACTTTTGTGTAACATGCAAAGCATCAATAATTTCATTCTGCTTTGATTTGACTTTGGGTTCTTGCTACTTTGAGGAGTTATAAAAATTCATGTTCCATTCAACAAGTTTTCTTATTTAGTTTCTGATTCTATTTTCAATTCTAGTTTATTTCAAGAATATAAGATGACTGAAGGGATGAGGAAACTCTCATAGTTAAGTGAAAATATATAAAAGAAGGGTGCAGTCTAGTTCATGGTTATAGTGTTTCTGCGGCATTAAGTTGAAGGTAGGGTGGATAGCAAAGGCTGAAGGTGTGGGCTAGGATTTTGGAAAAAAAAAATCCATCACATTGGCTGGACTAGAACTTTAACCAACAGTTTACTCAAACCAAATTCCTCAATGGTAGATTTTTAAGTTAAGTCCGTAGCAAAATCTTTAAAAAGCAAGTGGATATTTTATGTAAACCATAGAAGAAATCACAAAAATCAAAGATAAATCATATCTATCAGAAATATTACTATTCCATACCCAAATTAATCTTGATTTTCTTAATTCTTGAATTCCAGTAATAACTAACTACAGACAAATAGCCTCTTATTCCTTTCTTCAATATTTTGAAAGTCAATAAGTAATTAATATGTATTATCACATAAATTATAGCTTGAAAGCCTTTGAAAATTTGGTCATTTAATTTATTTGATGAAATGAGCTCATTTCATGTCCCATGAACATGTCATAACTTTGGATGTGGATTAACCACCATGGTGACTGGCACTTGAGTCTCCTGATCTGAATCAAATAGTAACAGCTAGTTGCCTAGAGTTAAACGGTCTCTTCTTTTGGACTTCCTCACAATTCTATGATTTTAAAAAGCTCTGACAAGCAACACATAATAACTTCAGGGTAGATACCATTACTATGAGAAAATCACAGTGAAAAACATGAAGAGAGTTGACAACAATGACTGGATTTTCACACATTCCAGTCTATTTTAAGATTGTTGTTAAGCCTCACCAAAGTTAAGTGTTCCAGAGTCAAAAGAGAGAGGGAAAAATTATCATTTGCATTGTATTAATACTTCCACCTACTCTTTCTCTCATTAATTATGCAAAAGAAAGTCTTCCAAGTCATGGGTTAATATAATAATACACCTCAAGTTGAGCCTGTAAGTGTTCTACTTTATGAAAATGCTTTAGTATTGTGTGGTTTGGTTTCATGAACTGTCATTCACACTCAGGAACAAGGAATTAAAATGTAAATACGATTATCTATCATTTTATTATCTTATGTTCATGGACACTCATGTAAAAATATCTATATATCTGAAAGAAAGTTAAAACCATTGTTCAGTGTTTTATTTTGTATAGAAAAAATTTCCTCTGCTGACCATCTGTGTTGTCACACTTAAGATCACTGGATTCCTTTACAATTAACTACAATTTAGTAAGTTTGAGATCTTGATCTTTGTACTGATATAAAATTATTTTAGATTATTTAGACAAACAATGTAATTCTTCTTCTTGTTTATATTTGGTAGTTTTCAACATTGTAACTGATGACATTGTCTCTTTCCTATGTTAGTACATTTAATGACACTGATATTAACATTTTTAGACCCAAATAACAGTATGCTTTGGGATAGTGAAGGTTTTTTTTTTGGTTTTTTTAAGATTTTATTGAATTGTGATTATGGAACTGACACAGAAACCTCTTCCCTCCCAGAGGACTAGCTTCCACAGGCTATGAAGGGGTTATATAAGCTCCCAAGGGAGAAAGCAATCAATAGTTCTATCCTTTTGTAAAGCCTGTGAACCACATCAATGACCAGCACAACAAGATATCCCCAAGGGTGCAATAGTAGCAATTATAGTTTGCAGATAACCAACAGACATCCTATTGGAATTACAGCCAATGCAATAGGAGGGAACTCATGCCTAGAGTACTGGAAATCTAGCCAATTACCCACAGCTAGTGAGAAGTGGAATTGTGATCATAAAGAAGAACCTGCTATTGCCATGTTCTTAAACTAGAATAATTTCTAACTACATTCTAATTATAAATTTTATACCCAGCAATAACTGTAGCTTCTACCCTAATTTAAAAAGCTTCTTTCTGAAGCATGAAGAATCCATTATCTAAATCCTCAACTAGTCAAAATTCAAAAAGCAACTGACCATGGAATGTCCAACTTCAGTTGGTGTATCTGCAACAAAACAGCTACAGCTTAAGTTTAGGAAATAGAACAGGGGATGAAATGGTTGTAAGAGACACAGAACCAAGACATTTACTGCAGAAAGGTGTCTTTAATTCATGACAAGGAAGAGGCTCCCATGAAATCTCAAGAATGTGATCATATAAACAACACCGGCACAATGTCAATACCAGTGGAAATGCCAAGGTAGATAGAGGAAATCTTGTTAAGAGTCCACTCATATATTAAGAAAAATAAGCAATTGATGGCTTCTGAGATAGGGAGATACAGTCTTCTCCAGGGATGAGTCAACTGATGGGTTATTGTAGTTGTATATTTCTGTGGCGGGTCAGCAAAGAGACACTTAGGCATTACCATATGTGAAACCCCTGCACAAACTCAGCAGAGGAATCCACTATCCTGACCACCACCATACTGGAGAGTGGAACCCCAAGTGTCTGAGCTCAGGTGTTTGTATTGATCCAGAACTCCTCAGGTGTTCTACTGATAGCATGTGTTGATCTTGAACAATCAAACATCCCCCACATAAATTCAACACTTTTAGACAATACAAAACATCAAGACCTAGGTAGCTCTTCATTCAACAGTGCACAAAATAATATTTTAGACACAACTAAAAAATTAACCTCCACAACAGGTTACTCAATTTCAAATGTAAAACTCCAAACTCATAGCATATGAGCAACACTAAATGTAACAAAAACAAAGAACAAATATATTTTAGAGGAAATGAAATGTGTAGGAAGAGTTGCCAGGGTAAAAGGAGGGGTGGAAATTATGTAAATACAGAACTCATGGATAAAATTCTCAAAAAAAAAAACCAAAACAGAAATTAAATTTAAAACATAATCTCAAATATGCAAGAAATTCTCTAACCCTAACTTATTTCCCAAAAATTTTAAAAATACTTTTAGATAAATAAGACATATAATCTTTATAGCATGGATATTTACAAAGAAGAGTGAGGAAGATGTGGTCTCTCTCCATGATCTAAGACATCTAAGATGAAGTTGTCATCAGCTGATAAGAATTAACATTATATGGTTGAGTTGAAAATAATGTAAAATTTGCAAGTTTCAGGAGCATATTTTAGTTTGAGGACTTATTTCCTTGTACAAAGAAAACGCCCAAGGTTTCATCTGAAGAATTCTTGCTTTCATTTTGGAAATACGATTTTGATTTAAAATAATAGGTCGAGAGAATGGATAGTGGATGAGGAGGAGAGAAGAATAGATATAACGGATTAAAATAAATATATAGCCAATAAAAGAGAAATCATTCAACCCCACAGATCACTAAAGTGTTTCAAACTTAACAAAATTTTCTTCTTTATTGTAAGTTATTTTTTTTTCAATATGACAAAAAACATAACAGTTGTTCTTTCATGGGACAGATACTTAGTTCTGTAAAATGAAATGTGTTTTTGAATTTGACTGAATGAAATTGTGAACACACTTCATATCACTGAACTGGATACTTATGATGGCAAGTTTTATGTACTGTGAGTTCAAAACAACCTAATGAGGAGAGGTGGTATTGAGTTAACTAAATATTACAAAATTTTGGGTCATTTTTAAAATTTGATCAAAGTCTTCGTAAAAGATTAGAATGTGGAACCCAAAGTAATTAGGTGACATTTATGAGGCCAAATAGATTTGTAAGTGAAAAACTAAATCTATATTGTGTGTGTGTGTGTGTGTGTGTGTGTGTGTGTGTGTGTGTGTGTGTGTGTTACGGGTGCAGAGTTTCCAAGGGGGTTAAAGGTGACAGAGTCACTAGAACAAGAAACAGACTCTGGGGAAATGTCTCCATGATACAGATCCATTTATTGCAGAGGGAAAAAGGGTTCTTATGGAGAAAGTAGGGTGGTATAGAAGGGAGTGGTCCAATAGCATTGGTCTATGCTTATTAGACATTTTAATCAGCCTATCTATAGCTTGCTAATCAGAGAGGGATGGGTAAAAGTCAGTAAAGACCCAATAGCCAATATTGATGAACAAAGTTTCCATAAAGACAGAGGAAGTGGATATTGCTCTGGTGGGCCATTCAACTGGTATCTTAGAACCCACTATTTAAAGGGCTACACACACATGTGCTACAGACCAAGGTACTGACCTAGAGAAGGTACTGGTGTCTGCCTCTGTCTTCTGCCATCAGGATCCAGTAACTACTAACACTATATCATCTCTACTACTTCCAAAATACTATGAAAACGTTTTAATATGGACACAAGGTTAGCAGTTCTGGATTTATTATTGGCAATATAACTAAAATATGTCAAAAATCATGTAAGAATAAAATTCTTAAGGTGCTTACAGCCTTATAAAGAAAATGGTGTTTTACTTTATCTGATATTATTTCCCCCTTTAAAACAGGCAATAGAAAGATACCACTCACCTTACCATAATCAAGAATTATGAAGAATAATGAGATGACAAAAAATTTTCTCAGCAAAAGAAAACAGCACTTATGAGAATATATATGAGAACCAACAGGGCCTATTTATTTAGAGTTTATTCTTGGTGACTTGAATACTATCCCTTTGTCTTTATTGTGACCCACAGTCAGGGAGTAAAGTGTAAAAACTTGATAAGAAGAAAGAAAAGAAACGTGGAAGTAAAGGAAAAGAGAGAAGGGAAAGACTAAAATTTAAGATAGTTTCTAAATAGGTTTGTGGTTACATAGAAATTAAATATGTGCTCCCCTAATGCAGGACTATATGGTTGAAGAGAGGGTATATTTAACTTTCTCTGGCTGATCCTGAAAGTAAAATTAATGGAAGCATGGCTGAAGTGAAGCTCAATAGTTGAATATATGTGAGGCCCTGATTTCCACTTTCATCCACATCACCAACGATATATATATATATATATATATATATCCATATATATATATATGGAATCTGGCAGTCATTTATCAAGTCCTGGGGATTGATGTTGAGTGTTTTAGAGATTGCTGCTTGGTTTCTTCAGTTGTCCAAATTTTATTGTCATTTAGAGTCCACTGCATACTCATTTAAGCAGGTAGGAAGGATACTGAGAGTTCAGATTAGGAACAAGTGCAGAAAAGTCAGTATGTTGAGTATTTTGGCTACAACAGCAAAAGCCTCAGAAGGAATTAAATCCCACAGTGACCTCATGGAAAGCAAGGTGAGACTCCTGAAAGAACATAAGTAGACAACATAATTAAATGGTACTTACCTCAATGCGCAACTTTGTCCAGTTAGAGAAAAAAAAAAGGAAGAGAAATTAGCAACTAAATATATTAGTTTCCTTCTGGATTCTCAATATTTTACCTGCGGAAAAAAAATTCTTTCCTAAGCCCATATCATCTTCTACATTTTTTTCTTTCATGTTTTCTTGGGGATGGGGGTGCAGAGGATATAGATTTGCTTGTTGGTTCCTGAAGTTGATGTCACGAATCCTTTCTTGACAACTCTCCTATCCTATTCTTTTGAGTCATGGTCTCTTAATGAAGCCAAGAAATCATGACAGTGCTAGCCTTACTAGGCAATTAAAAAGCTGAAATTAAAAGCTTCAACACATTTCTGTGGATTCAAGAGATCTGAGTTCTAGGACTTCTACCTCAAGCAAAGTTTAATCCTGAGCTACTAAGAGACTCCACCTTTTACTTCTGGAAGAAATCATTCAGGCATATGCAATTCACCAAAAGAAATTATTCAAAAGCTTACATTGAAATACATTTAATATGTGTTCAGTATGGAACTAGCCTTATGAAAAATTCTGTCATTTAGTTACTGAAAATCTATGTAGCTACATTTTTTTCAATGCTAAATGAGTTGATGCATATCAGAATGAAAACAGTTTTCAAAGTCATGTAAAATTATTATTAGAATATCAAATTAATTTCAACATAGGACAATCTAAATGAAATAATTGTCCTTTGTTTCCTCCATTCTTCCTTCTTTCCATTCTTTCCATTTTCTCTCTGGTATCTTTCTTTTCTCTTTATTCCTTTACACCTGTTTATTGTTCTTTTATTTCATTCTACCATAGGAACATAAATTCTCCATCCTTTTGCTTTTGTTTTTTTGTATTAAGCATAATTTTTCTTTCATGTATTTTCTGGAGCATTGTCAGCCTTTTAGAAAGACTCTAAGAAGTCCATATTTAGGACAGTGTGATTTTTGTAGAGAGTGTAAACACACTTGGAGTATCCAATCTAAAGCACATACCCAGAAGGCAGTCCCTACATTATTGACCTCAAGCACACTTCTCACTCCTCAGAGGACAGAGGACAGTCTCATTACATCCAAATGGCTTTACATAGCAAAGTTTGGACATCATCTTTGAAACTCAGAAAAACTATTATTTCATTGGCAATTGCCTCATGATCTATTGACCTGACCAAACCTAAATAATAATAGTAAACCTTACTTTTAAAACAGTAATATCTGATGAAAAAGGTTCAAGTATTGCTGATGGGGGGAGTAGATGAACATTTTATATATACACTTTTCTTTGATTTCGAGCAAATGATTGGTTTTTTGATGAATTTTACAGCTCTGCATGTATATTGTTCTTAATGAGCACTAATGGCCTGACCTTGAGGAAAGCATTCTGAAATAAATTTATGGTAGGTGGAAAATTATACTCAAAGTTCTTGAATGCTTGTAATTTTCTTATTCTCAGGAAATAATAGAGAATGAACAATCCTGCCTCTGCAACTCGTTCTGTATTTCTTCAGTAAAGGAAATTAAATGGGCTCAATTTTTAAAATAGTCAATCTAAGAATACTGACATAATTTTAATCTCTTGTCTAGAATGAAGGACTCAAGGGAAAAGACATTCCACTAGAGACATATGTCCATGAAAGTATCCATTATTTTTCCAAGAATAGACTGAAGATTAATAGAAAATGCAAAACTGGTTGAAGTCCAAGTCTAAAACCATCCATTTGTGATGTCCTATTTTCTCAGTTCAAAATCTTATGCACATCCTCTGAAATGGAAATTTATTTCTAAAACATAACTGTGGTTTCCGTCAATCCACAAATTAAACAATGCTGAAAAACAATTTACTCCTGACTCCTGGGTTGACACAGGGAAATAGAATTTAATGTTTTCCTTTTATGCTTCATTGAATTATCACTTATAGTAATATTATCCTTGAAAATACCACTGATTGGAAAGTTACAAGCAGTGAATAGCTTGTACTGAAGTTTGGAGTTTTTGGAACAGCCTGCTTATCCTTGTCATTTATTTCTCAAAGTCTCCCAGACTCCATTGTTTGTCAGACAACAGTCATAGTGAAATTTTAAAAACATCAGCCAGATTTTTTTCTTCTTCTTTAAATTTTTCCAGTGTCAAAGGCTGAGTCACAGAGACACAAATGTTAGATGAGATTTAGAAAGGAAGTGACTTGAGAAATAACTGTACACAAAGGAAGCTGATTAGGTGCTACTCAGAAGGAGGAACCTACAAATGTATCACATAAACAGAAATCTAAGGAAAAATATGATAACAGGTGAAGACCCATTGAGAGTAGCTTCAACCTGACACTACATGTAATTGGACAGAAAGAAGGGCATTATTTCAATAGGAGAATCTTTCCCTCCCTTGCTTCCTTCCTCCTTCCCCTTATATGGTGTGTGTGTGTGTGTGTGTGTGTGTGTGTGTGTGTGTGTGCGTGTGTGTGTGCATGCACTTGCATGTATGTATTTATTAATATCTGAGAGATTAAAAAAGATTAAGAAGATTCAAGCATTCCAAAGCTGATCTACTCACAAAGGATCAAAACATCACAAGGTATTTGGGTGTCAGTATTATCATTTACAATAATTCTACTTAGAAAGGAATCCAATACCCTGGGAATTTGTATGAATAAGCACTAGTTGTTTTTACAAACTATGGCTCATCATTTTCCCATGCCAAACTTCATCATACTGAAACTTTACTCTCTTTCCTTAAGAAACTACATTTGATCCTTAAGGTCTTCTTCTGCTTGCCTGAATTCTATGCCCAGGTCTCATCACTATACCATTTATTTTATCTTATGATTCTGATTTGAGTTAAAATGATTTCTTTTCAGAGCCCATCTCTTTACCATTCTTCAGAAGAAGCTCTATGTGTCACAGGCTCTTAGTTAAATGAATTTGTTTTACTCGTTGTTTTATAATTGAATGTCATTTAAAACTATTCAATTTGTTTTACTGTATCTATATCCCTTAATAGCAACACAGGTGTCAATCTCCACTCACTGCAATGAGAGCATCAAGACTGTCGACTATGAATTACTTTGCCCTTATTTTGTTACGTTATAGGCTTTGTCACAACTAAGTTATTGTGTTACAATTTTATTGTTAAAAAGTACACTATGTTTGAACTATGTATTAATGCTAATTTTTTGTATTGCATCCAGAATGGTAGCTTTGTTACTGAAAAATTTGTCGATATTTGTGTATTTTTTACACTAAATCCAATTCGAACTTCAGGAAACATAGTTAATATCAGTGAGAGGAAAAATGAGAAATAATAAATCATATCTACCTCAAAAATTTATGCTCACCACATTGTGCAATGCCTGAACAGAGCATATAAGTAATAGTTGTTTATGTAACCACTAAGTACAGGCCCATCTTTCCCTGCTTGCATCTTACTATCCATGTAACTGATACCTCTTTGGATTTCTATATCCTATTATAGGTTGCTCCTAAAAATGGACAGCATTCCATCAAGAAAAAAGATAAAGAAGCAATTTACAAAGTAACTTCCTCAGCATATAAGGAAACAGTCACATGAGTCATTACAGTACATCATCAGGTCGACTACAATTTTCTCTGCGCCTCCCAGTTAATGAAATCTTAACTGTTCCCACTGAGGGTAACTGCATAGAACTGCATAGTTTGCTAAACAATATGAAGCTGTTGTGTTTTAACATAAGCTGCATTCTAAAAGTTAACAGTATTTCTGAACACAATAAGCACAAATGTAATTGATGATCCAAGAATTATAAACTGGAAGGATATAAACATGTATTTCACAATTAATCAAGTATACAGATAAAAGTAGCTCTACATGATCAATGACTATTATTCCTCATAAAATTTCTCCAAAAGGAGTCATTAATATATACTGTTCTTTCAATTGATAGGTGAGAACAACTTTCAATTTTAACAGTTAGTGTTTAACAGTTAATCCAATTAAATAATATACTGAATAAAATTCATAAGGTGTTATGTATTTGTAATAAGCCTTGC
This sequence comes from Cricetomys ansorgei, assembly GCA_026225945.1. NCBI lineage: Eukaryota > Metazoa > Chordata > Mammalia > Rodentia > Nesomyidae > Cricetomys > Cricetomys ansorgei. Next base: position 4,613,037 of record JAMJFZ010000039.1, read on the forward strand.
TTGATATGCCAATAGACAAAATCAAGACTGAGTCACTCAGTTGGACTGAGTTGGAATATTAACATTCCTTATATAGAAACTGAGGGTGAGTTTTGTATGTGTCCTATCAATAACATAAAGAAATAATATGCAAATCCCCAAACCAGACAACTTAAGAAAGAATAAGAATGTCTTATTTTAGCCTTACAAGGAATACAGTCCTGGACCACATAGAAATGCTTTGACCAATGACAGTGCACATAGAAGACATTATATGTTAAATTAATATAGGAGTATGTTATTATATAACATCTAAGATGGTGTAAGTGCACTCTGTGATGTGTGCATGAAAAAAATGCCCTAGTGATACATGTCTTAGAACATGCTCTGATCATTAATTGGTGCACTATAACAGTCATTAATGAGATATTAAGCAATTTGCTTTCTCCTTTATCTAGTTATAAAGGCAACCTTACCTGTTAACTCAACCAATCATCTACATCACCCAGTATGCTATTTCTAATTCATAAATTACTAAAAAAATGCAGATTATGTCTTTAAACTAAATCTGTTACAAGTGATTGACATATTGAAAGAATCTATATGACACTTTAAATAATGTTACCATAACTCCATTACTTCATTTATACAAATGTGACTTATTAGGAAGTCTTATCATTCAAGTATTTAAAGTACCTACCACTTTAGTGGGATCCCACTCAGAATGAGACTGAGACTTACAGGGGAGTGATGTCTTTTATGTGTACATCTTGCATTCAGAAGGACTCAGGGTCCTTTATTGTCCTGTTCTTTGGTTTCATCAAAGGGCAGTATCCTTAGCCTGTGACCTTGCTGCTTCCCAAAGGACAAAGCATGTGATTAGAGTGACTCCAAGTCTGATTTCCTCACCTCATTAAGGTATTAAAGTGTGTTCTTTTGTTACAAATATAAGTATAAAAGTTTAAAGGAATCACTTCACAGAATATGTATATTTCAATATTTGTAAATTTTGATAACACTATAATTTAAATTATATTTTGCATACTACTTCAACTAATATTGAAAATTCTTTAATTTGCTACACATAGATTTTTTTTTTTTTTTTATTTTAGGCATGTAAAACTACTGGGAATTAAGATCTGGGTACTGAAGTTGTCAACATTTAAAAATTTTAAACAGTTACCAGAAGGCAGAAGTCATACAAATGCTATCCTCTGATAGAGAATGCAACAGAAATTATATTACAAATTATAATATTAATAGTTTCAGAAAATGGTCAACAATACTTAGAAGAATATAAAAATACCTGATTTTACAGTTGGATATGCTACCATTTCTTCATTTACGGTGAAATGTTAACAAAATTAAGAAATACAACTATTCAGCTTTAAAATAATTACTGGTATATAGTTTATGAGTATGTGGGTTATAAGATAAATGTGTCACCTGTAATCGGGGCACACATATTTTTAATGTTAGTAAGTGAGAAATCAATATGGAGTAGAGGTAGAGAAAATTCTCCACTTGTCTATTTCTATCCTAAAGGAAAATTTCACTAATTAGTAATTAATATATTGTAAAGAAAGATATTAGCCACAGTGGAGTGGAATAGAGAGCAAGAGTAAAACAGTTAGGCAATTCCAGCTAATGGGCCTTCATGTTTTAAAAATGTAACATGACAAACTGAAAAGTATCTTATACTGTAAAGAAGCACCTGGTCTTCCTAAAGATAACACAGGGGGCTCAGCACTATGCATGCTTACACATGCTTCTTAAAAAGGAGTGGGGCTTCTGGTCCTAGCTCAGAATACTCACTTAAAAGCTGTGAGAGAGGAGATTATTTTTAAGGAACTACCTTAGTGATTTCTTGGTGTGACATAATTCTGAGGCCCCACTCCTAACGAGGAGATCGGTGCAGCTCACCCACAGTCAAATAAATGTCTTGAGACAGAATAGTCCTTGCAAAACCCATAGCTGAGCAACTTTAGTCATATTAAGATTTGATTCAACCCAGAAATCTTTTGAAGGTAATTTTACTGCAAAAACAAATATGGAGACTAGGGATAAAAGTTTAGGAGGTATATTTCACAGGCAAAAGAAGTTTTATAAAAAGATGGTATAATAGCAGCCACTGAGGTGATTTTACACACTTCAATACAAATTGTCTTTCAGCAAATAAACAACAATATAAACCCAAACAAAACAACACAAAACAAATATCAAAATCCTCAGGCTTTCCTGTTATTAGTATCATTAACTAACTGTCTAATTTTCATGCAATCAGCACTTTGGAAAAAAACAAAGAAAGTGACTTTCCATCACTTCTTACCGCCCCCTCCTTTTTTTTTTTTTTTTTTTTTTTGCTTCTCAAAAGTTTTGTGAAGACTACTACCTGTAGTTATAACTTGATAAAAACAGGATTCTTCCTTCCCCACTCCTATGAAGCCAATCTTGCCTCAGCAACCACAGAACTTTACCCATTAGTGAGCAAGCAGAATCAAATTATCTCAGACTTGTCTCCCTTCAACAGGCTTTAGTTTCTTGCTTCTGTTTTAAAATGCAATGTGAAATCTGAAAGCTCATCTATGTACAGTGCTGTATCACACTGGTATAATAATAAAAGGTCTGGGGTTCTTCTCCCTGGTCAATAAACTGACAGCCTGTAAGCTGCAATGCCTCTTAGCCTGCCTACAATTTGGTGCCACCTGGTGGCAGTTGATACTCCCATTTTAAATAATAAATGACTACTGAGTCTCATTTGGGTGGGAACCTGGACCTCAGAACTAGGAAGACTCAAAAAAAAACAAAAAAAAAAAAATGCTTCAACATGTTCACATTCTCCTGGTCTAGTGTGTAGTCAACAGTCTAGAAATTTTGAATGAGAAGAATAATGAGACTGTAAAATTCTTCTCAAGATGTAGGTATATGTTCTCTACTTGGCCTTATCCTTCTCTTAAGTAAAATAATGTTCCCTTTTGGATACAGGTTGGGTTTAGGAAAGGACTCAATCAAGCATTCCGTGACGTCCAAACTAGACTAACTCTGGGTGAACATAAGATTTTACTGGGCTATTTTTCTGGTTCATTGCTTTGTTTAATTCTGACTTCCAGCAGCTTTTCCAAAGCTATTGTCATTCTTGTGCTAGGCAATCTCAGCAGCCTAGTAGCCAATTTCTCGGAGTCTTCACATTTCAGTTGTGTAAAATAACCTCTTCATGTGTATTTACCAGCCTCATGTGCTGGGCTTGCTTGGGTGCCCCCTCAGTGTCCTAGCAAACAAACACCCATCATGAGAGCCATGCAGCCCTCTCACAATTTGCATCTTTAACTGTTTCATGATGGTGATTTATAATCTCCTTCCCAGAACTAACAACAATGGCCAGAAATCTGTAGATGCTGCTGGCTTTAACCTGTTTTCTGTTACAGTAATTAAGAACCCTAGACTCAGAACAAAGCCTAGAATTTACTTGCCTCATAGTTCTGATATGATGAAAGGTAACAGTGTGGCACTGGTACCTGCTAATGCACTATGCAAATCTTCATCCGAACGTGGCAAGAAGAGGTCACACAGATATATAGAACAAGGCTTGTATCTCTAGGTTTTCTTTTCATAAAGCCACTAATGTCATCATGGGGCTCTACCCTTATGGCCTCATCTAAATACTTCATAAACATGCCTCCTCCAAATATATATAGAAAAAAAGAGAGAGCAGAAACTCATCAGCAGCCTGTAATTATCCTTATTACAAGCTGACTGGAGGGAGAATCAAGAATGAATATTAGGCGAATCAGGAGTTGATAAAGCATATGAATAGTTAGTTGCTAAAAACATGTATTTTAGGAGATGCTAGCATCATTTACAAAAGCCAAAATAGTTTGCCGAGACACCACAATGTCTAAGAATGCGTTTTTGATATTTCTTGGAATCATGGGTATTTATTGCAATCTCCAGTTAATAGTGGTTATAGGGAAAAAATGTAGACAGAAGCTGTAATTTTACTTTCGACATTCCACTATGATTGGTTTTGCCATTGTCCGTCACTGTTTGTCAGACTTGTTTTCCTAACCACCAAGTGTGCTTCCTCTGTTTCCTTTACACAAAGCAAACAATCCTCTTTCTTTTCTTTTTACAATACATCTGCCCATTGGCATAACCCAGCATCTGTGACCACATGGCCATTTCAGATGTGCTGGATTTTGTGATTTTTTGTAAATGAGATAGCAGATACAAAATTACCTTCTAACTAAATGGAATGGTTCAGCATTATTATTAACATTATTTATTGTATTCTTTCATTTCACAGACCAAACTTCTTTCAAGATAATCAGTAATCATCATTTCAAAAAAATGTAGCTTCAACATAATCATTCGCTGAAAGCTTGCTTTGCTCTGAAATTTCTGTGTCTAGATTAAGTACATCCTGTCTTTTCAATTTATCCTGAGATGTTCCATACACACACAAAAGGAAAGATGTGCATAAAAAGTTCATCAAGTCAAAGTTTCACCACGCTAACAAAAAATTTTTAGTTTTACTTCCTACTGACATTTCCATTGTTTTCCAAGTATTTCATAAGATGTAGTCACTGAAATATGGGTTGTTGTGGTTTCTAACATATAATACCCGAAATGGAGTTTGTGCAGTAAGATCAAGTCAACTTCATAGACTCATGTAAGAATAGTTATAATTTTGATAGACACAACTTAATGAATAACATCTCAAAATTATAAGATAATTTAGCATTCAGAAAAAAATTAAAAGCGTAACCTCAATCTACAAACAATATTTTGATTCATAGCATTTTATAGGTGATTAGTCAGAGATTGATTTATTTATTGAAAATAATTTATTTTCATACAGTATGTTCTAATCACAATTATCCCTCCCTTGTATCCTCCCAGATCCTCTTCACTTCCCCACCCATCCAACTCCATATATTCTTTCTCTCTTTCTTAAGAAGACACATAGACAAAAGGAAAAAAAAAAGCAAAAACAGAGTGAAACAAAACACACAAACACAGGAAAGGAAAACTAAAACAAATAGAATGAGAAATATATACACATGCAGACATACAGACAACACACGTACACACACGCAAGAATGATGCAAATAAAAAATTGGAAACCGTAATAGATAATCAAAAGACAAGTAATGATAAAACATATCTAAATAAAACATAATGAGACAAAACATCTAAAAAATGTTACTACTCATTTTGTGCTGGCCATCTACTGCTGGGCATAGGTACTCCTTTAAGTGTGGTTTGTTTGTCCAGTGAGACTGTCATAGAAAAAAAAAACTTTCTTTTTCCTTTGGGAGTGGTTTACACTGTTCCCAGTATATCCAAGATAGAAATCAAGGAAGTTTATCATTTGGAAATCAGCAGTACACCAAATTATAATGAGTTTTTAAGATATAAAGAAAATTTCATACAATTAGTAATATTATTTGAAAACATAAAAATATGTTAAAACTAAAATTGAACCTTTACCTGTATTAGAAGAAAATGCCATACATATCTCTTTAACTTCCAAACTAAGCAAAAACGAAAATCAGAAAAGACAAATAATTTGTAAAACATGATTAGCAAAATCAAACTAATCAAAAATGGGTTTTTATTTCCTATTCCATATTATCTTGGAGGCATAAATACAGTAATATGTGTCATGCCGGATTAGGTTTTACTGAGAAATGGCACCCTAAGAATATAAAATAGCTTGTGATACATTAGAGGCAAAGAATATTTAGGCACTTTCTCCCACAGCTACAGAGACTGGAATGTCTTAAATATATATCAAATTCTGGAGATCCCTCTTCCTGAAAGGCAGGAATATATATCAAAAAACTGAAAACCCCAAAAGACTGATATGTCAAATCAGCATTAAAACAAGAATTTAAATTTTATTATATTCAAGTCTCCAAATAATTGTATAAATCCTTACCACACAGTTTAGTGAGCACAATATGAGCTCCATTTAGTCTAAAGTTCCAAGCATTAATGGCATCAAGAAATATTCTCATAGACACACCATAATAACATTGGCCCAGATGTCTGCACAGTCAAGTTGACATGAAGAGTCAACCATCATGCACAATATTATGCAAATTTCAGGCCTATGTAAAGACAGGGATATGAGTGCTTTCCCAGTATTTTTATGACAAAATCCAGTCTTTTGAAAAGCAATTCTCTGGAAAAAAATTGATAAAACCTCTTTAAAGTTTGTTGCCTTTTTAAAGTTACTATTATATAATTCTTTCTCCATAACCACTGAAATATTTCACACCTGAATATACTTTTAAATCAATGTGCCTTTTAAGATAGTCATTGTATGACCCACCAGGATGGAAGGGATTTGTCTTTTAATAACTTGTGGATTATTGTAATGCTGTCAGGTTTCTCCACATGTCTTTATTCCAGTGGCCTTGTGTAGCTACTTCCCACTGACGCTCAACATGGCTCTTTCACTTTCTTTAACCAATAAGCAAATAGATAGTCACAGTAAAGAGATAAAAAGTGGTGAGACATTGGCAATAGCCCCCCTTTACTGATCTTGTAAGCTTGTTGGATCAAGCAGACTGTTTCCTAGCCTTCCTCTAAGCTTGACATTCAACCATCAGACTTCAACTTCATCCAGCAGCACATGCACATGCATTTAGAAGTCTCGTTATGACCAAAAGAGGAAACACTGGGCTGAATTCAGTTTAACTTCTGACCTTAGGATTCCAATGTGTTATTTTATACTAAGGGTTGGAAATCATAATACCTGATTGTACCAAGTGCTTCTTGTGATGCAGTTCCTGAGAACCTTATATATTTCTCTTAATATATATATATATATATCAGAACCTCAGGTAGCAGGAAGAGAAAGAGCCACTGGGACAGCTATGGCCCATGAAATATCAAAGCTTATTCCCAGTAACAAGCTTCCTCCAATAAATCCATTCTTACTGCAACAAGGTCACACCTAATCTCTCCCAAGTAGCATCACTTCTTAATGACCAAGTGTTCAAACATATAAGTCTATAGAGTCATTCTTATGCAGCTACCACACATACGCGCGCGAGCACACACACACACACACACACACACACACACACACACACATATATATATATATGAGCACACACACACATACACATACATTGACATTTCATATGTTATTATCTTATTTATTAATAAATATTTACTTAAAGATATGTATCTTTAATAGTTAAAGCAAAGATTGAATTTTAGAAATATTTGCCAACCTGTAAATCTAAGCAAATAATTTATTATCATTTTATAGATTAATTCTTACCTAACATTATTGTTACTAATTTTTTAAATTTCTAGTATGATGCTATGTACTAAATCAAATCACAATGTTCTCTACAGGAAAAAAGATATTATGGTTACTTAACCAAACCTATGTGTAAATGACCACAAGGTGACCTTTCCTAAAATTTCCCAAAAATTTCCCAAAACAGAGAGATGAATATGTATATATAATAATAGTCCGGAGAGTTTTTTTAGTGAACTTCTTGTGCTATTCACGGAGATGTTTAATGGACAAATAAAGCAATCTGAGGCCATATGAAGCATTCCTGAATAAAACAATCAACTGCAGTGTCAAAAACTGCGAAATTTTAATTGCATGAGAGAAAGAAGCCATGTTTAATCTTGTGTCTCTGGGTCTGAAGTACTTCCTTGTACATAGTACTGCTTCTGTTTCTCCAAATAATAAATACAGAAAAATAATAAATATTATGCAATTTCTATAATGCTAAAGTTAGCCAACGAATATAAAGCAATCAGAACACTACTTTGCTCTGGTAAGTATGCATCATAACTATTCACGAAGTACATTACTCATTTCTCTTGTTGTAGAACAATAACACTATTGTACCAGTACAATAGTTTCAGTATTTTTCTTTTCGTTATTGAATGAAAAGCATTTCTAACCCTTTATCCTTTGAATGTATATGAATAGTTATAAATGTATAAATATGCTACTCTGATTATTACACATTTTACCATTTATCACAATGTTTGAGTAAGAAAATTCTTTATGGTTATATTAATTGCATTAATTTTGACATTCAAAGAAGCTCTATGTATCTTCATGTAATGTACTTAATGAGATAGTATCTTCCCTTACTCATATCACATTGTAATCAAAAAGATGTATTCCTAGTGTAAAAATATTTACAAAGCCCCATACCTACATCTAATAGCATAGCTCTGACATTCTTATCATATATAACAGAATGAGACACTATGTATGTCTATGCATGTCTATTTTTATCAACTTTAAATAATACTGGACAAAGCATTAGTGTCAAATGTCTAAGAAAGACATTAATGACAGAAGAACTTACATAGAACTGTTCTGATCCATTATTAGTTCTGATCTATGAAGAAATTTCATTCATTTTTATATCAAATCTTTTATTCAGACAAAAAGCATTTATGAATTAAACTTTTATTTTACTGATTAATTTGTAATTCTCCTTACCAGAGCATGCCATCTAAGAAAAATCACTTAGCTATCATTTCCTTAGATAGGGAGATTTCATGAAAATGCTGAAAAGTAGTCACCAAACAAATACTTGAGCATAGAGTCCACTTATAGGGTAATATGAAGGGTAAGGATGATAATTCAGTGTTTCCCTATGGGAGATCAATATAGTAGCCCTCCATGAACTTCCTTTATTATATTTTTTCTTAAAACAATTAGAAAAATAATTACTTTGCTGGCTCTAAATTTAACCAAATTACTTCTTCATAAACCTATTTGTTGTTGTAGAAGTTTATTTTTAGTTATGTATAAAATTGTTTTTTTCACTGTTGGATGAGGGGCTCCCCAGGTCTTGGCATTTTGCATTGTTTGCAGGTGTTGGATTCATGTGTGTGTGTGTGTGTGGGGGGGTGTTTGATTGAATGATCTGCATGTGATATCAGTAGAACACCTAAGGATTTCTGGATCAATAAAAACACCTGAGCTGGGACACTCAGATTCCACTGGCCAGACTGGTGCTGGCCAGGATGGTGCTTCCCTCTGCTGAGGACTGACAGGGCTTGCATCTATGAAATCACCTCCCTGTCTTCCTTGTTGAGCTACCACAGTAGGTATACTACTACAATTTGTATGTGAAACAAGAAAGAAAGATGGTATGGGAAAACAGTGTAATGTTAGGTGTGAATTTAAGTATAGGCAACTTGAGTATTAATTCACAGATATGTGTGGGGATGAGATCAATATATGTCAGTGATTATTTTCAGAACGGCAAACTACCTTTTCATTCATTTAAAGGACATGTAAGATATCAGAATTTTGTGTTATAGGCATTTCTATACTAAAAATGAGGGGGTAATTTTTAAATTAAACATTACTTCAAGGAAAGGAAGACATCAAGAGTATTTGTTTATAGATCCACAAATTCTTTCTTTTCTCTCATCTACATTAACCATTAGTTGCTCAGCTTTTCTGGTGCTCAGAAAATGAGCTGTACAGTAGAAGCAGACAAGAATATGACAACAGAAATCACATCTATCTTATTGTGAAAATTACCATGACTGCCTGTCTTAAACTCCATCACTGTTCAAGAGAAAGGCTCAAAGAGGCAGAATGAAACAAGAAAACACAAAAACAGCAGAAGCAGCCACTGTTTGTTGTAGACATGGTGACACTCTGGTTACTCACAGAGTAATCAAATAGGAAGAGATGAGCAAAAGGAAAAAGATAAAGCAAAGGAGGCTCATAAAATCACCTAGAATCTAAAGGATTCATTCACTATAGATTAAATAAACAGTTACCAAGAGAGAGTAAAAGTCAACTATAGTGCAAGAAGAGGAAAGAGCCAAATAAAGAGTCTGCATTTTAAATGTGATGGACATAACAAAGATTTCAGACTAAATTTTCCCATGAAATGGATGGAAAGATAATTTGAAACAGACAGGTTATATTGGAGGAATTTGACTTGCATTGGGAAGCAGGAAGTGATTATAGCTGAAGCAATAGCTTCAACAAGTCCCTTTTTGGGAATTGAGGGGTTACAAGAGAGTTACAGTTGAGTTACAAGAGAAAAGAGGCATAAAGAATACAAGTTAGAGAGCATATGCAGAAAACAATATTATAAAAAAAAGGTTAAAATAGCGCTGAATACTTTTTGAATGTGGATACATTTAATATAACTTCTTCATACAATAAAGAAATTATAACAATATTCATTTCCAGAGAGATCTTTATCCCTGTGTTTGATATTCTGTCTTCACATACTGAGTAGTATAGAAAATAAAATTGACATATGGTATTATATTATAGATATGAAGTGAACCCCAAAGGCTCATGTGTTGAAGTTTTGGTGCCTAACTCATAGATCTAATCACTGAGAGATGATTAGAACCTTAAGGCTATGGCCTAATGTAGGACTTAGTTGCTGAGAGACTCATGATATATACAAGAATGAGTGTTGTATAGGCCTAGTTATAGAAGTAGGTCACTGTAGGTGGGGTACTCAGTAGAAAGATACAAATTGTTCTTAGCTTCTTTATCTCTCTTTCTCTCTCTCTCTCTCTCTCTTTCTCTCTCTCTCTCTCTTTCTTTTTCTCTCTTCTGCTCTATCATACCCTCTCTACCAAAATGTTCTGACTTGCTTTAGGCTCAAAGGACTGGTGATAATTAGGATATAATATTTCTGAATCCATAAACAAAAATTAATATTTTCTCCTTTTTATTATCTATGTCAGGTATTTTTGTCATGGAAACTAAAACTTACTAACACAGGTGGTAATCAAAACATTTTTTTTCCAAACTGCAGTGTTGCTCAGCTGATAGAGACCTGATAGAAAACCTCATGTTGCAGTACTTACCTGCAAACCCAGTACTGTGGATGGTAGAAGGGTCAGAAGTTTGAGGTTATCTCAGCAGTTCAAGGCTAAATAGAGTTGCAGGAGATTCTGTCTAAACAAAGCAAAATGGTCCTTAAGTTAATATACATATTAAAATAAGCAGGAATCATGGTACATTTGATGAGAAAAATATAACTCTAGATAATTTTCAATTTTTAATTAATTTACATTTTAAAATATCAGTTCAACTACATTATATGTTGGTTCTTTTAGAAAATTATGAACCCAATGTATGTGTACATGTGTGTTTATATGTATATTGGGCATTTGTTACAAGGTTTAAATTTTTAAAATTTACTTGAGAATTTATTGGGCTAAATTCCAGGTATCAGTGAACATCTGGAACCTTGAGGCTCAAGGTTCTCTTCCAATATTTCTGGATGTTAAATATTTCATGTTCTTGTGATGATAGTGCCAAAATCTCACATTTCCTACAGCTGTTCAATGAAAAATACTCTACCACTGTCTTTGAGGGCATTCTCAACTCACCAGCAGTCTCCTAGGTATGTAATTCCAAATAGGGATCTGCTCTTTCAAGATCAATATGAATAATCCTTCTTACCTACAGTTTTTCTTACCTTTCTCACTTTTGATTACCTCCAAATCACTGATTACGAAGCTTAATTTTATCTTAAACATCTCTACTACAATAATGTAATAATCAAAGAAAGGATATGGCACACTGTGATGAGTTCCTCTCAAAGGGAATGGTATTATCCAAGACAAATGTTAATTGTGTTGGGAACATTGAGATGTAATTCAGGATTCTGTCTACCTAGCAATATTCTGAATATTTTGGAATTTTAACTTGGGTACTGGTGATCGCTGTTAAACCATTTAAAATCTCAGAGCCTTAAAAACAAAAATGTAGCTTCTATGTGAATTCCAACGTAGTCTCACATAGTGAGTTTATAATTTAATTGGACACATCAGTCACAGATGGTCATCCACACTGAATGTATACAGGAAAATATTAGTATTCTGCTGAACTGTCTTCATAGCTACAGATGTTTATATTGAGAGAATTGGTAAATATCTGGACACATACATCATTAAAACAAAAAATGTAGGATAAGCATTATGGCTCTAACACATAAAGAGATTGGATGTCTTTAGTTAGCTTTTGACAAGAAAAATTCCATAAAATGAAAACTCAATGATTTTTTAACACATCAGAAAGCTTATGTTTCTGTGAAAACAATTCTCATGCCAAAAGATAAACAGAAAACTTGTCACAGTTGAGATCAACTTAACTGGAACATGAAATCTTGGATCCACAAACTAAAACGAACACTGAAAAAGAAATTAGATTAGCTGTTTGTATAAAGCATATACTCAGGAGAGATTAAGCAGACTCTTGTAGCTAATCATAGAATAACTGCACCTCCATAGTGTTAGATCTTGGGTCCGGTATAATGACATTACAGTGAAGACCCAAAAAAGATTCCCTATGCATCTGGAAAAAGAAAGACACCTACTGTAGTTGTAGATGTGGACATATGTTTATAGTCACCCAACGTAGCTATTGATTCATGGCAGAGGACAGTTTATTCTCTTGTATAATTAAATTACTGGTTCTAGCCTGGAGCCCTAGAGCCCTGGAGCTTTTTCCCTCTTTACAATCTATACAAAATCCTTGAACTGGAAGGCTTCAGCCTTAATACAATCTAATACATTTAAACTGGTAGCCCAGACCTAAAAGGCTTCAGCTTTAGTCTTCTGAGACCTACTGCTGACTGAGCAACTCTGACTAGCTCCATCTGAACTATTACTCTTCTGGTTCAACTTAGTCTCTGTTCTGGACTTCTTCTGCAGAGCACTGCAGTGTCTCATTGTCTCTCCCTGAACTCTCACTGCTCCGCCCTGGCTCTGTAACTGACTGTTTCAACTGTGTTCTCTGTAACTCACTCCAGCCTCAGCTTCTATAACTCCTCCTCTGTAACTGCTACTGAACTAACTCTTTAGCCTGCTTCTCAACTGTCTCTTCTTACTGATTCAACTGACTCCGGTCTGCTTCTTAACTTAATCTTCTTATTGACTGCTCAGACTAACTTTAACTGTATGTAACTCCCTTTAAATAGCTGTCAGCCCACCTACTCTCCTGAGAGTTGGACAAATCCTTACTCAGACTCACTCTGCTAATTCTTCAGATTTGTCATTTTGTCTGCCATTCACCCTGACTTATCTCAGATGTCACTTCCTCAGATTACATTTACTCCTTCTGAATCCTGCTTTCTGTGCCAGCTTCCACTGTTTTATATAGAGACTTAAAGTGTAGATCACCACTGCCTTCTGAATACTGGATTAAAGTTTTATTATCACTGCTCTCTGAATATTGAATTCAAGGTTTGTCTACATTCTATCCAGACCACATGGCCTCTGACTGTAGCCCCTGGAATGTAGACCCTAACTTTTACCAAGGACTATTCCTCTGCATTTACAAAACACACACAGAGAATCTGTTCACATCAAAGATCTTCTTTCTGTGGGATAAATGTCAACAGATCCTTGGCCTTACTTGGGGGAGATAATTCCTCACATATTAGGGGAAAATGCTATACAATGGAAAATTAGGAAAATTATACTGATTAGGGTCACAAGTAAGAGGCAAAGGTATACTAAAGAACTGAGATTAAATCAGAAATTTTTAGTACACTTCTTTCCAATATTAAAACAAAAATCCCAGAAAGGTTATATTATAGCAAAGGATTCAGATCCTTGAGCAGAAAAAAATAATAATAATACACACTATGAGACATACTTAAGGAAAAACAAATTAAAGAGAAGATAGAAATGAAATTCCTGGTCACATAAACAACATATTTAAACATACTTCAATTCTTGACTAGAATATCATTAAGGCACACAATAAGAGCTGAGTTTTTATAATGTAAGACAAAATGTTTAGCTATAGTGGAAAACTTCTGTTCAACAAATCAGAATGCTGTCTGAACCATAAAACAAATTAAGAAATTATACAGAGTAATGTTGACCACAAGAAACAAATTAAATTTGAAGTATTTCATGTTGTTTGAGTTTGTGGAAGAGTTTAAGATGGAATTATGTGAGACAGGCTAGCTGTTTCTTTTCCAGTTGGACGGAAGCTGGGTCCTAGATCTTCTACCATACAGTTTAGTTATATAAATCTGGGTATAAAGAAAAAAGAAAGAAAAAAGAAAAAAAAAGAGTGTTTTAAAAATTCACATTTTGAAAGAGAATTGTGGTCCATAAGATTTGGGATTCTCATTGCCATCCATTCTTGCTCTGTCTGGCAGTTTTTTGCCAGTAACTCCTTTGCAGTAATAGGTAGAGATTGTAAACCTATTTTGTCTTCTATGACTATCAGCTTCAAGACCCAGTGTACTATATCCTTGTAAAACACTCTAATTTTGCAAATGAAAAAGTAAGGTGATAGTCTTCTGATAGCCTGATAAGGAATACTCCCCTCTTACCATAGCTCTAGAAAAACTTGGAGGTGAACAATAAGCAAAGTGATGAAATTATATATATATATATATATATATATATATATATATATATATATATATATAGCGCACTTACCTTACAGCAGACAGATCATAAAAGCAATAGCATCCAAGTAACAAGGACCTCATTTACACAACAAAGCTTGATTGCTAATACTATTCTCATTTAAAAGGTACCAGGTATACCTGGAACAATAGCATTTTTCTGGGACTGGATCAAGAAATGTAAAAAATAAACTTGGTGCTTCTTGTAGTGTAAACAAGCATTGCTTATAAGTTATAACTGCTTTAAAATCACAGTTATGAAATTTTCAGACACATAAGACCAGTAAAATTCTCACAAGTGTCCAACTCTAGTTTGTACAACAAAATAAATAAACAGAATACTGAAAAATATAGAATAATTATCCATAAATATTGACATAAATTAATAAAGTAAACTGGAAAGAAAGTACCAACCAGAAGTTCTTGGTTATATTTGCACAGCCTGGCAAACATTCCCTCCTATTAGGTGGATCTTAAATCTAATAGACAATTTTTGCTTATCACCAAGTGTTAGTACCATTATCGCACTATTGGGTATATCTTGCCTAGATAGCCCTTATATACTAACACTTATCTACAGGTATAATGAATTCTCAATTACCCATCCTTGTATGCATAGATAAATCCAATTTTCATCCCTCATCAAAGAAGGTTTTTTCCCACAGCAGAAAGAGGAGATTACAAAGAATTACAACTGGTAAAAGTACAAAGCTATGTGACTTTGGAGAGTCAATCCCCAAATGAGACATCACAACTACACACAAGACTAAAGGAACTACCACACAAGAGGAGAAGAGATATTGTTAGTTAGAGCCAGGGAACCAGAAGAGTCTTCAAGCCATGGTAGGAATACTGTGTCCATCATCTCTCATGTGTTTGTCTACATTAAGATCTGTACTAGTCCACATCAGTTTACAATCTGCCATTGATGTAGTATGGTACCACTACTGATTGAAGATCTACAGGAAATAGATGGCTGGGAATGGAGAGAAAGTCAGTTTTTTAAGGGGACAAGTTTTCTTATAGGCTTCCCATAAACAGGTGGTCAGATCTTCTTATGTCTATATACATATAGAAAACACTAATTGAACTAAGTCATATACTACATACACACACACGCACACACACATGCACACACACACACACACACACATTCACACACACATACACACAGCAGGCTATATAAAGTATATATAAGTACATATAATAATGTGGCTACTTTAATTTTATAGATGTTTATTGAGTTACATAGACTTTAGGACTAGTGAATTTCAGCATTTTATATTTTTTGTTTGCAGGTTTTTTTTATAATAAAGTTTAAATTAAAAAAGATTCATAAATTATTCACAAAGATGTTCTTTTCTAAATGACCTAAGCATCCCTACATAATATGAGTATTATCTTTTCTTCCAGAGAATATAGTACAGAAAGTATACAAAGAACTTCATTTTAGAAAGACTGACAGATACCACTTCAGAGGAATGATAAAAATTGACACCTTCTGATCCTGTGAGAGGGAACTAGGAGGAATAGAGGGAAGAGACACTTTTGTGAGGAGGTATTGTATGAGGGGATAATTTATTTTCCATTAAAAATGAAAAAATTTCAATAAAAATCTCTGGTAATTGTGCAAAAATAAATAGAAAGCTGAAAGATGGATAAATAGAAAGATAGATATGGATAGATGATGATGATATAGATAGATAATAGATGATAAATAGATAGATAGATAATAGATGATAGATAGGTAGATGATAGATAATAGATAGATGATGATAGATAGATAGATAGATAGATAGATAGATAGATAGATAGATAGATAGATGGAATTGGCACCCTTAGGGCTCAGCCAAATTTATAGCATAAGCCCCTAAAATGATGCAATACAAAATGGCATTGTAGCTCTGGATAATCCTTAACAAAAGACATATCCTTCTAACTTCAAACAGATTCCAACTGCTTCTATAAAATACCTAACCAGTAGTTACCAAAAGTCAAAACAAATATTTTATTAATTCTTTCAGAGTTGCGTACAAGTTTGATCATATATACCCTTCTCCCCAAACTCTTGTTAAACCCACCCTCTTCCCCATCACTCCCTATCCACTAAACTTCAAGTTTTCTCATTCTCCCTTCACTCCAGTCCAGTTTGTATTGGAAGTAGAGCCCATTGGGGAAATATTTCTTTAATGAAAACTAACTCTCTAACTAACTCCCACATTCCAAGAAGTTATCAAATGTCAATACCTCCTCAGCTACTTTTGTGCCCATTCCCCACTGGTATTTTGTCTTATTTAAGCGTTCTCAGGTTTTATGCATGCTGTCACAAAGGGTGTGAGTTCATATGTGCAGTTTCCTTGTTGTGGCCAGAAAACACTGTTTCCTTGAAGTCATCTACCAACTCTGTTTCTGAGAAGCTAGATGTTCCATCTTCTGAAAAAATTCCTGAGGTTTGGGGGTAGTGTCTGATATGCATGTCCATTTTCAGGCTCAGTACTCCACAATCACTTATTTTCTCTACATTAATTAATAAAAGATTTCTATATTAAATGTCTTCTACTTCATGGAGAAGTGTCTCTGATGAGGATTGAAAGATGCACTGATCTATGAGGATATCAACAATAAATTAGAATTCATTTTAATACTAGACCCCTTTCACATAATAATATTATTAGATTCTGCCCTGAGGCTTATAACCAATCTAGGGACAGATCCGTGTACCTACTCATTGAAAACATTAAATGAATACCCCAATTTAGAGTTAATTCAGTAAAATCACTGAAGCAACTATCTGATTTGTTTTGGTGAATGAATTTTGGAATCATATCCATCTATCTCTCCCCCTCTTCCCTCTCCCCCTCTCTCCCTCTTCCCCTCTCTCCTTTTCCCCCTCTCCCCCTCTCTCCCCCTCTCCCCCTCTATTCCCCTCTCCCCCTCTCTCCCCCTCTTCCCTTCTCTCCCTCTCCCCCTCAGCTTTGTATGAGGTTATACAAATAAGAATTTCCATATTAACCATAAGAGTAGCTATAGTTGGAGAACTAGAATTGTAAACAAAAATGCAGAAATGTTTAGAAATAAATTTCCCATTTTGTCTTAGATGATGCTTTCCTAGACTAGAATATAATTACTTGGAGTGGTGATAGGAAATTTAGTTTTATATTATTCATAATTGTAAGCCATTTTTCAGAAAACACTAATATACTATCAGTATTGAATAAACATCTTTTTAGTAGGTGAATGATTTCATGATGATTCTAGTTTTAGAAATAGAATTGAAAATCATCATTTCCCACCTGATGAATATTCTAGATCTCATATTTTTTTCTGGATCCTATGCAAAGGAATGCTTGTCTAGAACCATCAGGAACATATTCTATGAAATGCAACCAGTATAATCTATGTTATGATATGGCTACTACCATATCAACAACATCTTAAGCTGAGTCTAAAAAGGACTGCATTATGATAATTTTCTAGTAAGGTATATGATTTCCTTGGTGATCACAATATGGGAGCCACTTTTTGAGGAAAAACACAAGCCAAAGATAAAGAAAAAATCATCTTTGTCACTCTGGTGAGATTAATGTATTGTAGAACCAGTTTTGGTAAGTAATTCAAGGATCTTGAAAGACTCCAAGACTTTTCTTTGTGAATATTAAGAAACATCATCCATTGTAGAAATATAGAATCAGAAAAATACAAGGTATTGATTTGATATATCATTATTTCACATACTGAGTCTATAGAGTATTTTTGAAAAGGGATATGTTTGGTAATTGCCTCATAGTGATAAAATGTTATTCATAAAATAATGGGTGAGGGTTAAATTATATAATATATTCTAAAATACGATATACATAACATACATATTTAATAAATTACATCTGATGAAAAAACAGACCTACATACATTTTCATATTAAGTATTATTAAGAAAGTTATTTCTGAAACTATTTTGATGAAAAGAATAAAAATTGAAATGTTTCCATAATAACTGATAACATTTTACGGACTTAATATTTGGATGGAGGAGTCTCACAAATGCCAGACTTCATCATCATACTTAATATGAGTCTTCATTTTCATGAAGCAACATTAACAAGTATGTATCAAGATTTAACTGTCTCTTGAATTATCTTTACTTTTAATTAAATAAAATATGATTTTCACCAGATAATTACATGTATTAGATACAGTATGGTATAGTCAGAAAGCAGCCTTATTCTCATAATTTTAATTAAATTACATTATACATACATAACAGTAAGTGTTTCAATGGTTCATGGATTCAAGAAAATTTTCCAAAATCGAAAGGTCTGAGTATACAGTACACAAGTAAAAAACACTAATGGTATCATCAGTCAAGAAGATTCCTTCATGTTCTGTCCCAATATTCCTAAGAATGACCACCAATATGATTTTTAACAAAGCCAATTTGCTCATGTTTTTATCATATATTTAAAACATATTGTGTATACTTCTTAGTGTCTGGATTCCTTCACTTAACTTACAGTTGCTTGGTTCATTTCATTGTGAGATATCACAATTTATCAATTTTAACTCATCTGTTTATGATTAATTTGGTAGTTCCCAATTTGTGTTGATTAATAATATTTTAATGTGAACAGAATCATGCATGCTTTCTGTTGTATACATCTGTGCATGTATGCTATATATAAGAGAGAAGAAGGTATTATAAAAAGTATTAAACACTTATGAATTCTGCTAAACCATATCTCAAATGTAGCTGTAGACATTTTCACTCTCACAGGCAATTTAAGGATTGAGCTTTCTCCTTTAAAATGTTTATTTGTATTGACTTATATGTTTATTCATCTTTTTAACTTAATACAGTCTTCTTGGTATCATGTGAACTAGCTACTTTTCTTATAGCTATGACAACATACCTTGCAAAAAAAACTTGAAAAGCTAAGATATAAAAAACTATATCTCAGTTTAAGGACATATTAGATCATGGTCAGGATGTCATTTTGGTGGGAGCATGAGAAAGTTAGTCAGTCCCATTGCATCTCCAGTCAGAAAGCAGAAAGATGAAGGTCCATTCTCCAGTTGTTTTCCTCTTAATTCAGTCTGGGATTCCAGTATACAGAATTGTGCAACCCATGTTCACAACAAGTTTTCTGTCTTTAGATAACCTTTCTAAGAACACCTTGATATACAAACCCAAAGGTCTGTTTCCATAGTGAGTCATCATTCAAGTCAAGCTGACTATGAAGATTAAGCATCATAACTCCATTTCATTTCAATTTGATATCCAAGTGCATCAGTTTAAATCACAGCATCTTATCCCTTGCCTGTGAAATTTTATTTTCATCTCATAAGGCAAAGTATATTTAATCTAGCTTCAAAATTCCCCATATTCTTCACAGTTCTAATGCTGGTCAAATGATGGGATCCTACATTCAGGGTACCTTTCCTAGTGTGCAGTGCACAGCAGAACACTTTCTTTGTCCTAAAGTCTCTAACAATTAGAGCTGCTTTGTCTGCACTCTCCTTGTCTGAAATTTCAAGCTTTTTCACTCTCTTTTTCTTACCAAACTACTTATTTCATATCTTTCTGCTCTCTCCCATTGTAGATCTTGTAAGAGCAAGACATGGTGACCATGATTGAATCCTCTACTGTCTTAAATTTTCTTACCTGCCCCCCAAAGTTGACTATTGGATTTGGTCTCACTGACGTTCTCAGAATACATGAAAAATAAACCTAGTTTATTTTCCAGAGTGTAGTGCACATGTTTCCACAAGTCCCCATTCTCTCCCTAAATCTCATGAACCAGGCCTTCATTATTCCATGTCTCTTGTCATTGTAGTCTCTTGAACTACCTCAACTACCTCAATGATCCAATAAGCTCTGTTTACAATGTCCTAGGAGTTCTTCATCCCAAGGCACAAATTCTTATACATCCTTCCCATAAATTATGACAAGCCTGTGAACAAGCAACAGCCATTTTCCTTGTTAATGAATATTTTATATTACTTATTTTTCTCATTTCTTGACTGGATACCCATTAATTCAACTCAAAGTGCAAAAGTTCTGATCTGGTTTATAGTTTGAAGGAATAAATCAACTTTACAGAGAATTCATGGAGGTCAGGATATGATCATATAGCATCCAATGTCAGGAAGCAGAGCAAGAGGAATGCTGCAATGCACTGTTTTTCTTTCTTTCTTTCCTTCTTTTCTTTCTTTCTTTCTTTCTTTCTTTCTTTCTTTCTTTCTTTCTTTCTTTCTTTCTTTCTTTCTTTCTTTCTTTCTTTCTTTCTTTCTTTCTTTTTTCTAATGCTCATTCCAGAACGTCTGTTCATGAAATGGTATTGCCTACATTTAATGTCAGAGTGTTACTAGAGTTTTTAGGGAAAGAGACCAGACAGTGACAGCCACGATAGCTAGGCTCAGTCATCTGTCTTCATTAGGCCAATTAAAGGAACAAACAGCCATAAAAAGAAGAAAAAGACTAATTTGATCCATAAGTCCATCTTTGGGACTAGATATGTGATTTAGGTTTAAATTAAATGCAAGAGAGATGCATTATCAAGGTATGGACTTGCATGTGATCATTATGTAGGCTCCATTCTCCCCTGTGAGGATGGCTTAAGAATCTGTCAAAATTGTATGAAAACTCTGATTTCTCCTCTGGCTGTCACTAGGCTTCAACATTTTCCTTCTTCCAGCATGATGTTTCTGGAGAGAAATCCCACAATCTTGGGATCAGTTGTTTCAATAATGTATGACTAAAGAGATAAATTTGTCTTTAGAATCTCTTAATTCCTTTCAGGACAATTATAGATCTTTCTTCTTCAATTAAACATTCCTAGAAACACCCTCTTAGGTATACCTAGAATGATGTCTTTAGTCATTCTTAATATAGTCAACTTGACAACAAAGATTAACCGCCAAACATTTGTGTGGCTTCAATATTGCTTCCAAAATTTCTTTATTAAAAATGATGGCTGATGTGAAAATCTTACAATATTGAAGCTGGATACATGGCTAAGCATATTGATCTTACAGAGGACTTAAATTCAGTTTTCATGACCAGTGTTCAGCAGCTTACAACCACCTTTAACTACAGCTCCAAATGAACCAATAGCCTCCTCTGGCTTTCACATAAAATTGTACTTACATGCACATACTCATTCTCAGATACATACTTATACATAACTAATAATGATGATGATGATGATGATGATGATGATGACAATATGATGACTTTAAGAAGTGACCAGATTAAAGAGATACTCCTGAAAAGAATTAAGTTATCTGTTGGCAAATAACATCAAGAAAATTTATCCCTCCTTCCTTAGGCCAATTGAGGATATAGTCTTCATTCTTTTTGGGTACATACATTCAAGGGACCAGGTTAGAAACAAACAGAAGACAACTAACTTCATGATGTTTTAGTATTATACATTTTAGTCTCCAGAACTGCTAAATATAAATTTCTGTTCTTTATAAATTACCCATCTTGTGTATTTGTGACTAGGAAAAAATTATTTCTTGTTAGTATTCACTAAAAATAGTGACATGACCTTTTTTTTATATGTTGGTTGACCATTTATAAAACATCAATTTTATGATGACTAGTGAAGTTTTTGTCTATTAGTCTATGGAATTTGTACTATCCAGAATTACAAGGTTTTTGATGATTATATCTTTAATATATGACATTTGAAATCCAATAAAATACTATTATTATGTAGCTAAAAACATTAATATTTTTCTGTTTAAGGATTTTATAGATTCTCATCTTCCAGATCAGTGTGTAGTTATTGAGTTTTCAATAAATATTGAACTATTTCATTAATTAATATCAAAATTCCTTCATTGAACTATCCATAACAATAGATGTCTATGTCAACCTAGCATTTTAGCAATGAGATTTATTTTAAAACTCTTGTCTTTAAGTCCTTTAAATAATAGCTTTTGAAAAATTCAATTGATTATCCAGAAGTGAGAATAGGTTTTCAGTATGTGTTTATCTAATTGTTTTATATCCATACAGGAAACTCTAGGGTTCCATTTATATTTCCCATCATGAAGTCTGACTGTACAATTTTTTTTCCTCTTTAGAATACTCCTTTTGTCTTCAACTTATATATAATTGTCATATTCAATCACAGCACTAATCTCAGAAGTACTCTCCCTTCAGCCCTATCTGCCTTTTTACTACAAGAGGTAGGAAAAAAACAAACAATATCTACTTTCAATTGAACACATCAGAGGAGGCTGGAAATCCAATTTCCATATTCCAAGCTCACTTTTTTTCTGTATTAGAAACATAATACCCCCTATGTGAACTTTAGCTACTATTGCTACAGAAACTCTAATATTTAAAAGCACGAGTCAACATGTGTACTGTCTTCTCCAGATTCAGAGGGTGTGGACAAGAATGATAGGGGAAACAAATTAGTGTTGAGGAATGAATTCAGGTGGGATTTGATTTACTAACTTTTAGTTTTAATTACTTTTGAAACCCCCTACACTCTGTGTGTGTGTGTGTGTGTGTGTGTGTGTGTGTGTGTGTGTGTGTGTGTGTCATTGCTGCTTGAAGCTACTAGAACATTTGACTTAGAGTAGATGAAAATAAACTGAAAGAGACAGTTGGTAAGGACAAGATAATAGAGTGGTGATAAATAAAGACAATGCCTGGGGCAAAGGAATCTAATTATGGTTTCATATATACAACTATACATGAAAATATCTAGATATCATATATAATACAAAGAGTACCTTTGGAAGCACATCTAAATAAATTAGCAGCCCTTCCAAACTTTTCCATCTGATAATAAAATTAGAAATACTAAATCATCAAACCTCATCAAATATTACTGCATATGAGTGTGTTACACTAAATTATACTGCAATTGTAGAGAACACTGAACAGTCTCCAAATATTACTGGCATTATTCACATAAATATTACAAAATAAAGTGACACAGTAAAAGCAGAGAAAAGCTGTTTCATAAAGGGAATGGGATTTTTGCTGGTGGTAGTCATTGATGCTATCAGTTGTTTGAGTGTTCTATAGTATGAATTTATTGAAAGGACATAACAAAATATGATAAATTAAAAAGTTTTAAATTTATACTACCCATGCCATCACAACAATAGTCTTTTAACTGACTTGAGTAATAAAAGATATAATCAAAATATATTGCAGGAAAAAATCAATAAATTTTAAAAATTAGGATAGAATGTCACTTATTACATCTCAGATTTTTTAAGTGCAAATATTAAAGTAATCCACACAGGTATTTCTAGGAATATTTATTTTTTACCTTTTATATGACATATTAGCCTGGAAAATCGAAACATTCTCAAAAGGATTAAAATACAATTTCTTATCTTCAATTTAATAAATTCAAGAATATAAGCAACTTATTTCTAGGTCAAGATGAAAACAACTGAGGAAGAAAATATAAAAATGCATCAAATAAAGTACCTACTGAATATCATATTTTACTTTAAAGTGACATTATTGATGATATAATGTGCTTTAATAATTTAAATTACAGAGTTACCAACTAAATTAAAATTAATTTAAATTTTTAGGCTTAATCAAATATTATTCTTTTACAATGTAAAATATTCATATTTGTTTTTCTAATAGACAGTGTAACATAATATAAGCTTGAATTCAAGATAGAGTCAGTACAATATTCAAACATATTACATTCACTGGAGACAGTTGGCAATAACTGTGAGAATACATAAAACAAGATAAATCATTATGATTGATCTCAATTATCAACTTGACTTCTGCTCTACAGAAATGAAGAAACTTATCATCTAAATCTATACTTTGCAGACCACTTTGAAACAATAGTTTTGGATGCAAAATCGATTGACTATACTTATTATCATTATTCCTGACATATTTCAAGAGTTAAATCCTTCTAATGGTAGCAATAGTCAAACACTTGCAAAGAAACAACCTAAAGAAGAAGTGTTTCTTTGACTCACACCTTGAGAGGAAACAGCTCATCTTTGCTAAGAATGCATGGTGACTGACATGAAGTGCTTCATAATATTGTATCCTCAGACAGCAATCTGACAAAGATTAATGCTTGTGATTGTAGTATAATCTAGGATTCAAGTCCATAAGACTGTTCCAGTCACCTTCCTGCCTTAATTGAACCTTTCTGGAAAAACTCTGATAACACACTCATGGATGTATTCCCATGGCCAAGCTAAGTCTAGTCAAAATGATGATTAATATTAACCTTCATACCATGTTTATCAGTCAAAATTTCATGAGAGACTGAGTTGTTGAGAAAGAAAAAAAGTTCCTTGTCTTTAGAGATGAAGTAAGGGAGAGTTTCTCAAATTAATGTATGAGCCTTAATTTTCACACTGGTAACTCATTGATTCATAATCTACACAATTTCCTACTAAAAATTAGCTAATGATTAATTAAAATTACCAACTAAAATCTATATTTTGTAGTATATTACACACTGATGGAGAGAAAATAAAAATAAATTGTAATTAACAAAAACTAACTAGATGCCTGTATACAAAAGAATATATAAATGCTTAATTTAAATAGATTTAAATAAAATTGATTTAAATAGAATAAAGAGACACATGCTTCATGATATGTAGTCATATTAAAAATAAGCTTGATAGAAGAAGTAATTATCTCTTGAGATTAATTTGTCAAAAGCTTGCCATAGTAGGAATCTCCATGAGTCTCTTAAGTATAGGTTTGAAATTAATAATGTGATGCTTTCTCTATATTTTTTCCAGAGGTCTGCCTCAAGAGACAATTTCATGCCTAGATCAAGGACAGAAATAATAGGTATACTACAGGTTAAAATTGAAATAGAGCTACAACAATATATTGCATTACTGTCATGGAATGAGAAAGTGACAATGTTTACTTTTAATGTCTGTTTATAATTATATTTTTACAAAACAATAAGTACAAACTATACCTATGAAATAATGCACATATTTATTTTCTTCAACTAATAAAGTTAAAAAATTTAAGAAACAATCTATAAAATAAGTGCTAGTGCATTTCAGAAGACGTCAAGTTTGGTTGATTGAGCCAAGAGCTCCAAGTTTGCAGTTGGCTGCTCAAAGTGAAATCAATAAACACTTTTCTTTGTAGAGAGGATCTTACAGAATAGAGCATAAATCTGAAGGAAGACTAAAACATTGATGACCTGTTATGACATATTGGTTAACTTTTATATTAGAAAACAAAAACAAAGAACAAGAATGGATGACCCCACTCACTGAAGGCCTCTCCGTTACAATTTTACCTTCAGTATTCTTTCATGGATTGGCAAAAACGTTTTTTGAACTGGTTTCAAGGCACGAATCCATTGATTTGCTTGGAGACTAGCTTTCAATACAATGTCTCCAGGCTGTCTGGCATACCAGTCACCTTCAGGCAGTTTTTTAAAAGAAGGGTTGGTAAGCATCCTCGAAATTTATTGTAGAATTTCATCTATTGATTAAGAATTATACTAAATAATGAAATATGAAAAATGCCCACGTGGTTATATTCTCATATGATGTCTTCATAATGAGTCTCTCAAAACAATATCTTAAAAGCACCACAAGACTTTGGAAAGTGTCTTGTGAACATTTTGCAGATAAACCCTAAGCTATTTAAGCATAACTCCAACATAACACTTGATCATTCTCTGTGCATGGAAATTATATGGTAATTGTCATTCTTTAACTTTAAGTTCTAGAACTAATGAGGGGCTTGACTGGCCTAAAGATTACAGGTGAAAATTCAGTCTCTGCTTTCTGGTCTCCTGAATTCACACAGAGGTGCACTGCTAATCTGTCCACATCCCAGGCCTTGCCATGTACATAAAACATCTTTAAATAAAGCAAAGCCATTATTTATTGTTGTTTTACTTTAATGTGTTATTCGTTTGTTTAATATTTTGATTTATTCATTTTCAAGTTTAATTACTTTCCATTTTATTTTTGAGATTATAGTATAATTACATTTTCCTCTTTCCCTTCCTCCCTCCAAGCTCCCCCATATATTCAACCCTCTGTTACTTTTCAAATTCATGTTCTATTTGTTCTATTAATTACAGTTTGCATTTTAAACCATGCTCTATGCCCTTTTAATACAGTTAGTTAGAAATACAATGATGAATGGGATACATTGTTTTGTCCAAGAGCTGTTAAAGTCAATGCTGTAAAAATTTTTTAAATGAATATCCTAAATTAGAAGAATTTAAAGGTTTCCAAGAAGACAGGATATATAATACTTGACCAGAAAGTCTTTAGCTTTTTCTTGCAAATGTCCTTGCATTTAACAAAGAAGATCATGACAAATGCATAATGCTTCTCAGGTACATGAAAAAGTACTAAAAGAAAAAAGGAGAAAAATTGACAAACACTTTCAGAGGTCAGCAAATGTTAAATTTACATGGATTAAAAGAACAACCAAATAAGAATAGAAAAGTTGCCTAGCATTCAAAGAAGAAAAGGCTGTATTGACTAGATGTGGAACAAGCATATTTGAATTTTTGCAAAAGACGATAGTGGTTACAGACAATGTTAATGTATATTTAATGGATATACACTTACTGTATGTTGCTCACAATATGTATTATAAGACTGACACCAGTGCATACTGTAGAGGAATAGGCCTGTGTGAAAGCTAGGAAGGGTCTATATTCCAGGGGTCTATATGAAGGAATCACATTCAGAGGCCTGTGCGGTCCAGATGGAAAGTTAAAAGATGATAAGAATGTCAGTACACACCTTTAATCCCAGTATTTAGAAGGCAATGGTGGTCCATGCTTTTAATCCCCCCTCCAAAAAGAAAAAAAATGAAACAGTGTGGAAGAGGACATAGGAAGCAGAGCACAGAAAGGGTCAGTGTCAAACAAGAATTCAAGTCTGAGATACGTCAGAGTGAATGGCAGGGCTAAGTGATTAATCAGAGAAAGAGTTAGCAGAGTAAATCAGAGTATGGACACACCCAACTCTCACGAGAGAAAGACAAGCTCTCAGCTAAGAGCAGTAGTGAGTTACAGGAGTCAGTTACAGCAGAAAATATGAGGAAAATAGTCTGAAGTTGGCAGAGGGTGGGCACAGAGACAATGAAGTGGTCTGACAGAGGATAAGGCAGAGAGTCGATTGAGGCTGTATGAAGCAGGTGGTCTGACTGTGGAACCTGAGGAGTCTGAGACAGAGACACAGAGGCAGCTTGGCAGAAGTCAGTATCAGATGGGAAGAGCAAATCAGTTTGAAGTCAAGTAGAGCAGTTTAGTTTGAGGCAGTCAGAGAGTCATCAGAATCTGCAAGTGTCAGAAGAGTTCAGTCAGAAACAGTAAACAAGTTCAGAAGGGCAGTTTGAGCTGGCAGCTTGGTGAAGAATTTGTGCAGAAGTTAGTTGAGTTCAGTACAGCTCTGAGTTCAGAAGGAGCTAGTCAGAGTGGCTCAGTCAGCAGGAAGCCTCAGAGGTCGATTAGATTATATAGAGGTTTAAATGTTCTAGATTGCATGAAGTCTTCCAGGTCTAGACTGAAGACTAGAGTATATGAAGGCCAAAATGCTTTAGGGCTCCATACCTCCAGGGCTCCAGGTTAGAACAGTTGGTCTAATTAGGCAAAAAATAAAGTGCCTTTGTCCTGAATCAATGCCTATATTGTTGTGTTTTTTTCTAGCTCTGTTTCATTCCTGTTTTGGAGACATAGTAAATTTTAATGTTTTCAGAGCTAAGAAGTTTTATGGGGTGCATTAATGTGATAGAAATTACAAGTAAAAAGTTCTTTAGAAAGGTTCCAAATTTTTCTCTAAAGTAAGGAATCAGAGATGATTTTGTATTCATTGTTTATGTTGTTTGATCAATAGAGATGAAGCACAAGACTCAATTGAGGTCTAATAAAATAAGAATGAGTTCGGGATGCCACAGGAAAATTTTAAGAGCATGATGGGCTTCACAATGATGCTCTTAAATCTTGGTGAGTTACTACCACTGTGATAATAAAGCTGACATGCGACTGTACAAATGAAGTGTTATCACAGCAAAGTGGACTGAGTTACCAGCAGCTTGTTGATACTATTACGATATTGTAGGCAGGCATAAAACAAGCTTCCTCAGAGAAATACCTAGGAGAAATTCAGCAGATCTGATCAGCTATCTTTGGCAATTACAATATTAATTATCACTGTCTGCTTTTGTCTCTTTACTTTTTGTTTAAAATACTTTAGAGAGTTTTTCACTGGAAAGTAATAGTTAATAAACATCATTATAATTCTATTGTTTAAGAAACAAATTTTAATATTAGAAAACTGGAAGATAGAGTGGCTACAAAATTTGCATAATACAAAATTCTTTGGCTTTTAAATGTTGGTAGCACTTAAGAGATGCAATTCATTGAAAAACTGTCAATAGTTTCTCTTGCTGTGATGCTTAAATTACTAATATCTTTGTAATATATCAGATATTAATTTCTATTACTAAAGAAACGCAATGCTTAAAATAGAATCTTTATTATCACTGCTCATGTAGCCCATTATTTACCTTATCATGATGATACAGAAACACCTTACATACCTGGTTTCATTTTTATACCAACTGACAATATTTTCTAAAAAGCATCTATACATTGTATTGATTTCTTTAAATATTTATTTATCTTACTTATGTATGTTTTGCCTAAATATGTGTATGCCTATTGTGTTGTATCTGCAGAATCCAGAAAAGTTAAAGGATTCTCTGAAACTGACAGATGTGAGCTACCAATTGGGTGCTGAAAACAAACCACATCATCTGGATGAATGACAAATATTCTTAAGCAAGATATCTCTATAGCCTCTGTGTCTTTCTTTATTTAAAGCTTGTGACATATATTTTCTTTTGATGAAACAATGAAATATTTCCCTGTGCAATAAATAAAACTCATAAAGGTGTTCACTTACTGTTTCCATGTTGCCTCTATTTTAAATTGTCTTGCTTTTAATCTTCTTAATTTTTATGTAATAACAAAATATACTAAATTAAAATAAAAGTGTTCACATCTGTAAATAGAGATTATAGATTATGTATATCTATATTGAGGCATATAAAATTATTAGAAGGGAAACTTCACAGCTATTGTATGTGGAAACAAATTCAACTGTGTCTTAAGACCTTGGGCTAATGACTAGAATGACATGTCCTCATCTACATGTCAAAAAGCAATAATCATAAAATCTACTTCCAAAAAGCCCTAGAAGGTCTAACTTGGTATACACAAATTTTTTAGAAAACAAGCAGATAGTAGATTTGGGGCAATATGCAGAGGTTTTCTGCCCCAGAGGTGATTGCATTGGAATGAAAGCCGAGCATATGTTAGAGAATTTTGGTAATATTCTCTGATTGCCATCATAGCATTTAACTGTTTAAAAGACTGAATCAAAATCTCCACGAATTTAATTTCATTTAGGTCATTAGTACTCTCTAGGACGTTATCTTCCAACTTTCTCTTCTAATGATTTACTTTAATATATGTTGCTACATTTCTGTCAGTCTTTTCCACACTATCATAATTTTAATGTCCTTGCCCCAGCATCTAGCTGTCTCTCAATAAGTCCAGAATTCTCGTCCTTCATCCAGAACAACAAATTTGTCAGGATTCTCACCAGACCCCTCTCTTCCTTTCACATCATTTACTGAACAGATATTTATGTTAGGTTTTTTATACCTCCACCACTCACCTTCTCAGAAGCTGTTTGAATAGTCATAAGTTCTGTTTTAGAATAGCTTTCCTTGGAATCCCATATATAACCCACAACATATCTACGTGTAGACCATTCTCTTCCCTATTTCTATATAGCTAAATAGGGACAACATTCATCCAAATAATCATACAATCATCTTTGGTCTTCCCATTTCTGAAGTTTCAATATAAAACAATGTGTTTTCTTTGTTTGTTTTCGTTGTTGATGTTAGTTTTGTTTTTTATTATTTCAGTAAAAAAGTAGAAAATATAGTACATTATCTCCTATTGTCCATAAGAGAATATTAGTATACTCCAATACTAAAGTTACTGATACTACATTCTACTAAACCATACTAATCTCATACTTGAGTTATTATAAGACATACAACACTTTAAAAAGAAAAATAAATAAACATGTTAGTCAATTGTTTGTTACAGTCACCTCCTGCTGCTTCATGAGAACCAGTAGGTGAATAATCTGTTTTACCAGCATGTCAAAATACTTGTAGTTAAAAATGGGTCATAGAGAAATTACTATGAAAATTAATAAATGCTTTCATTGATTTATAAATACCACATTTCTAAATTCCACATAAGTACTAATGCTTCTAATTCATCTTTCTTGTACTGCTCTCACACTTTGAATCAGCAAGTGGTTTCATCTCCATCCTGCTGGTTTCAGTGAAGTATCAGGTATTGTCAAATAATCACAGAACCTTTGCTAGTTTCTGTCATAGACTCTGTTTCTTCAACAGATACATTGCATTTGTAAAAGTCCCAAATTAATAACAATTTTAAAATTTAAAACAATTGCAATTATGCACCCTCTTCTATATTTCCCTCAGTATGAATTGGTCATGTTGCCTTCTAATATGTTCATAAATTCTGTCTGTTCAGCTAATTTCATCTGCATTCACTATGTTCCTTCTAGCATATCTGCTGACTCAGATTTTCTAAGTTGTATTTAAAGAGTTGACATCATTTCCTCATGCTAACCCATCA
Source organism: Cricetomys ansorgei (assembly GCA_026225945.1). Classification (NCBI taxonomy): domain Eukaryota; kingdom Metazoa; phylum Chordata; class Mammalia; order Rodentia; family Nesomyidae; genus Cricetomys; species Cricetomys ansorgei. Next base: position 4,644,150 of record JAMJFZ010000039.1, read on the forward strand.
TTCAAGGCAAAAGAATCACTCAGTATTTATACATTACTAGTTTTCAAGGAAGAAAATGCTTCTCACAGCCCAGACAAGTACAGGTTTACTTTACTTTTTTAGCTGGAATTTGATTATTTTAACAATTTGAACATGAGGGGAAATCATGAGACTAAGTGCCTTCTCATCCAACTGCTCATGTTATAGTCTCCAGCATCATTACCATCAATAAAGAAATCAAACAATGATAAATATACATAGTTGAATAAAAACATTCACAGAATCTTCAGGTGGCTTTTAAGAAGAATTACCCTGCAATACAGAATAAAGTCCAACCCAGTGTTCCTGGGAAGAACCCATTTTCTGTATCTATTACAGTAACAGTGGGGTAGTGATCAAGACACTTATCCATACTGGGTTCATGGTCTTTTTATTATCAGGACAAAATATCTAACCCAGGGATATCAAAAATTAGATGAAACACTGTCTCTTATCTTAGTTTTAGTGAGTCAGATTCTGTAGTTCCCTGATATTTATTGCCCATCTAATGAAAGCCAATACAAAATATCTATCATTTATTAAGTCTACATTTTTGACAAAATGAATCAATAACAACAGTTCAAATCAGAAAGTGTGTAACTGAAGCACAGATTCTAACAGTGAGGGCCAAGTTATAAAAGCTGATCTTCGAGTCACCTTCAGAAGGTAAGTTCTATTGGCTCAGAAGGTGACTCAGGATTCTAAATCTTACTATATAGGAATTATGATTGAGTCCTTCATTTATATGAACATACGTTGGAAAAGTATTTGAACCTTTTACAATTACAAACTTTAGAAAGCAATAAAAGTGGCTGGAAATGAGAGCAAGATAATAAAGGAAAACAAAAATGAAAATAAATATTGAGGGCAAAATATATGTCATAAAGATTGTGACTAGAAGTAGTTACCTTCAGTCTTAATGCTGCTTTTTTCATACTCTCTAGTTTACTAAGATGCTTTGGTGGGAATGATTTTATCATAGTCATCTTTGCTAATAGATACATAATTATACGTTAGGGAATTTGGGAGGTACCAGTTAAGTCTAATCTACCACAGAAACATATGGCCATATCTGCTTGTGAAGTATGGCTCTCAGAAGCATATTTTTTCACTCAGAATAAGGGACAGATAGGTGGAAGTTTGAGAGGCAAAAGGGAGTCACCAAGACGAAAGAGAAAAGAGTATAGAAAGATTATGGCATATACTAAAGCATAGCCTGATAGGAAGTGAGCATCCTTTTCTTTGACTGGACGTGGAAGGAAGAAATTGCAATTTCAGTGACTGTCATCTTTATTATTCATACATTAAATATTTATGAATAAATTATATATTTTATTTTGTATATCTGTATTTTAAGATTAAGATATACAACTCTTATAGTAAAATCACAAGCATTTAAAGAAAATTATAGCATTTATTTCTTTTGTTGTTTTATTCATTTTGATTTTTATCCAGGGTCTCATAGTATGGTCCAGGTAACTTTGAACTGGTGCTCCTACTGTGTTCCCCTCACCACAACTGGCTAGATATGTTTAATTTTAATTCTTTTAACTTTCTGTGACCCTTTCATTATTTCTCTATACTCCTATTTTACTCCCATATTACAAATATTGCAGAGCTGGTGACTGAGACTGTCCTTTCCATTAGAATAGGATATTTAATAAAAATCTACTGTGAAGATCAGTTTCCAGTTGTAATGCTACATAGTTGTCTCATTGGGCAGCAGACTGAAAGCTCTTTGAGTGAACATGTCTTCACCACTGTTGTCTCATCCACACCTACTAGAGCACAAGCTGAATGCTGGACACATTTGACAATAATCACATAGTTTATAATTGCCCACTAATTTCTACCAATGCCTCTTAAATATTTTTAAGTGGCTGTCTGATAGGTTTCTCAAAACAAAACTTACAAACATGAAAATGCTTTCTATTTGTTTATTAGTGATATCCTGGATATAATTGATATCAGCTACACTCACCCTTATCCATCCCTACTTTCATCAATGTGTAGCATTGCTTCTCCCTTCGGCTCTTGGAATTGTATCTCTTCTGCTATTGGCCTTGCTATTCTCCAAGTTCTTATCCATTATTAACTGAATTAAAATGGTATTTTCTACTAATTCTTCTCAATTCCATTTCATTTTTACCAGAGTGATAATTCTAGAGTACAAATTTTATTAGTTTTCAAAATTTAAAAATATGTTAATATCACTAGGATTCTTCTTAGGATAAATGTTAAATACTTCTTTAAGTTAGTCCTTCAAGTAGTCTTTTACATGAAGAAATCTGGCTTTGCAAAGAATTCATAGTCCCAAAAGAGCTTACGAACACTATTAAATTTTGCCATAAAATTTGAAACATCTACATATAACATGTCATTTTTCCTACTAAAATGAAATGGAAGCATTTGTCATGATTTTACTAACTTAAAAGAGATTATTTCCATTGTAATCATTTAGAAAATTCATAGTGGCTGGGCAATAGTGGCTCTGTTGGTAAGGTACTTGCCTTGCAATCCCAGTGTCCTGAGCTTGATCCCCAGAACTTGTGCTGGAAATATATGAATGCAACAGCAATTAATGAAAAAAGAGGCTACAGATTTGAAAGAGAGCAAGGAGGTAAGGAAGGGCCTGGAGGGAGAAAAGGGAAGGAATAAATAGTGTAATTATAATGTAATCTCCAAAATGGAAAGAATAAAATTTTTTTTAAAATTCGAGTTTAGTGATGAGTGCTTACATCCCCAGTAAGTAGGAGCAACACACAGGTGGAGCCTTGGGGCTCATTGCCCAGACAACTTAGACTACACAGCAAGTACCAAGTCAATAAGAGATCCTGCTTCAAAAACACCTTTTAAAAAGGTGAATGGGGTATGAAGAACGATACCTGAGGATTTCAAATGCATACCTGTATATACAGAATCATATACATGTGTGCATATAAAAGAATCCTTACCTTAATTACTCCCATTTTTTTTCTCCCTACTACTCCTACAGAATTTTGAATCTGCATCCATCTAATCTCTTTGGCTGAAAGGACCTGCCACTTCAGCATGCTGTGCTATGCTAAAAGTCATAACTATTAAAATGCATAAACTGCTAAAGGAAAATTAAAATTATTTAAAAAATTAATTATTAAAGGAAAAAAATTAATTATTAAAAGGATTATTAATCTTTAGTGTACTTTTCAAAAATTATCATCTTTTTTCTTTCCTTCACTGTTTTGTTGTTGTTGTTTTGTGTTGTTTTGTGGGTTTTTTTTTTTTTTCCCCCCAAGTCAAGGTTTCTCTGTTATAACTCTGGTTGTCCTGGAACTCACTAACTCTTCTAATCTTTGTCTTTTTTTAATGCATTTAGATTATCTACATTTAATATAATTACTCATACATCAGAAGACGGCATCATTGGAAATCCTGGAACTAGAATCACAGATGGTTTTCAGCTACTAGTCACTTCACTTCAAAGCAGAGGACACTGAACCCTAGTGGTTGGGTCCAGAGTACAGTCACAGAGTGAGTTAGTAGCAGAGTTGGAGCCAACCTAGGGCTCAAATCTCCTGTACTGGCTGCCTCAGAGGCTGGCCTTTTAGTCATCTCTTTCATGCCAGCTCAGCTTTATGAATACAATGAACAAAGGGTGTGACTTGTAGCAACTAAAACACCTCATTGATTGGGATGCCACAGTATAGAGTTATCCATTTGTCCAGTGCTAGCAGTGTGTTTCTCTCTGCAGAGGGTGGGTGTGCAGAGAAGAGTGAGGAAGGAAAAAGGTCAATATTAAGTATCTTTAATATGTGAGTGTTAATGACTGCACCCAGGCCCCTCTACAAGGTCAGTGAAACTCTTAATCCTTTCTGGGTTTAGAGTTTTATCATTATAATTTTTAGTCTTATAAACCCCTAGAAAACCTTAAAAAAACACAAATACCCTGAGATTTGCATTGACTCTTTCAGACAAAAGAATCAAAATGACTTCTTTGTCTTTGTTACAGTTTACTTAGCAACTCACTATCCAATTATATTTTAGATAGAAGGTGGACTTTTATAACCATCAGTTCTAGACAATGTCTTTGTCTTAGATTGCCTTTTCCTTGAATAAATTATTTACATACAGCATTGGTTACATTGTTTATGCATTGTCTTAGTTCAAGTTGGAGGTATATTAGAAATAAATATTTAAGAATACACTTATACCTCTATTCAACAAGGATCTACTTTTTTTCTCTTGTCTTTCCCATAAGAACATATTTAGTAGGTTATGAATCAGCATGCTTTACGACAGATGACAGTATTAAGGAATAGAATATAGAAATTACATTCTCATAGAGAATGACAAAATGAACCTAGTAATAATGGAGGAAAATTGTGTGTTAATTTGGAACTGTAGCAAAAAGCTAACAGGCAAAAAAAGCATCCTACTTCTGCAAGGGCTATGTTGAACAGTGAACATGGAATATGCTTCCCAGAGTACTTTGTAAACAGTGAAGCTATCCCATGGTTGAATGCGACTCACTCAGAATGTGTATTTGCTTGTTTAGTGGCAAATATCAATGAAAGAGAATTTCAATCAAGTGTATGTTGTGATTCTCCTGGGTCTTCTAAGATGGTCTAGCCATCTTAATTTACAAAGTGTTTACTGACATGTTCCTTCTACAGAACTTCACTACTTTCCAATTGTCTGGGCCTTGTACTTGCAAGCATCTTTAAACAAGACAATCATATTAATAATGTTATCTGCCTCTGAGATACAGTCCAATGCAGCTTTTCTTTGCTCTGATTATCTTTTTCTCAAAACAATAATTTAACACCCTTATGCATGCTCACTTTTTTCTGTGCCTATGGAAATTAACTAGGACTGAAGTATCATGTATTATTTATATTGCTTCTAAAATTTAAGCCCTCTGGTTCCTTTGAGCATTGTAATTTATAAAATTATCTTCTCCCAATATCATATGACAAATAGGTCACTACTATCCTTCTCCTAAATTTATTAATGTGAGAAATGAAGCAAGATAGCAACATACCCTAACACCTGTGGAAAGCTCATTGTGAAAAAAAAGATATGAAGGTCTTTTGCTCTGAAAGTTGCTGTATTTCCAGCTTTGGTAGATTTTTGAGTTGTTACTAGTATTTGTTGCCTTACATACTGTGAAACATACATGAGAAATAAGGAGTGCAATGACACTAATTAACAACAGCAATTTCTTTATTAGGTGGCAAGGGTTTAAAACAGATTGGAATATCTCCACATTATCAAGATAGTTCATATCTAAAATAGAAATATGTGATATTTATTATAAATAAGCAAATTTCCTGGAAATGAAAACAATATAGGAAATATGTTAGTATAGATGTCACTGGTGAATAAATGGGAGCACTGAGTGCATGCTAAGAGCAAAACCCTCCTTTGAATTAAAATGTGGTCAGTACCGCCTCAATACTTCTCAGTGCAGCATTATCCTGGTGGAGAAACATGATTGTCTAAGGAAATAGCATCATTCTTCATAATATATCTTATAATAAGTCTGGGAAAAGCTAGACATTTAAACAAAATGGTAAGCACAACAAAATCCACCTAGAAGCAACTAAAGTAAAATGTAGATTATTGAAATTAACAGGACCCAAGTGCCAATGCTACGGATTGATATTTCCTCAAATTTCTTGTACTGAAACTTTAACCTCCAGTATAATAGTATTTAGAAATGAGCTTTATGATGATTAGATTGTGGACTCCATACAATTTAGAACCTTCTGGAGAGTGTCAATGAGTCATTGTCTAGATAAGTTTGGCTTGTGGACATATTCATGGGAGATTATCTTCATTACATAAATAGAGATGAAAGGATCCATTCACAGTGGATCCTTCCATAGACAGAAAATCAAGAACTTTGTAAAAGTGAAGAGGAAGGCTTTAGCACTGGCATTTAAGCATTAATTTATTCCTTTCTGCTTCTGGATTGTATATAGATTATTACCAACTATCTCAAGTTACTTTTACTGTATCTTCCCTGTGTTGATAGATTATAACTTAGAATCTTAAAGCTAAGCCAACCCCTTTCCCCCTTAAGTTATTATTACCAAGGTATCCCATCATAACAACAGAAGAAGCATTTAAGAATTAATTAAAATTAGATAATGTTTTGAGGGTGAGACTTACACGATTAAATTAGAACACTTATAAATAGAGAAGAGATATGAACAAACATAAAGAAAGTCCTTGGGAAAAAAAGATCTTTGGAATCAATTGTAGCTTTGACAGCACCTGGCTCTTAAACTCCCAGTCTCTGAAACACTAGGAAACATATTTTTGATTAAGTCTCTGAATTTGTAGTATTTTGTTATGGCAACTTGAGTAGATTAATATGCAGGTGTTTTAATTCATCACGCTCTAACTGAATACAAAGGATGTATTTAGAAAATCTATTCTCTAAGGAGAATAACACAGTTATCCTGTTCTTTATATTGACTCTTTCAGATACCAGATGCTTGCGAAGAGATTTTGGCAAGTGTCAGTGACATATGACTCAAAGTTCAATTTTCTCTTTCTTTAAAATCTATCCTGTGAAGTAGTTGAAAGAGCAATACCTTACAATTTTATAGCTGTTTGAATTTCACAAATCACTTTTGTTAAATATCATCTCATCTACTCTTAACAAAACCCTGGGTCACAATATTTTAAGACTTTCAAAATAAAGAAATTAAAGCCTTTAGAGGCAGGTGTATTACCTAAGATCAGTTAACTCACTTGAAAACAAATATATATTCAGTGTCTCCTTTGGGATTTTTTTCCAGGCATCTAACCTGCAGTGGTATTGGTTAGTGATGAAAAGTGGAGATACTGTCTCTAGGCTCTGTATCCACCATCTCTTTCCTCAACCAGAAGAAGTAGCATATACTTATGTGTTCAGGAGAGTTCTTAGCTCTAGAGCAAGAAAAAACACCTATGTAGAACTGAGATAAAGCACCAAGTAACATTTACATTAAGTTTATTTTCATTTTTTTACCCAAAATTTAGAAGTATATTTTTTATTGATAAATAACAACTTATTTCTCATCTAAACTCTTCAGTTCTTGGGAGTACAAATCAGATTCCTAGTTTTAACTATGGTATCTGCCAATTGCAAACTATTCAGATGATGAGGATGCTACTTTTTCCCTCATAGCTCAGTGCCCTCAACTATATACAGTCAGTATTAATAATACCAATCTCAAAATTTTTGTGAACATCACATTAAACATTATTTTTAAAACAAGGTATGAGGTACACAATAAATATTCATTAAAACAAAGTATTTATTATTAAATTAAAGAGTCACTGCCAATGCCAGAACTGTACTTATTCATCTTAGCTTACATTGTAACTTAACTTTCTCCAATCCTACATCGCCATCTATTCCAAATATATTCTGGTCAGATAGCTGAATACTCCATTTTATTTTTTGCTTTGTTACCAGGTGATATTAATGACCTTGAACCATCAGCTGAGGCAGGTCAGGAGGCTATGGACAATAGATTCTCTTATCAGCATTCAGCTTTCTCTCTCTGTGCAAACATTTCCAGATGGGAATCATGACCATGACTGGGTCAGGTTCTCCCTGTTATAATGATTCTACCTCCATCCCTTTCTAGGGTCTCTGTCTGTATTCTAATAATCAATCATATGTGCCCATAGATATATTCTTAATTGCTTTTTTCACAGACCGACAGAATTTAACCTATAATGGTTCTACCTGATCAATATATTTAGAGTAGATAATTTCTGACACATAAAACATAGGGGCTATACACTGGGATGAATAAAAAATTCTAAAAAGAAATATAAAGGGGAAAGAAAGATAAAAACTATCTTGTATAATTATTTGGTACCAGAGCCTCTTTCTATTTTTCTTAACTAGAGTAAAACAGATGCACATAAATGGGCGTTAACACTAGTCTTTTCTTCTTTTTCACCCGTTCTCCCAGTGTACAGAAGCCAGAGGGAACACAGCAATATTGATAGCAGAACTAATCAAATTGTGATGTTGTAAGAGTGGGCTTCATCCACTCATAACCAGACTGGGACCTAAACACACAAATAAGTGTGGTCTCAACTGTCCCCTCTGAAATCATTACCTTACATTAATGATGTCATTTGAGTTTGATCACATATGGCATCCATCTTTTGAGAATCATTGTTTTCAGTTGTTTATAGTCAACAAAAAGACTACTTTCCTCTAAAATATTTTTTAAATGAAGCATTAATAATAATACTATTTGATCATTACTATCAGATTCAGTTTTGAATAAATGTATCAATTAAAAATCTAATCAATTTAAAAGAAACTGGAAATAAATGTATATTCTTTGGTCTAACTTTTTGTTAAACACTGATTCACTTACTTATTTATCCTATGTACATGACACATGGGAGTGGGGCATCTGAAGAGGGGCCACAGTGCGTGGGGAAGGGCAAAGGACTTCAGTGGAGTTGATTTTCTCCTGCTCCCTTCCTGTTGGTTCTGGGGATTTAAATCCAATCAGCAGTTTTGGAAGGCGTTTAACAGCTGAGCCATCTCACCAACTCTGTTTGACTTTGTAACAATCTGTCTCATTTTACTATTCCTAATTCAGTGGTTATAGTATTCCTCATATTCAAAATTAATCTCTCTATGTGCACATGCATAAACTCTGAAACTGCTTTGTTTAAAGTCATGTGTACATGTTGTCTCATTGATTTCTCTAGTCTTAGGTAATGGTTTCCAGCTAAAACACAGTAAATATTTAATAAAAAGATAAAAGTTAGCATTTGTAAGATGAGAAAAGAAAATGGAATAAGCGATACAGCCCTAATAATGAGTACACAGCTATTTAACCCCAGACATTGAATGCCTCCTAGCTAGGTTTCTCTGAGGGACTACATTTGGGGAAAGAATTCCATTTCCTTGGAACTCTCGAAAAGCTTCAATTACCTTGTGTACATACACAGAAGCTGAACCAAAGGTCACCTACCCAAACAAACAGTGAAAAAAACATGTAATTGTAAAACGTTCAATAAATGTGCTTAAACAACTGCAGAATATGCCAAGGTAACTTCCAAATTATGCACTAAAGAGCTTATGCAGAGAGTTAACTCAGATTTGCTTTCCGTCCTTCAGTCTCTTTCTAACACAGTCAATAATGTTTCTTAACCACTAAGAAATCCCCATCATTATTTAATTTATTTCCTTAAGCTCCAATGAATTATGTCCATTAGACTCATCTACATAAGCACATTAATGAATATATCATGATTTAATTGGCTTTGAACTCTTGAAGTAAAAATAATAAACTGATTAAATGAATCTTTAAGAACTTGGTGTTCTATGTTGCATTCCATTCACTGAAATATAATAGGTTTCATAATCAAACAAAACCCCATTTTAACAAATTTAAGGAGAAAACTAAGTGGATAGGTAGGAAAAAAATCAACCCACATTTTCAGAGCAATTGTTTCATTAATATTAGGAAGACCACTGAGCTGTCACTTTTCCCAACTTTATTTGCTGTATTCTCTGTAGCCCAGGCTGTTTTATCTACTTTATTTGCTGGTGATGTATTTGTTTTTGCAAGGCCTCAGCAATAAAAGCCAAATAAAATGTAACTACAGCGCATCACAAGGCAGGCTCACTGCTTTATCATCTCACAAGTGTGACAACAGAAACGAAGCTTCCAGCTTAGGAAGTTAGATTGTTGAGGTGCGAAGCATAGACACTTTTACAAACAACTATTGTCTCTTCTTCCTGGACATTGACAAGAAATTTAAGAGACATTGTTTTGTAGAACAAGCGAACTACGCACAATTTGAAAAGTAAAATTTAGAGTCTAAGTATATGCAAATATAAGATTACAATTTTAATGACATCTTCGATCATGAAGATGTTATTTGAAGATTTTGAAAGCTTGCATACTGTTCTTTAGGGAACAATACAAGATGGTACAAAAGAATTATGGAGTGAACTGCTTTCTTCTTTTATGAATTAACTCAGGTAACTAAAAATAGATGTATTTGAATTTCATCCTTGTGCTAAATGCACAAAGAAAGAGGATCAGTTGAGTCTACTCAGTTAAAGACAGTGACAAGTGGAAGGAAGATTTTGAAAACATCGGTATTTGTTATTCTTGCCTTACTACAAATCAGTTCACAGGAAATTGTGCAGGGCCATTTCTCCAGGGCAACACGCAGCTGCAGTGGTTTTGATAACAATAAAGTTCATGAAGAGAATGGCAGAGGATTAAGTTACAAAGCCAGCAGAAACCACTCCTCCTTGGCTCCCTACTCACAGTCCCAGACAACTGAAAACACTGGTTATCCAAAGCTATGTCTTTCTAAGGTTTTACTATGGCAACATGACCTATGACATTTCTTGACATTTTCTGGCTATGAAAGCTGTAAGCCTGGAACTTGCAATGGTTCACTTCTCCCTAAACTCCTTGAGGCCAACTTAGCCTTGTCTGAGCCCTTTCCCTTACATAATCCAGACAATATAAGCAATACTCTTTTGTCAGAGACCATAGTTTCACATGAAGAAGTAAATGCATATGAGGCACTTGACTTAAACACCAAGTAAATTCCTAGCAACTTACTGCTAAAAAACAGAATTTCAGGAGCATACACACACTTTAGAATAGTGATTCAGGAATGGAGCATGCCTTAATCCATGCATTTGAGAAACAGGCAAGACAACTTTTAGTTCAGTTCAAGGCTAACCTGAACCTATATAGGTTGTTTTACGTTTCATTTATTTCACACACATAAAAGTAAGTACTAAGTTATATTTCAGTAGTAGACTGTTCATCTAGCATGTACAGGGTCCTGAGTTCAGTTCCCTCATTAGAAGAAAATATTCTTTTTATCCTAGAAGATAAGGAGATTTGTGAAAATTAAAGCAAAAAATGAGATGATTCATACTCAGCCTTCTGCTTTGTAGTAACATGAGTAATATGAGCAAATCAATGCATTAGATCAGAGGCACAGACTGCCCCAAAGGTAGAAGAAGGTGATAGAAAGGGTATATAGAGAAAATATCTCAAAATCATTTAAGAAGCTACCCAAGAGGTGAAAAGACTAAAATGATGAAATATGAAAACACTCAACTTTAATAAGTGGCAGAGAAGACAAATAAATGAAACGTAAAACACAAAAGATAAAGAAAACTCTAAGTTTACAAAAGAGTAAGCAGGTATACATTCAAAGCTTCAAGCATCAAATAATGTCAGATGTCATTATATATATAGGGACACAAATTTCATAAAAGATCCAAGAAAAACATGTCAACTCTAAACTAAAATGTCTATCTTAACAACAATTTAATTATATGGTAAAATAATAACAACAAAAATCCCAGGACCCAAAACATGCAATTCAGATACTAACTTAGAAACCTTTTTAGACAGAGGCTGAATCTATGCCTCAATATGTAAGGTGCTTACTTTACAAACACAAGGACCTGAACTTAAACCCAAACCATCTTTACAAAAATCCAGATGAGTTGGCAGAGTCTTATATCTTTATTCTCAGAGACAGGGTGGCAAAGACAGGAAGATCCTATGTCCTCTCTCTCCAGCAAGTCTCACCAATTTTGGAAGCTCCAGATTCAATGAGAAACACTCTTTCCAAATATTAACATGTGGCACAATAAATAAGGACACCTAATGTTGACCTTGACATCTGATCTTCACATTTGTGTGTGTGTGCATATGTGTGCGCACACATATGCACACACACATTCACACCTATACCACAAGCACATAAATACTTTTTAAATGACTAGGAGAATAGTGGAACTTGTAACAAAAATTCATAACATGAAAGGTAGGAACATAATGGTAGTAATAGTGACAAAAAGAACAAGTAAGGTGTGTTCAAAATAAATTTTTTCAAGACTCTTCTTATTTCTTTGACCTTATTGCTTTATTAATTCACCATCAAATATGTGTTCAGTTATAGTGTCTTCTCACACCCCCACTGACATCATCATTTCCACACTTACAAACTTCTTACCCTTATTCACATCTCTATCTCTGTCCATTCCTTCTTTTGATTGTCAGTTAGAACCATCCATTCAAATGACAACAATTTTATACTCTTTTGTCTCCAATGGCTTCCTATGCATTGAAATTATTACACTCAATATTCCCTGGACTCTTCCAAGTTCCCATCAGAACTAACTCAGTGTTCTTGAAGCATTAGTTAAGGCATCAAAAACATAAATTAATATTTAAATTTAAAAAATCGAAATCATGTATCCAGTAGGTGGCAGCCAACTGTGAAGTCTTTCTGCTTCTGTGCTATTCACTCCCTGAGGGATGAATGTGTGCTTCTCAAAGATCCATTTTCTTCTGCCTTCTTAATATGAGACTCATACCCTCAGCTGGAAACCTGGATGCACAGCCATTGTGCAGCTGGTTCTAGCCATGTGCCTAATTTATAGACAAAATATATGACTATGAAAAAGTGTTCTGAGGAAGCTGAAGGAGAAATTTCTTACCACATTTGGGAAAAGGTTCCCCTGATTCTTTTTTTTAAAACGTCACTCTCCTTTCCACTTGACAAATTGAAAAATGAGACAGATACTTGAGCAGATCTTATGAAATGTAAGAGGGAGAAGGGAATCTCTACCTTAAGGATAATATTAGCTGTGGCCTGAGTTGCTGCTCTAGTCCTAGATATCCTTCCACCTCTAGACTTCTCTTGTTTAAGGAAAATTTTTGTCTTTCATCTTGTCATTTGATGATATGATTGCAAATACAAAATCTAATTCTAACTGAAAAGTGTTCCAGTCAATATGTTGAATGTTTAAGAAAAACCTAAGAGTCAAGAATTAAAAATCTATTCAGTTTTAGATGTGAGTAAAATGTAGAACTTGGAGGTAGAAATGCCACGGTGATACTTTTCAGAGGCCTAGAATGGATAAATAGAAATTCACATGTTTTCAACCTCCCACTTTTTATGTCATAAATTCACGGGTTCATAAGATACAGAAGAAGAAAATGATTGTAAAATGTGTACAGGATCTATAATTAGTATAAAGATAGTTACAATAAAATGAATTTAAAGGACCAACTATGTATTTAGCATTGTTAAACATCACTGAGGAAGTGATTGATTTGTTCTTCTCAGCATCATAAGGAGGTATGTAACAATTTTATCTTCATTTGATGGATAAGAAATAGGCATGCAGAGAGATAAATAACTAAACAAAGAAGATCAAAAAGACTGTGAACTATAGAAGCTGTAGTAACATCCTAGGTGTGACAACCTGAACATTCATCTGTGATGTCTTTGGACCCAGTCTGCTCTGCATAAATCCGTTTTATCATGATTCACTGCTTAGTATTATTTTTCATTAATTTGTGATAGCTTTTAGTGTGGGAAATATGCCTTATGCCCCTATAACACTATGACCCATAAAATTCCTTGTATTCAGGAATCTCTGGGAGGATTATGGCTTGAACTACATCCCCAAAACATCTTTAAACACGATATGAACCCCCTTCCTTTCAATACATTTAAACCTTACATTTCCAATATTAACATTATATTTTAAGATAAAATAAATCTATTTCTTGCCATCAGTTAATGATCTAACAAGAAACTTACATAGCATCCAACCTAACACAATAAAATATTATAGCATGAAAGTCTGATTTCAATTAAAACAGGCAATTTGATTATCCAAAAGGTAATGGGAAATTTTGCTTAGGATAAGAATGTCGATAATGCTTCTCTGATAATGTGCTGCTTTAAAAATATTATAGCAGCATGGTAGATTCTGCATTCAATTTTTGTCTTGTAAAATTATGTGGTTCTGGCTTTATTTCTCTCCTGAATCCATTTTTGTTCTGCTTCATAGAGAGGCCCCTTCATGTAATTCAGCCGATGCCAAGGGATGCTTGGATGTTTGCTCATTGCTACCCATTTTCTCAGCTTTATAACTACTTCCATGCATGTAGACACAGTCACACAGCTAGATTTTTGGATATGCCAGTAATTACACAGTCCCTTTCTGGTAAATAAGAAGCCACATACCACTCATACTCTCCTCTCTGTTTTTGTCCATACAGTTGTCTATGTGGAAGCAGAGACAAGCAGTCTTTGTCAAAAAGTCAATTGCTTTCCAGCAGTTACCCTGGCTCCATGCCTGCCTTTCAGCAGATGTATGAACATTTTCCCAAACCTAAATTCAAATCAGAACCTGTATACTGCCAAATGAAGCCAACAAATCCCAGAACCAAATTCCTGAAATTGAAGAAAGAGAGACTCATGCAATTGAATTACATCAAGATATGATTCCCAGTGAAAAGATCTAACCCTTTCCAAGGTTCACCTGATTTAATCCAGGTACCAACATCGCTAACAAGTGCCAGGAGCTTGACAAAACACCCACAAAAGTAGAATAAGACAGCTTCCCACGACATGCCCAGAAACCCCTAACAAAATCCTCATTGCTTCCATTTGTCAAAACATGAGCATGATGAATGAATGTGAGGCGTTTTCTACTGCTAGACTGAAATAGTTTCCAAGTATGAATGCTAAGGACAAAAGAGAAGCAATGGTTACGTGGCAAGATTTCTATGTATTCAGTTGTTTAAAAGTTGTGATTATCCTTGGATCCAAAGAGGAAAGATGTTTTATTTTATTGAGTATTGTCTGTTTTTAATCTGAACTTTGAATATACATTGGCAAGCCTAGAGCTGAGCATCGCAGGTACCCAATAAGATGCCTTTTGAAAGTTTTCTAGACAGAGCCACACTTGTTCTGTAACAGCAGCATTGCTGTTAACACCAGTTCTTTCCTGCTTCCATTATTCAGATGCATTACTCACCACAATTCTGCTTTTCTTGCCAACATCAGAAAGATCAAAGGCTTGAAGTACAGATGAAGTGATTCTAAGCCACTGGAAGTGATTGCAGGTGACCTCTTGCAAAAGCAAGAACAAAGGAAAGAACTCCTTACTAAGCACTTAGAAGACATAGCTCATTTCTTGTGTGTGTGTGTGTGTGTGTGTGTGTGTATACGCACACACACGCGTGAAAACACACACTATAATATTTGTTGTGGGGAGTGTGTGTGGAGGTCAGAGGTTAACTTGCTCCTCTCTCTCTCTGTCTCTCTCTCGGTCTCTCTGTCTCTCTTTCTCTCTCTCTCTCACATCAACTTATTTCTAAGCTATTCATATGCATAAGTATTTTGAATAGGGTTTCAGAGTTATGAATATAATGTTCTTGTTACATTATTTTATTTATATATATAGGTATTTTGTCTGTATGTATGTCTGTGCACAACATGAATTCCTAGTGCCCACAAAAGCCAGAAGAAGTTATAAGATTCCTTGGAACTGGAATGGAAGATGGTTGTGAGCCAGTATGTGGGAATTGAATCCTTGGTCCTCCCAAGAACAAGTGCTCTTAAACACTGAGCCCTCTCTTGTGCCCTGTCTTTTTACAATTTAGAGTAGCTACAAGGAAATTTAGTTCTATAAATTAGGGTAACATTTTGAAATCACATAAGCATATAGTTGTGTTAGGATTCACATTGAAGCAGTTCTCCTCCTCAACACAGACACTTTAGTATTGCACTTTGGTGCTTTCATCAGAATAACAAGCACTATTTAGGCACTTTTAAGGTGTTTCCTTAATGCTTTGGAAAAGCGTAGTCCTGCCTGAATAAGCAAATGTTTCCAAGGTACTCATGAGACTACAGTAGAATCGGAGCTTTCTGAGTGCAATGA